>CM064496.1:37964085-38005937 GCA_032716605.1 Paralithodes platypus | reverse complement strand
AAACTAGGCCTACCTGGGTTATATATTTAGACGACATTAGGTAATACGGTATGTTGTTTGTGCAGTTTGGGTCTGTGTTTGGAAATCAATATTATTCATGGGATGGTTTAATTGAAAAAAACGGTTTGTTTTTTTTTTTTTTTTTTACCCGGTACCATTGTTGTAGGTATCATAAGGGACGCGGGTAAGAAACTCTGGTATGTTGTTGTAATAATCCCGTAAAAATATACACATGCATTTTGGTAGTGCTATTAGGCTATTTATAAACGGTTACCGGTAGCCACTTACAAGGGGTGACCGGTCAACTAAACCAAGTAGACCATTTCAACCAGTAGCTACTCAACCAGTTACCCAAATCAACCCAATACGGTTAGGTTAGGTTAAGTACTATATTTTTGGCACGGTTTTGGTTGGTCTGGTGATTTGGCACTGGTTGAAATGTCTACTGCGTTGGAGGATGGACATGGAAACCACTTACAAGTTAATAAGCAAACGTTACCGGTACCCACATTAGTGATTGGGCTTAAGCGTCTAGGCACCAACTTCAATTTATATACCGTAGTTATACTGTTAGTTATTTAGCTGCATCAAATAATTTCATATTTACCCAAATATTAAAAAGCTTAAATCACGAATGGGGACGGTATAATAGTGAAGGAGTTAACACTCAACACGTAAACCTTTTCCAGTGTTGAGATGTGGCTATTACTCAGGGAGCCAAATTGTTATTTTAGCCTTACCAGCATTACCATAAAACCTGCGTGGAGCCAAGCCTGTTATCCTAAACACGGTACCTTTCTTAAGGTGAATGATTATTGCCAATGTTTCCACCTTAGTGTGAGCGGTCGGCTAAGCTGGCAGGTTACTCGGGGGAAGTCATTACAATACCCCTATGGATAGCGGATACATACTTCACTATGTATTACTTATATGATTATATATTATAATATATATATATATATATATACTATATATATATATATAGATATATATATATATATATATATAGACCTATATATATGTATTAGTATATATTATGATCTACCACCATTACCCCCACCAACACACTTTCCTCCACTCCATCCTTCACAACATGGCCCTTATCATCCTTACCCACAGCCTCTCATTCCTATTACACCCACTCCACTCTCCCCCAGTCACTCCGCCTTTTCCCTCCCTTTCCCTGCCACCCTCTCCCCCTCCCTTCCCCAGCCAATCTTTTTCCTTCCCTTCCCCTGCCACAACTCTTCACTCGTACTCCTCAACACACCTCATCACTCCTTTGTCACTCACACACACCCTAATTTTTGTTTTCGCAATTTACAACACAAAACCACCACCATCACAACCCATCTACTCCCTCTTTTCCCTCCCCACACACCTCAATCCCATCACAAAACCCCTTCCTCCCTCTTTTCATCCCACACAAAACACCCCCATCACAAACCCCTTCCTCCCTTCTTTTCCCTGATCCCACACACAAGCTCAACCTCATCACACCCCATAGTCTACCACTTCTCCTTCTCCCGCAACTCACCCCCTCACACCTCCTCTTCCCCCCCCTCCCCACCCCACCCACCTTTTTTTCCCCTCTGTCCATCCCCTGTTGTCCCACCCACTCCCCTTCCTAACCCAATAGTCCGCAGCCAGAATGACCAACCACTTCTCTAGTTTCGGACAAAAAAAGGAGGATCCAGCTCAAAACCCATGACAAAGGAAGGGTTAGCTAGTAGTGTTACAAGAATGGGACAGAGGGAAAAAAAAAAACAGCCAATAGAAAAAACAGACAATGTAATGAGATAATGTAGCCCATTTAGAGAGAGAGAGAGAGTATTGTGTCCAATTTCGATTAGGGGGGGGGGGGGGGCACCGGCTTGTTTTTAGTCTTGCTCTTTACTCTCTTTCTCTGGCTTGTATCCATTCGGCTCAATCAGCCAACTGTTTTTAAGACGGGTATCCCCATCCAGGTGTCGATGTTCTTCCGGGTTGGTGAGCGAGAGCGAGCTAGCATTGTATGGAGAAAATCCGGCTTCGCCGTAGACATTTTTTTCGATTTCTATCCGAAAAATTGCCATACAAATTTAGCCTGCGCAGGCAAAAACAAAAAATATATATATGAGGCGCACAGATCACTACCGTTCGTCAGGGAAAATATTGACCACCTGGATGGGAGTAAACGTCTTTCTTAAAAACAGTAGGATGAATTGGGGCCCAGAAAGGATACAGTAAGCCAAAGAGAGAGGGAAAGAAAGAGAACGAAAAAGAAAGGCGAGGGAGGTGGGCTACCATAAGGGCTTAGGCTATGTTTGCAGTATGTTGGGGCTCTCGTCATTGGTATAGTTGGTAGGCAATTAGAATGAATGTAGATTATTTAATTTGGCTGAAATCGCTTTTTAAAACATTGCTTCAGAATGGTGGAGATCATTATAACATCGCTACTAAACTGATACCGTATAAACCCATAATTTCGATATTGTTTTATTAATTTCACCACCAACCACCCCCCCAAAACGTAACTCCAATGAACCAAAGTTAATGAAACAGTATATATGGTTCAGACGCATAAGATATATATGTTATCCGAGCATATGTACATTTATATTGGTGAAATTCTATCCACGGTATGCTGTTTGTGTGTCAGATTGACTCTGCACCTAAACTGACAAACATCAAAATCAGTGCAACCTAGGGTCAAATTATTCAGTTTCTACGTGCTAGTTTTTGATACGCTGAAATATTTTGTGGATTATTGAACAAGGTGGCAATATTAGTTATGCGAAGATTTAACTATAGTAGTGGGATTCCTGAACACAGGCAGGGCCAATATTATGAACTGCAGCAGACCAATAGATGACGTTACCCGGTAGGATATTATTATGATGCAGATTACATAGTAGTTACCTAGTAGGCCTCTATATTATGATTTTGCAGATACATAGTAGTTACCGGTAAGGCTATAGTATGATGCAGCTACATAGTAGTTACCGGTAGGCTAGTATTATGATGCAGCTACACGTAGTTACCGGTAGGCTATATTATGATGCAGATACATAGTAGTTACCGGTAGGCTATATTATGATGCAGATACATAGTAGTTACCGGTAGGCTATATTATGATGCAGATACATAGTAGTTACCGGTAGGCTATATTATGATGCAGATACATAGTAGTTACCGGTAGGCTATATATGATGCAGATACATAGTAGTGACCGGTAGGCTATAGTATGATGCAGATACATAGTAGTTACCGGTAGGCTATATTATGATGCAGATACATAGTAGTTACCGGTAGGCTATATTATGATGCAGATACATAGTAGTTACCGTAGGCTATATTATGATGCAGATACATAGTAGTTACCGGTAGGCTATATTATGATGCAGATACATAGTAGTTACCGGTAGGCTATATTATGATGCAGATACATAGTATTACCGGTAGGCTATATTATGATGCAGATACATAGTAGTTACCGGTAGGCTATATTATGATGCAGATACATAGTAGTTACCGGTAGGCTATATTATGATGCAGATACATAGTAGTTACCGGTAGGCTATATTATGATGCAGATACATAGTTACCGGTAGGCTATATTATGATGCAGATACATAGTAGTTACCGGTAGGCTATATTATGATGCAGATACATAGTAGTTACCGGTAGGCTATATTACCGGTATGTTTTCCATTAAGGGGGTACAGGTAGTGCTTATTTTTTGGACTATATATTTATTTATTTATTTATTTTTTAGTTTCCTCGCTAGACCTCCATTAAGCTTAATTAAATACCCCCGAGACCCCCTTTCAAACTAAATTTGTACATTTTTCGGTAGAACACTGTTACGGTCGAAGGCCGGTTCCTTCTGAAATTACAGGCTCGCTATCGCTCGCCAGGAAAAAATCGACACCTAAATGGCACGAAAGGTCTAAATATTGACAGAAATGGGGCGAAAGGTCTCAAAATCGCCAAACTAACGGAACGAGCGTCTTAAAACATCAAAACTAATATGCTAAACTTGAGGGAGAAGGGGGTCAAGAAAAAGCGAGAACTTCCCCCTTAAGGGGGGTCACCTGCTTTTTTCTCCTTTTCTCTCTTTTTCTGGCTTGTATCCATTCGGCCCCATTCAGCCAACTGCTTTAAGACGTTTATCCCCATCAAGGTGTTAATTTCTTCCTGGCGAGCGATACCAAGCCAGCATTGTATGGAGAAATCCGGCTTCGCCGGAGAAATTTTTCTATCTAAACATTTACAGATTTAGCTTGCTGTCAAAACAAAAATATATATATGCTGGCTCGCTACCGTTCGCCAGGAAAATATTGACACCTGGATGGGGGTAAACGTCTTAAAACAGTAGGCTGAATGGGGCCGAATGGATACAAGCCAAAGAGAGAGGGAGAGAAAGAGAAAAAAAGCGAGGTTGGTCCCCGAGGTTGGTTACAGGTATCGAGAAATCAGTTGCTAAGGTATTCAAATTACCGTCAGCTGAAATAAAACCGACTAAAATACGGTGATTTTGATCCTTGGCATCATTAAAATCTGGAATGATGAAATGCTTTGATTCCATAAAGGTACCGGTACCTAGATAATTTGTATATTCTGAATTTTGCTTTGGTTTATATAATGAAATAGAAACTTAACTGAAATCGTAGGCTTCACCATCTCTTTTACCTAAATTTTACGAATACCGGTACATATTAAGAATGAAAGCGTATAGCCTTATTTAACTTAGCTAATTAACCTACGAATATATAATTGTACAGTAAAAGTGGTTGTAATAACTAGATTATCAAATTAACCATTAGTCCTAATACTAATTTTGAAGATAAAATATAAACGGTAGCAAATTAACTTTACTCCTGTTGAGTCTACTATACGGTAGGTACACACACACACACACACACACACACACACACACACACACACACACACACACACACACACACACACACACACACACACACACACACACACACACACACACACACACACACACACACACACACACACACACACGAGAGTTCCCCTCCCCCCATACCCTCCCGCATTGCAATTAGTTTTTTCCCCATTTCCTACAAACCTCTCCCCCCTCCAAATATAATTAAGTAAATTTATACGTATACTCCCTCTCCACACTATTTATACGTATACTCCCTCTCCACACTATTTATACGTATACTCCCTCTCCACACTATTTATTTCTATTTACGGTACCTGCCAACCATAGACTACCAAATGTACGGTCAAAATCAATAACTCTCTCTCTCTCTCTCTCTCTCTCTCTCTCTCTCTCTCTCTCTCTCTCTCTCTCTCTCTCTCTCTCTCTCTCTCTCTCTCTCTCTCTCTCTCTCTCTCTCTCCACCTTCCAATCCTAGACTATCAGTGTGCAGTCAAAATCAATAACTCACTCTCACTCTCTCTCTCCAATCCTAGACTACCGTATGCACAGTCAAAATCAATAGCCTGGACACTCTTACGACTTAGAGCAAAAGATCATTCTAGTAAACTTGGTGAAGTAGATAATACGAGGTGCCATTGGAACGGCTTATCCCACAATAGCGTCACCGAACCTGATTACCAGAATATAATGAAGACACGGAGTCACGGATTACCATATCCTGGAGGGGTTAAGGGGAGATTCCCACTTGAGGGACTTTTTTCTGGACCCCTTTCTCCCTCATGTCTAGCCCCATTGCTTTTGAGATTTTAAGACGCTTGCCCCATTAGTTTGGTGATTTTAAGAATTTCCGCCCCATTCTGTCAATTTTAAGACCTTTTGTGCCATTTAGGTGTCGATTTTATCCGGGCGAGCGATAGCGAGCCTGTAATTTAAGAGTAACCGGACTTCGGCCGGGACATTTTTCTACCGAAAAATTTACAAATTTATCTTGAAAGGGGGTCAAGGGGGTGAAATTTTAAGATTGCTGGAGGAGTAGGAATCAAACTAAATACCTCCCCTTAATATGCCACGGTAGTTTGTCGGCGAACTATGTATTGTGACTGTACATTCCTTAACCAGAGCTCAGAATAGTACCACGCCATCGAGGGAAGGTTTGGTTTACATTTCTGGACCCCCTTCTCCCCTCATGTTTAGCCCTAATCATTTTGAGATTTTAAATATTCACTCCATTACATTGGCGATTTTAGGATCTTTCGCCCAACATCTTCGTCAATTTTAAGACCTGTCGTGCCATTTATAGGTGTCGATTTTTTAATGGCAAGTGATAGCGAGCCTGCAATTTAGGAGGAATTGGCCTTCGGCTGGGACATTCTTCTGCCGAAAAATTTACAAATTAACCGCGATGTCTTGGGGATATTTTCTCTTAAACTGGAGGGAGTAAATTAAAACCCTCCCCTTAACCCACCCACCTTCACATATTTTAATACACCCAGATTCTTCCTAGCTGCATAATAAATTGGTGTAATGTTAGCCAGGTTGGTATTGCTATTGGTTTGGTAGAGATTGGTATACCGGTAATCGCCCCTCTTGCTCCTGATGTCTGTTCTGTATGTCTCCCACTCGGGCTAGTAGTTCACACTTTGCTATCCTCCTCCTCTTCTCTTCTTCTTTTTCTTCTTCTTCTTCTTCTTCTTCGTTTTCTTCTTCTTGCTTTTTTCCGTGTTTTTTTATTTTTGTATTAATTTTATTTTTTATTTTTTTTCATTTCTCTTCTGTTTCACTTTGTTTTCTTTTTTCTGTTATTTTTTTCTTTTTCTCCCCCCACTGGTGTTTTCTTCTTCTCCACTCCTTTCCCTCATCTTTCTCACTTCCCCTTTCCTTCCCACTCGACCTAACCTACCTTGTCTCCTTCCATTCCTCTCCCCTATTGGTTATAATCCTACATGCTTCCTCCTTCTCCTCTTCTTTCCTCCTCTTCCCTCTCTTCGTCATCTCTTCCCATCCTTCTCCTTCTCTCTCCACCCTATTTCCCCCCCACCTCTCTTCCTCTTTCCTTTCACATCTTCTCCCCTCCTCTCCCTTATCTTTTCACTTCCTTTCTCCCTCACCCTTCCTCTCACCTCTCCTCTTATAAGATTATAGGCAAGCGTTGTCATTCTCTTGAGGCGAAGCATTTCTTCTTCAACCGTGTTGTGAATATTTGGAACGGACTACCTTCGAATGTTGTGAACTGTAATACTGTCGAAAAATTCAAGAACCATTTGGATAAATACTTTGAAAATAACCCCCAATTAACACAATGTATATTGATGTTCATACACCTGTTCCCTTTCAGAATTGTATTAATAAGAGTTAGGCTACGGTAACTTAGATTACAAATCAATTTAATTTTCTCCATATGTTACGGTATCCGAAATTACGTGTCAGTTTTTCCATAGGCCTACTACATGGTATTTTTCCAACTGTGTCCATGCCAGCATTAGCTGGAGGGAGTGGTGGGTGGGGAGGAGCCTTCCTCTTTGTTATCCTTTTATCTACCTCGTTGTCAGTAGATTAGTAGTTTAGATATCCAAACTGCAACGTAAGGACCAGTGGGTCTGTTGCAGTTTGTACTCCTTTGTATTCCTTTGTACTCTCCCTTCCCTTCGCCTCCCCTCACTTCTCCACCTCACCTTCCCTGTCTTATCCTCACCCATCTCCCTTCCACTCTCTTATTCCCTCCCTTCCTCTCACCTCCTCTCCTCTGTTCACATACTGTATCCCTTCCTCCTCTCACACATCCCTTCCTCTTCTCCCCTCCCCTCCCCTTCTCTCTCTCTCTCTCCTCCCCCTCCCCTTGTCTTGCCCCTCCTCCCTCCTCCCTCCCCCCTCCCCCCTTTGTTTACACTGTTCTTATAATTGATGAGGTTAGGGTGAGGCAAGGTGCGGCAGGGTGAGGCAGGGCAGGGTACACAGGAGTACGAAGGAAATCAAGCAACAACAGATCTAGTGACTCTTCTAGGCTGCTTGTCCTCCAAAACACTGAGATCAAGTGTCCAAACAGTGGTTTAGAGTGGGTAAGGGAACATTGGAAAGGGAACTACTGCCCTGGAACTAATGTCCGTGGCAGGATTAGGAAGTTAGTAGGGGACAGATGGGTTAGTAACTGAGGGGAGGATAAAATATAGTTATTCATTTACAAACGCAGTCAGTCGCGGGTTTGATGCGAGATATTTGTCTAGGCGAAGTTTAAATGAATCAACGGTGCTGCAGTCTATGACATCTCGGGGAAGCCCATTCCATAAGTTAACAACTCGATTGAAGAAGAAGTTTTTAGCTTCGTGTGAGTTAAAAGATTTACCAATAATTTTGCACCCGTTTCCCCGCGTGTAATTAGATTGGTCGATAGTGAAGTACTTACCATACTACAGTTCATATTGTCGATGCCTTTGATGATTTTGAACACTTGAATTAAGTCGCCTCTTAATCTGCGCTGGGTTAAAGGAAATAGATTTAATTCTCTAAGACGCTTCTCGTATGGTTTGTTCTTTAGGCTAGGTATCATTTTGGTAACTCTACGTTGAACTCGTTCTAGCTTGTGTGTATCTTTTTGGTAATAAGGGCACCAGGATTGAACGCAGTACCGGTATTCCAGAATATTCTAGGTAGGATGAAGCAAGCCGCTGTAGGGTTCCTATCTACCCATCTAATTACATCATTACAGTCGCCCTCCTTATTGTCAAAGCTGGGCTCCACTTTATAAACAGACCGGCAAATATTTTCACCCGTTTCCGAGATTTGAACCTGGCCAGACCCGCGACCAGACGATCGACACGACCATAAACATACAGGATACACGTAAACACACACACACACACACACACACACACACACACCCACCTACACACACACACACAAACCCACCCACACACACACACACACAACCCCCCCCCCCCCCCCCCTCCCACACACACACACACACACACACTAATGTACCGGTAACACTAATAGCTAAAATCAGACACATAAATAAAAACCAACACAAGCATCCAACATAGCCTATACAGTAGATATATTATGTATTTTCAAATCGTCAAACATTTATTCTGGCAATATTCTGCATCTTTTGTAAAATTGTATTGCCAACTAAACTAATGACAGATTATCCTACGTTGAGTGTAACTTTAACTCTTCCAGTACCGGTGACTTGTTTTTCGTTATTTTTAGCTATATTTTCGTTATTTTTAGCTATATTTTCGTTATTTTTAGCTATATTTACGCAATTTATATGCAGTTCAGGAGGGGTGGGCGTATTGTGATATAGTTTACACCCATTGAATCTGTAGAGATCCTTCCTAAGTTTAGTGATATTGTTTGATGTACCGGTACGGTAGGCCTATAGCCAGAATAAGAGAAGAAAGACGTTACCCGTAATTATAGTGTTAAGGGAGCCAACCTTGCTTTTTTCTCTTTCTCTCCCTCTCTCTTTGGCTTGTATCCATTCGGCCCCATTCAGCCTACTGTTTTAAGACGTTTACCCCTATTCAGGTGTCAATATTTTCCTGGCGAGCGGTAGCGAGCCAGCATATGTATATATTTATTTTACATCAAGCTAAATTTGTACATTTTTCGATAGAAAAATGTCTGGCGAAGCCTGATTTCTCCTTACGATGGTGGCTCGCTTTCGCTCGCCAGGAAAAAATCGACACCTGGATGGGGATAAACTTCTTAAAACAGTTGGCTGAATGGGGTCAAATGGATACAAGTCAGAGAAAGAGAGAAAAGGAGAGAAAGAGAAAAAAAAGCAGGTGACCCCCCTTAATTCAAAGTCTACCACACTAAAATTGCCTGCATAAATTGCCGTGAAAAGTGATCATTTGACTCCGCCTGTAATGAAGTAAACATATACACATAAACACCCAGGCACACACATAAACAGCTACACATAAACACCCAGGCACACACATAAACAGCTACACATGAACGCACACGGGATGTTGCACACCTTCGCAAGCATAGCAAACAACAGGAGCCACGTCAAAATACTGTAAACAAACGGCAGACTACACGAGTAAAACTAAAAGTCTAACATGTTAACACAGAAGACTAATCAGGCTAATACTGACAACAACAAACAAGTAACATATACACACACTCCATACCGGTGCTCAAAAAAGAGAATAACACAAAAATATAAGCAACACAAACAGACTAGCAACATGACCTACGCAAACCAATAACTAACCAACAGCTACAACAATGCAAACTAGAAATGCATAGGCCTATTAGAACACATAGCCAATTAATCGATAACACAAACTTGAAAAACATACACATACCCACAACCAACAAATCCACAACTTACACATACCCACACATATTAAATCAACAACTTACACATCTATCTATCGTCGGACGCCGTGATCTCCGAAGGGATGGCCACGAACGAAACGCCCCCATGCACCTCTGTCCCCAGTCAGTCGACGCCCCTTGTCCCATCCAGCACCGCCTTCACTCATATACTTCCTCACTCCATCCTTCCACCTCTCATTCGATCTATCTCTCCCTCTCTGTCCTTCCACCTCGCTCTCGTACACTCGCTTAGTCATTCTCTTGCTTCCCATACGTTCGATATGGCCGAACCATCTCAAGGTGTTCCTTTTCACACTTTCCAGCACATCTACATCCACACCACACTGCTCTCGTACTTCCTCATTCGTCTGTCTATCCCTCCATGTAACCCCACACGCACTTCTCAAGTAACTGAATTCCACCGCTCTGACTCTTGGTTTTTGTCTCTCCAACAACGTCCATGCTTTGCTCCCGTAAGTCAATGTCAGGATTACCACACTGTCATGCAAGGACTTCTTTACTTCCATGCTGACCACCCTATTTCTTGTTATTGTCTTCAGAGTTCCTATAACCCTCTTCCCCTGTTGCACCCTCTCCCGCAGTTCTTCATCCATACTCCCATCTTTACTCAACACACTGCCCAAATACTTAAATGAGCTAACATTCTCTTTAGCCTAACCATTCAACATCACCTCACACTCTGTGATTGCACCCATTTCAAAGACCATAACCTTGCTCTTCCCCGCGTTTACTTTCAGATTCCATTTTCACACACTGTTCTAAACATATTTACCAGACCCTGCAACTCCCATTCATTATCGCACATCAGAACTGTATCGTCGTCAAACAGCAGTACAAGCAACTTCCACTCGCTTCATTCCCTTATCAACGGTGCACCAACATCCCGTTCTTCCTTGTATTTCTTTCATGACTCCATCCATATATACAGTATATTGAACAAACATGGCGACATCACACACCCTTGCTTCAACCCAATATTCAGATCAAAGAACTCGCTCTACTCATTCTCCACACGTACTGACGCCTTTGCACCCTCATACATGCTCTTCACTGCTTTCAGCAACTTGCCATCTACTCCGTATAGTTTCAGTACTCTCCACAGACCTTCCCTATCAACTCTGTTATAGACTTTCTCCAAGTCAAAATATTATATTAATATCATTGTACCTAAGAACCTACGAGAATATTTAATTCCATAATTATCGCCACTGTATTCTGTGCGTATATTTTACCCACATTCAAGCCCATACGGTGCCTAACTATTATTTATTTGATTATAGTGTAACGTCTCGTTGTGCGAGACCTTTTTTAGTGTATAAATAAAGTGTTGTTTTGTACCTATTGTATATCTCTCCTTGTATTTCGTTGTATTTATATATTGAACTCCTAGCTTTTCCCCGTTAGAAGAATCCGCAAATACCTGTTTTGTCTAGCATAGCATATGCTTACCTATGTTATCTATGTTGCAGAAAAAATATTCAGCCTTGACTTACCGGTATTCTTTTGGTTGTTAATATTATTATGAGCGTATATTTTCTGCATGTATGCGTGTAGTATACAGTATGTGCGTGTGTGTGTGTTGTGTATATGACTGTGTGTACGGTGCGGTATGTATTTGCTGTACCTATGTACAGTATGTGTGTGCGGGGTGGGTGGGTGAAGTGGCTGTGTATGAGTTTAAATGGATGTGTGTGTGTGTAGGTTGTGTATGTATGCGTACATACACAATGCGTGGGTGGTGGGTAGCTCTAGGTAGGAGGTAGGCGGCGCTAAAGACGACAGTAATATTGACCTATTATTAATTTATAAACTAATTAAGCTCTTTAGTTTCCACCCCGCGTGAGAGAGAGAGAGATCAATTAATTTTGGTGGAAAGTGGAAAAGTGTGAATTTGTTACATAGAGTTACGTCTCTATAGCCTAATGTTTTTCGTCGCTTGGATCTGGGGTCACATTTTGGTGTTGGTACGAATACAAATATATACAATGGCCGGTTTCACATATTGTGGTTGAGGTAATGTTAACCCTTTTAGTATGGTAGCCCTTATCTCTTTTTAACACTTTCACGCTTATGACGCGATTTTGAGAATGTTAGGGATACTTTAAAGCCTTTGTTATCATCAGGGGTATTTAGAAACCTTTAGTTTAGTTACTTCAACCTCTGTAGTTGTCTTTGAGTTAGCTGTGGGCAGAAAACTAATTTTGGAGAGGTAATTATAAGAGTGAGAGAACTCTATTTATTATTGCTAATCTGGCAACCTCTGCGTCATACAACCGTAAAAGGGTTAATTCAGGCTAACATTAGACGATTTTGTGCAATTTATGAAGGTTTTAAGTGAATTAGATGGATTATTTAGATAGTATTTACTCCTTCGGGTTCTAGAAGTACATTATATACTAAAGTAAATCGTCTAATGGTAGCCTAACCAAACAAAGGAAGGAAATTACTACGGTGCATCAAGCTGAAAGGATTTAATAGCCGCATATTCTGTTCATGTTAATGTACCGGAGAAATTACTCTATAAACGAAAAGACGCCATAATATGTTCTTGCCTCCTATGCTGTTATTATATACAGTATACTATATATATATATATATATATATATATATATATATATATATATATATATATATATATATTTTTTTTTTTTTAGTCTAAATGTAAGGAAGCCGTTGTCATACTGATAGGTTTAAATTATCATATTCCTAAATGCTACCTCATTTAATACCGCATCGCAGCTATATAGTCTACGGTAATATAATAAATTAGGCCCTATTTTATTTGCGAGACTGGTTTATTTAAAGTAGTGCCCAGTTTTCTTTTTATTTCCTTTACCGTTACCGTTATTTATTCTTCTGGGAACACCCTCCTTAGATGTTTTGCAATATTGCTTGTAAGGGTAAAGATAGCCGAGATTGTGTTAACCCCTCCCCCCCTCGCTCTCGCTCTCTCTCTCTCTCTCTCTTTCTCTCTCTCTCTCTCTCTCTCTCTCTCTCTCTCTCTCTCTCTCTCGCCTTCTCTCTCTCTCTCTCTCTCTCTCTCTCTCTCTCTCTCTCTCTCTCTCTCTCTCTCCCCCCTCCCCCCCCCCTCCTCTCTCTCTCCATAGTAACACCCTAGAGATGTTTCTTATTGTAAATATGTATGTATATATATACTGTATATGTATTTTAATATTTGTTAATGTTTTATGTGAAGAACCATTGTAAAATGGAAAAATAAATATTCTGATTCTGACTCTCTCTCTCTCTCTCTCTCTCTCTCTCTCTCTCTCTCTCTCTCTCTCTCTCTCTCTCGCACACATGCATAATAAAGCCAAAATGAATGATGGTTGAACAATTAATAGCTAATTCATTGATTCCCAGGTGATTCTATTTACGCTACTCGAACCTATTAGCATGTGATATAAAGCGCCCAAACGCAAGCCCAGACCTACATACATACACACACACACACACACACACACACACACACACACACACACACACACACACACACACACACACACACACACACACACACACACACACACACACACACACACACACACACACACACACACACACACACACACACACACACACACACACACACACACACACACACACACACACACACACACACACACACACACACGTACGTTTACACATTACACACATATAGACACACGGACAGACAGAAGCCAAACAACCTACAGCCATAAGTGATGATAATAGTAATAAATGTATGCGGTAAAACACACATACACCCATACACACACAGCCACCCAAACATACACATAAGCACGCACAGTAACCTCCTTAAGGGGGCTCACCTGCTTTTTGTTTTTTTATCTTTTTCTCCTTTTCTCTCTTTCCCTGGCTTTGATCCATTTGACCCCATTCAGCCAACTGTTTTAAAACGTTTATCCCCATCCGGGTGGATGAGACTCGTCAGCCTTGGTTGGCAACCTGTCTAGGGGAGTAAACCTGATACAAATCCGTACTGCTTACCTAAGGGTAAGGCAGGTTAGTGGATGGATTAGTCGAACACCACTGTAGAAAAATAGTGCTAACAAGATACACAGCGGGCCTCGGAGTCGTATGGATCCTAAATTGAGTGGTCAATCCTGTAAGTCCTTCACTAATCTGGCTCGGGTTGTCCCTCACACAGGGAATAGGTCCGCTTGGGGGCATTCTGTGTATGGCCACCCTCGTAAGGGGAGTAAGGCGTCCAGCAATAGATAGATAAATAGATCCCCATCCTGGTGTCGATTTCTTCCCCAGCATTGTATGGAGAAATCCGGCTTCGAGAAATTTTTCTATCGAAAAATATACAAATTTAGCTTGCTGTCAAAATAAATATATATACATGCTGGCTCCCTACCGCTCGCCAGGACACCTGGATGGGGGTAAACGTCTTAAACAGTAGGCTGAATGGGGCCGAATGGATACAAGCCAAAGAGAGAGGGAGAGATAGAGAAAAAAGCGAGGCGGGCTCCCTTAAACACACACACACACACACACACACACACACACACACACACACACACACACACACACACACACACACACACACAGTCGTCACCCCCAGCCCAGACCCCCGTGGAAAAGCCAATACCATCTGGATTTGGGGAGAGTCGATGATTTCCGGCAAAATAACAAAAGTTGGCGATTCTTTCCCCTGGAATGGTATCCTTGGGGCCCGAACTGTAGCAGTGATTTTCTGTTCTACGGCTTTTTATTATGTTTTCCGTGTGTGTGCGTGTGTGTGTGTGGCTTGGGGGGAGAGGGAGGAGGGAAAGGGATGTGTGTATGCGTTCTTTATTTGTGTGTGTGTGTGTGTGTGTGTGTGTGGCTTGGGGGGAGAGGGAGGAGGGAAAGAGTATGTGTGTATGCTTTTTTTAGTTGCGTGTGTGTGTGTGTATTTATTGTGGTTCTGTGTTTGTGTGTATTTTATGTTACTGTGTGCCGTGTGTAACTGAGTGCGATTAATATTTTCGTGAGTATTGTTTATATATTCGTCTTTATTTATATTCCAACTCTACCTCGATCACTCAAGACAATGAAGCCATGGAGGTTTTATTCCAGATGGTGAGTGAAACAACGAGACAGCTGAGTGTTGGAACTGGCTCGTTTGTAATCTTACCTTCGTAGACATATTTTGCCTGGTTGACTCCTGGTCTGGTGAAGCTCTGACTATTTGACGTTGTATAGCCACTGTTTTTCTGTATCATCTCACAATCTCTGACAATGCTATCACGCCACATTTTGAGTTTCACACTCACTAGTCATTGTTACTCATTGCATATTTTGAATATGTAATTATCATAACAATGCTAATGTATATTGTAAACAGCGAGGGTGTATTATAACAATGCTAGTGTATATTGTAAACTGCGAGGGTATTTTTATGGCGCGTCGGTGGGCTTTGTGATAATGTACTAAAACCAAGTACAACACAAATACCAAATTCAGGACTTAAAGATTACTAGTCCATTGGCATGACCACTCCACCACACCTTCCCTGTATATGTACAGTATGTGTGTATGTGTCTATAACCTAGCTGTGTGTATATCCGTTTGTTTACGTTTGTGTCTTGTCTAAACAAATGTGTGCGTGTATGATGAATAATAGGCCTACGTGTGTGTGGGTCTGCGCGTCTGTATGTATGTATGTATGTATGCTGGTGCGTATTTTATCGTAAGCTAATAGATTCTGGTCATTATAGACTTTTCAGGATCAGTGGAGTGGCTTTTAAAGGTTAAACTACTTGTAACTTTGGCTTTTAGAGTGTGTGTGTGTTTTCATAAAAACAATGGTTAAATCACTCGATTCTTTAAATTTGTCTCCCGGAAGCAGATCTGTGTTACTTCTGAGCAATACATTTAAAGTATAATTATTGATATGCATGGTATTAAAGTGTAGGCCTATAAGATTCCGGTAATGCAAATAAGTCATATCAAAATATATCCTGCTGTTTCACCTGCTCTTTCGTTCAAGTTATTATATATCCTCTCTGAGAGTCTCTTGTAGTTTAGAAAGGTATGTTTACTCGGTGATTTGTAATGAGTGTTCATAAATATGGTGGTTAAAGGGCTTTGGTTAGGACTTGTGTCAACTATACCCACATTACTCTATCCATTGTCCTATATAATGTACCGGTACAGTACCTCACAATGGATACAGAAAGTATGTGGAAAGTACTGGTACTGTACTTAGAATTACAGATTAGATGGCAAGTTGCTGAAAGCAGTGAAGAGCATGTATGAGGATGCAAGGGCGTCAGTACGTGTGGAGAACGAGCAGAGCGAGTTGTTGGGTTCAAACATGGGTGTGTGATGTCCCTGTGGTTGTTTATTGTATATATGGATGGAGTCATGAAAGAAATACAAGGAATAGCAGTGGATGTTGGTGTATTGCTGATAAGGGAGGGAAATGAGTGGAAGCTACCTGTACTGCTGTTTGCTGATGATACAGTTCTGATAAGTGATAATAAATGGGAGTTGCAGGCTCTGGTAAATATGTTTGTAACAGTGTGCGAAAAACGGAATCTGAAGGTAAATGCGGGGAAGAGCAAGGTTATGGTCTTTGAAAGGGCTGAAGCCACAGAGTATGAGGTGAAGTTGAACGGTCAGGCTATGGAGATTGTCAGCTAATTTAAGTATCTGGGTTGCTGGGCAGTGTGCTGAGTAAAGATGGGACTATGGATGAAGAAGTGCGGGAGAGGGTGCAACAGGGGAAAAGGGTTGTAGGAACGCTGAAGGCAGTAACAAGAAATAGGGTGGTCAGTATGGAAGTGAAGAAGTCCTTGCATGACAGTGTGGTAATCCCGACACTGACACTGACTTACGCAAGCGAAGCATGGACGTTGGTGGAGAATCTCAGACCAAGAGTGAGAGGGATGGAAATGAGTTACTTGAGAAGTGCGTGTGGAGTTACATGGAGGGATAGACAGACGAATGAGGAAGTAAGAAGGTGTGGTGTGGAGGTTGATGTGCTGGAAAGTGTGAAAAGGAACACCTTGAGATGGTTCGGCCATATGGAACTTATGGGAAGTGAGAGAATGACTTAAGAGGGTATACGAGAGCGAGGTGGAAGGACAGAGAGGGAGAGGTAAACCGAAAGAGAGGTACAAGGATGGAGTGAAGAAGTATATGGATGAAGGCAGTGCTGGTTGGGAGGAGGGGCATCGACTGACTGGGGACAGAGGTGCATGGGGGCGTTTCGTTCGTCTCCACTCCTTCGGGGTTCACGGCGTCAGGCAATAGATAGATAAATAGACCTCACAATGGTCTGGTTAATGTGTTATATTGCTTATGCCAAATATACCTTTAACTACATATATCTTGCTCAATCTGTTTGACTGACGTAGTAGGGTAAGGGGACCTTCACATTTAATGAAGGAACAAAATGATCCACGTATCGTACTGCGTGTTGTACAATAAACTAAATGGGGTATGGCGATAGTTCAGAACGATAGTCATCCTATACAGTGCCGGTATAATCTTGGTTTGTTGAGGCTGGGTGTGGTGCAGATAGGTGCTGCAGGGGGACGTTTTTTAATCATTCTGAAGCCCTGTTAGCACTGTGCCAGCATCAGCCACAGTGATGAGATGGTGGGGTCGTGTTATGGCAAAACGATACAGCAAACCTGTGTGCGCCATTACAATGTAAAGGGAAAATGATGGTAAACTATTTTATGATGATATGTATTATGTATGTAGCCTATGCATGTATACTCTAGCTTAAAATATCTTTATCTTATTGTATTTCACAGGCTCTACTCGTCTCTATAATTGTGAATAGAATATTTATTCTCTAGTGCCATTTAGTTACTGATTTTAAATATTTGATAGTTACTGTATTTCTGCTGCTAAATTGTAGAAACATAATATATAATTGCTATATAAACACTTGAAGTGAGACAAAACTACTGTTGTGGAACCTGATTATATATGCATATTGTTTACGATTACAACCATATAATACTATAGTGCAATGGTTGTACATTAAATACTATAGTGCAATGGTTGTACATATTGTTTACGATTACAACCATATAATACTATAGTGCAATGGTTGTACATTAAATTGTATCTGTAGAAATAAGTAACACCCCGTTCTTAACATTAATCATCAATTACAAACTCCAATGTACTTGCATAAACTAATGAAAGCATATGGTCCTCCCGGGATTCGAACTCGGGACACCACACCCAGAACATAAGCATCTAAACCATTACACCACCACCCAGATCACATGGGTGGCCAGAAAGTCAGGTGAATATTAGACTGGTACCTGGTCCGAATATGTTTTGATTAACCCTTTTAACACTAACATATTTGTTACCATTAGACGATTATTGTTGAGCTTTTAACTTATCACTAGGACTCAAAGACTTAAAGGGACAGTGGCTGTTTGTTTGGTTTATTAATTCATTTATTCATATATTGTTTTTAAGTTTCCTCCCTAGACCTCCATCAAGCTTACAAAAACACCCCCTAGAACCCCCCCCCCCCCCCCCCCCCTTCAAGATAGATTTGTACATATTTCGGTACAAAAATGTCTCGGTCAAAGGCCGATTCCTCCTAAAATTACAGGCTCGCTTTCGCTCGCCAGGAAAAAAATCGACACTTAAATGATACGAAGGGTCCTAATATTGACAAATAAAGGGGGGTGAAATGTCATAAAAACCCCAAACTAATGGAACCAACGTCTTAAAATCTCAAAACTAGTGGGGCTAAACATTAGGGAGAAGGGGGCCCAGAAAAACGGTGTGTCTCCCCTTAAGCAATATTTGGATAAACCATGTAAACCAGGTATTTTATAAGTGGCATACAATCATCTAATGGTAACCAGAATACGACTATAATTAAGTTCATCATGCTGTAAGGGTTGGAATAATTATAATAATAAATACGATCAATTGTCCTCTGTTTTGGGGTTTGCGTTAACCCATGCTGTACTGGTGACGTCCTTTTCATTATATTCTGGCATCGATTAGACGATTTAATTCAGCTAAGGAAGGACGTCTACCTATTAAGAGGCCACTATTTCAATTATTCCTTTAGCTACCTTAATATATTTTTTTTTTATGTGAATGAGGGAGACAAAAGGCATCACTGCCTGCAGCGATTTGAAAGAGTGACAGGGCCAAAATCAAGGGACGTTCAAGCTAAAATGCCTGGACACTGAGTTTGAAGAAATTTAAGTCATAGGAAGAGGGAAAGACTGATTCTGGGAGAGAGTTCGAAAGCTCAGCAGTTGAATAGAAGAAAGTCTGAGAATAGCGTTTCACTCTTGGGTTGGAGAGTTGCACAGAGTAGGGGTAGGATTGTGCTGCAAGGAGGGTACTACGTACCCTACGTAGAGGAGGTGGTATACACTGGGAAAGCTCCCAGGAACACTGATTAGTGTAGTAGCGGTAGAATAGCGAGAGAGATGCAACATTGCGGCAAAGAGAGAGAGATTGCAGATAGTTGGTGAGTGAACGGAAGTTAATTATATACTGTATATCCTTCCACCTAGTGATTGGTCTTTGTGCCTACATTTTATCAATTATATTCAATATATCCTTCCTAAGCTTCATAAGATCGTCTACAATTTAAATGTAGCTGAAATGGAATATAAAAGACGCCCGCTGTAGTGAAAGGGTTACAATGTGTGGAGACTGTGTGTGGGTTGGGGAAGGTTGTGTGGGGGCTGCAGCATTCAGTAAGACACACACACACACACACACATACTGACTGCTGACTGGCATGGAGTTAACAAAGCCTTTATGTGTGGGGATTACGTTCTCTTGACTTTTAATGTTTAGTTTGATTTATATTATTATTTTTATATACATACATACATAGGCCTACATATATACGGTGTTCGGTACATACATACAGTACATATATACCTGGTACATACCCAGTACAACAGAACCTCTGACTGTTGAGTGCCACAAATACTTTGTGTGGCGGGATTGTCAAAATGCCTGGACACACTAAGTATAATTACAGAATGAATGTCAATCTTGGTCACAAGTAGTTTACATATTCATAAGAGGTAGATTAGTTATGTTTGGCTAATCCTGGTAGATAATACAATTATAATAGTACTAAATATGATGCCAGAATTTGTTTTGTAGGAGCAAAACCGAAAATAACGGACTAAAAACGGCTACATTAAAATACTGACCGTACCGGTACTGTGCTTAATATGTAGGGGTATTTACGTTAGTTAACCTGTTATTAGTGCATCAACTACCACTAAATATAACTGAACTGAGAGAGAGAGAGAGAGTGAGAGTGAGTGAGAGTGATGCCCCCCTCACATATTCCAAGTAAGGCAATGAAGCTTGTATGCCGAGGGTGTTAAAGGGATCAGTTAAAGGTCAACATGGCTGAAATGTACGGCGCAGAGAGAGAGCGAGAGAGAGAGAGAGAGAATGAATGAATGAATGAGTGAATACACTGTAAATACAGGTACCGCAATGGGAATGTTGAAGGAGATTAATGTTTTACTTCATTACATACTGGTACTGTATATTGAACACAGTTCGGCATTCTTTGGTACCGGTAATAGTTTTAGTGTAATGTTTAAGGGAGCCCACCTCGCTTTTTTCCTCTTTCTCTCCTTCCCTTTGGCTTGTGTCTATTCGGCCCCATTCAGCCTACTGTTTTAAGACGTTTACCCCCATCCAGGTGTCAATAGTTTTCTGGCGAGCGGTAGCGAACCAGCATATCTATTTTTGTTTTGACAGCAAGCTAAATTTGTACATTTTTCGATAGACAAATTTCTCCGGCGAAGCCGGATTTCTCCATACAATCCTGGCTCGCTATCGCTCTCCAGGAAGAAATCGACACCTGGATGGGGATACACTTCTTAAAACAGTTGGCTGAATGGGGCCGAATGGATACAAGCCAGGGAAAGAGAGAAAAGGAGAGTAAGATAAAAACAAAAACCGGTGACCCCCCCCCCCTTAAAGTAAACCCTCTCAGAATGATGACTCAGTTCTTTTTTATTTTGGCTTAACTCTGAACGAGCTTGTTCAACTAAGAAGTACAATCACCTACAGTTAAAGGTGGTACTAAATGCGTTGAACACATATGACACGCTGATGAAGTATATTGACACATCCCCTCTAAACACTTGTCAGAGTTCGTGTTTTCCCTCATTCATCGTTCACTATCTACAGTAAATGTTATCATATAGTAGTGTGCCAGGTACTTGTGCAGGCGATGGTAACTGTGTAAGGTAAAGCATTAATAGAGATAATTGAGCTCAGGAACTCTCTCCCTGAATCCATCTTTCCCTCACCCTGTGACTTAAATTGTTTCAAACTCAGTGTTTTATGACATTTTGGCTGGAACATTCCTTGATTTTGGCCCTGTCACTCTTTCAACTCTGTGGGAGGCACTCAGCACAGGCAGTTTTGCCTTTTGTCTCCCTCTTCCACATAGAAAAAAAAAGAGCTTTCTTAGGTTTGCTTACTGATGCGGACATTGTAAGTGAGTCTCGTGATACATGACTTGGAATGGGGCACAGATGCCTATGGAGGCCGCGTAGAACCTTGTATACATTCAATGAAGCCATCCAAGATCAGTAGGTAGATACAGTTAAAGATATTAAATGCCACTGTTGTGTCCTGAGACAAGATTTTGGATAGTCACTATGGCCCATCTCTAGCTACCGAACGAATTGTAGAATAAATGTCATACGTGTAAACTATTCTCTGTTTCTTTTCAACTGAAGGTGAATTTCAAAGTTCCCATCAAAATGTATCGGTTATTTTGAAGATTTTGTAGTGAAATATGGTGTTAATTGTATAAACGTGGTCTTCATATGATGCAGAGACATAGTAGTTTCATATTTTTCAATTTTAGTATCGAGAAATTAGCTACTAATAGATTCAATTTATCGTCAGATGAAAAGAACCAGAGTATAAATCAAATCGTCTACCGTAGCCAGAATAACATGAATAGGGCCTAATCCTACTGAAAGGGTTAAAGGGGGATGGGCCGGTTTTCTGAACCACTTTCTCCCTCATGTTTAGCCCCATTAGTTTTCAGATGTTAAGATGTTTGCCCCATTACTAATTGATTTTAAGACCTTTCGCCCCATGTCTGTCAATTTTAAGACATTTCGTACCATTTAGGTGTCTATTATTTCCTGGCGAGCGATAGCGAGTCTGCAATTTTAAGAGGAACCGGCCTTCGGCCGGGAAATTTTTCTACCGAAAAATGTAAAAATTTATCTTGAAGGGGGTTCTACGTTTTTTTTCTTCTAAGCTTGATGGAGATCTAAGGAGGAAACTAAAAAAATATATGAATAAATTAATTAATAGACCAAACAAACGGCCAGTCTCCCTTTAAGTGTGGCGTAAAGACCTTGCACTACCGTTAATTAGAGCATGTTGGAAAAGCCTATACCAGAATAAAAATTTGTCTGGAGTGCATTTTCTCATTACTAGATTGTCGGAGTAATTGTAACCATCGATTATTGGGCTAGACTTCTGCTTCACGTCTGCTTCGCGCTTGGTCTCTCTCGCTCTCTCTCTCTCTCTTTTTCGCTCGCTCGCTCTCTCTCTCTTTCGCTCGCTCTCTCTCTCTTTCGCTCGCTCTCTCTCTTTCGCTCGCTCTCGCTCTGTCTCGCTCTCTCTCTGTTTCGCTCGCTCTCTCTCTGTTTCGCTCGCTCTCTCTCTGTTTCGCTCGCTCTCTCTCTGTTTCGCTCGCTCGCTCTCTCTCTTTCCCTCGCTCTCTCTCTTTCCCTCGCTCTCTCTCTTTCCCTCGCTCTCTCTTTCGCTCGCTCTCTCTCTCTCTATATATATATATATATCTCTCTCTCTCTCTCTCTCTCTCTCTCTCTCTCTCTCTCTCTCCTTAGCTAAATCGAATCGTATAATTTATTGTAGCCATATTAATAGACGCCGAGATTATATATACCGGATAGGCTACCTTCTTTTCGGCTCCTTTTCTTTTCTTTTCACCTCCATACGATTTCCTTTCTCTGATTCCCCCTTTTCATAACTTTAATCTCGCACAATAGTGAACGCTCTAGGGTTCTTAATCCCCTCTCTCTCTCTCTCTCTCGCGCTCGCTCGCTCGCTCGAGAGAGAGAGAGAGAGAGAGAGAGAGAGAGCTGATAGCCAGACAGACATACCAGTACAAAGACACGTCAATATAAGTTCGAGACCTCTTAAGCAAAAGTAGGATTACAATCAGACAACACAACAAATATAGTTAAAAAAACAATACCACTACCATCACCACCTCCTCCACCATCACCACCACCGCTACCATCACTATCACAGCCACCACTACTTCCCATACCTCCACTATATCTACCATTGCTACCAACATACTTACACCACCATTATCATCACACACATCAGTACACCCGACCCTACTATCACCGCCGCAGTCACCATCTCACCACCACTGCACCCAACCCTGAACAACCATGGGGGCATTACGCGCCCTTACTTTAACCCAACATTTCGATGCTCTAATATTCACTTTTTCAGATATGTTCTATGATTCCATATCGTGTTCCTCATATTTACTACTGCTACTCACTGCCTTTTGTCTCCTTCATAAACAGAGGACAAGATCATTAGTGCGATAATTAAAATGCAATGTGTTAAACAATCACGTTTTCAGTTGGTGCTATATCCTAAATATCATTGTGCAGAGTATTCATTAAATATTAGTTTGATCTATTCCATCAACAAAATATTTACATTATAATTTCGTCTTATGTAAATGCAATAAGTTTGTTTGAATTCGTTTTTCCTAACCCCTTCACCCCCATCACGTCATTTTCATCATATTCTAGTTCCCATTAAACGATTTGCTTTGGTTTATAATTGACCTCAATGACTCCAACGGGTAAATACGATCTCTATCCACCCTCTTCATAACAAAGGTCCTTCTGAAAATGCATAAACTCCTCTAAATTAAGGGGAGACAGACCGTTTTTTGTTTGTTTTTTTGGTCTATTAATTCATACATTCCTTAGTTTTCTCGCTAGACCTCCATCAAACTTAGAAAAACACCCCCTAGGCCCCTTTTAAGATAAATGTGTACATTTTTCGGTAGAAAAATGTCCCGGCCGAAGGCCGTTTCCTCTTAAAATGTCAGGCTCGCTATCGCTCGCCAGGATATAATCGACACCTAAATGGTACGAAAAGTCTTAAAATTGACAACGAAATGGGGCGAAAGGTGTTAAAATCGCCAAACTAATGGGCCGACCGTCTTGTAATCTAAAAAAAAAAAATGGGGCTAAACATGAGGGAGAAGGAGGTCCAGAAAACCGGCCCCTCTCCCCTTAAGCCAGAATGAAAGGTAGAAAAGGGGTTAATAAGACTGTAATTAATGCCTACTATTCTTTTCTTCCTCAGGTGAGCATGATGAGTGAGGCCTGGTGGTGCGGTGATGGTGGTGGTGTCAAGGTTGGGTGAGTTAAGGGGAGGGTTTTAGTTTGGTCCCTGGATATCCATCAAGCTTAAGATTACACCCCCTTGAGCCCCTTTCAAGATAAATTTGTACATTTTTTGGTAGAAAAATGTCCCGGCTGAAAGCCGGTTCCTCTTAAATTACAGGCTGGCTATCGCTCGCCAGGATAAAATCGACACCTAAATGGCACGAAAGGTCTTACAATTGACGGAAATGGGTTGAAAGTTCTTAAAATCGTCAAAATAATGGGGCAAACGTCTTAAAATTAGAAAAACAATGGGGCTAAACATGAGGGAGAAAGGAATCAAGAAAAAAATCCCTCGAGTGGAAATCTCCCCTTAACCTCTACCGGTAGTCTACAAATATCTACCCCCAATATCTCTTAAAGGGGGTACGGGTAGTGATGGGTTTTTAGTCTAGGTATTTATGTATTATATATATATTCTTGTTTAGTTTCCTCGCTAGACCTCCATCAAGCTCTCTTTCTCTGGCTTGTATCCATTCGGTCCCATTCAGCCTACTGTTTTGATTTCTTCCTGGCGAGCGATAGCGAGCCAGCATTGTATGGAGAAATTTGGCTTCGCCGGAGACATTTTTGTATCAAAAAATGAAAACATTTAGTCTGCTGTAAAAACAAAAATATTTAAATATGCTGGCTCGCTACCGCTCGCCAGGAATAAAATAGACACCTGGATGGGGATAAACGTCTTAACAGTAGGCTGAATGGGGCCGAATGGATACAACCTAGAGAGAGAGAAAAAAACGAGGTGGGTCCCCTTAATTGTATTGTTCTCCTTTATTCTGCTCTCTCTTCCTCCTCCCGTTCGTTCTTATTCTTTTATTGTTCTCCTTTATTCTGGCCTTCCTTCCTCCTCCCGTTCGTTTTCATTCTGTTATTGTTTTTCTTTTATTGTGGTCTCTCTTCCTCCTCCTTTTCGTTCTCATTCTTTTATTGTTTCCTTTCTTCCTCCTCCCGTTCGTTCTCATTCTGTTATTGTGTCCTTCCTTCCTCCTCCCGTTCGTTCTCATTCTGTTATTGTGTCTTTCCTTCCTCCTCCCGTTCGTTCTCATTCTGTTATTGTGTCCTTCCTTCCTCCTCCCGTTCGTTCTCATTCTGTTATTGTGTCCTTCCTTCCTCCTCCCGTTCGTTCTCATTCTGTTATTGTGTCCTTCCTTCCTCCTCCCGTTCGTTCTCATTCTGTTATTGTGTCCTCCCGTTCGTTCTCATTCTGTTATTGTGTCCTTCCTTCCTCCTCCCGTTCGTTCTCATTCTGTTATTGTGTCCTTCCTTCCTCCTCCCGTTCGTTCTCATTCTGTTATTGTGTCCTCCCGTTCGTTCTCATTCTGTTATTGTGTCCTTCCTTCCTCCTCCCGTTCGTTCTCATTCTGTTATTGTGTCCTCCCGTTCGTTCTCATTCTGTTATTGTGTCCTTCCTTCCTCCTCCCGTTCGTTCTCATTCTGTTATTGTGTCCTTCCTTCCTCCTCCCGTTCGTTCTCATTCTGTTATTGTGTCCTTCCTTCCTCCTCCCGTTCGTTCTCATTCTGTTATTGTGTCCTTCCTTCCTCCTCCCGTTCGTTCTCATTCTGTTATTGTGTCCTTCCTTCCTCCTCCCGTTCGTTCTCATTCTGTTATTGTGTCCTTCCTTCCTCCTCCCGTTCGTTCTCATTCTGTTATTGTGTCCTTCCTTCCTACTCCCGTTCGTTCTCATTCTGTTATTGTGTCCTTCCTTCCTCCTCCCGTTCGTTCTCATTCTGTTATTGTGTCTTTCCTGCCTCCTCCCGTTCTTTCTCATTTTGTTATTGATCTCCTTTATTGTGGTCTCTCTTCCTCCTCCCGTTTATTACCCCTATTCATATGCTTCTCCTTTAGTCATACCTTCCTTCCTCCTCCCGTTTATTACGGTACCCCTATTTATATGCTTCTCCTTTAGTCATACCTTCCTTCCTCCTCCCGTTCGTTCTCATTCTGTTATTGTTCTCCTTTATTGTGGCCTTCCTTCCTCCTCCCGTGTCTTATCCTTAATTGTTGGGTATTCTTCTCCTTTATTCTTACCTATCTTCCTCCTCCCGTTCGTTCTCATTCTCTTATGGTTATCTTCTATTTCTTTTGTCTCTTCCTCCTCCTCCCGTTTCTTCCTCTTAATTGTGTACTTCCATTTTATTCTGTCCTTCCTTCCTCCTCCAGTTCATTCTCATTCTTTTATTGTTCTCTTTTAGTCTATTATTCTTCTTACTCCTAACCCCTTAAGGGGGGTGACCTGCTTTTTGTTATTTCTGTCCTTTTCTCTCTTTCTCTGGCTTGTATCCATTCGGCCCCATTCAGCCAACTATTTTAAGACGTTTATCCCCATCTACTGTAGGTGTCGATTTCTTCCTGGCGAGCGGTAGCGAGCCAGCCTTATATGAAGAAATCCAGCTTCGCCGGAGATATTTTTCTATCGAAAAATTTACAAATTTAGCCTGCTGTCAAACAAAAATAAAAAATATGCTGGCTCGCTACCGCTCACCAGTAAAAAATCGACACCTGGATGGGGATAAACGTCTTAAAACAGTAGGCTGAATGGGGCCAAATGGATACAAGCCAGAGAAAGATAGAAAAGGACAGAACAAAAACAGGTCACCCACCCCCCCTTAAGCACGATTACGTATTTTTCATCGTATTCTGGTTACGGTACCATTTCACTATTTACTTTAGCTTATAATCTACCTTTAGGACTCAAAGGGGTAAATACGATCTCCATAAACCCTCCCAATAACATAGGTCCTTCTTAAGGGGAGATTTCCACTTGCGGGATATTTTTCTGGACCCCATTCTCTCATGTTTAGCCCCATTGCTTTTGAAATTTTAAGAAGTTCGTCCCATTAGTTTGGTGATTTTAAGAGCTTTCGCCCCATTTCTGTCTATTTTAAGACCTTTTGTGTCATTTAAGTGTCGATTTTTTCCTGGCGAGCGATAGCGAGCCTGTAATTTAAGAGGGACCGGCCTTCGGCCTGGACATTTTTCTACCGAAAACTGTACAAATTTATCTTGAAAGGGGGTCTAGGGGGTGTAATTTTAAACTTGATAGAGGTCTGGGGAACAAACTAAAAACCTCTCTTTAAACCGCATACAATCCTCTAATATTAGCTAGAATCAAAGGTAAAAAGACATCATAGTGCTGAAGGGGTTAATTGTATACTTCCATTGTAGTCTGTCCTTCCTTTCTCATTATTTTATGGTTCTCTTTTATTCTGGTTCTATTCCTCCTCCTGTTGCTTACTATTTATTATTTACTATTTATTATTTACTATTTATTATTTACTATTTATTATTTATTATTTACTATTTATTATTTATTATTTACTATTTATTATTTACTATTTATTATTTACTATTTATTATTTATTATTTACTATTCATAATTTATTATTTACTATTTATTATTTACTATTTATTATTTATTATTTACTATTAATTATTGATTTACTATTTATTATTTACTATTTATTATTTATTATTTACTATTTATTATTTATTATTATTATTTACTATTTATTATTTATTATTTTTATTTACTATTTATTATTTATTATTTATTAATTACTATTTATTATTTACTATTTATGATTTATTATTTACTATTTATAATTTATTATTTACTATTTATTATTTATTATTTACTATTAATTATTTATTATTTACTATTTATTATTTACTATTTATTTACTATTTATTATTTATTATTTACTATTCACTATTTATTATTAATTTTACTATTTATTATTTACTATTTATTATTTATTATTTACTATTTACTATTTATTATTTACTATTTACTATTATTATTTACTATTTATTATTTATTATTTATTATTTACTATTTATTATTTACTATTTATTATTTACTATTTATTATTTACTATTTATTATTTACTATTTATTATTTACTTTATTATTTATTATTTACTATTTATTATTTACTATTTATTATTTACTAATTATTATTTACTATTTATTATTTACAATTTACTATTTATTATTTACTATTTATTATTTACTATTTATTATTTATTATTTACTATTTATTATTTATTATTTACTATTTATTATTTACTATTTATTATTTACTATTTATTATTTATTATTTACTATTTACTATATACTATTTACTATTTATTATTTACTATTTATTATTTACTATTTACTATTTATTATTTACTTCCATTTTATCGTGCCCTTCCTTCCTTCCTGCTCCCGTTTATTATCCTTATTTGTGTACTCCTCCTTTATTAACCCTCTCCGACATATGACACGATTTTGAGCCTATTAGGGATACTTTAAAGCCTTTGTTACCATCAGGGGTATTTAGAAACCTTTAGTTTAGTTACTTCAACCTCTGCAGTTGTCTTTTGAGTTAGCTGTGGGCAGAACACTAATTTTGGAGAGGTATTTATAAGAGTGAGAGAACACTATTTCTTATTGCTAATCTGGCAACCTCTGCGTCATAAATGCGTGAAAGGGTTAATCAACGCTCTCTATTTTCTCTACCAACCCTCATTTGCCTCCTCCTTCACCACCTCCAGCTACTATTTTCACACCTACTTTTATTTTTTCCCCACCCGTTCCCTTGTCTTCATCACCCAGACCAAAATAACCCCGGCGGCTGCCACGTCTTTTTGCAGCCCCAGTAAGAGAGTTTATAGGCTAAATGCGGCACCAGTAGTGACTAGCCTCTTGGACTTCCACCCAGAAGGCCCAGGATCGCGCCCACGCTCGGTGCATTAAAGTTTTTTCACAAGCACTGAGTCGTTACCGTCCTTCATGAGCAAGGGGATGGGGTTATAGTACAGGACCCCAATGGAAATACGCCTAATCGGCCTTATTGGGTTATCCTTAGCTGGCGCATGCGCTAGCTTTAAGAACTATTATTATTATTATCACCTCGCTTTTTTTTCTCTTTCTCTTCCTCTCTCTTTCTCTTCCTCTCTCTTTGGTTTGTATCCATTCGGCCCCATTCACCCTACTGTTTTAAGATGTTTACCCCCATCCGGGTGTCAATATTTTCCTGGCGAGCGGTAGCGAGTCAGCATATACTGTATATATATTTGTTTTGACAGCAAGCTAAATTTGTCCATATTTCGATAGAAAACATTCTCCGGCGAAGCCGGATTTCTCCATACAATGCTGGCTCGCTATCGCTCGCCAGGAAGAAATCGACACCTGGATGGGGATAAACGTCTTAAAACAGTTGGCTGAATGGGGCCGATTGGATACAAGCCAGGGAAAGCGAGAAAAGGAGATAAATGTTAAAAAAAAACGGTAACCCCGTTAAGATTAACGTCTTATATACGGTATACTTTAATTAGACGATATTGTCAAATTAGGAAAGCGGCGTCATAGTAGAGAGGCTTAAAGGTACAGTACTTCGAGTAACTTCTTAATTAATCTAGTATCTTATTTTCTTATTGAATCTAACACTGTTTTGATGTTCTTTTTGTCACTCCATTTACTTTTAAGGGATTTTATTCAGTTTAGGCAACATAGGTCATGGTCGAGAGGTGTAAATCTACTGTAGCCTATATCGAGTACTTTCTTTGATACAATAACGTCTCGGTTTAAACAAAAAATCATGCTAACGCTTCTGCTTCTTCTTCCCCTCTTCCTCCCTCTTACTTCTACTTCTACTTCTTCTTCCCCTCTTCCTCCCTCTTACTTCTACTTCTTCTTCCCCTCTTACTTCTGCTTCTTCTTCCCCTCCTCCTCCCTCTTACTTCTGCTTCTTCTTCCCCTCCTCCTCCCTCTTACTCCTGCTTCGTCCTCTACTCCTCCCTCTTGCTTCTGCTTCTTCTTCCTCCTCCTCCCTCTTATTTCTGCTTCTTCCCCTCCTCCTCCCTCTTACTTCTGCTTCCCCTCCTCCTCCTCCCTCTTACTTCTGCTTCTTCTTCCCCTCCTCCTCCCTCTTACTTCTGCTTCTCTTTCCCCTCCTCCTCCCTCTTACTTCTGCGTCCCCTCCTCCTCCCTCTTACTTCTGCTTCCCCTCCTCCTCCCTCTTACTTCTGCTTCTTCTTCCCCTCCTCCTCCCTCTTACTTCTGCTTCTTCTTCCCCTCCTCCTCCCTCTCTCTTCTGCTTCCTCTCCTCCTCCTCCTCCTCCTTCGCCTCGCCTTCTGCTTCTTCTATTCCCAGACGCCTTACTACCCATGGGAGCGGCCATAAACTAAAATTTAACTGGAAATTAATTTTATAACGGTAATGTAGATATATAACTTCGTAGGTAGGTATGAGATTCAGATGGACGACTAAAGTTATATTTGTACAGTTATATGCAGTTAAAGATGGTACACATTTTTATGCATAATGTTGACTCGCTGCTGAAATATTTTTAAGCATACCCTAAACACATGCCCGAATCAGTGTTTTCCCTCATTTACTAATCAGTGTCTAATGTTTATCAAATAACAGTGTACAGTACCAGTTAATTGTGTAGGCCACTGTACGAAGGAAGGAAAGGTGTTTGTGTGTTTGAGAGAGAGAGAGAGAGAGAGAGAGTATCGACAACATATGTATATGGCCATCACGGAGCGGGTTTTAATTGAGTACCAAATTACACGAACACGTAATGAATCGCGGCGCTAGAATTGAATTTCGGCACTAATGGAGTCATCGAGCTTTTTCCTATACTGTAGATCAAATCTACGACCAATTTATAAGGGGCCAGAGAGAGAGAGAGAGCACACACACACACCCTTAAACCAAGATGAAAGAGCTTAGATCCCGGAAGGGGGGCGCTAAGTGGGGGGGGTGGGGGGGCGGGAATAAGCCACTCTAACGTGTAATGACTATAGTGCCCTAGGGTTGGGGGAGGGGGGGGGGGGGGAGAGAGAGGTTAATGATCTCTTAAGGGGAGATGGTTCACTTTTTGGGCGATTTTTTCATGTATTAATTATTTTTCTAGTTTCCTCCCTAGACTTCCATCAGATTTTAAAAATCACCCATAAGATCCCCCTTTTAGATTAATTTGTACATTTTTCGGAAGACAAAATTTCCGGCCGAAGGCCGGTTCTTCCAATATTACAGGCTCACTATCGTTCGCCAGGGAAAAAAAATTGACTCCTAAATAGCACGAAAGATCTAATGATTGACGACGAAATGAGGCTAACGGCCTTAAAATCGCCTAACTAATGGGGCAAACATCTGAACATCTGAAAAGTAATGGGGCTGAACATGGGGAGAAAGTGGTCCAGAAAACCGGCCCATGCCCCCTTAAGGGGAAAATGTTATAATGAATATAATGAAGAAAGACAGTGTGAAGTACTCAGGCTACCCAAACGGTAACTATCCCTATGGAAATGGAAGTAATACATTTGAAATAGAGTAGTTACACAGTGCTGTCGTCCTGACTGTCCGTGGTTCGAATCCCGGCTGAAACTAAGAACATGTATGTAGCTCACGTGTATTTGTGTGATATACAAAATCATTATGTACAGTCGCCCTATACGTGATTTCTCGGCACCAAGTAGGTTTTGATCAATAATTGGTATCAGCAGTATATCAGAAGCTTAATTTCTTCATATCGAGTGAAATATACAAACATGTTCCTACACTTACCCACCCTAGTCAACATCTGACAGACATTAATACAGCACAGAGCAAGCCAAACGTAATGACAGCTAGGCATGACTTATTAGCGCGACCGTACAGTACCTCGTGTTTGGCTGGTGGAGAATTACATTACATCAATTCTCTCTCTCTCTCTCTCTCTCTCTCTCTCTCTCTCTCTCTCTCTCTCTCTCTCTCTCTCTCTCTCTCTCTCTCTCTCTCTCTCTCTCTCTCTCTCTCTCAGGTTATTGTTATTAATTTGTTTCCTTTTTCTTCTTTATTATCATCTTCTCTATTCTTCTTTATATTAATTGTTTTCCTCTCTCCTCCTTCATTGTTACCATCACTATTATTCTCCTCTTCTCCTTCAGCTCCTCTTTTATTTTTCTCTTGTTCCCTTCCCTCGTCCGTGTTTCCTATTTGTTTCTATGTGTATGAAAGAGACACAAAGCAATGCTGTCGTAACAAGCCCCTGCCCCCCAAAAAAAAATAAATAAATAAAAATAAATAAAAAAACTAAAAACTAAAAAAAATATATATCTATATTGGCCTACAGTATATAATGCAAATAAATAAATTTATAAACAAATGGACAAAACAAAATAGAAAGATAAATTAAAGGAGTGATAGGGAGCCAACTTCCAGGTACGGTACGTTAGATGTCTTGAAACACGGAGCTTGAAATAGTTTACGTCATAGGATGAGGTAGGAATAGATTGAGGGAGACAGTTCCAGAGTTTACTTGTTGAGTAGAAGAAAAACTAGGAAAATCAGTTCACTCTTGGGTTAGAGAGTTGGGCAGAGTAGGGGAGGGAATGTGTTGAAAGGCGGGTGCCGCCCACTCCGTAAGGGAGGGGGTATACACTGAGAGAGCTCTGATTATTGTAGTAGAGATAGAAGAGTGAGAGAGATGCAACATTGCAGAGTGTAGAGAAAGATTGTAGGGAATTACTAAGAGGTGAGTTGATGACATGAAATACTTTTGACTCGACCCTTTCAAGAAGTGAGGTATGAGTGGAACCTACTCACACATGTGAACAGTACTCGATACATGGGTGCACTATACCCCTGCACAGAGCAAGAAGCTGTACGGGGAAAAATAATCCACAGAGATGGTTGACCACGCCTAACTTCTGGAAAGCTGTTTTAGCAAGAGTGGTAATATATTTTTTTTTTTTTTTTTTTTATTAACTTCACTTCAACACCAAACACCTCCAATGAAATTAATGAAAGCATATGTGTGATCCACCAGTATTCGAACCCGGGTTATCACACACAGATATTTGACACCTTAACCATTACACCACCAAGACGGTTTAGTATGTCCAAGAGAGGTCAGAAGATAAAGAGACACCAAGAATACCGAGAGAATACGAAGGGTTGATTTGTGTGTTGTTAAGGGGGGTTTCGCTTTTTTATCTTCCTCTTTTTTTCTCTCTTTCCCTGGCTTGCATCCATTTGGCCCCATTCAGCCAACTGTTTTAAGACGTTTATCCCCATCCAGGTGTCGATTTGTTCCTGGCGAGCGACAGCGAGCCAACATTGTATGGAGAAATCCGGCTTTGCCGGAGACATTTTTATATCGAAAAATTTACAAATTTAGCTTGCTGTAAAACAAATATATATACAGTATATGCTGGCTCGCTTCCGCTCGCCAGAAAAATATTGACACCTGGATGGGGGTAAACGTCTAAAAACAGTAGGCTGAATGGGGCCGAATGGATACAAGCAAAAGAGAGAGGGAGAGAAAGATAAAAAAAAGCGAGGTGGACCCCCTTAAAGAGTAAGAAATAGTCGTGGTGAAGATTGTGACGGGTAGATAGATGGTAACATTGGGTTTCGCGCCTTGAAAGTAACAAGATTTTCTCCGCCCTAATCGGAAATAGTGGATAGATCAGAAGATAGGCGTGCTGTGGCCTCATCGCGTGAGTTTTGGAGTGATTGCATGATGGGGTGTTGTAGAAAACTAGTTGAATCCAGAAACACTGGAAACACTTCATTATTGCCATAGCACATTTAAGGGAGCCCACCTTGCTTGTTTTCTTTCTCTCCCTCTCTCTTTGGCTTGTATCCATTCGACCACATTCAGTCTACTGTTTTAAGACGTTTACCCCCATCCCGGTGTCAATATTTTCCGAGAATATATGTATTTTTGTTTTGACAGCAAGCTAAATTTGTACATTTTTCTATAGAAAAATTTCTCAGCCGGATTTCTCCATACAATGCTGGCTCGCTATCGCTCGCCAGGAAGAAATCGACACCTGGATGAGGATAAACGGCTTAAAACAGTTGGCTGAATGGCGCTGAATGTATAAAATTCAGGGAAAGAGAGAAAAGGAGAGAAAGATAAAAACAAAGACTGTGAGCCCCCTTAAGAGAATAGGAGAAAAACTGGAAATTGCAAATGTAAGATAAAAGGAGAAAACCCGGTAATACAATGTAAATGTAAATGTACAGACAAGCATTTGTACGTGCCTGTACCAGTACGCTTTTCAGGCAGCAAAGGTTAAAAGATAAAGACACAAAAATATAAATCATAAAAAGCATATTATTGTATAATATTAGAGGTACAGTTAAGGGGGTTGGCTTGCTTTTTTCTCTTTCTCTGGCTCCTATCTATTCGGCCCGATTCAGCCTACTGTTTTAAGACGTTTATTCCCATCCAAGTGTCGATTTCTTCCTTGTGAGCGATAGCGAGCCAACATTGTATGGAGGAATCTGAAAAATTTACAAATTTAGCCTGCTGTCAAAAACATATTAAAACATGCTGGGTCGCTACCGCTCGACAGGAAAAAATCAACACCTGGATGGGGATAAACTTCTTAAAAAGTAGGCTGAATAGGGCTGAATGGATACAAACCAGAGAGAGGAGAAAAAAACACTCGGTGGAGCCCCTTCAGAAGATGATTAATGAATGATATAAATAGACCTGTAGCCCCTTCAGCCTCCAGATGACCCACTTTGTGCACCATTATCGCTTACCATATCCTCATTATTTCCCCCCCCCCCCCAAACAAAACAATAATAGGAAAAGTGGGGATTGGGCCTGAGTATATATATAGATAGATAGATAGCTCCTCATTACCGTTCTGCTCTCTCTCTCTTCTTAGCCTTTATTGCTCCTCCTCCTCCCTCTCTCTCTTTCTTCTGCTTCTTATTTCCCTCCTCCTCCACCTCGTATTCCCCTCCTCCTCCCTCTCTCTCCTCTGCTTCTTCTTCCCCTCCTCCTCCTCCACCTCGTATTCCCCTCCTCCTCCCTCTCTCTCCTCTGCTTCTACTTCCCCTCCTCCTCCTTCGCCTCGTATTCCCCTCCTCCTCCCTCTCTCTCCTCTGCTTCTTCTTTCCCTCCTCCTCCTTCGCCTCGTATTCCCCTCCTCCTCCCTCTCTCTCCTCTGCTTCTTCTAAATGGACCAGTGTAAGTAGCGGGATACCCCAGGGATCGGTACTAGGACCAATTCTCTTTCTAATTTACATCAACGACATAGATGAGGGTCTCACCTGTACAATCTCAAAATTTGCTGACGATACAAAAATTGCAAATAGCGTACTCTCAAAGGAACAAGTTGACGATATGCAACACAATCTAGATAAATTGTCATGTTGGGCCCAAATTTGGCAAATGAGTTTCAATGCGGATAAATGTAAAGTACTACATATCGGATACCTAAATGAGAAAGCAAACTATTCGATGAATGGCACTCAGCTTAAGAATGTAAACAGAGAAACCGATCTGGGAGTAACAATATCGAGTAACCTAAAACCGAGTCAACAATGTTCAGAAGTTGTTAAGAAGGCAAACAAAATAATTGGCTTTATAGGCAGGTCATTTGAGCATAAATCCAAAGAAGTTATCCTAACCCTTTACAATTCCTTAGTCCGCCCTCTTCTGGAATACTGCGTTCAATCCTGGTGCCCTTATTACCAAAAAGATATAAACAAGCTAGAACGAGTTCAACGTAGAGTTACCAAAATGATACCTAGCCTAAAGAACAAACCATACGAAGAGCGTCTTAGAGAATTAAATCTATTTCCTTTAACCCAGCGCAGATTAAGAGGTGACTTAATTCAAGTGTTCAAAATCATCAAAGGCATCGACAATATGAACTGTAGTAAGTACTTCACTATCGACCAATCTAATTACACGCGGGGAAACGGTTGCAAAATTATTGGTAAATCTTTTAACTCACACGAATCTAAGAATTTCTTCTTCAATCGAGTTGTCAACTTGTGGAATGGGCTTCCCCGAAACGTTATAGACTGCATCACCGTTGATTCATTTAAACTCCGCCTAGACAAATATCTCGCATCAAACCCGCGACTGACTGCGTTTGTAAATGAATAACTTTATTTTATCCCCCCCTCAGTTACTAACCCATCTGTCCCCTACTAACTTCCTAATCCTGCCACGGACATTAGTTCCAGGGCAGTAATTCCCTTTCCAATGTTCCCTTACCCACTCTAAACCACTGTTTGGACACTTGATCCTCAGTGTTTTGGAGGACAAGCAACCTAGAAGGGTCACTAGATCTGTTGTTGCTTGATTTCCTTTGTACTCCTTTGTACTTCTTTCCCTCCTCCTCCCTCTCTCTCCTCTGCTTCTTCCCCTCCTCCTCCTCCGCCTAGTCTTCTTCCCGCCGCCGTATTTCCGTATAGGCCGTCAACCTCTAGATGACCTACTTTGTACCATTCTCTCTCACCATCTCTTCACCCTCCCTCTCGCAAACTACGAGGTTAGCTCATTGAAGTTTAAAAATACTTAATGGATTTGACAGTGTAGATTATAGAAAAATGCTTAGCCTAGATATGAATACAACACGCAACCATGGCTGAAAGTTTGAACTGAAAAGGTTCGGCACTAACATTTGTGGATACTTTTCCCCATATAAAATCTGTTGTTCTACCTGGAACAAACTTCCCCCAGAAGTTGTAAACAGTTCTTCAGTAGAGTAGTTGAATAAGAGAGTAAATAGTATTTTGCACACTGTAATGAGTGTAGTGCACTAAACAATATATCTCCTTCCACTTCCGAGTACGAGTTGCAAGTTCTGTGAGATACTAACTATTCCTTGTAACTCATTGTAACTCTTCCTCCTCCTGCTAACCCCTTCTGTTCGTTTATCTGCTCCTTTTTCTGTCACCTTTCCTCCAGTACCTCCTCCTCCCCCTTCTGCTCCCTCTTCTCCTCCTATACCTGCTCCTCCTCCACCCCTTGTAACTGCTCTTTATACTTCACCTCCTCTTACTCTCCCTACTCCCACATCCCCCCCCCCCCTCATTTACTGTTCCTTCTGTTCTGGCTCCTCATTTCCTTCACCTTATATACTTGAATTAAAGGTTTGTTTGTTTATTATTATTATCATTATTATTATTATTAGTATTTAGGTCAATAGTAGTAGTAGTAGTAGTAGTAGTAGTAGTAGTAGTAGTAGTAGTCTTCTTCCTGTTTCCTTTACCACCACACTTCACTCTATCATTTATCCCCATCCTATGAAAACGATGTATTGTACCTTCTTAAGCCCCCCCCCCCCCCCTTCTCTACCCCCTCCCTACCTTACCTCTTATACCTCCCCTCCTTACCTGTACCCCCTCACCTCTTATACACCCCCCCCCCCCCCCCGTGAAGTACCGTGACCAGTTGCTCGTTAACTGGTATTGACGTACACTCCTCAAAACGGTGACGCTAATGAGGGCTTCTTCTAGCGTACTTATAACCTTTACTTATATATATATATATATATATATATATATATATATATATATATATAGAGAGAGAGAGAGAGAGTGATTTATAGATATACATATATAATTATTGTTAACATTCTTCCTCCAAAGATAGGCAATCAGTAGTCTCTAATTTTGATCGTTGGACACAACGAAGTTTGGATGTCATATTCTAAATTTAGAGTTAGGGTTAAGAAGCCAGCTCATGCAAGTCGGGCCTCCCAAACTACCGGTAATGGTGACTCACTGTCTGCCATTTAGCTCGGTGTTTGTTCAGTTCTCAAACCAACAGCACTACTGTCTTGTCATCTCGGACTCACACACTCTCACGCTACTTAATGAGTTGCTCACCAGTTAGTATCTCCTACTGCTAATTTTATTTTTAAGAATAGTCTTATAAGGCTAATATGTTGGAAACAGCAAGGGTGTTTTTATGGCGTGTCGGTTGGAAACAGCAAGGGTGTTTTTATGGCGTGTCGGTTGGAAACAGCAAGGGTGTTTGTATGGCGTGTCGGTTGGCTTTGTGGTAAACTACTGGAAGCAAGTACAGGTACCGTTCTGTTCAGCACAAATTACAGTAGCGGTATATCCCAATAATATCTTCCCTGACATGTCGGAGCTGAACTCGGCACCTTGGGTTTACCAGATCAGTAGAAAATCCATTCCACCATATCCCTGTGTGTGTGTATTTCCTTAAGTACACACACATATACTGTATATGTAACCACTCGAAATCCTGAAACTTACATAACAGGCTAGTTTGTATAAGGAGCCAAAATACAGGCTGGTATATGCACCGTCACGCCAGTATCTTCTCACGTCTGGAGGGGTGCGTGAGTTAACATTAATATGTGGCTGGGGGGCTGAGGGGGGTTGGAAGAAGGGGAGGGAGGAGGTATGAAGCGATGGGGATGAGGAGAGGTGTCTTGGTGGGGGAGAGGTATGAAGCAATGGGGAGGGAGTGGATGTATGGGGGGGGGGCGGGGGGGTATTGAGCGATAGGGATGGGGTGGGTGTTATTGGGGGGGGGGGGGGGCAAACAAGATGTACTGTACCCCTTTAGCGAGAGGATTGCAGAGAACAGATCAATCTCTCAATCTCTCTCTCTCTCTCTCTCTCTCTCTCTCTCTCTCTCTCTCTCTCATACATTCAAATGAACGCGCACATTGCATATCAATGACTAAGGCTCAGAGTGGAAGGCTTTACACACACACACACACACACACACACCACAAGACAACACAACACAACACAACACACACCCCAATACATATTCATATGAGGACTACCGTATGAGAGGTGTCCAAATGTTAAACTGTAGGTATGGCGTGCACTGTAAACTGAACGTGTGCAATACAGAACACAGACTGTATACAAACGGGAACCCAATCTAAGTGTGTAATTCATACTTGTTTTCACCAACCCACCAATTCATTTACAAATAAACCTAACTAATGAAATCAATGACAGTAATATTAGGGAGATATTTTTAGTTTGCTTCCTAGACCCCCATCAAGCTTTTAAAAATACCCCCAAGACCCCTCTTCGATATAAATTTGTATATATTTCGGTAGAGAGATGTCCTGGCCGAAGGCCGGTTCCTCCTAAATTACAGGCTCGCTATCGCTCAACAGGAAAAAATCGACACCTAAATTGACCGAAATTGTCGAAATGTCTTAAAATCGCCAAACTAACGGGGCGAACGTCTTAGTCTCAAAACTTATGGGTCTAAACATGAGAGAGAAGGAGATTTGAGAACAAAATCCCCTTAATCTTGTCTGTCCATTCAAACCCCTTTTTTTCCGGGACTTGTGAACACCTTGATGATATTTAACCCTTTCTGTACCACCACGTCCTTGACATTTTATTCTGGCTACTATTAATCGATATTGTTCAGCTTAGGAAGGATATGTCTAGCCATTATGAGGCTTTGAACTAGCTCAATCAACCCTTTTAACTACCACAGATCCTTCCTAAAATGAGAGAGAGAAAGAGAGAGTATTCGTGTGTATGTCTGTGTAAAAGACGGAGTGAGAGAGAGAGAGAGAGAGAGAGAGAGAGAGAGAGAGAGAGAGAGAGAGAGAGAGAGAGAGAGAGAGAGAGAGAGAGAGAGAGAGAGAGAGAGAGAGAGATAGATAGATAGATAGATAGATAGATAGATAGATAGATAGATAGATAGATAGATAGATAGATAGATAGATAGTGTGTGTGTGTGTCTGTGTGTACGAAAAAGGCATTTATGAAAGGAGTGTTTTTTTTTTATTATTATTATTATTATTATTTTTTTTTTTAATCGCCATCATTTTTGTGGTGGTGTGGAGTAAGCTAGCGAGATACGGGGCCTCGCATATCGGTTTTACTCTATTAAGGGGGGTCACCGGCTTTTTCTCTCTTTCTCTGGCTTGTATCCATTCGGCCCCATTCAGCCTACTGTTTGAAGACGTTTACCCCAATCAAGGTGTCAATATTTTCCTGGCGAGCGATAGCGAGCCAGCTTATATATATTTTTGTTTTGACAGCAAGCTAAATTTGTACATTTTTCGATAGAAAAATATCTCGGAGTTTTCCATACAAAGCTGGCTCGCTATCGCTCGTCAGGAAGAAATCGACACCTGGATGGGGATAAACGTCTTAAAGCAGTTGGCTGAATGGGGCCAAATGGATACAAGCCAGGGAAAGAGAGAAAAAGAGAAAGATAAAAACAAAATGTGACCCCCCCCCCCCTCCCCTCCCCTTAACAGGGTAATGATGGTGAGGTTGGATGGTGGGCCGGGAATATTTAATGTAACCCCGTTTAGGCAGTGGGTACAAGTTGGGGACAATAATTTGAGGGCAACCTGGAAAAGAAATCTATCTATCTATTGCCTGACGCCGTGATCCCCGAAGAGGTGGCCACGAACGACATATTTTTCCCCGCCGCATCAAAGAGTGGAATATCAACTTCGATTCATATGGTTAACCCATTCAGTACCAGGGACGTCCTTTTCATCGTATTGTGGCAACTATTAGACGATATTATTCTGCTTAGGAAGGTCATTTAGCAATAATAAGGCTTCAAACTATCTCAACCAGCCCTTTTAACTACCACAGATCCTTCCTAAGCTGCATAATATCGTCTAAATATAGCTAGAATAAAATATAACACGTCGCTGGTACTCAAAGGGTTAACAGTCCCATTCTTAATTGTTTTATATTTAGGATCACCGATATTTCTTCTCCTAATTGTAACCCAAATCCTTCCCATTAACCCTTAACCCTTTGAGTACCAGCGACGTGTTATATTTTATCCTAGCTATAAAAACAACCGATATTATGCAGCTTAGGAAGGATCTGTGGTAGTTAAAAATGTTGGTTGAGATAGTTTGAAGCCTTAGTATTGCTAGAAGTCCTTCCTCAGCTGAATAATATCGTCTAATAGTTGCCAGAATATGATGAAAAGGACGTCCCTGGTACTGAATGGGCTAACTACACGCGTTAAGGGGGGGGGGGGGGGCGGTCACCCGTTTTTGTTCTCTTTCTCTCCTTTTTCTCTTTCTCTGGCTTGTATCCATTCGGCCCCATTCAGCCAACTGTTTTAAGACGTTTATCCACATTCAGGTGCCGATTTCTTCCTGGCGAGCGATAGCCAGCCAGCATTGTATGGAGAAATCCGACATCGCCGGAGAAATTTTCTATCGAAAAATATACAAATTTAGCTTGCTGTCAAAACAAAAAATACGTATGTACTGGCTCGCGGAAACAATTGACAGCTGGATGGGGGTAAACGTCTTAAAACAGTACCGTAGGTTGAATGGGGCCGAATGGATACAAACCAAAGAGAGAGGGAGAGAAAGAGAAAAAAGCTAGTTGGGCTCCCTTAACGCTATCGTGCGT
>CM064496.1:37845104-37963985 GCA_032716605.1 Paralithodes platypus | reverse complement strand
GATTTTTTTCTGAACCGCTTTCTCCCTCATGTTTAGCCCCATTGCATGTGAGGTTTAAAGACGCTTGCCCCATTAGTTTGGCGATTTTAAGAACCCTCGCCCCATTTCTGTCAATTTTAAGACCATTCGTGCCATTTAGATGTCGATTTTTCCTGGCGAGCGATAGCGAGCCTGTAATTTAAGGGGAACCGGCCTTCGGCCGGGAAATTTTTCTACCGAAAAATGTACAAATTTATCTTGAAAGGGGGTCAAGGGGGAGTAATTTTAAGCTTGATGGAAGTCTAGGGAATCAACTAAAAACCTGGCCTTAACCTCGACTGCACATAATTGAGTGTTGAGCGTGGCCGGGTGGCAAGTATGTTGCCGGTAGCCTATGTGCCCTAGAGAGCTTGGACAGGTGCTACAGTCACAGGTTTTTACTTAAAGGGAGTCACAGGCTTTTGTTTTTCTCTCCTCTTCTCTCTTTCTCTGGCTTGTATCTTTTCGGCCCCATTCAGCCTACTGTTTTAAGACGTTTACTCCCATCCAGGTGTCGATTTTTTCCTGGCGAGCGGTAGCGAGCCAGCGTATTTTCTTTAAAGTTTTTGACAGCAGGCTAAATTTGTAAATTTTTCCGGCAAAGCCGGATTTCTCCATACAATGCTGGTTCGCTATCGCTCACCAGGAAGAAATTGACACCTGGATGGGGATAAACGTCTTACAACAGTAGGCCGAATGGATACAACCCAGAGAAAGAGAGAGAAAGAGAAAAAAAAAGAGAGAACAACAGAGAAAAAGAGAAAAAAACCAAGCCTGTCACCCCCCTTAAGTAATCTATCGGTATATGGAATGATTCTTGGACAATAGGTACTTTTCAATAAAATATAGTATACAGTACCGGTATATTGTTTTGTAGTTGATGTATAGAAAATATATAGTCATTAATTATATAGTCATTAATTATAGTCATTAATTATATAGCCTAGTCATTAATTATATAGTCATTATTTATATAGTCATTAATTATAGTCATTAATTATATAGCCTAGTCATTAATTATATAGTCACTAATTATAGTCATTAATTATATAGTCATTAATTATATACCGGTAGTCACTAATTATATACCGGTAGTCACTAATTATAGTAATTAATTATAGTCATTAATTAGTCATTAATTATATAGTCATTAATTATATACCGGTAGTCACTAATTATAGTAATTAATTATAGTCATTAATTAGTCATTAATTATATAGTCATTAATTATATACCGGTAGTCACTAATTATATACCGGTAGTCACTAATTATATACCGGTAGTCACTAATTATAGTCATTAATTATAGTCATTAATTATATAGTCATTAATTATATACCGGTAGTCACTAATTATATAGTCATTAATTATATAGTAATTAATTATATAGTCATTAATTATATAGTCACTAATTCGTTTCCAGAAATATACTTCCCTAATTGGAAATAGGAAAGTTGCACGAATTGACCACTTGCGAGTTTCAGGCTATAAGGAAGTTGGAGCTGTAGACATCGATATAAAACGGAAAGGCAATACTAATTTAGGTTTGTGATAGATACAAAAGTATGGCAAGTTTAATTACATGTATTTATAAATGTACTAACACTGTATTTTAGCTGGTAATTCTGCTTAAGGGGAGATATCGACTTGAGGGATTTTTTTCTGGACCCCTTTCTCCCTCATGTTTAGCCCCTTTGCTTTTGAGATTATAAGACAGTCGCCCCATTAGTTTGTCGATTTTAAGAACTTTCGCCCCCATTTCCGTCAATTTTAAGACCTTTCGTGCAATTTAGGTGTCGATTTTATCCTGGCGAGCGATAGCGAGCCTGTAATTTAAGAGGAACCGGCTTTCAGCCGGGACATTTTCCTACCGAAAAATGTACAAATTTATCTTGAAAGGGGGTCAAGGGAGAGTAATTTTAAGCTTGATGGAAGTCTAGGGAACCAACTAAAAACCTCCCCTTAAATTAGTTTGAAACCTTAATATTGCTAGAGGTCCTTCCTAAGCTGAATAATATCGTCTTATCATTGCCAGAATATAATTACTAGGATGTCACTGGTACTGAACGGGTTAACCCCTTCTGTACCGGCGCCGTTCTTTTAACTATGTTCTGGCTACTAGTAGACGAGGTTATTAAGTTTAAAAAGGGCCTCCACCAAATATAAGGCTTCGAACTATCTCGTTTAACCCTTTTTGCTACCACAGATCCTTCTTAACCCTTTCACGCACATATGACGCAGAGGTTGCCAGATTAGCAATAAGAAATAGAGTTCTCTCACTCTTATAATTACCTCTCCAAAATTAGTTTTCTGTCCACAGCTAACTCAAACACAACTGCAGAGGTTAAAGTAACTAAACTAAAGGTTTCTAAATACCCCTGATGGTAACAAAGGCTTTAAGGGGGGTGACCTGTTTTTGCTCTGTCCTTTTCTATCTTTTTCTGGCTTGTATCCATTTGGCCCCATTCAGCTTACTGTTTTAAGACGTTTATCCCCATCCAGGTGTACATTTTTTACTGGTGAGCGGTAGCGAGCCAGCATATTTTTTATTTTTGTTTGACAGCAGGCTAAATTTGTACATTTTTCGATAGAAAAATTTCTCCGGCGAAGCCGGATTTCTTCATATAATGCTGGCTCGCTATCGCTTGCCAGGAAGAAATCGACACCTAGATGGGGATAAACGTCTTAAAATAGTTGGCTGAATGGGGCCGAATGGATACAAGCCAGAGAAAGAGAGAAAAGGACAGAAATAACAAAAAGCAGATCACCCCCCCCCCTTAAAGTGTCCCTAATAGGCTCAAAATCGCGTCATACGTCGGAGAGGGTTAACATTCACATAATCGTCTAAATGTAGCTAGAATAAAATGTAAACAACGTCGCCAGGACAGGAGAGGTTAAAAGCTAAACATGAGGGAGAAAGGAGTCAAGAAAAAAATCCCTCAAGTGGAAATCTCCCCTTAAGATCCCCTGCGTTGGATTTCACACAAATAATCATCATGTTTTTCGGGAAACTATTGATTTAGGTTAGTACGGTACATAACAACACCGATATTAGTCAACCTATCCTTATTTCAGGACCCCTCTCTCTCTCTCTCATGTTTAGCCCCATTGATTTTTATATTTTAAGACGTTCGCCTCATTAGTTTGGCGATTTTAAGAACTTTCGACCCTTTTCTGTCAATTTTAAAGTTTTAGGTGCCGATTTTTCCTGGCGAGGGGATAGCGAGCCTGAAATTTAAGAGGAACCGGCCGAAGCATAGTTATCTTGAAAGGGGGGTCTACTGGGTGTAATTTTAAGCTTGATGGAGGTCTAGGGAACAGACTAAAAACCTCCCCTTAAGTTGAAGTACCCGGTACATAAACTTTAACTTAAGGGGAGGTTTTACACTGAGAAAGCTCCGAAGCACACGGATTATTGTAATAGCGGTAACAGAATGACAGAGATGCAACATTGCGGCGTGTGGAGAGAGATTGTATAGGAAGCGAGTTGACGAGACGAAATGCTTTTGACTCTACCGTTTCGAGAAATGTGGCAAGGGTAGAACCTCCCCACCAATAATACTCGATATGTGGGCCCCATGGAGACAGTTGAGCACACCCAACTTCTGGGAAGCTGTTCTAGCAGGAGTGGAAATGTGATCTTTCCAAGAAAGTTCATTACTTTACAATTAAGGATATTGACAGCATTATTGCAAGATTAAGGGGGTATGACACGAGACCTTTTATAGTCACTGTTCAATGTTCAATATAGTTCATGAAATATTTCTGGGGTCCCCTACACTGAAGATAGATTAATTTAGGTGAAAACATTATTTAATAAAATTACCTCATATGCTGTCAGACCAGCGTTGACAATAACAGTAGAGGAAACAATTTGTGGTGTGATATCGGGTGATTACTACATGTAACAATTGTCAACATTCTCGTGTTTGATGTTGGTAATCTGTTGCTAACACACGTTACCTACAATGTTTCCTGCACGGGCTTCGGTATGCCTGCATGTACAGGATAATATCTGTCACACACTGGAATTTACTCGACCTTAATTCTGTTAAATTGATTTGTGCTTTCATATATGTTGCCTCCGATATATTATCATCTATTGTACCCATATTCACATTTTCGTCATTTATAGTACCTCCATTACAAAGCAGCTTAATAATTTAGTTATGTCATAGTGTATTGTGACAAAACTGAAGGCACACATGATAGTGTGTTGGCTAAATTTCCCTTTGACTTCACTATAAAGAGTTTCCTCTGGAAAGACACCCCTACCCCATTTTAAAATTTGTACTCCAAGTAACACTCAACAACGTCAAATGATTGGAGATAATCACAAACTACGTAACTATTCCAATTAAAGTTGTCATATATATATATATATATATATATAGTCGATTTATTGGTTTCCTAGCTCATTATTCTTGTAGGTTAATTGTATTCGTTTTGCTTCAAAAGCTACCGTACATGCAATCACATAATAGGCAAACCTTCATATAGGAAACTGTACACAAATTCAGTTAAGACTACTTAATGTTATAGCAACCGCATTTATCCTTGAGCATTTTTAGATGAAGCGATTAAGGGTAAAATAAGAGATTAGTCTGAATTTGAGAAGTCTAGTAAAATAAAATTACAATAAAAAGTCAAAATCCACAATAGTAATAAGAAACCATAACCAAAAACACTTCGATAACCTCCCAAGACGTTATATCAGCTAGTGCTAAGTCAGCAACAAGAACTCGATAATCCTCCAAACTGTGTTGACTCATGAGTAACCTTCCAACATAACTTTTTCTACACCCCAATAATAGAATACAAAGGTTAGTGCAACAAACCTGCACGCTCAAACTTGGAACCAAGGATCCACCTCTTATCCAAGCTGCAATGCTTTAATGACTAATAACTTTTTCATCATCCTTGGCGACGATTTGAGCATTATATATATATATATACAGTATATATATATATATATATATATATATATATATATATATATATATATACAGTATATATATTGTGGCTAATTTTTGATGATGTTTATGCAGATTAAGAAGGACCTATGATATTCAAAGGGTATATTGAGATCGTATTTACCTCATTGAATCGTAGAGGTAGATTTACAGCTATAGAAAATCGTCTGAGGGTAACCAGAATATGATGATGATAAGTACGTCATCGTGGTGAAGGGGTTTTAACCCTTGTCTGGCGGGGGTGGACTGAAGTCGGGCTAGAGAACACATGCCCAAAGAGCGGGGACCGACTTAAGTCCGCGTGCAATTTTTGAGCAATAATGGCTCTGAGAAAGAGACGAGCGACGGGAGGAGCGTAGGTCGGCTCATGACCGCTCGACTACTGACATCTACTCCACACACACCCACACCCACTGCCTCGCTACACAGGGAATTATGTAAGGAAATTACCGTATTTTAGGGATTTTGCACTCGTCTTGCACGATCGTTGCAAGAGAACGCGTGGTCGTAGAAGGATGGTTCTGGTGTCATTGGAAAGCTCAATTATCGCCCTTTCAGGTATACATAATTGTATTACACTCTGGCTGTTGTTTATGCATGAAAAAGAGCACGGAAACAAGGTCGTTTAGGGTAAAACCCCCCTCTTGGCAGGTAGTAGAAGTTACTGACGGGCCCGCTCGTAAGGCATTAAGGAAGCATTCGGGAGACCAGGTGAGAGGGAAAATCCTGAGAATATATAATGGACAGCCTTGATTAACTGTGACTACTCATACCAAACTTGTGGGCGAGTCTCTTCCCCACCAGATGCCAGTCAATGCAAGACAAATTATGGTCGTTTATTGACGGCTCCTGTGGACAGGTGTACTCGTTTAAGGGAGCCCACATCGCATCTTTTTATCTTTTTCTCCCTTTCTCTTTGGCTTGTATCCATTTGGCCACATTCAGCCTACTGTTTTAAGACGTTTACCCCCATCCAGGTGTCAATATTTTCCTGGCGAGCGGTAGCGAGCCAGCATATATATATTTTTGTTTTGACAGCAAGCTAAACTTGTACATTTTTAGATAGAAAAATGTCTCCGGCGAAGCCGGATTTTTCCATACAATGCTGGCTCGCTATCGCTCGCCAGGAAGAAATTGACACCTAGATGGGGATAAACGTCTTAAAACAGTTGGCTGAATGGGGCCGAATGGATACAAGCCAGAGAAAGAGAGAAATAGAGAAAAGGAGAAAAGGAGAGAAAGAGAAAACAAGCAGGTTACCCCCCTAAGTTTTGTACATACGATTAGTCTTTAACAAAAATCCGCTTTCAGTTTATACCAATTAAATATGTATATACATCACAAAAACAAAACATAAATATATAATAATGGCTATAAATCCGAAAACTAATCTTGGGTCAAAAGCTGTTGACGATTCTGAAAGCATATGTAAATAGTTGCAAGTTGGTCGAGCCTCTGTAAAAAGTAGAAATAGTAAGACTTTTTTGTTTTTATAATAAAGGAATATAAAGATGCAATACACGTGGGCTAGTCTCGGTAGCTTGTGTTACGCGCCTTGCCTTGCTGAGAAACAACTCTTATAACAGTCTTGATAGCGCAATGGTTAGTGCGCGGAATTTTGGTGTGAGTATCCTAGGTTCGAATTCTTGGAGTGCCACAGGCATTCATTAGTTTCATTGATTTAATTAATTAGGTTATTTGTAAGTTAATTGGTGGGTTGGTGATAATATGAATCTATCCATAAAGTTGTCATTCAGTGAGGGCTGAAGCGAATAGCCTGTCTACACCTATTAACTATCTCACTCTAAAGGATAACAAAATAATCTAGATAGCTCAAATTCTGTCTAAGTTTTCAGACGTTGGAGTGGTATTTCTGGACTCGCTATAGTGAACAGACTACAGGTGAAGTAATGGGGGGTTTCTTACCTTGCTCGCGAGACCTCTATCAAGTTTTAAGTAACATCCCCTGGTGTAAAATAAATCTTTACATTTTTCGGTAGAAAAAGGTCCCGGCTGAAATCCAGTGCCATTCCACCTTAATAAATGGACACCTAAATGGCATGAAAAGCCTTATAATCGCCAAACTAATAAGGCGAACGTCCTAAAATTTAAAACTAATGGGCATAATCATGAGGGAGAAGGAAGTCCAAAAAGAAACAAAAACCTCCCCTTAAGAAAGACAAGACAGCAATCAACTTTATCTATCTATAGAAGTAATTGGTGGATATAAAGTTCGAGCTCTGCTGAGTGTATTTTCCAGGCAAGTCATGTATTTGCCTTGAGTGAAAAAAGGTGAAAGATTACATGCACAAGAACAATTCATTTTGAAGTACAGTACAACCGCCTGCAGTGAATGATGCTACACATTAACCCTTACAGTACCGGCGACGTATTATTGTTTAGGTTTCAGATGCATTTAGACGATGTTATGAAGCTTAGGAAGGATATATGGTAGGCTGGTAGCTAAAAGGATTAGTTGAGATAGTCTGTATTTTGTTAACGGGTAGACATCCTTCCTAAGCTGAATAAAACCACCTAATGGTTGCCAGAATATTATATAAAGGATGTCACCGGTACTGAATATGTTAAAACGACCATTTACGACACACTGATGAAATATTTTGAGCGATTCGTTTCAACAACATTCCCGAGGCAGTTTGTCCATCATTTAATGGTAACCCCTTCTGTACCGGTGACGTCTTTTTAAATTCTATTCTAGCTACATTTAGACGATTTTATGAAGCGTAGGAAGGATATTTGGTAGCTAAGAGGATTAATGGAGATAGTTTGTAGCCTTTTAATGGGTAAACGTCCTTCGTAAGCGGAGTACAATAGTTTAATAGTAGCCAGAACAAAGTAAAAAAGACGTCGCCGGTACAGAAGGGGTTAACCGTTTCAAGAATATCATATAGTAGTGTACCATCATATTTGTACAGGAAATTGTATATGATAGTTTACAAATTAACCGTCTCAATGTCCTGTCAATGTCTCGATGTCAACTTGAAACTTGACTTTTGTAACTAGGCCTATGGCCATTCTCCCATTATAAGCTATGTGCCTTTACACATTTCTTGGATGTTTATCCATGATCAGAATTAATCATATTGGAGTATAATATATATCACTCACCTAATATAACAATTATTAATAACACCAGATTAACAAAATATAACGTATTTGACGATATGAATACTTTTCGTAGTTAACAAATACTATAGGCAATTAACCATAATGCATTACCAAGGTAAACAAATTCCTACCACCTTTCAAAGTCCTTAGCATTGAGTTACACTCAATGCTCAAGCTCATTAAAACATTTCATAACCCCTTCTTGATACAAAACAATAGTAGTAGATATTCACAAATAAATAAAAATATAAATGCATAAATAAATAAATAATACTAATACTAATAATAAATAATGATAATATAATAATAATAATATTGATTTGAAGCAGTCACAATGTTCACTCTTAACACCAACGTCTAATGTATTTGTAAAGTAACGTCTGTGGGTTTTAGAGTTATAATGAATGTTATACCATTTATAAAGCCACTCCGTGTATAATGGCATCAATCAATTTTGATTTTGCAAATATTGGAAGATTTTAAAGAGCTTATCAGGATATCCGAATAAATGAGGACAACATATTTTCAATTTATTATACTCTCACAGGTCTTTTAAAGATTAATACAAATTGTTTAATGATAGCCAAAATCATATGAACAATGCGTCAAGAGTATGCTGATAGGGCTAAGCACTAAAATATAAAATAAAAGTTTTAATTTGGTTGCAAGTAACACTCCTACATAGTTGAAAAAATTGATGGACGCAGATTATATTACTGCGTCGTGTCAATAATGAACATTAAACTAGTCCAAGAATATAAAGCGCATCACAGGACAATGAGAGGGTTAAGCTGTACATCATGGCAGCCACACTAAAATATAAAATAACATAATTCTTCCTATAGATGTATCTGGAAAGAAGTACAGACAGTGAGGTGACCGGAGGCGTAGTGCATTTCCGCGACCTGGAGAAAAGGCTGCTAAGTGAGATTAAGAAAGAAGTTAAACTATTATTTAAGTGGTGTCTCTGTAGGTGGTGTGGGTAGCCTCGGCCTGGTGAGAGAGAGAGAGAAAGAGAGTGAGAGATAGAGAAAGAGAACGAAAGAGAGAGAGAAAAAGCGAGACAAAAGCAAGATTTAGGCTGTGGTCCCGGTGGGCCAGGCGTGGTGCCGACATGCTGCGCGGTGTCGCCAGAGGGAGTGAGAAAGCCTGGAGAGCAACAAGTGAGTATAGCGAAGGTGACATGACATGCGAGATGCAAGGCAGTGAGGTGAGCGACGTGCCATAGCCAAGGTCCAGAGTCACTCGCTCACTCACCCTTCACTTCAGATGACTGTTCGCTCCGAACCATGCACTCAGGAGTGGCAACAGCCGCCAGGAGTGACGGCGACGCTGTAACAAAAGAGAGGAAGGTTCCGGTTCATAACATTGTTACCAGGACGCTACTGGCCCGGATACTCAACGTTCATAAATAATTATGTTAAGGTGTTAGTCAAAACAAGCTAATAATGTATAAGCCTATTACTTGCTTATAGAAGATGTTCCTACTTGGATAAAACAAGCAAGATACAACGTACATGTTGTGAGTATCCGGGCCCCGGTTGTGAGGTAGAAATAAGTAAGACAGCGAGGGTCAGGACAGGCAGGTTAGGGTTCATGGCTGCAGGGATTTAACCCGTTAAATCCCAGCGACGGCTCACAGCCGTCAGTAAAAAAGTGACCCACCAGTACCAGCGACAGCTCTCTGCCATCAGTAATATACGATCCTTGTTCTGCTAATATCTAGCTGGAGCTGCTAACATAACTTAAAGGCACTGCTGTGAGGAGTTAGCAACACTTAGCATGGTCCCTAGCAGCTACTCCAGACTGGCTGAGTCAGTTACCCAACTACTCTTGAGCTGAGAGGGTGTTGTCTCATTGCTTTTGGCAACAAGTCTGTGGTACTGGAGGGTACTTTTAATCTACTATGTAACTACGACATGGTACAGTATGGGTTAAAGGGGCATTCTCACCTATAAAATCTGTCAAATATTAATAACATAAGTAACCAATTTTTAGCTTCAGAAACACCGATAAATTTTTCACGCCATATAACTAAATCACTTTGAATGCTTATCACCAAAACACGTGAAATGGGTGTGGCACTGGCATCATCTGAAGTAGCCAAGACCTAGTTTTATTAGTGGCTTAAAAAAATAGAGTATTATTATAATTTGTTGTTTTCCTTTTTAGCCAGTGATCAGTACCTGCCAAAAAAACGTGTTTAGCTGATTAGTCTACATATAAGACGTGATTTTCCGGTCCCGTCGCAAGACCACCGTCTCAACCGAGCCATCGCAAGATCATCACAAGACGGTAAAAACAACACAGGCTTGCTCAAAGCCAGCGCACCATTTTACAAATATATAGGCTAGGCTATACAACTTTCATTTCATCGGAATAACATTCACCGTCAATTTAATTATCATAAGGATTATATACATGCAATTATGATGTGAAAAAACAATCGGTAAATACTTTTAGCATAGGCCTAGTCACAGCTGAGGTTTGTTGTTGTTTCGTGGACAAAATCTAACCAAGCGTACTGTTCGACATTAATTTATTATCAACAATTGGATATTCGTTACTGTGGGCTCTCATTACCCTACTTCCTAATAATAGGCAAGTAAATTATAAGATCATTATTTGGATAAACAAATATACCGAAATAAATTAGAATGAAGAAACCGTAAGTTGAGTGAGATGTTTCAGCTTGCCGTCAACCCAGCTCCGGAGCTCTCTTGCCGTCGCAAGAGAATATTGGTGTCTTGCTTGCTATAGGTGGGCTTGCGACGGGACCGGAAAAACAGTTTTTCGGGTAGATCTTGCGACGGTGGTCTTGAGACGGGACCGGAAAAACACCTCTATAGTATCTCTTCTAAACTTTGGGATTATGTGAACGTACCGGCCTGTCTGTTTGCTTGCCTGACTGTTTGGGAATTGCTTGCCTGTTTGTATGCGATTTCTCAAAACCTGGATGTCTAATTTATATGAAACTTCCCTTTCTAACTTCACTTGAAACTAGAATACCGGTATCAACTATTAACTTCTTGCTAACTTTTGATGACCCCCCCCCCCCCCCCCCCCACACACACACACACACACTACCACCACCACCACCACCACCACCACCCACACTGGGAGCTAAGGGGCTGAACTACACCCTCTAAAATTTAACATACCAGTATCTCTAAAATATAATCAAATGAGTACGAAAGAGTGAATTTCGACCAGATTTGGTGAATCCCTTTATTTGGTCCCCAATAGGATTTCATAAAGTATTGGTTAATATTGGATGATGGCCCTGCCCCAAACACCTTCAACTCCACTAATTGTAATTACCACCTTGAGACGTTTTTGTCTGATACTCGCGATATTCTAAGTATTGTACTATTTCTTATTTAATGGCTGATTTGACACAAATATTATGGAGATAAGATGGCCCCAATAGGGGGTGGGGGCCCTACCCATTATGGGGTTCCACGATAAAAATCACAAAACAATCGAACATAGACTAAAACCTGAACCCATGGTAGATGTAAATAGTAGTGTTACACAATGCAGGGATTGCAGAAACTTATGGATGCAGTTTAATTTATCTATATGACGATAAAGTTCAGCTCTGACAGGCTCTCCAATAATCAAAGAGGTAAAGTATATCTCAAGCAATCCCGAGTACCATAATTTACTCATAATTGAATAAAATGGTTTACTGAGAGCCAGAATAGAAGAAATTAAAACATCCTCGTATACTAAAGGAGCTATTAGTATGCCAATGATATAGTTCCTTAAATCATACAACATGAAAATGAAAGTGTCAGATTAGGAAAATATTTGTTTATATAGTTGTTCTCTTCGGTACTATAAAAATTAGAAGAAAGAAAACATTCATTGTTACCAAAGTAGGATAATTCCAATAATAGGCTAATTACAAAAATAAAATAAATAAATAAATATATAAATAAATAATAAACATAGCGTAACTAAGCAAACCTTACCTCATTAGGAGAACAAGAACAAATTTCGTATTGTGAGACATTTCACAAATCTCTGAAAAACAAAATCCCTAATATATAATCAGAAGCAGTAATTAAAATCTGTAGAATGCCAATAGCTAGATATATAAATAAACTGGAACCCTACTAGTGTAACTCAAATCTTCAGTACGACACACACACACTGACTTGCATACAAGCACGGTCGACTTTTAATCACGCTCTTATATATCTGTACATGCATATACAGTATATTACAGTCAGACTGTGAAACAAGTCATTTCGTAAAAATACTCTTTCATCAATAATAAATGCAATGAACTATCCAACTCTAGCTCTTCCCAAGCTTTCTGGCATCTAGCCAAAAACCTCTCTAACAATTTTTCTTCCTCGTCTTTCCCTCCCCTTTTCCACTTTGATGGCACAACCATCACTTCTTCCTCTGACAAAGCTGAACTCTTTGCTCAAACTTTTGCTAGAAACTCCACCTTGGATGATTCCGGTGCTATTCCTCCCTCTCCACCCCCCTCTCTCCTACTTATGCCTAATATCCTAATCTCTTCTAAAGATGTAGTACTTTCTATCCTCTCTCGGCTTAATTCTAAGAAGGCGTACGGTCCGGACGATGTTCCTCCTGTTGTACCGGTACTCAAAAACTGTGCTTCCGTGCTGACTCCCTGCCTAGGCAAACTCTTTCGTCTCTGTCTCTCCTCTAACGTCTTCCCTTCTTGCTGGAAGTTTTCTCTCATTCAACCTGTCCCAAAGAAGGGTGACTGCTCTCAACCCTCCAACTATCGTCCAATTGCTCTCATCTCTCGTAAATCTAAAGTTTTTTAAACTATTCTTACTTCCAAATTTCTTAAGCATTTCTGTTCTCATAATCTACTCTCAGATTGCCAGTATGGCTACCTTAAGGGTCGCTCTACTGGTGATCTTCTTTCATATCTTACTAACTCTTGGTCATCCTCCTTTCGGGACTTCGGTGAGACTTTTTCTATTACACTAGAAATATCGAAGGCCTTCAATAGAGTCTGGCACAAATCTTTAATTTCTAAACTACCCTCCTTCTGTTTCTATCCCTTCATCTGTGCCTTTGTCTCTAATTTCCTTTCCACACGTTCCATAGCTGTGGTTGTGGACAGCCATCGCTCATTTCCTCATCCTATCAACTCCGGTGTTCCTCAGGGCTCTGTTCTATCTCCCATTATCTTTCTAATTTTCAGAAATGATCTTCTCAACTGTACCTCCAGTCCTATCCATTCATACGCAGACGACTCTACCTTACACTACTCAATTAGTTTTCCAGAACGCCCCAGCCAGCAATTCCTCAAAAACAAACGTAATGAAGCCATAGAACACTTATCCGCTGATCCAACTACTATTTCCAATTGGGGCAGAGAAAACCTTGTTGCCTTTAATGCTTCCAAAACTCAATTTCTCCATCTATCTACCTGTCCGGAACTCCCAGAGGACTTTCCCTTATTCTTCAACAATACAAAAATCAATCCTTCATCTTCTCTCAATATTCTTGGTGTCTCTTTTTCTTCTGCTTTCACTTAGAAGGACCATATTACCAGTCTTGCTAAGGCAGCCACCAAGAAGTTGGGTGTGCTCATCTGCCTCAAGGGGTTCTTTACCCCTGCACAGCTTCTTGCTCTGTACAGGGGCACGGTGCTTCCTTGTATTGAGTATTGTTCGCATGTGTGGGGAGGATCCTCTCACACCGCACTCCTAGAAAAAGTAGAAAGGAAGGCCTTTCGTATCATTAACTCCCGTTCACTCACCAACTTTCTGCAATCTCTCTCTCTTCGCCGCAATGTTGCATCTCTCTCGCTATTCTATCGCTACTATAGTAATCAGTGTTCCCCAGAGCTCTCCCAGTGTATACCACCTCCTCTACGTAGGGTACGTGGTACCCGTCTTGCAACACAATCCCACCCCTACTCTGTGCAACTCTCCAACCCAAGAGTGAAACGTTACTTCCAGACTTTCTTCTATTGAACAGTTGAACTCTGGAACTCTCTCCCAGAATCAGTCTTTCCCTCTTCCTATGACTTAAATTGCTTCAAACTCCGTGTGTCCAGGCATTTTGGCTCGAACGTTCCTTTATTTTGGCCCTGTCACTCTTTCAACTCAGGGGGAGGCACTCGCTACAGGCAGTTCTGCCTTTTGCCTCCATCACTCACATAGACAAACAAAATGAATTATGCCAACGTTGACTATAAAGAAGAGATTTGACTCATGTAAGTTCAACACGCAACCATACCCGGACATTGGAGCTGAATTGGCTTACCACTATTACCGATACTTTATTATATACGGAAACCTATTCACTTAAAAGATCTGTTCTAAAAGAAACAAACATCCCTCAGAAGTTGTAAATAGTTTGTCAATAGCAGCTGTAAAAAAAGTAAATAGTATATAGCACACTTGCAATAGTATATAGCACACTTGCAATAAATGCAGTGCACTTTAAAGTATATTTGTTCACCAACAGTTCTGCGAAATGGATTGCAAGGTTGTCTAGATACTATATATTCCTTGTGACTCCTTACAACTCTCTCCCTGGATCAATGCAACAAATGGGCCAGTTGTCGTGATCCGCAAATGATCCAGCACACACACATGGCAACACACACACAGCAGTACACACAAACACATGGCAGTACACACAAACACCTACGGTAATACACAGACACATACACGGCAACACACGCACACAGCAATAGACACCAGGCCCGTGCAGAGACTTAGTTAAGGGCAGGTGCTTGAACTGAAAAAAGGGCACCTAGCTACTAGTGAATGAATTAAATATACACGTAGCTTAAATTATTTCATATTCATTCCATGTAAGGTACAATACTATAATCAAGAAATCTTTCTGCATAACTGACACCAAACATACAACAATAAACACTCAATGCCTCTGTTCACCTAAGCAGCGAAATAGGTAGGCTACCTAGTGTTAATGGACAGTTGTGACATCCACTCGGCCTCTAGGGAAGCTAAGTGTGGTAACCCACAAACATGCAGTAGCCCCTGGCCCCCTGTATTGAGTTGATATCAGCAGGCTCCAAAGGGCAATGGAACCAAGAACGGAGATGAGCGCTGCGGCTACGCGTTGTTCCATTTGTTGTTGTTCTTGTAACACTAGCCCACGGTTTCTACTTCAAATATTTTCCATAGTGTTTATTGATTATTCAATCATTATTGCATTATTAAACTAACAGCTTGTATCACTTTAAAACAAAATAATTCTGTAAAAACTTCAACCAGTTTTGCTTCCCTACCCTTCAAAAATACTTAGTTAAAATTTTAGTTAAAATAGGACTTAGCCTAGGAGGATATCAACCCTATTGGATTATTAAGCCAGCACACTGTATGTCAAGAATAACGTCAGGACTGGAGCCGCTCTGCGAAAACTCCAGTCCCTTGTCAAAAATACACTGGCAGACCTGGGCTATAGGATAGGGTACTGTATGCCTTAGCCTTGCTGCCTATCCATTTGTGGGGCGGAGATTGCAGTTTCTCAACACCATCGGCAAATGCAATATATATATATATGTATATATATATTATATACAGTATATGTATATATATATTATATACAGTATATGTATATATACATATGTATATATATATATATATATATATATATATATATATATATATAAATATATATGTATGTATATATACATATGTATATATATATATATATATATATATATATATATATATATATATATATAGCCCTGTCAGCTATATATAATATATGGAGAGATAAATTATAAACCACGGATATACCAGGCTATACCTCCTCCTTGCCCCTTCACCTTCTGAGTGATGTTTGTAAACAACTATTTGAACGTTCGTAACGCTAGCATTCGAGAATGTTATTAATGTAAAATATTATCTGGGTTTCTTACAGATATCTGTATAATAATACTAAGTATTGAAATATTATATTCTTAACCTTATCGGTCAGTTGCAAGTGAGAAACTAGCCAGATTGATATGATTAATATAAAAACGCAATTTCATGAAAGAAACCTGTTCTGAAAATAATTTTAGGGGTAACTACGCTACCGTAACTATTTGTTTTAGTAATGGCATTTAGCCTAAATGTTTGTTTAAGTATAGTAAATGTTGCTACTGTGCATTTAGTTTACTGTGTGAGGGCAGCATTTTATACCTGGCAATTGGCTAATTTTTGTGGTCCTTAGGAAAATCGTTGATGAAGTTGAGATCATGTTAGAGTCCAGGCACAGATATAAATGGCACTTTCAACACAAGGGGCAAAAGGGGCAGCACCCCCAGCACCCCCCCCCCCCCCCCCCCCTCCCCCCTCTGCACGTGCCTGATAGACACACAGCAACGCAAACACACGACAAGTCACACACACATACGGCAACACACGCACACACATACGGTAACCCACACACACTCGGTAATACACATTACACACACACGGCAACACACACACACACACACAGGGATAAACGGCACACTGTTATTGCACTAAACATTATAGGGCCGAGGTTAGCGATGAATGTGTACAATTTATGACCGGTGAATCAAAACTCATGAGAGAAAGAGTTGAATATGTCTGATATGAGTGGTTTACCATTTATTTATTTATTTATGTATGTATTTATATATTTTAGTTATAACTAGAGATTACTTATAACTAGAGATATAAGAGTTAAGATGATGTACTATAGGTAGGACACGATTGTTGCGGGTGACTGTACATTACTATAGTCCATTCATTATAAGTAGACCAGCAATCATAACCACTAATCTCTCTAACTTAAAAAAGGGCTGGAGCAAATGGGCTGTAAATGTCCACATCTTTTCCCTGGCTTACTCTTTTTACAAATGGTAGAAATAGTACCTCGAATACTCTTGTCGTTTTGGAGCAATAGAAGTTAGTGGTAAAATTGTTTGGCTTACTTATAATGAATAGACTATAGGGGACATGAAGGCCTCTTACAAATTGTTTGGCTTACTTATAATGAATAGACTATAGGGGACATGAAGGCCTCTTACAAATTGTTTGGCTTACTTATAATGCATATACTATAGGGGACATGAAGGCCTCTTACAAATTGTTTGGCTTACTTATAATGCATATACTATAGGGGACATGAAGGCCTCTTACAAATTGTTTGGCTACTTAAAATGAATAGACTATAGGGGACATGAAGGCCTCTTACAAATTGTTTGGCTTACTTATAATGCATATACTATAGGGGACATGAAGGCCTCTTACAAATTGTTTGGCTTACTTATAATGCATATACTATAGGGGACATGAAGGCCTCTTACAAATTGTTTGGCTTACTAATAATGCATATACTATATGGGACATGAAGGCCTCTTACAAATTGTTTGGCTTACTTATAATGAATATACTATAGGGGACATGAAGGCCTCTTATAAATTGTCACTCAAATCCTTACGCGGTAAAACTTAAGACAGGTAAATAAGATAACTATAGGTTATATTGGGCGGGTGCCCAACCCCGAAAGGGGTTGAAATAGGGGAGCTATCCCCCCGCCAAAGGTGGCTTTCTAGGGCCTTTCCTAGCTGATGCTGAGAGGATTGGGTTCTAGTCATGTGGTGATGGGATGGTCTATCAGAGTGAGAACTGAGCGATCTCTGCCATACCCATAGCTTACTCTGACTGTTCCTTTTACTAATATATTTTCTAGATCTCAAGTGACGGCGTCTCTTCCGTGGATTGACCTCCCAATATACCAAGATTGGAAGCCAAAGCGTCACATTTTTTCCTTTGCCCCTCAATTTTCTCTTCATAATTACTGAGGGGCACAGGGCCCTGGGTGGGTCTTTGGTTTACCGGGCGTTTCCGCACCCTCCTCGCTCCCCGCCATGGAGTGGCTTCGGTTACCCAGGCTTTATTGTGGTCGGCAGGGAGGGTTCTGTGGGGGCGCTCGGTTATGACCTTGGCCTTGCTCGGGGCCTTGGGGCTGTTCGGCCAGGCAGCTTGGGGAACAACAACAACAACAACTATAGGTAGGTTAATAGCAAGATACCGTACCTAACTACGTTTACGTTAAACGGGTAAATTACTACCAATATACCTAATTCATATTACAGACATTATACATACCCTTTTCAAACACATATTATTAGAGTGTATGCACAGTTGATACTGAATTGGCTACATTTTAACACCTTGATGCTTAAATGTGGAAAAAAGAGATACCGTACACATAATTAGTGTTACAATCGTTTAAGAGATACCGTACACATAATTAGTGTTACAATCGTTTAAGAGATACCGTACACATAATTAGTGTTACAATCGTTTAAGAGATACCGTACACATAATTAGTGTTACAATCGTTTAAGAGATACCGTACACATAATTAGTGTTACAATCGTTTAAGAGATACCGTACACATAATTAGTGTTACAATCGTTTAAAAGATACCGTACACATAATTAGTGTTACAATCGTTTAAGAGATACCGTACACATAATTAGTGTTACAATCGTTTAAGAGATACTGTACACATAATTAGTGTTACAATCGTTTAAGAGATACTGTACACATAATTAGTGTTACAATCGTTTAAGAGATACCGTACACATAATTAGTGTTACAATCGTTTAAGAGATACCGTACACATAATTAGTGTTACAATCGTTTAAGAGATACCGTACACATAATTAGTGTTACAATCGTTTAAGAGATACCGTACACATAATTAGTGTTACAATCGTTTAAGTATTCAGTTTAGCAATTCAAGGAAGTAATTATTGGAGTCTGATAGTTAATTGAGATTACTTTTACCCTCATAATATCTAGAGATTATTCTAAAGGGGCTAGTGCTTGTTGTTTGTTTCGGGCTACGTATTCAAAACGTTTCGTCTCGTTAGTTTCGCCTCACTCAGATGTCGATTTTTTCTGGTTGAGCGTAAGCAAGCAAGCAATCAAGGAAAATACACCTTTCGGCCGGTACACGTTTCCACCGAAAAATTTAAAAATTTAGGTTGAAGGGGGTCCAGGCGGCATTACTGTATATAGCTTGGCGGGGTTTGAAGAGGAGCTCTATTTATGCTTGGTGGCAAACTAAAAATGTACTGATCGAAAATGGCAAAAAGTAATTAAAACCTTCAATAATATTAAAACAATATATCATACTAACCCTCAAGACGTGATAGCACAATGAGATAGTGCTAACAGTAATTTGTGTAAATAATATTTTAATATGTTACAACTGACTAAGCAGATAAAAAGCAGTTTATAAATTGCAATTCTCACACACATACCTTATATTTTATCATGAAACATTTCCTTGAGACAAATAGATGGAGCCAGAGTGATAATTTTAGTATTGATCACATTATAATTATTTAGCGTATCACTTACTTTTGCCGGTGACTGTACCTACAGGGTACATATGAATTATTAAATGATTTGTCTTCTTCTTTCACTTCTAATTGTTTCTTCTCTTCCTCTATTTCTTCTTCGTCTTCCTCCTCTTTCTCCTTCCCCCCCTTCTCCACTTTTCTTTCTTCCCTTCCTTCTCTTTCTTCTTTATCTTCTACTTTCTCCTCCTCTTTATCTTCTGCTTCCTACTCCTCCTCCTCCTCTTCCTTCTACTTGTTACTTCTCTTCCTTTTCTCTATTGTCTTCTTCTACTTCCTCCTCTGTCTTCCTCCTTTTCCCCCTCCTCCTCCTCCTGCCTCTCGTTACTTCTCTTCCGTTTTCTCTTCTACTTCCTATTCCTCTTTCTGTCCTTTCTCCTCCTCCTCCCTCTCCTCTTCCACGATTTCTCCTTCTTCCTTCTTCTCCATCCTCCTCCTCCTCCTCCTCCTCCTATTCGTGGGTGGGGAGGAGCCTTCTGCTTTAACTATCCTTTTCTCTATCTAGTATTTAGTAGCGAAGCAGTACAGATATCCAAACTACCTCTTAAGGACAAATAAGGCTGTTGCAGTTCGTAAGTTCTTTGTATTGCTTTCTATTACTCCTGCTCCTGTTCCTCCTCCTCCGCTTATTATTATTATTATAAGATTATAAGCAAGCGTTTTAATTCTCATGAGGTGAAGCATTTCTTCTTCAACCGTGTTGTGAATATTTGGTACAGACTACCTTCGAACATTGTGAACTGTAATACTGTCGAAACATTCTAGAACCATCTGGATAAACACTTGGCAAATAACCACCAATTAACACAGTTTCTTTCAGAATAACGCGTTATGAAGTGATAACGCATACAGCAATGTGTGTTGATATTTATACACCTGTTCCCTTTCAGAATTGTAGATATAGAGTTAGCTTAGATTACACATAATTTTAATTTTCTCCATGTCCTATCCGAAATTCCATGTTAGTTTTTCCATACAACATGATGATATGGTGGAGAGACATACAAGAGGTGGTGGTGGTGGAGAGGTGAAGTAGTGGAGGTGATTAGATGGTGGAGAGACATACAAGACGTGGTGGTGGTGGTGAAGTGAAATAGTGGAGGTGATGAGATGGTGTACAGCCATACAAGTGGTGGAGGAGGTGAAATAGTGGAGGTGATGAAATGGTGTACAGACATACAAGTGGTGGAGGAGGTGAAATAGTGGAGGTGATGAGATGGTGTACAGACATACAAGTGGTGGAGGAGGTGAAATAGTGGAGGTGATGAGATGGTGTACAGACATGCAAGTGGTGGAGGAGGTGAAATAGTGGAGGTGATGAGATGGTGTACAGACATACAAGTGGTGGAGGAGGTGAAATAGTGGAGGTGATGAGATGGTGTACAGACATACAAGTGGTGGAGGAGGTGAAATACTGGAGGTGATGAGATGGTGTACAGACATACAAGTGGTGGAGGAGGTGAAATAGTGGAGGTGATGAGATGGTGTACAGACATACAAGTGGTGGAGGAGGTGAAATAGTGGAGGTGATGAGATGGTGGAGACATAATAGGAAGTGGTGGAGGAGGTGGTGGTGGAGAGGTGAAATAGTAATGATGAGGTGATGGAGACACAGAAATGATGAAAGTGGTAGTTTTGGTGGTAAATTGGTGTGAAGAGGGGGGGGGGGGTTGATAGAAGTGGTGGTGGGAGCAATCTCTTTGTGATTGGTGCGTTCAGGCTATCAACAACGCACGCATGTCTCTCTCTCTCTCTCTCTCTCTCTCTCTCTCTCTCTCTCTCTATATCTATATATATACCGGTATATAATGCTATATATATATACTATATATATATATATATATATATACACACACACAGCACAATCTATAAGAAGGAAGGGGTTTATCCAATCGAATCTAACCAGACTTGGAAACTCTTAGACTACAGTATACATATTGTTAAAAGTGTGAGTGGCGAACATGGTTGTACAATGACATGTTATTAACTTGGTGGCTATCAATACATTATATTATTACAGTTACAGTTAATACTAAGTCTACCTACTGCCTACTAACATAAACAATGACAACAATACCAACAATAGTAAACAATATATATAAACAAAAAATATACTATATACACTACGATGACATTTCAAAAGCAGTAGATTGGCCGCTGGCAAATTACATATATGGCAACACACACATACAGGTACACACAGAGGGCGCGCACGCACGCACACACATACATACACACACACACTACATATACACACATAATACACACAACATACATACATACATACATACATACAGCATACATACATACATACATACATACATACATACATACATACATACATACATACAGAGAGAGAGAGAGAGAGAGAGAGAGTGTTAAACACAGTAAAAACTATTCTCATTAACGCGACAATTAAGTGTGCAGTCAGAATTGTATAATATATATTCCGTGTACACACTTACTCTCTCACACACACACACACACATGTGAGAAGAGTTGAAATTAAACTAGATATATGAAAATATAGAGATACAGTCAAACAGCCACCCCAAGGCAAAAGAGTGGCGGATGGACTTCATCAGGCCACAGCCACGCGCCGTAATCGGTTTTCAGTTATAACAGTGGAAAACCGGCTATCTTTATAATACCTGGTGTAGAGTGTTTGACCTTAAATACAAAGTAGTATTAAATGAAATAGTCAAAATCAGAGGGTTAATACATTTGGGGAAGTCAATTTGTAGTCAGAAGTAGAGTAGACAAAATGAGTAAGTTAAATTGGGGAAGTCACATTTCGTAATCGGATATCGAATAGACAAAATCCGTTAATTATGTCAAAAAGTACTGAAAAGGGTATAGCACGAGCTAAAGTGGGATTGATCTCTGGGAGGCAGGGGACGCTCAACCCCCACTCTGACAGGATCAACCCGGCCATCTCCTTGGTATCACAGTTCAGGGGAGACTGACCGTTTGTCTCTATTAATTCATTTATTCATATATGTTTTTAGTTTCCTCCCTAGACCTCCATTAAGCTTAGAAAAACACCCCCTAGACCCCCATCAAGATAAATTTGTACATTTTTCAGTAGAAAAGCCGGTTCCTCTTAAAATTGCAGGCTCGCTTTCGCTCGCTAGGAAAAAATCAACACTTAAATGGCACGAAAGGTCTTAAAATTGACAACGAAATGGGGCGAAAGGTGTTAAAATCGCCAAACTAATGGGTCGAACGTCTTATAATTTCAAAACTAGTGGGGCTAAACATTAGGGAGAAGGGGGTCCAGCAAAACGGTCTGCCTCCCCTTAAGTTAATATAACGTAGACATTTTCAGTAGAAGCAGTGTGTGGTAAATTCAATGGCGTCATCATTATTGGCAGAGATGTTCTTCCCAATTTTACTCAAATCATCTCTAGCAGTTCTAAGACGGTGGTTCTTGAAATATGTCACTTATTATATTACTGTATTTCTCAGTTTATTGTAGTTCAAATTATCTGCTTGGCAGTTTGCTAAATTGTTTATTCATGAGGTATATTTAATATCCTTGTTTCAACAATTTTCTAATAGGAATCTTACAAGCCTCTAAAAAGTCTTTATATTTAGAACAGACTCTACTATAGCGTATTGTTTGGGAAGTAAAAACTCCATAGCTTTGTCTTTTGGGGGTAATTCCGCAAAAAAGGGAAATTTAACCATACGAAATTGTAAATCTGTTCGTTTTCCTCAAGTTTTATCACAAATGTCTTATCACTTGCTTCACTTTGTATATCGAGGAATGAAGCTTTGTTATCAGAATCGTGTTCTTTATTTAAGATAAGCTCTTCAGGGTAGATGTCAGTCTTAATGCTATCAAGTATGTCGCCACTGTTGAAAACTATTATATCATCAATGTACCTTGAACATTTGCTTATTTGTTTGCATGTTCCGTATTTAGTACGAGTGTTATCTTGTATAAGTGAACTCATAACAATGGAGAAATAAATTAGCAAAATCTGGCCCTGGCTCTGTTCCCATTGGTACCGGTATGCCTATATTTTGTTCAAATAAGATGACACCCACACACCCACCCACTCACTCACTCACTCTCTCCAGCCATAATTATGAGTACCGTACCGGTATTCCGTGTTGCTAGTGTCATTGTTTACGACATTAATATCTAGCTAATTTAATAAAGGTTACGATAGCACAAACTCTCTCTCTCTCTCTCTCTCTCTCTCTCTCTCTCTCTCTCTCTCTCTCTCTCTCTCTCTCTCTCTCTATAGAAAAAATCCCACTAAGAATTCTTTCGGTGGCCGCCCCTGGCGGGTGGGGGCGAAAGCTATGTGAAGAATATGAGCCCCGAGCTATGGCCAGCATTACTAAGCATTATAGGGAACCAGGTCAATACAGCTACACTCCTAAACGGCCACAACAAGAATAGTCACAGTTTCCAAATATAACTATACTTAATCCTAATCTAACTATACTCAATCCTAATCTAACTATACTTAATCCTAATCTGACTGTACTTAATCCTAATCTAACTGTACTTAATCCTAATCTAACTGTACTTAATCCTAATCTAACTTTACTTAATCCTAATCTAACTTTACTTAATCCTCATCTAACTTTACTTATTTCAATGAAGGTGTAACCAAATGTAATTCAACCAAACCAGACCTGACCTACCTTAACCTAAACTAAATTAGTTTATAATTAAGCTTAGCCTAGCCTCATCTAACCTAATCTCACCTAGGCGGCTTAGGATTGCGACCGTTTAGAGTGTGGCCGTTTTTGACCTGCTTGTCCAGATCTAGTACACATTATAGGGAAGCAGGTTAAAATTGCCACACTCCCAAACAGCAATAACCTAAACGGCCACAATATCAAAGCTATTACACGTTATACTCACAATATCAAAGCTATTACACGTTATAATCACAATATCAAAGCTATTACACATCATACTCACAATATCAAAGCTATTACGTTATACTCACAATATCAAAGCTATTACACATTATACTCACAATATCAAAGCTATTACACATTATATTTACAAGATCGAAGCTACTAAACATACTCACAATATAAAAACTATTACACATCATACTCGCAATATCAAAGCTATTACACATTATACTCACAATATCAAAGCTATTACACATTATACTCACAATATCAAAGCTATTACACATTATACTCACAATATCAAAGCTATTACACATTATACTCACAATATCAAAGCTATTACACATTATACTGACAATATCAAAGCTATTACACATTATATTTACAAGATCGAAGCTACTAAACATACTCACAATATCAAAACTATTACACATCATACTCGCAATATCAAAGCTATTACACATTATACTCACAATATCAAAGCTATTACACATTATACTCACAATATCAAAGCTATTACACATTATACTCACAATATCAAAGCTATTACACATTATACTGACAATATCAAAGCTATTACACATTATATTTACAAGATCGAAGCTACTAAACATACTCACAATATCAAAACTATTACACATCATACTCGCAATATCAAAGCTATTACATTATATATTCACAAGATCAAAGCTACTAAACATACAAGATCATAACTATTACACATTATACTCACAATATCAAAACTATTACACGTTATACTCACAAAGTTCAAAGTTATTACACGTTATACTTAAACAGTCATATATCATAAAGTCAAATTGATAAAGTGATACTATGAGATGTTAAAGTGATGAGAATTTAAACTGTCAATGTCAAAGTTCTGATGAGAGAATCTATAATCTGTTTGTTACCAGGTAAATTTAATCCCCTAACAGCGGATTTCTTGATACTTGCTGGAAAAATAAGATACTAATAAGTCTTTGTGTCATATTAATGCCATATTTCCATAATGAACAACAAATAACGTTGCAATATGTGTGTAATAACGAAATGATCATGATAGGAGCATGGCAATTTACCACCAGTTGACAATAAACAGACTTTGCCGCCCTGATAACCTCACAACTCATACAGGACGCCCCCACACACATACCGGGGAAACTATTTGGTCCAACCCCCTCCATCTATACTCTCTCTCTCTCTCCCTCTCCCTCTCCCTCTCTCTCTCTCTCTCTCTCTCTCTCTCTCTCTCTCTCTCTCTCTCTGGTTCACGTTTCTGTTCGTCTTTGTCTGTATGTTTGTATTAGCCTGTCTGTGTGCCTGTTTATCTCTCTCTTGCTACCTATTATCTATCACTTTCTTTGTCATTTATCCCCAGGGGGTAAGGGGGCCTTCTTCTTACATACATACATACATACATACATACATACATACATACATACATACAATGACAGCTTATACAGCGTTGCCTTTCCACAGTTGAAGTGTAACATAATAAAGTCCCGCCAAAATACCGCCCCATCATGTTACTACTGTGGCTTATGTTGGCATAGTGCTAACCATCCCTCAGCAAGTCTCAACGAAGTCCCACTGCAGTAGGCCTATCTGCAAACCACACCAGCCCCAACAGTGCTACAAGACAATGCCACATTAAGACTCTACTGAACATTAGGCAGCTTGGACTTAAGGGGAGGTTTTTAGTTTGGTCCGTAGATATCCTTCAAGCTTAAGATTACACCCCCTTGAGCCCCTTTCAAGATAAATTTGTACATTTTTCGGTAGAAAAAAAATCATCTTAAATTACAGGCTCGCTATCGCTCGCCAGGATAAAATCGACACCTAAATGGCACGAAAGGTCTTAAAATTGACAGAAATGGGTTGAAAGTTCTTAAAATCGTCAAAAATAATGGGGCGAACGTCTTAACATTAGGAAAACAATGGGGCTAAACATGAGGGAGAAAGGAGTCAAGAAAAAAATCCCTCAAGTGGATATCTCCCCTTAAGAACAACAAAATCCTGCCGCAACACTTCCCCATCATGCAAAGACTGGCGTGGCTAGTAAACAGTGCCCAGGTATAGACTCTGGTAGAGTCCCTTGTGGCACCTATCCTCTCCTCACCAGCCAAGGCACTGACATACCAAGACAGCACCAATAGCAAAGCTTTAAAGCATAGTAATGGTTGTTGGTTCACAAGTCTACCGTCATCTCTCCTATTAATCGCCTTGTACGACAAGCAGTAGGAAGCGTAGGGGCATATTCTTATTATCTTCTACCATAAAATGAAGGCCCCCTTAACCCTTGGTGGAGGAACAAAAGAATATACCCCACGCACTGCGCGTGTCGTATAAGGCAACAAATAGTAAAGCTTTTAGAAGGCATACTAGTAGACAATATAGTGGACTACCTGGAAATCCACAATTTAATTAAAGATTCACAACATGGTTTGAATTTGCTGAATATTTTCTCTGCAATGCCGAGTGACTATGACAAAATAAAAGCTATAGACATCCTTTACTTAAATTTTCAAAAGACTTTTGACAAAGTGCTTCATTGTAGGCTAATGTCAAAAGTGAGTGCACTAGGTATCAATACAGAAGTCACATACCAGTATTCGATAGAAAGTTGGCTAAAATGTAGACAGCAACGAGTGGTAACCAATGTTGTTTTTTGTTTCTGAGTGGTATCCAGTCACTTCAGGAGTTCCACAAGGATCTGTCCTTGGCCCATTGTTGTTTATCTTATACAGTTTGTCAGTGACGTCGATATTGGTCTGTTGAGTGTGATCTCCAAGTTTGCTGATGACATTAAGCTTAGGAGTGAATGTGAAGGACTCCAAAGGGTTTGAACAACTCAGGATGGCTCTTAACAGACTGGGTGAATGGTCTAAAACATGACAGATGTCACTAAACTTGAAAAAGTGCAAGGTTATCCATATCGGCCACGAATCAGGCTATTCGCTATTGGGAATGTCTCTGAAAGTGACGGACATGGAAAAGGATTTGAGTGTTCTGATCAGCAGTGGCTTAACATTTTCCAAGCAATGCATTGAAGTAGAGAAGAAAGCTCAGAAATTAATGGGCTATATTAACCCTTTGGCGCACCTATAGTTTCCAATCAAAGTTTTTCCCACTCCCAAATTATATATAGTTTTGTGCCCGGCGATAATTTGTTTCTGTGACGTTTTTATCCACCAAAAAATCCTTGTATTTGGATTAATGAGGTACCATCGGCTTCGTTATTGATTGAACTTGAAGATAAGCGAATAAAAACATAGAATAAATACAAAACAACCACATTGGGGCACTCCGAAATAAGAATTGTAAAAAAAAAAGTAAATACCTTATATCCAACTCGCGCTAGCTCAAAATTTTGCCCGCAACATTTTTGATTTGCTTACATATATGGAAGCGGAATTTAATGAGGATTCCACTGGTACCTTCAGAATTACTATAAACCAAATAGTTGCTGAGATACACGAATAAACGTGAAAGTATCGAAATACAGACTGAGCTGTACTCTGCTCACTTCCCAGCCAGCCGTGAGTAAACGGTTAAACTGAGAGGGTTGCCAAATGTACCCATTGAACTAGACGTAATACTTAATATCTTTGCCAAATATGACGCGCGTCAGACGAAAACTTAATTTTTGGCGAATATTTTTAAGTTTAATGACTCTGAACGAGTCATCGTGCGCCAAAGGGTTAAGGGGTAATTTAAGTATAGAAATATCTAAATAAGGAAATAGTCCTCACTCTACAACGTTCTGATGTGGCGTAGTCTGGAATAAGCTGTTCAACTCTGGTCTGCAGCACTCAGGAAAGAAATAGACCGACTGGAAAGAGTATAAGCTAGGGCTACAAAGTGTATTCCATCGATTAGAAAACTGAACTATGAGGACCGGTTGAGAGTTATTAATGTCTTTCTGTTGGAAAAACGCAGACTACGAGGTCAACTCAGTGATATTTAAAAATACTTAATAGGTTTGACAATTTGAATTATAGCAAAATATTTAGATTCCATGTGTATATAACACGCAATCATGGCTGGAAGTTATAATTAAAAAGGTTTAGCTCTAGTATTTGTAGAAACATTTTCACATGTAAGATCTGTTCTCCCTGGAACAAACTCCCCTTAGATGTAAATGGTTCATTATTAAAGCAGTTCAAGAAGAGAGTAGATAGTATTATGAACATTCTCCAATGAGAATGTCCACTTTGAGTATTCTTTGAGATGCTAACTATGCCTTGAAGTTGAAAGTTGGTGAAAGAATTCTGAATGTGATATCTGCATATGCCCCACAGGCTGGTTTACAGAAAGAGATAAAAGGGGACTTCTGGAATGACACCGTCAGTGTCATTTCAGGCCTCTCGGAGAACTAAATAACAATCATGGGGGGGGGGGACCTCAATGGTCACGTGGGAGCATCTGCATATGGATACGAGGGGGTACATGGAGGAAATGGTTACGGAAGGAGAAATCTAGAAGGCGAATATATATTGGAGTCCTGCGTTGCACTCAACATGGTTGTGTGTAACACAAAGTTCAAGAAAAGACAGAGCCACCTGATCACATATAACTCTGGGGTCTCCAGTAGCCAGATAGATTACTTCTTGGTTAACAGGAAAGACTAGAAACTAGTTCGAGATGTAAAGGTCATCCCGAGCGAAGAATGTTTCCCCCCAGCATAAGCTACTTGTGTGCGACATGAGCTTATACAGAGATCCTAAGCGCAAGAAGGTTTACATACCCAAAAGGAAAGTGTGGCTGCTGAAGGACAAGGAAGTTAGGGATAGGTTTCATAGTGAACTGGAGGAAATGAATAGAAATAAGGAAGCTAGGTCTAACGATGTAAATAGCCAATGGAACTTTCTTAAGCATAGCCTTATCGCTGCCACTGACAAAGTCTGTGGGAAAACAAAGGGTCACCCCAGGAATAAGACCTCTTGGTGGTGGAACGATGAGGTAGAACATGCTGTGAAAGAGAAAAGGAGATGCTTCAAAGCATGGAAGAAAGGAGGCAGCAGGGAGGAATACCAGGCAGCTAAACGAACTGCCAAAAGAGTTATTTACAATGCTAAAAATCGCATTAAGGACCTGGTCCTCGAACAAGTGTGTAACACTGACAATCCCAATGGGATCTTTAACCTAGCTAGGCAAGTTAAAAATGATAGTAGGGATATGATAGGTGAACAGTGTGTTAGAAATGATAATGGGAAGATTGTGTATGCAGAAAATTAAATCAGAGAAGCATGGAAGGTACACTATGAACGATTGCTAAATGTAGAGTTTGAATGGGATAAGGAACAGCTTAGTATCGAAAAACCAATATCTGGGGCCCCTCCTTTGATAGCACCAGCTGTAGTGAGCGACGCAATCAATAAAATGAAGGACGGTAAAGCTCCAGGTTGCTCCGACATTGTCGCCGATATGATAAAAGCCTCAGGGGAGATTGGTGTAAACTTGGTCACTGAGTTGATAAACACCATTATTAAAGATGAGAAAATCCCAGAGGATTGGCTCAAAAGTGTAATAGTAAATATATACAAAGGAAAAGGGGATGCGCTAGATAGAGGAAATTATAGGGGCCTGAAAATGCTTGACCAAATCATGAATGTCTGTGAGAGAGTCCTTGAGGGTTTGATCAGGCAAAGCATCTCTATTGATGATATGCAGTTTGGTTTTATGCCAGGAAGTGGTACAACCGATGCTATCTTCATAGTCAGGCAGATACAGGAAAGATACTTACTAAAAGGCAGGGATCTTTACTTTGTGCTTGTAGACCTGGAGAAGGCCTTTGATAGGGTGCCTAGAGATGTTGTGCAGTGGGCTATGAGGAAATTGGTGTGGAAGAGTGGCTGGTGCGTGTGATAATGAAGATGTACGAGGATTCGCGAAGTTCGGTGAGGGTGAAGGGTGTACTGAGTGATGAGTTCGCAGGCCGTGTTGGAGTCCATCAGGGTTCAGTGTTAAGCCCCCTCCTCTTTATTATGGTCTTGGAGGCACTGTCTAGAGTTTTTAGAGGCGGACTCCCGTTGGAACTGTTTTATGCAGACGATTTAGTCCTAATAGCTGACAGTATGCAGGATGCTGAGGCCAAATTCATAGAGTGGAGAGAGGGCATGGCGAGCAAGGGTTTAAGAGTCAATATTAACAAAACCAAGGTTATGCATTGTAGATTGAGATGAGGCAATGTGGAAAAGAGCGGTGCATACCCATGTGCAGTGTGTGGAAAGGGAGTGGGCGTTAACTCAATTCAATGTAGCATCTGTCGATGTTGGGTACACCATGGAGTAAGCGCTGTAGTAGAATAAAGGGGCCCCTGCCGAAGGATAAGTCAGAAATAGAGAAATTTGAGTGCGTAGTGTGCAAAGGCGAGCTTGTGTTAAGTGATGATCCTGTGGCTGTGAATTTTTGGAAATGAGTCTTTGGAGCTGGTGAACAAGTTTTGTTACCTAGGAGATACCATCTCTGCCGGTGGTGGGGCCGAGGCTGCCACTGTTGCTAGAATTAGGTGTGGCTGGGGGAAGTTCAGAGAATTGATGCCAATCCTGACCATGAAAAGAATGCCTCTCCCCCTGAAGAGAAAGGTGTATGCCTCATGTGTTAGAAGTGTAATGACGTATGCCTCAGAAACATGGGCCGGGCCGTTAAAGTAGAGGATGTCAACAGAATGGAGCGTAATGAGATGAGCTTGGTGAGATGGATGTGTGGGGCCAGGGATAGAATAACAAATGTTGAGCTGAGGAGACGTTTAGGTATAAAGAGTATTAGCGAGGTGATGCGTACAAGTAGACTGGGATGGTATGGACATGTGGAGAGAATGGATGAACAAAATTGGGTGAAAAAATGCAGGTCTGTGATTGTGGAGGGAGCTGCACCAAGGGGTGGACCGAGGAAGACCTAGGATCGGACTATACGCGCCGATCTCAAATCCAAGAACTTGACAAGTGAGGCAGCCCTTAACAGGGTTGCCTGGAACGCCGCCATTAGGACAAGAGACTGAAACTGCACTTATGTGTGGAACACTCAGTCTTAAAATTTTATTTATGCATGTATGTAACTCACTCTCACTATCACTATCACTCTCTCTCTCTCTCTCTCTCTGTGTGTGCCCCACCATACATCAAGCCTACACATCAGGCCTCACACATTCCTCCACTTTTATGCTGCCTCGGGCTTTTACCTTTTACTAAGTTCACAAAAATATTCCCCTTTGTAACCCTCACCCCTCCCACCTCCCCCACAGCCCCAACTCCCACGGAAAAATAGAGAAAAAGATAAATATCGCGTCCACTGAGATCCATGGGAAAAAAATAATGAATAAAAGCTGATATATATAGCCTACAGTATATACAGTATATATATAATTATATATATTATATACTGTATATCCCTTAATGGTATAGTTGGCTGTAAAGAGCTCCTCTAACCTACATACAGGTTATATAAACTTCTCATCAGACAACTTCCACAGCCTTAATTCAAGTGTCTGCTTAAACCTTTTCCTAACACAGTAGTCGCTTTAGTATATTGTTGCTTCATGATATGCTAAAGTATAATCAACACTACAGTACAAGTAGCCACATAAACAATGCAACTATAGGATGAACAAAATAATAATATTATTAAATCTGAAGCCACTTGGACCACAAACTATATTAACCATATTAGTAGTATGACTTTTTTTTCAGAATATTCTAGCTCACATTAGAAGATTTTTCCTAGCCTTGAAAATCCCTATAGGAATGAAAGGGGTAATGTATATCATAACCGTATTTGGTCAGAGAGGGGTCTTTTTGGATCTTCCCCGTTTTGCTCCACTAGTTTAGACATTTCAAGACGTTTTACCCCATTAGTTTGGCGATAATAAGACGCTTCACCCCATTCAGGTGTCCATTATTTCTGGGCTAGAGATAGCGAGCCAGTAAATTAGAAAAATTCGTCCGAAAACATTACAAATTTAGCTTGAAGGGGGTCTGGGTGGGCATTATCTTTTATAATTTGAAGAAAGTCTGTGAAGGGATTTTAGTTAGCCTAGGAGACATATTAAAATACATGCGACATAAACGACACAATCAGCGCTGCCTGATAAAGACTTGTAGACCAGTTTGAATTTTTGTGGCAAAATCATTCTTCAGCATAGTTTATTTGCGTAACAAATTATCAATCTCTCTCTCTCTCGATGTGTGTGTGTGTATATATATATATATATATATATATATATATATATATATATATATTGGGTGGAGGAGAAAACACAGGGAAGAGAAACTATTTGTTATTCTCTAACGTTTCGGGTTATGTTATGTACCCATCTTCAGTCTCCCTGAAGATGGGTACATAACATAACCCGAAACGTTAGAGAATAAAGAATCATAGCTCTTCCCTGTGTTTTATCCTCCACCCAATCCATCTACCTGTCAGTATGGAACATTCACATACACAGTATAAAATAATATATATATTGTATACATATAAATACACACAGTATAAACGTACTGTATACCGGAGTAAGCCTGAAGGTAGTGTACTGGTATCGCTGTAGCCCCCTTGTCTCCGGCAGAACACTGGCTTATGAACCAAACTTCCCTCACAAGTTATAAGTACTAAGGCCCCCCCCCCCCCCCACCTTCACCCCTCTCTCTCTCTCTCTGTTAAATATATATATATATATATATATATATATATATATATATATATATATATATATATATATATACACATAATTTTTATAATATATTTTTATAATAAATTTTTATAATAACTGAAGATCTACGAAAGTAGAGAAATGCATTTTAACACTTTTACATAAACATTATTTTAATATGTACACAACAGTCCGAGCCTTCTAATAAGATACTTGGACATACTTTTTAAACCCTTATTTTGTGCATGCAATATATTTTAGATGCAATTTAATTTTAGCACTAACATTTTTTAAACTTTGTGCAGTGAACCTACCCTTTTCTACACACCTTTAGTGTGGAAGCATATTCGCATATATTTTTACCACAAGAATCAATATTTTTCATGTTTTATATATATATATATATATATATATATATATATATATATATATACACACCCATTTTTAAGCTTACTTAACCAATTATTATTCCTTTACATACTTATTTACAGGGAGTAAATGTATTTTACTCTTATACTGATGTCCCTATTATAACAGCTTATATTATTAGCGTTGTATTTTCCTTGTATCAAATACAATGGATGTAGACGGAGGGGCAACAGGATGTGTACATTTGACCCCGCAGGTCATGGGATTCACATAGGTCAGGACTGATGTCATCAAACCATGTCACACAAGATCACGTGAGAGGGGCATGAATAGCATGTGATGGAGGTGTGTTTTAAGGTGTAGCTAAGGTATGTCCGGGAGTTTAAACCACACCCAGGTATATCATTCTCCAGAGGTATTGGTTGTGATGTACATACAGCCTATGGCGAGTGGTTTTACGTCATTCAGGAGGAGTAACCCGAGGTGATAAGAGAGGGGAATTTGGGGCGTACAGAGACCGAGCAGAGTACCCCCTCACTTGCATCATTCAAGGGGTCAGGAGGTCAGTCGTGAGAGTGAAAACAGATCCTTCCATACTTGGATTATATTACTTATTACTTAACCATTCAATATCTTAGTGTACTTCTGAATAAGTCTAAAGGCATCATTTCATTAAAAGCTAATGTGAATTATTCTCAAGTTTCAGTTACCCAATAGTAATTATTATACATTGAATTATTAATTTTTGTCCGGATGGTCGGGCGAAAGGTGGCAGCTTCACAGAGTTATTTGATCTATATATATATATATATATATATATATATATATATATATATATATATATATATATATATATATATATATATACTGTATATATATATACAGCATTGTTTTCATTCCCCCTTTTCTATTTAATTATTTAATTATTCATTATAATTATTTCTTATTTATTTTATTTTATATTGTATTGTTATTTATTTATGTATTTATTTATTTTATGTATTTATATATTTATTATAATATATTTGTATTTCTTATTTTGGGGCAGCGGTGCATTTGTACAACTCTTCTAGGTTTGAATGTTGAATACCCGGTACCGGTAATATAATATTTGGTTATTAGAATTATATAAGAATTCACGTGTTAAACATTGTTTATCCGATTCGTTGACTGATAGGGAGGGCACTGTGACTACCGGCAAATGTGCAAGGGTCCATCACTGCCATTTAAATGTTGACCGCTTATACCTTTTGATCTTGGATGTCCTTGTTGAATAAATGCAAGTTTTGGATGGCCTTAGTAAGCACCCGCGTCTCGTTTCAATCTATTCATCACATAATTCAAACACATTGTTCGCATCTGTGAGCGCACCTATTACATTAACTCTTTCGTAACCGGTGACGTCTGTTTGGTTGATTTCACCTCCATTTAGATGATATTATACAGCCTAGGAAAGATATGTGGTAGCTAAAGGATTAATTGAGATAGCTTGTAACCATTTAAGGGGAGGTTTTTAGTTTGTTTTCTACTCCTCCAGCAATCTTAAAATTTCACCCCCTTGACCCTCTTTCAAGATAAATTTGTACATTTTTCGGTAGAAAAATGTCCCGGCTGAAAGCCGGTTCCTCTTATATTACAGGCTCGCTATCGCTCGCCAGGATAAAATCGACACCTAAATGGCACAAAAGGTCTTAAAATTGACAGAAATGGGTCGAAAGTTCTTAAAATCGTCAAAATAATGGGGCGAACGTCTTAAAATTAGAAACACAATGGGGCTAAACATGAGGGAGAAAGGAGTCAAGAAAAAAATCCCTCAAGTGGAAATCTCCCCTTAACGGGCAGACGTGCATCCTAACCTGAATACAATCGTCTAATAATTGTCAGAATATGATAAAAAGGACGTCACAGGTACTGAAGGGGTTAACCCGTACAGTACCGGTGATGTCATTTTCTTTATATAGCGGCAACTATTAAGGGGAGGTTTCTAGTTTGTTTCCTACTCCTCCAGAAATCTTAAAATTTCACCCCCTTGACCCCCTTTCAAGATAAATTTGTACATTTTTCGGTAGAAAAATGTCCCGGCCGAAGGCCGATTACTCTTAAATTACAGGCTCGCTGTCGCTCGCCAGGATAAAATCGACACCTAAATGGCACGAAAGGTCTTAAAATTGACAGAATGGGGCGGAAATTATTAAAAATCACCAAACTAATGGGGCAAACGTCTTAAAATCTCAAAAGCAATGGGGCTAGACATGAGGGAGAAAGGGGTCAAGAAAAAAGTCCCTCAAGTGGAAATCTCCCCTTAAACAATTGTATTAAGCTTAGGAAGGACCTCTAGCAAAAATAAAGCTTCAAACTATCTCGACCAAATCGTTTCAACGACCACAGATCCTTCCCAAGCTGAATACTATCGTCTAAATATAGCTAGAATACAATATAACACACGTCGCTGGTACTCAAAGGGTTAAGTCGCTGTCACAAGAGCGCTTTTTCCGTCAATTTTCCCATGAGCAAATTTTTTCTCGTATTATGTTGGGACTTTTGCGCACTGGTATCGGAAACTAGACTGAAGGGTAGGATATGTTAGGCGGCTGAATTCTGATAAAGTGTCATTTTTAAAGCTTCCAGACCATAATTGCCCGTAAAAATTGCTCGAAAAAGGGCTCGTGTGACTCCGGCTTTAAAGACAGGGTAAGATGGAACCTGGCGGGGTATATATATAAATTTTTATATATATACTGTATGTAAGGAGATATATATTTTGTTCTTCTGTTCTCTTTATTATTTACATATGACCCTACCACTGTGACGAACTTCTCTTTAAGGGGGCCCATCTCGCTTTTGTTCTCTTTCTCTCCCTCTCTCTTTGGATTGTATCCATTCGGACCCATTCAGACTACTGTTTTAAGACGTATACCCTCATCCAGGTGTCAATATTTTCCAGGATTAATATATTTTTGTTTTGACAGCAAGCTAAATTTTTACATGATTCGATAGAAAAATGTCTCCGGCGAAGCCGGATTTATCCATACACTGCTGGCTCGCTATCGCTCGCCAGGAAGAAATCGATACCTGGATGGGGATAAACGTCTTAAAACAGTTGGTTGAATGGGACCCAATTGATACAAGCCAGGGAAAGAGAGAAAAGGAGAGAAAGATAAAAATAGCCGGTGACCCCCTTTAAGCTGAGCCACCCAACCAATTCAATTAGGCTAAATAGATAGTCTTGCAAACTAGACGAATATACACCATATTAATAATTAAACCCCTTCATTAATGGTGAGTTTTTATTGAATATATAATAGTTAACATCAGATGATTATAGTCAGCTTAGGAAGGACCTTAACCCTTTCAGACTCATATGACGCAGAGGTTGCCAGATTAGCAATAAGAAATAGTTACCGGTATCTCACTCTTATAATTACCTCTCCAAAATTAGTTTTCTGCCCACAGCTAACTCAAAGACAACTGCAGAGGTTGAAGTAACTAAACTAAAGGTTTCTAAATACCCCTGATGGTAACAAAGGCTTTAAAGTATCCCTAAGAGGCTCAAAATCGCGTCATATGTCGGAGAGGGTTAAGGAAGTAAGGGCTACAAACTATCACCATTCTCCATTTCAGTACCACAGATCTTTCTTAACCCCTTCTGTACCGCAGCGTTTTTTTAATTTTATTATAGTTATATTTAGAGGATTTGGTGCAGCTTGAGAAGGATCTGTGGTCGTAAAAAGGGTTAAGTGAGATAGTGTGTAGCCTTTTAATGGGTAGACGTCCTTCCTAAGCTGAATAAAATCGTCTAATAGTTGTCAGAATATAATGCAAAATACGTCACCGGTACAGAAGGGGTTAAATCGAATCAAATAATCTAATGCGAACCAAAACAAATGATAAAGTACGTCATCCACACAGAAAGGGTTAACAGTAAATACTATATAACATACAATAAGTAAAATGCCATGTAAGAGGACAATCCAAGACTCTCCATTAAGGGGGGTCACCGGTTTTTGTGTTATCTTTCTCTCCTTTTCTCTCTTTCCCTGGCTTGTATCCATTCGGCCCCATTCAGCCAACTGTTTTAAGACGTTTATCCACATCCAGGTGTCGATTTAATCCTAGCGAGCGATAGCGAGCCAGCATTGTATGGAGAAATCCGGCTTTGCCGGAGAAATTTTTCTATCGAAAACTGTACAAATTTAGCTTGCTGTCAAAACAAAAATATATAATATGCTGGCTCGCTACCGCTCGCCAGGAAAATATTGACACCTGGATGGGGGTAAACGTCTTAAAACAGTAGGCTGAATAGGGCCAAATGGATACAAGCCAAAGAGAGAGGGAGATAAAGAGAAAAAAAAAGCGAGGTGGGCCCCCTTAACAATCCAAGGTAGAAGAAATAATGACATACAAATATCGACCCTATATCTACTGTATATGGTGTAAAGGTCAGAGATACATCAATTATTGCAGGGCTTTGGATTAATAGTGTTCTCTGAAATATGTAAGGCCAAATGAAGAGCAGGTTGGGAAAATATGAGAGAGAGAGAGAGAGAGAGAGAGAGAGAGAGAGAGAGAGAGAGAAAGAGAGTGAGAGAGTGTCAGTCTCTTGAAACTTTATGAAGTAGACGGGGGTCAAGAAGACTCAGAAAAACCGTACTCTCTCTCTCTCTCTGTATATACAGTATATATATATATATATATATATATATATATATTATATATATATATATATATATATATATATATATATATATATACCGTATATATATATATATATATATATATATATATATATATATATATATATATATATATATATATATATCACAAGTAGAGAACACAAATTATTATCCTTAGGCTTGAATTTTTTGCATTCCTTATTATAAGACCAATTTTGTTAAACATAATTTGGGTACAGATAAGCTATGTAACTTTGTCACTCACTGTGCTAATAATGGATTACTTCGGAGTGGAAGAGTGATAGGATGTAGTTTGATGTAGTTTCTTTATATACCAATGTACCACTACAAGAAACCATAGATATCATTCTCAGTAAAACTAATCCACAAGAATTTTACGGACTTGATAGGAAAACTGTTAATAATCTACTCAAATTTGCTACGTCTGAATCATTATTTTTGTTCAATAAAGAAATGTATAATCAAATCGATGGTTGTGCGATTGGATCTTGCCTTGCACCTAGTTTAGCAGATACTTTTTTGTGCCACAAGAAGCAATTTGGCTCAATAATTGTCCTAAAGATTTCAAACCCTTTTTTTATAGACGATATGTAGATGACTGCTTTTCTATTTTCAATAGAAATGAGGATGTACATTTGTTTTTGGAGTATTTGAATAAATAACATCCCAATATTAATTTCACAAAGGAGGTTGAAGATAGCAATACATCAGCTTTTCTGGATGTTAAAATAACCAAAACCGGGAACGGATTGATCACTGATGTTTTTAGGAAACGAACCTTTACTGGTGTAGGTCTCAATTGGCTTAGTTTCTGCCCAGATATTTTCAAAATAAACTCTATTAAAACACTTTTAAATCGTGCCTACAATGTGTGTTCTAATTTTAATGTTATGCATCTAGAATTCGAGTTTTTGAAACAGTATTTTATATCCAACAATTATACTATGAATGTATTTAAAAAAGTACTTAAAATATTTCTATACACGAAGCAAAATTTAGAGGTCACAGTTTCGGAAGTACCTAAACTTATCAAATATATTAAATTGCCTTTCTATGGAGAATCAAGTTTCTTGTTCAGGAAGAAGTTGCTAGCCTTTCTCAAAATTGAATTTCCTGCCGTCAACTTTCGAATAATATTCAAGAATGATTTCACTATAGGTTCATTTTTCAATTTTAAAGACCGTATTCCTAACCTGATGTGTTCAAATATTGTATATAAATTTTCGTGTCCCAGCTGTAATGCTAGGTATGTCGGATGTACTTCCAGACATTTCAAAATTAGAATATCTGAACATTTGGGTAGGAGCTATAGAACGGGTCAATATCTTAATAAAATGCCCTTTTCGGCCATAAGAAATCATTCACATGAGCATGACCATCTTTTCTCAGAGAATGATTTTGAAATAATAGGTAAATTCAATAATGAACAAGATACTTTTTTAGGGGAAAAGATATTAATTCAACAACTCAAGCCGGAACTAAATACTATGAACTGATTCAATTGTTTAGTCAGTTTTCAAATAGTTTAGTTTTAATTGTTTCAGATTTGTTTTGTTTAATTTCAAATTCATTAGGAGTATTTCACATTGTACGCCCAGTCAGAATATATCATTTTCAGATGTTTCTTTTGTTTTGTGTTTTTGGGGTTGCCGGTGTTAGTGTTAAATGATCAAATAATGGTCTTCAGTTGTACTCGAGGTGGGCTTGGGGTTGGATCTAGGTGGGTAGGGATTGGTCTTTATTATTTAGTCATATCGCTTTAGTTTTCCTTTTATTCATGCGGTACTGGCGTTTTGTTAACGAATTAATTTCATTTAGGTATTTTATACCCTTATTTACTTTGTATTTAAACTATTTTACGGGTCCTTCTATTTACGAAATTTTATGTATGGTAATTTCATTTTATAGGATCGTGTACTGACCTGATGATGGACGCAGAGTCCGAAATATTGCAATAAATATGAAGATGGGGATCTTCCTTGTTTTGGCTACCCTTTTCCTTTTGAAAATACGTTATCCTGGAGGACAACTCACTGATATCATCATTAATATATATATATATATACAGATAGATAGATAGATAGATAGATAGATAGATAGATAGATAGATAGATAGATAGATAGATTGTTAGATAGAGAGATAGAGAGAGAGAGAGATAGATAGAGAGAGAGAGAGAGGAGAGAGAGAGATAGAGAGAGAGAGAGAGAGAGAGAGAGAGAGAGAGAGAGAGAGAGAGAGAGAGAGAGAGAGAGAGAGAGAGAGAGAGAGAGCGAGAGCAAGGGAGAGGTAAAGAGAGAGATATCTATCGACGCGAATTAGGTGTTATAGAAAGGCGGGATATAGCTCAACAGTACTCACCCTTGGAGACAGGAGAGATGAATTGATGATGGCCAGAGTAAGAGATAAATACAAATAAAGAAACTGCGAAGGTGCGAGAAAGCGATATATTGACCTTAAGGGGAGATATCCACTTGAGGATTTTTTTTCTGAACCTCTTTCTCCCTCATGTTTAGCCCCATTGCTTTTGAGATTTTAACACGTTTGCCCCATTAATTTAGCGATTTTAAGAACTTTCACCCCATATTAAGACCTTTCGTGCCATTCAGGTGTCAATTTTATCCTGGCGAGCGATAGCGAGCCTTTAATTTAAGAGGAACCGGCCTTCGGCCGGGACATTTTTCTACCGAAAAATGTACAAATTTATCTTGAAAGGGACTCAAGGGGGTGTAATTTTAAGCTTGATGGAGGTCTAGGGAACAAACTAAATACCTCCCCTTAACGAGAGTCACACAAATATACAGATATACAGACAGACACAGATTGAGTGAGACAAAAACAAACGAGTGTGTGAGGACGTTTTTGTGAGGGCCTTATTAGCCTCGATTCAACATATTAGAAAATGTTGACGATGGCTCAGAGGTACTCGTATATGAAGGGGAGACAGACCGTTTTCCTGGACCCCCTTCTCCCTAATGTTTAGCCCCACTCTAGTTTGGAGATTGTATTACGTTGGTTCCATTAGTTTGGGGATTTTATGACCTTTCACCTCATTTCTTTGTCAATATTAGGACCCTTCGTGCCTTTAGGTGTCAATTTTGTAATGGCGAGCCATAGCGAGCCTGTAATTTTAGGAGGAATCGGCCTTTGGCCAGGACATTTTTCTACCGAAAAATTTATAAACCTATCTAGGGGTCGTTTTTCTAAGCTTGATGGAGGTCTAGGGAGGAAACTAAACAAAAAATATATGAATATATGAATTAATAGACCAAACAAACAGCCACTGTCCCCTTTAGGAGGAAGTTGAGGTCACTATTCATGACTTCACTTTACTATTATCAGGCGATTGTATACAGCTTAGGATGAAATTGTGGCCGTTAAAGGTTAATCGAGATAGTTTAGCCCCTTTGTTTACAATAGATCAAGCCAAAGCTACATAATATCGCCTAATCTATCTATCTATTCACTCAGGCCCAAGCCACACTTTTCCTATTTTTGTTGTTTTCTTTTCTTTTTCCCTCTTTTTTTGTTGGGGGGGGGGGGGGTGGCCGACTCAAGACAGAGCAAGAACAGGGAAAACACACAACACAACATAAAACAACGCATGATAGCCTAATGATAACCACACTATAATGAGAAATAGCGTAACATATCCTCAAGGGGTTAGACAGAGATGGTAAGAGATACAAATACAAACATTGTTTAAGGGGCTAATGGCTGTTTTTGTGGTGTATTCATTCACTTATTATTATTATTTGTTTTAATTTCCTCGCTAGACCTACATAAAGCTTAGAAAAACACCCTCCCCCCCCCCCCCCCCCTTCAAGATAAATTTGTACATTTTTCGGTAGACAAATTTCCCGGCCAGAGGCCGGTTCCTCTTAAATTATAGGCTTGCTATCGTTCGCCAGGAAACAATCGACACCTAAATGGCACGAACGGTCTTAAAACGCCCCCGAAAGATGTTAAATTCGCCAAACTACTGGGCCGACCGTCTTAAAATCTCAAAAACTAATAAGGCTAAGCATGAGGGAGAAGGGGTCCCTAAAAAGCAACTACCTGCCCCTTAATGTGAGCTAGAAGGAAACAGGGGTTGAGTAAACGGCCCTCTTCATAACTCTAAACTATAGATAAGGGAAAAGAGGGTCAGTGTTTAACCATAAACATAAAACACTGAGGGGTTGACACACACACACACACACACACACACACACACACACACACACACACACACACACACACACACATACACACACACACACACACACACACACACACACACACTCTCACTCTCTCTCTCTCTCTCAAGGGCCCTTCACACAGTCAGGAGTGCGAGCTACTGGGAGTCTAACAGGAGTCGCTAGTCACTAGGAGTCATCGATTTTCACCGCGAGCGAGTGGGAGTCTAACAGTAGTCGCTAAGAGTCGCTAGAGTCACTAGGAGTCATCGATTTTCACCGCGAATAGGCCCGCGAGTCCGAATTGTCCCCTACTCCTAGTGACTCTAGCTCGCACTCCTGACTGTGTGATGTACCCTTTACTTACTTACTTACTTACTTACTCACTCTCTCTCTCTCTCTCTCCCTCACTTAGTTTGGCGACTTTAACACATTTCGGCCCATTTCGTTGTAATTTTTAAGACCTTTCGTGCCATTTAGGTGTCGAGCGATAGCGAGCCTCTCGCTCTCACACACACTCTCTCTCTCTCCACATCATAGAGTAAAAGGAAGATGACTCGGATGGCTGCTAGAGACACAAATGGACAGACATACAGAGAGACATACAGTAATTATATAAAAGGAGATAGAGAGAAGGAGAGAGAAGGAGAGATAAAAAACAACAAAAAAACATTATAACCAAAACTCTGAATCATAGAAGGTGGGAAAGAAGGCCTAGTATATTCGTTTCAAGTAGGCGAGAAATCTTGAACTCTATCCTCTGTAACTCAAAAAGGGCTAGAGCAAATTGGCTGTACATATCCACATCTATTCCTTGACCGACTCTTCCCAAATGGTAGAGCTATTAGCTCGATTACTCTAGTCGTTTTTGAGTTACAGAAGTTAGAGGTCATGATTTCTCGCCTACTTACAGCGAATAGACTATAGCACTCTCCCTTGAAGGCAGAAGGGATAGATTTTAAGGAGAGATGGGTCGTTTTTATGGTCCCCCTTCTTCCTCATGTTTAACCCCATTTGTTTTTAATTATAAGACGTTTGCTCCATTAGTTTGGCGATTTTAACACCTTTTGCCCGATTTCGTTGTCAATTTTAAGACCTATCGTGACATTTATGTGTCGATTTGTTTTCGTGGCGAGCGATAGCGAGCCTGTATTTTAAGAGGAATCGGCCTTCGGCCGGGACATTTTTCAACCGAAAAATTTACAAATTTATCTTGAAGGGAGGTTTAGGGTATGTTATTGTAAGCTTGATGGAGGTCTAGCGAGGAAACTAAAAACTAAATTAATAAATTAATTAATAGACCAAAAAAACAGCCTCTGTCCCCTTAAGAGCTAGTAACATAATGGTAGAGAGATACTGCATGTGTGAGAGGGAGAGACAGGAAGACATCATAAATTCACATCATTATTTTGCCCATTTTAAAGGGGAGACAGACCATTGTTTTCTTCTATTAATTCATTTATTCATTTATTCCTTTGTTCCTTTGTTTTCTCGCTAGACCTCCATCAAACTTAGAAAAAACACCCCCTTCAAGATAAATTTGTACATTTTTCGGTAGAAAAATGTCCCGGCCGAAGGCCGGTTATTTTTTACATTTCAGGCTCGCTATCGCTCGACACCTAAATGGCACGAAAGGTCTTAAAAATTACAACGAAATGGGCCGAAATGTGTTAAAGTCGCCAAACTAATGGGCCAATCTCAAAACAAATGGGGCTTAACATGAGGGAGGAGGAAGACTCGAAAAACGGTCTGCCTCCCCTTAAGACATTTCACCGGATTTCAGGCGTCAATATTTTCCGGTCGACCGATAGCGAACTTGCAAAATAGAAGCGGGTATACGGTCAGGAAATTTTTTCTGCAGAAGAATGTATAAATTTAGCTTGAAGGGGGGTCTGAGAGGCGTATTCTAGCTTGAAGAGGGTCTGGGGAAGCGTGTGTGTATGTGTTAGTGTGTGTATGTGTGTGTGTGTGTGTGTGTGTGTATTTACCTAATTGTAGTATACAGGAGTTGACCTGTTTAGGCTCGTATTGTCCCGCTTCCTGAGTTACAATTATCTAACTTTGCCTTTGTGTGTGTGAATGTGTGTGTGAATGTGTGTGTGTGTGTGTGTGTGTGTGTGTGTGTGTGTGTGTTTTTGTTTTGTTTTTTTTTAGCTGAAGGGGGTAAACTAAACACATATTCTTTTAAAATGTCCAAAAAGAGTGTTCATCGAGTACATACCCATGAAGGCGGAGGGGATGGACTTGAGGAAGACCTTGAGGCTACGGATGGGCACCCCGGTCTCTTGGTTCTGCATCTCTCTCACCAGGGCCTCCATCTGTAAAACAATAACACAACAATATTATTAGTATCCTATTATTTCAGTCACTATCACTATCAAGGCTACACATATCACCACAACCACTACCACCATTAGTAACTGCACACTTTCTTTAGATACAGTATATGCCACCTAATAATATTTTCAACAATCAAATTAAACGTTAATTTTGTGTTCGTGCAATCAGATATATAGCAAATTTCTCCCAATGTTTTATAATTGGCGCAATTTAGAAGTTTGTCAATAGCTAATGATTTCCCCTTTCGTACACCCATATTAACACACATCACCAAACTACAGCAACTGTCTTGATGATAACTTTGAAGAACTGTAGGTTAACTTTACAAAGTAGATGATATAGTTTTCGTAATATTACCAACCCACTAATTTACTGAAAAATAGACCTAATAAATAACACCCCGTTCTTAACATTAATCCTCAATTACAAACCCCGATGTACAATCGCGCTAATAAGTGATGTCTCGGCACCAAGTATGTTTTGATCAATAATTGGTATCAGCATTATCTAAGCTTCATTTCTTCATATCGAGTGAAATATACAAACATGTTCCTTCACTTACTCACCCTGTTCAACATCTGACAGACATTAATACAGCACAGAGAGAGAGCCAAACGTAATGACAGCTGGGTAATGACTTATTAGCGCGACCGTACTTGAATAAACTAATGCAAGCATATGGTCCTCCCGACATATATAATGACATCAATGGCATTATGTGGTACTCCCGGGATTTGAACCAAGGACACTCACACAGATCACACGACCACGAAGTAGGTAACTCCTTATATTCTCAATAGTACTATGCATTAACCGGCTATGGTGGCGAGAGAAAAAACCCTCCGCAACATTTCTCCCAGGTTAAGGGAGGTCACCGGCTTTATTTTTATCTTGCTCTCGTTTTCTCTCTTTCTCTGGCTTGTATCTATTCGGCCCTATTCAGCCAACTGTTTTAAGACGTTTATCCTCATCCAGGTGTCGATTTCTTCCTGGCGAGCGGTAGCGAGCCAGCATATATATATATTTGCTTTGACAGCAAGGTAAATTTGTACATTATTCGATAGAAAAATGTCTCTGGCGAAGCCGGATTTCTCCATACAATGCTGGCTCGCTATCGCTCGCCAATAAGAAATTGACACCTGGATGGGGATAAACGTCTTAAAACAGTTGGCTGAATGGGGCTGAATGGATACAAGCCAGACAAAGAGAGAGAAAGAGAAAAAAGCGAGGTGGGCTCCCTTAAGCTTCCACTAGATACAAGCCAGAGAAAGAGAAAAGGAGAGAAAGATCCGGTGACCCCCCTTAAACGTTGACCAGCCACGGGTACAGTGATGTTGTTGGCCTCCTTCCATGTGATCCCAGCCTTGTGCTGTGTGGAGGCTGTTCAGGCTTATCTTACCACTACCTTACTAACTCTCACTCTGATTCTGACTCACTCTCTCTCTCTCTCTCTCTCTCTCTCTCTCTCTCTCTCTCTCTCTCTCTCTCTCTCTGTCTAACACATACACACATGCTCTCTCTCTCTCTGTCTAACACATACACACATGCTCTCTCTCTCTCTAATAACGAGCCTGGAGGATGAAGAAGTTGCTTGTCATGGAAGAAAATGTGGCTAAAACATCCAGTTCACCTCTCTCTCCCTACCAACTCCCTAACACACTATAATATATGTAAGGTGCCTAACTAACTACATAAATATATACCCACACAAGCCACGATGTTGTTGTTGGCTTCCTTGCAGTTGATCTTGGCCTTGATTCTAAGTGTCCCTCGGTCTCATCTTACCAGACACACACACACACACACACACACACACACACACACACACACACACACACACACACACACAGAGCCCGTAGCCTAGTAGGTAGAGCTCTCGTCTCACACACGAGGGGTCGGGGGTTCAATCCCCGGCCGGGCGGAGACAAATTGGGCTTGTCTCCTTTCATGTGTTAGCCTCAGTTCACCTAGCTGTAAATAGGTACCTGGAATAAGTGGACGACGTTGTGACGTCCCATCTGGGGTTGGCAAAAATGGTACAAGGCGAGATGGGTATCATATGGTTCACCTAAGCTGATGGCTACCTAAGCCTTCGGGCGAGACGTTACCGTCTATAGTGAGAATGGTACCATACAGATCCACCCTAAGCCTTCGTTTCCGATGTCGCCAATTGGCTAAATACAGACTACACACACATCCACAGCCATTCCAACAGTACATAAAACACTTAACATGCATTTCACGCAATACATTCCCAGTTAAGGAGGCGCGATAATAATGAGCTTAGCTCGCATTGCGTGGATTCCCCTTGACGAACAAGTAACTGAGTAACACACACACACACACACACACACTATTAGACGATTTTATTCAGCTTAAGAAGGATCTCTAGTAATGATAAAGGCTTCAAATGATCTCAACCAAACAATTTAGCTACCACATATCCTTCCTAAGCTGCATAATATCGTCTAAATATTGCAAGAGTAAAATATAACACGTCTCTCTCTCACACACACAGAAACAAACACACACACACACACATATTATTCTCTCTCTCTTTCATTCAGTCATCCGTACACAACTACATAATCAGTATATCTAATCCATTACTACACCCTGTCCATCTCTCTCTACAATTAAGTAACACCCCGTTCTTAACATTAATCATCAATTACAAACCCCAATGTACTTGAATAAACTAATGAAAGCATATGTTCCTCCTGGGATTCGAACTAGGGACACCACACCCAGAACATAAGCATCTAAACCATTACACCACCAATACAGTTTAACAGAGTAGGCTATAACCATTAGTGTAGCCTCCTCCACAACCTACACATTCGAGGGGGTCGTTGTTGTTGGCTTCCTTCCACTTGATCTTGGCCTTGGTGGTGGTGGTGGTGGTGTCCTTGGGTCTGATCCGACGACTCCTCCCTCCCGCCGCGGCACCCATTTTGATAGGGGCCTCTTTTCTCTAACTCTCTAATACCACCTCTCTAATACTACCATTTTGATAGGGGTCTCTTTACACTAACTCTCATACCGCCATCAACATATCTCTACTAACACCATTTTGATCGGGTTTTCTCTAACTCTCCAGTAGCACTTCTCTAATATTACCATTTTGATAGGGGCCTCTTTACACTAAAATTAAATGTAATTTCAATGTAACATTTCAATGTAAAATATTGGTCTAGAAAAAACAAAAAAACAAAAAAGATAACTAACCCCTTCAGAACGATGGCGTCCTTTTAGTCGTATTCGGCTTACACAACATTATTTCAGATAGCTCTTGGAGAACATCGCTGTAACCAAACTAATGGGGCGCAACCGTCCTAAAATCACCAAACTAAAGAGGCGATACAGGGAGAAGCCAAACATATCACCCTTGAATATTATTCAGCTCTCTATGAATTTGTGGAAGTTAGAAGGTTAAGTGAGATTATTTTCACCCGTGTGAAGCCTATAGATCTTTCCTAAGCTGCATTAAATCGCGTAATCAATACCAAAATATAATGAGAAATTGCGTCTAAGATTATCAAGGGGTTATATGACAACTATAATGATCGCGTCTTTTTCGGCATTGTGGCAGTTATATATTATCTATAGGCCTAGTGTCAAGGCCTATCGCGTGCCCATGTTAGGTTTTAATTGGTATATAACAAATATACCAATACAAACCAAAATTCAAATTCAAAGGATTAATTGAGATCTCTGTTCAACTAAATGATCCACAGAAGTTTATCATAAGCTGCTTAAGATCATCAGACAATACCACGAAACAAACAAAATGTGAAGACTAAAGCTTTCACCAAACCTGAAAAAAGTGAAGGATAATGGAACACACGATGCAACAAATGGCACAGGTGATTTGCTGAAGGATATACCATTCTTCTTAATCGTATATACTTAACAATTTTATTTATTACGAAGTCTTCCAAAATTGGAACTCAGCCCTAGGACTATTTTTCTATTTACGAAGTGTAATAATACGACCCTGGTATTATAACATTACATGCATATTGCGTTCATTATATAAATGCATTATTGAACAAACACGAAGTCATAATTATTTAGCCCATCTGGTGTTTATCAACAAATTACGTCGCGTAGAAAGAAAATATAATTAAGTAAATATTAGACTAGACCAATTTGGCATGGGTAGTATAAGCCTATCCCGAGTTTATTCAATCGAGGGATAACACATTTTGAATAAATTTTCCTGTGTTTTATCACATCTTTAGTTAACTTTATAAATATGAAGTGTCCAGTGCATGATTATGAAGTTGGAAATAATTGGCACTGATAACCTTACCCTACTCTAATTGTCATTAAAATTTACGAAACTTGAAAATCCCTTTAACAACTAGAGGCCTATTCTGAGCTTAATACAATCGTCTAGTGTCAGCCACAATGCAAAAACCAAGGCACAGTTATACTGAAAGAGCTACTCGAGGCAGCTTCAACCCTATACACCATGTGGTGTCTCTTCTACTCTGATCTAATCGTCTACTGTAAGCAAGAATATAATGACAAAAGTACGTCATCCGAACAGAAAGGGCTAACATATCTTTAGTTTACATTATACCTCAAGAAACGCAACAACTCATAATGTACACTATAGTCCTATCTGTTATAGTTATCTGTTATAGAGTACGCCACCTGCAAGTGACACCGATTAGCGTGTCGCCCATCGGTAACCTTTCAGTTTCTACGATAAATATTGTACGGTAGAGGAGAGGAGCAATTGAAGAGCGACTGGGAACAGAAGGAGCGTGGTTGAGATATCTGGAAGGACTGATTGAGAACTGACCTACTAGTGTTCAGTAAGCTACCCCCCCCCCCCCCCCCCCCCTCTATCAATAAAGTCTGGGAGGGCCTCGCCAACACCTGTCCCACACTCACGAAGGTCCACACATGACAAGGAAGGGGTCCAAATGGTGGAAGGAAGGGGGTAACATAATTCAGAATTCGGGGAGTAAAAGGATGGGAGAAGAAAAAGGAAAACAGGTGAAGCAATAGAGATGCGTACCCCCCACCCCATCCCAAATTATAAATAAATAAATACATAGGCCTATATAAATAAATAAATATATATATAAATAAATAAATATATAAATAAATAAATTATATATATATAATATGTACAGTATATATATATATATATATACAGTACCGATATATATATATGAAATATCAATTATTAATGTGTTTAACTGCATACAAAGACATAAATCTGAAGAAGTGATCACTGAGCGTGTGCCATCGTCCAGCAACATACTGCTGAATTTGATAGCTTTCATTTTATATGTAATTTAAATAAGCGTCAAATTATACCTGGACCTTACACATATTGGCTGTAGTATCAAAGTGGAACACAACCATTTACCATAACAAACGTGACTTTTATCATAGCTATGTTATTCATCTACATAAGTACTGACTGGTGGGTGGTAGGGTCAATATTTAGATATTTACGCATTGACCAGCTTTATTGGGAGAGTCTTTACATTAGTTTTACTCTGGGTTTTGAATATACTGACATGTATTCGTTTTTTGATGTCGAGATGCACACACAATCGCGTATATATAAAATAAACACGCATACTTCAGGGGAGATTTCCACTTGGGGGATTTTTTTCTTGACTCCTTTCTCCCTCATGTTTAGCCCCATTGCTTTTCTAATTTTAAGATGTTCGCCCCATTATGTTGACGATTTTAAGAACTTTCCCCCCATGTCTGTAAATTTTAAGACTTTTCGTGCCATTTAGGTGTAATTTAAGAGGAATCGGCCTTCGTCCGGGACATTTTTCTACCGAAAAATGTACACATTTATTTTGAAAGAGAGTCTAGGGGCTGTAATGTTAAGATTGCTGGAAGTCTAGCGAACTAACTAAAAACCTGCCCTTAACTACTATATAATAACGAGCACAAACAGATAGTCAGGTGATATGACAGAGAGGTACACATTAAAACATCCTATGTATTGCTTAAGGGAGCCCACCTCGCTTTTTTATCTTTCTCCCCTCTCTCTTTCGGCCCCATTCAGCCTACTGTTTTAAGACGTTTATCCCCATCCAGGTGTCAATATTTTCATGGCGAGCGGTAGCGAGCCAGCATATATTAATATATTTTTGTTTTGACACTAAGCTAAATTTGCATATTTTTCGATAGAAAAATGTCTCCGGCGAAGCCGGCTTTCTCCATACAATTCTGGCTCGCTATCGCTCGCCAGGAAGAAATCGACACCTGGATGAGGATAAACGTCTTAAAACAGTTGGCTGAATGGGGCCGAATGGATACAAGCCAGGGAAAGAGAGAAAAGGATAGAAAGATAAAACAAAAAGCCGGTGACCCCCCTTAATTCAATAATGAGAATGGGCTCTACCGGTGACTGGAGTGGGTGGTACGGTCATTATTTATATGGCTAGGCATTGACTCGCTGTATCTGGTCATTACTCGGGACTTTTATCTCTGGGGGTATAATAGGCAGACATTAACTAGAATACAGCTGGATAAAAAAAAAAAAAAAAAAAAAACACACACACACACACACACACACACACATACATACATACATACACACACATACACACACACACACACACACACACACACACACATACTAATACATAAATAACGCATTGCCAAACAGAAATACAGCTTCAGGCGATACACATACAGAAGGGAACAGCAAATCGTATACATGTTGTTGAGTTTATTGGTGTGACTTAGTGAATGACATGTACGCTATACAGGTAATCACACAAACACACACACACACATTATTTATCTATCTATCTATTTATCTATTTATCTATTTATCTATCTATCTATTGTTTCTATCTATCTATCTATCAACCTATCTATCCATCTGTCTATCTATCTATCTATTTATCTATCTATCTAGGTACGTACTCTATCTATTAACCTATCTATCTATCTATTAACCTATCTATCTATCTATTTATCTATCTATCTAGGTACGTTCTCTATCTATTAACCTATCTATCTATCTATCAACCTATCTATCTATTAACCTATCTATCTATCTATCAATCTATCTATTTATCTAGGTACGTACGAGAACAGCATAGGCTACACGCAGTACAGTTTATGGTATGACTAAATATACATGTGGGTAAGTTATGAAGAGGTAACTAGTAGAGTGGTAGGGTCATTATTTAGATGGTCAAGCATTAAGAGAGCCCACCTCGCTGTTTTTCTCTCTCTCTCTCTCCCTCTCTCTTTGGTTTGTATCCATTCGCCGCCATTCAGCCTACTGTTTTAAGACGTTTACCCCCATCCAGGTGTCAATATTTTCCTGGCGAGCGGTAGCAAGCCACCATATATATACAGTATATTTTTGTTTTGACAGCAAGCTAAATTTGTACATTTTTCGATAGAACAATTTCTCCGGCGAAGCCGGATTTCTCCATACAATGCTGGCTCGCTATCGCTCGACAGGAAGAAATAGACACCTGGATGGGGATAAACGTCTTAAAACAGTTGGCTGAACGGGGCCGAATGGATACAAGACAGAGAAAGAGAGAAAAGGAAAGAAATATAAAAATAGCCGGTGACCCCCCTTAACTCGCTATATTACTGACTCTTTACAGGGTTATTACTCTGGGCTGATGGTTTTGGCCAGGTGTATGCAAATATAGATTTATGGACAGGTACAGACACGGTCACGGTGGCCGAGCGCGCTTAGTACACTGTATTGGGAGCGCTAGCACTGGTGTCGGGGGTTTGATCCCAAGCGCCGGCAGGGGAAGTTCTCTCAAAACTTTCCCTAGCCGTGAAGGCAAGGTTTGGACGGACCGTCTCGGGGGACCCACAAAGTCTCCTGCCCACGTCCTACTCCCTCGGGGGTAAGTAGGCACTCTCGTTGGCAGCCAGGATCATTCTGTTGATCCCTTAGGATAAGATCTAGGTTAAGTCTGTATTTTCAGCCCCATTGGCTGCCGGCTTGAAATAAACCGATTATTATTATAGCCTACACAACCATGCATAGATATAATATACACACATAGACACAGATGGCATACACACATAGATATAATATACACACATAGACACAGATGGCATACACACATAGATATAATATACACACATAGACACAGATGGCATACACACCCACATGAACTCCTTTAGGAAAATGGAGGACAGGTACACATCCTACAGCTCTGCGTTTGTTTAGTGTATGTCACGACCATAAATATAACTGTGAGAATGGTCAGTATTTACATGTTTAAAGGGGTACTACTCGCTTTTTCTGGACCACCTTCTCCCTCGTGTTTAGCATATTAGTTTTGAGATTTTAAGACGTTCCTACTATTAATTTGTTGATTTTAAGACCTTTCGTGCCATTCAGGTGTCGATATTTTCCAGGCGAGCGATAGCGAGCCTGTAATTTTAAGAGAAACCGGCCTTTGGCCGTGACATTTTTCTACCGAAAAATGTAAACATTTATCTTGAAGGGGGGTCTAGGGGGTGTATTTTTAAGCTTGATGGAGGTCTAGCGAGGACACTAAAAAATAAATTAATAAATTAATTAATAGCCCCAAAAACCGGCCACTGCCCCCTTAAACATTTACTATATTTATTGTTGGTATCGCATTATATTACTTTGGTTTGTTATGCGCGCGCGCGCACACACACACACACACACACACACACACACACACACACACACACACACACACACACACACACACACACACACACACACACACACACACACACACACACACACACACACACATTTCTTGAGGGTACCGGTATATGGCGAACAGGTCCACGCAATAATAGTATATATATATTCATAAGACAATAGTATATATAACTGTGAGAAAGGCACGTAGAAGTAAATAGTAGGTGGTATGACTATTACCTTGATGGTTAATACGTAGAGGTTAATAGTAGGTGGTATGACTATAAGCTTGATGGTTAACACGTAGAGGTTAATAGTAGGTGGTACGACTATTAGCTTGATGGTTAACACGTAGAAGTAAATAGTAGGTGGTATGACTATTAGCTTGATGGTTAACACGTAGAAGTAAATAGTAGGTGGTATGACTATTAGCTTGATGGTTAATACGTAGAGGTTAATAGTAGGTGGTATGACTATTAGCTTGATGGTTAACACGTTGTTGTTGTTGTTGTTTTTCCCCAAGCTGCCTGGTCGAACAGCCCCAAGGCCCCGAGCAAGGCCAAGGCCATAACCAAGCGCCCCCACAGAACCCTCCTTGCCGACCACAATAAAGCCTGGGTGACCGAAGCCACTCCATGGCGGGGAGCTGAGGAGGGTACGGAAACGACCGGGAAACCAAGGCCCCACCCAGGGCCCTGTGCCCCTCAGCAATTATGAAGAGAAAGTTGAGGGGCAAAGGAAAGATGTGACGCTTTGGCTTCCAATCTTGGTAGATTAGGAGGTCAATCCACGCAAGAGATGCCGTCACTTGAGATCTAGAAAATATATAAGTAAAAGGAACAGTCAGAGTAAGCTATGGGTATGGCAGAGATCGCTCAGTTCTCACTCTGATAGACCAGCCCATCACCACATGACTAGAACCCAATCCTCTCAGCATCAGCTAGGAAAGGCCCTAGAAAGCCGCCTTTGGCGGGGGGATAGCTCCCCTATTTCAACCCTTTTCGGGGTTGGGCACCCGCCCTGGTTAACACGTAGAAGTAAATAGTAGGTGGTATGACTATTAGCTTGATGGTTAACACGTAGAGGTTAATAGTAGGTGGTATGACTATTAGCTTGATGGTTAACACGTAGAAGTAAATAGTAGGTGGTATGACTATTAGCTTGATGGTTAACACGTAGAGGTTAATAGTAGGTGGTATGACTATTAGCTTGATGGTTAACACGTAGAAGTAAATAGTAGGTGGTATGACTATTAGCTTGATGGTTAACACGTAGAGGTTAATAGTAGGTGGTATGACTATTAGCTTGATGGTTAACACGTAGAAGTAAATAGTAGGTGGTATGACTATTAGCTTGATGGTTAACACGTAGAGGTTAATAGTAGGTGGTATGACTATTAGCTTGATGGTTAACACGTAGAAGTAAATAGTAGGTGGTATGACTATTAGCTTGATGGTTAACACGTAGAGGTTAATAGTAGGTGGTATGACTATTAGCTTGATGGTTAACACGTAGAAGTAAATAGTAGGTGGTATGACTATTAGCTTGATGGTTAACACATAGAGGTTAATAGTAGGTGGTATGACTATTAGCTTGATGGTTAACACGTAGAAGTAAATAGTAGGTGGTATGACTATTAGCTTGATGGTTAACACGTAGAGGTTAATAGTAGGTGGTATGACTATTAGCTTGATGGTTAGCACGTAGACGTTAATAGTAGGTGGTATGACTATTAGCTTGATGGTTAACACGTAGAGGTTAATAGTAGGTGGTATGACTATTAGCTTGATGGTTAACACGTAGAGGTTAATAGTAGGTGGTATGACTATTAGCTTGATGGTTAACACGTAGAGGTTAACAGTAGGTGGTATGACCATTAGCTTGATGGTTAACACGTAGAGGTTAACAGTAGGTGGTATGACCATTAGCTTGATGGTTAACACGTAGAGGTTAATAGTAGGTGGTATGACTATTAGCTTGATGGTTAACACGTAGAGGTTAATAGTAGGTGATATGACTATTAGCTTGATGGTTAACACGTAGAGGTTAATAGTAGGTGGTATGACTATTAGCTTGATGGTTAACACGTAGAGGTTAATAGTAGGTGATATGACTATTAGCTTGATGGTTAGCACGTAGAGGTTAATAGTAGGTGGTATGACTATTAGCTTGATGGTTAGCACGTAGAGGTTAATAGTAGGTGATATGACTATTAGCTTGATGGTTAGCACGTAGAGGTTAATAGTAGGTGGTATGACTATTAGCTTGATGGTTAACACGTAGAGGTTAATAGTAGGTGGTATGACTATTAGCTTGATGGTTAACACGTAGAGGTTAACAGTAGGTGGTATGACCATTAGCTTGATGGTTAACACGTAGAGGTTAACAGTAGGTGGTATGACCATTAGCTTGATGGTTAACACGTAGAGGTTAATAGTAGGTGGTATGACTATTAGCTTGATGGTTAACACGTAGAGGCTAATAGTAGGTGATATGACTATTAGCTTGATGGTTAACACGTAGAGGTTAATAGTAGGTGATATGACTATTAGCTTGATGGTTAACACGTAGAGGTTAATAGTAGGTGGTATGACTATTAGCTTGATGGTTAACACGTAGAGGTTAATAGTAGGTGATATGACTATTAGCTTGATGGTTAGCACGTAGAGGTTAATAGTAGGTGGTATGACTATTAGCTTGATGGTTAGCACGTAGACGTTAATAGTAGGTGGTATGACTATTAGCTTGATGGTTAGCACGTAGAGGTTAATAGTAGGTGGTATGACTATTAGCTTGATGGTTAACACGTAGAGGTTAATAGTAGGTGGTATGACTATTAGCTTGATGGTTAACACGTAGAGGTTAATAGTAGGTGGAATGACTATTAGCTTGATGGTTAACAGTAGGTGGTATGACTAATAGCTTGATGGTTAACACGTAGAGGTTAATAGTAGGTGGTATGACTATTAGCTTGATGGTTAGCACGTAGAGGTTAATAGTAGGTGGTATGACTATTAGCTTGATGGTTAACACGTAGAGGTTAATAGTAGGTGGTATGACTATTAGCTTGATGGTTAGCACGTAGAGGTTAATAGTAGGTGATATGACTATTAGCTTGATGGTTAGCACGTAGAGGTTAATAGTAGGTGGTATGACTATTAGCTTGATGGTTAACACGTAGAGGTTAATAGTAGGTGGTATGACTATTAGCTTGATGGTTAACACGTAGAGGTTAATAGTAGGTGGTATGACTATTAGCTTGATGGTTAACACGTAGAGGTTAATAGTAGGTGGTATGACTAATAGCTTGATGGTTAACACGTAGAGGTTAATAGTAGGTGGTATGACTATTAGCTTGATGGTTAGCACGTAGAGGTTAATAGTAGGTGGTATGACTATTAGCTTGATGGTTAACACGTAGAGGTTAATAGTAGGTGGTATGACTATTAGCTTGATGGTTAGCACGTAGAGGTTAACAGTAGGTGGTATGACTATTAGCTTGATGGTTAACATGTAGAGGTTAATAGTAGGTGGTATGACTATTAGCTTGATGGTTAACACATAGAGGTTAATAGTAGGTGGTATGACTATTAGCTTGATGGTTAACACGTAGAGGTTAATAGTAGGTGTATGACTAATAGCTTGATGGTCAACACGTAGAGGTTAATAGTAGGTGGTATGACTATTAGCTTGATGGTCAACACGTAGAGGTTAATAGTAGGTGGTATGACTATTAGCTTGATGGTTAACACGTAGAGGTTAATAGTAGGTGGTATGACTATTAGCTTGATGGTTATCACGTAGAGGTTAATAGTAGGTGGTATGACTATTAGCTTGATGGTTAACACGTAGAGGTTAATAGTAGGTGGTATGACTATTAACTTGATGGTTAACACGTAGAGGTTAATAGTAGGTGGTATGACTATTAGCTTGATGGTTATCACGTAGAGGTTAACAGTAGGTGGTATGACTATTAACTTGATGGTCAGGCTCGGACTCGTTACATAGTTTAAGCCTTTGTATGGTTATTACTCTAGCTTTTGGGTGTGGAGTTTTATTCTGGGATTTATATACAGATGATTATACAGGTAGGAAACACAACTCATTCTCACACACACACACACACATACACACTCTCTCTCTCTCTCTCACACACACACACACCTCACTCTCTCTCACACACACACAGGAATGCACACATAAAAGATACACACATGTCTATAAACATAACTATACAGTAACTCACACCCACATTCACACTATATACTGACTACCCGATACTACCCGATACTGACGAGAAACTCTATGATCAAATAGCCGAAATAAGTTGTCAGGAAGAAGCAGTAATATTTGGCGATTTCAATCTGCCTGTCACAACATGGGGCGAACCACTAAATGCTCACGCGGGACATGATCTATATGCTAATCTTCAGGAAAGTGCCCTTTATCAACACGTAGAACACCCAACGAGGGGAAATAACATTCTGGATATTATTCTAACGACAAATGAAAGACTGGTAAATAGCGTTAAAATCGGACCGGAATTTAGCTCTAGTGACCATAGGATAGTGTCCTTTAACATTAAAGTAAATAATGACAAAGAAAACGTGAGCACGGAAAAAGTACCAGATTATCGAAGGGCCGACTTTAACAAACTTAGAAGGCATCTTGCCAATACTGACTGGAGTGAAATGACCGAAACTCATGATGTAAATCGATTATGGAACATATTATCTAATAACCTAAACAAAGCAATAAATACAAGCATCCCTCTACGAAACCGGCGCCCAGCAGGCAAATATAAGCCAAAATGGTGGAATAATGAAATAAAAAACATCCTCTTAGTAAAAAAGCAGGCATACCAAAAATATAAGGCAACTCAGAATAATAGCGATAAATTAGAACACGATAGACTGCGTCGAACAACCAAAAATCTCATCAAAGGAAGTAAGAAGAATCTGGAACTTCATATTGCCAGCTCCAGCAAGTCCAATCCGAAAGAATTTTACAGCTATATAAGAAACAGAAAAACGGTAACTTCAACAATAGGCCCACTTGTTGCGGAAAATGGAGATCATACAGATAACAAAGTACAAATGGCGAATATCCTAAATAACTATTTTGCATCAGTTTTCACGTCGGAAGATACTACCGGTAACCGACCTACCCCTACGAATCAATCAAATGGCACTGAGCTCGAAAACTTTACGATTTATGAAGACGATATCCTGTTCGCAATCAACAATTTGAAAGTTAATAAAACCCCAGGCCCTGATAAAATATCCCCAAGGATTCCTAAAAGAAGCAAAACACGAATTATTAAACCCACTCGCAAATCTGTTCAACAAATCATTGAATGTTGGGATAGTTCCAAACGAATGTAAACTAGCTAACGTGACACCCATATACAAAAAAGGAAATAAGTCCTCTCCCGGCAATTATCGACCAATTAGCTTAACATCGGTAACGGGCAAATTAATGGAAACCATTATAAGGGACAAAATAGTAAAACATTTGGAAGAAAATAATTTAATAAAAGATTCTCAGCACGGTTTTAGAAATAAACGTTCACTTACTCGACTTCTTCAATGATGTTTACAAATCATATGATAAGGATAGAGCAGTCGATATAATATATCTCGATTTTCAGAAAGCTTTCGATACCGTACCCCACAAGAGACTAATTGACAAAATAAAAGCTCATGGCATAACAGGAAAAACTCTGAAATGGCTCGAAAATTGGCTCTCAGACCGTAAACAACGAGTTGTAATAAATGGTGAAGAATCGGATTGGTGCAAAGTAAATAGTGGCGTTCCCCAGGGTTCGGTATTAGGTCCTATTCTTTTTATAATTTACATAAACGACTTAGACGAAGGAATAGAATGCAAAATTTCGAAATTTGCTGACGATACAAAAATTACTAATAAAGTAACCTCAACAGTACATTGGCAAAAACTACAAGGTGACCTAGACACTTTAGAAAACTGGGCAGAAAAATGGCAAATGAAATTCAACATAGAAAAATGCAAAGTATTACACATCGGTAGTAACAACGCTAAAAAAGATTACTCAATGAACAACATTCAACTATCAAATACAAATAATGAAAAGGATCTGGGAGTTATAATATCAAGTGACCTGAAGCCGAGTAAACAGTGTACAGAGGTAATAAAAACTGCTAATAAATTGGTGGGTTCATCGGCAGAACATTCAAATTCAAATCAGAAAAAATCATACTTACTCTATTCAACTCATTGGTGCGTCCCCATCTCGAATACTGCGTGCAATTCTGGTCACCGTACTACCAAAAGGACATAAATAAACTTGAAAGGGTGCAACGCAGAGTCACTAAAATGATACCTAGATTGCGTAATAAACCGTACGAAGAGCGCTTAAAAAAACTAAATTTGTTTAGCTTAACAAAGCGCAGAATGAGAGGTGACCTAATAGAGGTGTTCAAAATCTTCAAGGGATTCAGCAACCTAAATGTAAGCGAATTATTTACGATCAATCAAGCAAACACGAGAAACAATGGTTATAAGATTATAGGCAAGCGTTTTCATTCTCACGAGGCGAAGCATTTCTTCTTCAACCGCGTTGTGAATAATTGGAACAGACTACCCTCGAACATTGTAAACTGTAATACTGTCGAATCATTTAAGAACCATCTGGATAAACACATGGCAAATAACCCCCGATTAACACAGTTTCTTTCAGAATAACGCGCAACGAAATGTCAACGCATACCGCAATGTATATTGATTTTCATACATCTGTTCCCTTTCAGAATTGTAGTAAATAGAGTTAGCTTAGATTACAAATCAACTTCTTTTTTCTCCCTGTCCTGTTCGAATTTCCGTGTCAGTTTTTCAATACTACATGGTATTTTTCCTATCTGTTTCCATGCCAGCATTAGCTGGAGGGAGTGGTGGGTGGGGAGGAGCCTTCTTCTTTGCTATCCTTTTCTCTACCTCGTAGTCAGTAGATTAGTAGTTTTAGATATCCTAACTGCCCCGTAAGGACCAATAGGTCTGTTGCAGTTTGTTCTCCTTTGTATTCCTTTGTATATCAGGACTAATGGAGAACAGTGCACTATAACACAGCACAGGCTCCGTGTTGTTCAGTTAGGATAGATATATATGTACCGGTGACTATTGTTTATTTAATTATAATTATATAAAGGTAAATTGCCATGTTCCCATCTTGATACAGTTCGCAGTAGTATCAAGATGGGAACATGTCCAATTTACCGTTTTAACATTTTGCAGCGAAATTTGTTGTCAGTTGTGAATATTTTATAATCATAAGTTTCATATTTTTATAGTTTCTCATTTTTGCTTTAAGTATCGAAACATTATCTGCTAAGGCATATAATTTACCGTCAACTGTTAACAAATAAACTATAGTAGGATGGTGCGATCGTTATTTATACTGTAATAATCTGGCCCTGTCACTCTTTCAACTCTGGGGGAGGCACTCGCTATAGTCAGTTCTGTCTTTTGCCTCCCTCACTCACAAAAAAAAAAAAAAAAAAAAAAAAAAAAAAAAAAAAACGAGTATCTGGTTTTATTTCAGGCTTCTTACAATACTCGATTAACTATTTAAGGGGGGTGACCTGTTTTTGTTCTGTCCTTTTCTATCTTTCTCTGGCTTGTATCCATTTGGCCCCATTCAGCCTACTGTTTTAAGACGTTTATCCCCATCCAGGTGCAATGTTTTTACTGGTGAGCGGTAGCGAGCCAGAATATTTTTTATTTTTGTTCGACAGGCTAAATTTGTAAATTTTTCGACAGAAAAATGTCTCCGGCGAAGCCGGATTTCTTCATGAAATGCTGGCTCGCTATCGCTCGCCAGGAAGAAATCGACACCTAGATGAGGATAAACGTCTTAAAATAGTTGGCTGAATGGGGCCGAATAGATACAAGCCAGAGCAAGAGAGAAAAGGACAGAAATAACAAAAAGCAGGTCACCCCCCTTAAGATAGTGATAGTAGGTCCATATAAGTTATGCATTGTATTTAGTCAGTACCGGTACGTAGTGAGACAGGACTAAAATCGTACTCTTCAGGATTTTCATATTTAAACATTATACATATGGTGGTCGTCTTATTTAACCCCTTTGGGATACGATGCCGTGCTTTTTCATAATAATCTGGCTATTATTAGATGATTTCATACAATTTAGGAAGAATATCTAGGCATCAAAGTGGCAAAAACTATCAATTTACCCGCCGACATTAAAAATATCCTTCCCAAACTGAAAAAAATCGTCTAGGGATAACCAGAATGCAATAAATAAACGCGGCCTGATAAATATACAGCCAAGGATTAAGAGAATATACATTGTTTTGAATAATTGAGTATAAGTTAGATAAAAGTCGACTACTACAACCCGAGTTACATCACCACCAGACGTTATCGAGGCCTTTCCTGACCCACGCTATCTTAGGTAATCTCCGGAAGTGGGCTCGATGTAGGGGAGGAAGGAAAGTAGGGGGAGGGTGGGAAGGAGGACGGAGAGGGGGGGAAGAGGAGGAAGGGTGGGGGAGTGAGGGGAGGGAGTGTAGGGAGAGGAGGAAGGGTGGGGGAGTGAGGGGAGGGTGGAGAGTGAGGGGGAAATGGAGGGAATAGGGAAAGGGAGAGTTTGTTGTGTAAGGGGATTAAGGGTGGTGGGTGTATAGGAGGATGAGCGAAGAAAGGGGGGTGTAGAGGAAGGGAAGGGGAAAAAGGGTAGAATTGAGAGGAAGGAGGGGGTAGAAAGGAGAGGAAGGAGGGGGTAGAAAGGAGAGGAAGGGTAGGAGGAAAGGGCTTGGAGAGGAAGGGAGGGGGAAGAAGGATAGAAGGAAGAAGTGGGAGAAGAAGAGAGGCAGGGAGGGGAGATGGAAAGGGTAGACGGGAGGTGGAAGGGGTAGAAGGGAGGGGAAGGAGAAGAAGGGTAGAAGGGAGGCGGGAAGGGTAGAAAGGAGAGGAGGGAGAGGAAGGATAGAAGGGATAATTCCGAAGGGACAGGAGGGTAGAAGGGAGAAGGGTGAGGAAGGGGGAAGGGTAGAAGGGAGGGAAGGGAGACCGAGGGTAGAAGGGGGGGGGAGGGTAGACGGGAAAAGAGGGAGAAGGGTAGAAGTGATGAAGTAAGATGGGTAGAAGGGAGGGGAAGGAGAAGAAGGGTAGAAGGGAGGAAGGGAAAGGTAGCAGGGAGAGGAAGGATATAAGGGATGAAGGGAGGGGAAGGAGAAGAAGGGTAGAAGGGAGGGGAAGGAGAAGAAGGGTAGAAGGGAGGAAGGGTAGAAGGGAGGAAGGGTAGACGGGAAAGGAGGGAGTAGAAGGGATGAAGGGGGGTGGTGAAGGGTAGAAGGGAGGGAAGGGCGAGGAATGGTGGAAAGGAGAGGAGGGAGAAAAAGGGTGGAAGGGAAGAAGGGAGGGGAAGGGGGCAAGGGAGGGAGAGATGAGATTGGAGAGTGGCCGAGTTAACTTGGACTTTATGTTATGTAACTGGGCCCACATTACCGGTGTTGGCTAGTCAGAACCGGGGATCTATTGGGATCTATTGGGATCTATACTATATCTATCTAACTTTATTTATCTATATCTATCTATCTATCTATCTCCTCTCTCCAGATGTTGATGGACATATTCCTTGCGAGAGCTTTTGGTGGAGTATAAGGATTGCTTAAAGTTATATCTAACCACCACCACAGTACTTATGTGTTGCATGTACAGTATTATACAGTACCGGTATATACTGTATATGGATATACTGTATATGTAGTAAAGTGCGATCGATTGTGCATACGTAAATTTATATGTGACATCTAGTATTTATATAGAGTATACGTGCTTATACAAACATGATTTTGTTTGTGAAGATACTTATGCAAGTGTGTGTGTATGTGTGTGTGTGTATGTGTGTGTGTATGTGTGTGTATGAGAGTGTGATGGGGGGGGGGGGAGGTTAGGCTAGCATAAGTTAGGTTTGATCTTATTAGTTTCATTTAGGCTAAACTCGAAAAATGTACACTTTAGCAAACATAACTCCATTTTGTGCCAATAAACACATTGTCCCTTACATGTGTGTGTGTGTGTGTGTGTGTGTGTGTGTGTGTGTGTGTGTGTGTGTGTACTTAATCCTTACGCACCCCATTTTTTCCTAAGCCAAAGTTGCAAACAAAAATAACACAAATAAAATAATATAATGCTAGATGCAGTACTCGTATGATTCCACCTTTCTACCAGTCATGTAATCATGTTGACTTGTGTACAATGGAGAGAGAGAGAGAGAGAGAGAGAGAGAGAGAGAGAGAGAGAGAGAGAGAGAGAGAGAGAGAGAGAGAGAGAGAGAGAGAGAGAGAGAGAGAGAGAGAGAGAGAGAAGAGGGAAGAGAGAGAAGAGAGAGAGAGAGAGAGGAGGAAGAGGAGGAGAGAGAGAGAGAGAGAGAGTGCGGGGGAGGGTAGGGGTTTGAATAAGGGGATGTGTGAATAGGGAATGTGATGCATGAAAAGTGGGAGGTGAATGGGGTGTTATCCGGGAGGAAGGTGGGGGGGGGGGGGGGGGGGGGGGGTAATGGATAAACAGACCAAAAGCTACTAAGGAGGAAGCGGGATGTTGCAGTGGTGGAGGAAGGATGGTGTGGGGGGGGGGGGGGGGGGCGCTAGGCTAGCTATTGGCATCACAGCTTCCCCTTTAAGTCTAGGTAGTGGGAGGGAGGGGGTGGAGCCCAGGGCCGGGACCTTCCTAAAACACCAAACACCGGCCCTACTTATGGTCAGGGTGGGGCCGGAGATGCGGAAATGAGGCCCTTGAGGTGTGGTGGTGTGTTGGAAGGCGTGTTGGTGTGTTGGAAGGTGTGAGGGTGTGTTGGCAGGTGTGATAGGTGTGGTGAGATTTGGCAAGTATGGTAAGGAAGAGTGTGGTGATCGTTTTGGACATTTTGGGAGTTATATGGACAGGTTCCATGTCATCTCAACCAGTAGACCATTTCAACCAGTAGCTCTCAACCAGTGCCAAATTAACCCAGACCAACCAAACCAGTGCCAAAATATAGTACTAACCTAACCTAACCGTCTTGGTTGAGAGCTACTGGTTGAAATGGTCTACTGGTTGAGTTGACCGGTCACCATATGGACAGTGTGGACGTGTTGGGAGGTAGGATGGGAGTTATAGTGATGGAACATGTGGTGGTAGGTGTAGTGGAAGCTTGGAATATATGTGGAGCTATGTGGAAGGTTTTGGTGTGTTGGAAGGAGCGGTCGAAGGTTTGCTGGTGAAGTTTTTGGATATTTTATGAGTATAAATGCACGGTGTGGTAAACTGATGTAAAATGAATTCAGTATACGGTACATCAATGTAAATTAATAATTAAAGGAGATGTTGTTGACATACATGTACACGGATGCTAAAAACTTGATGTTGTATTCATCAAAGTTAAAACTATATATATAATTTATCATAGAGCAAATGTTGTGGATAAATATATCACAATGGTTATATATACAGTATATGTATAGAGAACAATGAACATAGAAGATCCACAGATGTTAAAGAGTAAATGGCCACACGTCTAGATGCAAAAGAGTGAATTTTCGTTAGGCTATTTTGGCTAACGTATACACCTGCATAGACATGGAAAACACGTAAGTATTAACAATCAACAGAATAGTTTTTAGTCCGTATAACCTGCTTTCTATAATTATTCATAAATACATAATATAGCAAAAATACAAATAGCTTTACAGTACACGAGCAAGCATTAAGAGCAATTTGAACATATAATAACACATAGGCCTACCGGTAAATATATTAGTCAATCCTAAAAAAAAAAAAAAAAAAAAAAATCAATCAATCAATCAATCTATCTATCTTTCAATCAATCAATCAATCAATCAATCAATCAATCAATCTAGCAAAACCTATCCTAATCGATATTTCTCCAACCTATTTCATATCTATAAAACTTTAACAAATCAAAATATATAAAGCACAGTAAGAAATGAACCTGGTAATAAAGCAGTTATTAAGGGGAGGTTTCTAGTTTGTTTCCTGCTCCTCCAGCAATCTTAAAATTTCACCCCCTTGACCCCCTTTCAAGATAAATTTGTAAATTTTTCGGTAGAAAAATGTCCCGGCCGAAGGCCGATTACTCTTAAATGACAGGCTCGCTATCGCTCGCCAGGATAAAATCGACACCTAAATGGCACGAAAGGTCTTAAAATTGACAGAATGGGGCGGATATTCTTAAAAATCACCAAACTAATGGGGCGAACGTCTTAAAATATCAAAAGCAATGGGGCTAGACAGGAGGGAGAAAGGGGTCAAGTAAAAAGTCCCTCAAGTGGAAATCTTCCCTTAACCCACCGTAACAGATTAATGCATAATGAAGAAAATAAATGTTCGTTCATACTTCTTACATCAACATTAAAAAGGGTAACCTCATAAATTAACCTTCAAAACATATTTATAAATACCTGTGAGAGCATTAAATACATTCATTCGTTGCACTTGTCTCAGGTTCATCTCTCGGCAGTTGTACATTTGAGAGACACCGTACATTTATATGTTGCCAGATGTCCCACTGATCAGAACGGGGTTGTATTAAGAAGAGATGGTTTACTTTTTGGGTGATTTTTGCATGTATTCATTATTTTTCTAGTTTCCTCCCTAGACCTCCATCAAAATTAAACAAACAACATCCATTAGATCCCCCTTCTAGATTAATTTGTACATTTTTCGGTAGAAAAATGTCCCGGCCGAAGGCCGATTCTTCCAACATTACAGGCTCACTATCGTTCGCCAGGGAAAAAATTGACACCTAAATAGCACAAAAGGTCTAAATATTGACGAAGAAATGGGGCGAAAGGTCTTAAAATTGACTAACTAATGGGGCAAACATCTTAACATCTGAAAACTAATGGGGCTAAACATGAGGGAGAAAGTGGTCCAGAAAACTGGCCCATCCCCCTTTAAGGGGAGGTTTGCTTTTATGGACCCCCTTCTCCCTCATGCTCATCTGGATCTTTACAATAGGAACATTTGTATGTTGAAATATGACAACCTTGTACACCTAAGAAAGTGTTTCCCTCGTTTATGGGTGCACATATTAACGCTAAATATCGTATTAAGTGCATTATTTCTGTTATGGAGTCCTACCACAGGGATTCATTAATTTCATTGATTTCATTAGTTAGGTTTATTTGTAAATTAATTGGTGGGTTGGTGAAAACAAATGTGAATATAAAAACAATATGCACATACAGAAATAAGTACAAACAAATAGGATGTTCGATCTCTCTTACCACAGGGCCTCTAGGTTGCAGAAAAGAGACTCGGGGGCCGGCAAGGCGGAAATGAGGCCCTTGTTGTGGGAGGTGTGGGGGAAGTCTTTGTGAAGGAAGGTTTGGTGGAAGTGGTGAGTGGTGTGGTGGACGGGGTGGTAAAGGTTTGGTGAGTGGGTGTGGTGGACGGGGTGGTAGGTTTGGTGAGTGGGTGTGGTGGACGGGGTGGTAGGTTTGGTGAGTGGGTGTGGTGGACGGGGTGGTAGGTTTGGTGAGTGGGTGTGGTGGACGGGGTGGTAGGTTTGGTGAGTGGGTGTGGTGGACGGGGTGAGTGGGTGTGGTGGATGGGGTGAGGGGGTGTGGTGGAAGGGGTGGAAGGGGTGGTAGGTTTGGTGGAAGGTGTGGTGAGTGGGTGGTAGGTTTGGTGGAAGGTTTGATGAGTGGGTGTGGTGGAAGGGGTGACAAGGTGTGGTGGACGGGGTGGTAGGTTTGGTGGAAGGTGTGGTGGATGGGGTGAGGGTGTGTGGTGGAAGGGGTGGTAGGTGTGGTGGAAGGGGTGGTAGGTGTGGTGGAAGGGGTGGTAGGTTTGGTGGAAGGTGTGGTGAGTGGGTGGTAGGTTTGGTGGAAGGTTTGATGAGTGGGTGTGGTGGAAGGGGTGACAAGGTGTGGTGGACGGGGTGGTAGGTTTGGTGGTAGGTTTGGTGGAAGTGGTGAGTGGATGGGGTGGCAGGTTTGGTGGTGGTAAGTGTGGTGGAAGGGGTGACAGGTTTGGTGGAAGGTGTGGTGGTGCTAGGTGGAAGTGGTGAGAGGGTGTGGCGGCAGGGGGGGGGGGGCAGCTTTGGTGATGGAAGGTGTGGTGAGAGAGTCTGGTGGAAGTGGCAGGTTTGGTGGAAGGTGTGGAGAGAGAGAGTGGTAAAAAAAAGTAGCAGGTTTGGTGGAAGGTGTGGTGAGAGAGTGGTGGAAGAGATGGTAGGTGTGGTGGAAGAGGTGGAAGGTGTGGATAGAGAGAGTGGTGGTAAGTGGTGAGGGCTGGCAGGTTTGGTGGTGGTAGGTGTGGTGAGAGGGGTGGCAGGTTTGGTGGTGGTAGGTGGTGAGAGGGGTGGCAGGTTTGGTGGTGGTAGGTGTGGTGAGAGGGGTGGCAGGTTTGGTGGTGGTAGGTGTGGTGAGAGGGGTGGCAGGTTTGGTGGTGGTAGGTGTGGTGAGAGGGGTTGCAGGTTTGGTGGAAGGTGTGGAGAGAGAGTGGTGGAAGAGGTGGTAGGTGTGGTGGAAGGTGTGGATAGAGCGAGTGGTGGTAAGTGGTGAGAGGGGTGGCAGGTTTGGTGGAAGGTGTGGAGAGAGAGAGAGAGTGGGGGGGGGGGGAAGAGGTGCCAGGTTTGGTGGAAGCTATGGACAGAGAGAGAGTGGTGGAAGAGGTGGCCGGTTTGGTGAGATAAGTGGTGGAAGAAGTGGCAGGTTTGGTGGTGGTAGGTGTGGTGAGAGTGATGTTTGAGGTGGCAGGTTTGGGAGAAGGTATGGAAAGTTTGGGGGAAGGCTTGGCGATAAAATGTGTGTTAGAAGTGGTGAGAGGAGTAGTGGAAGTTACAATGAGTTATAAGGAATACTTAGTATCTCGGGGAGATACTCGAAGTGGAAGGAGAGAGACTGTTTAGTGCACTACACTCATTACAGAGTGTGCAAAATACTATCTACTCTCTTCTTGAATTGCTCTACTGAAGAACTGTTTACAGCTTCTGTAGGAAGTTTATTCCAGGTAGAACTGATCATATATGTGAAAAAGTTTCCACAAATAATAGTGCTGAACCTTTTTAATTCTGTTTTCCAGCCATGGATGCGTGTTGTATTCATATTGAGGCTGAACATTTTGCTATAATCCACTTTGACAAACCCATTAAGGATTTGAAATACTTCAATGAGCTGACTTTGTAGTCTGCGTGTCTCCAACGGAAAGAGATCAAGAGCTCTCAACCGGTCCTCATAACTCAGTCTTCTAAACGATGGAATAAGTTTTGTAGCCCTAGCTTGTATTCTTTCCAGTCGAGCTATATATGTCCTGAGTGCTGGAGACCAGAATGGAACAGCATACTCCAAGAAAGGCCGTATCAGAGCGTTGTAAAGTGTGAGAACTATTTCCTTATTTCTAAACTTAAATGCCTCTTAATATAGCCCAATAATTTCTGAGCTGTCTTCTCTACTTCAATGCACTGCTTGGAAAACTTAAGGTCACTGCTAATCAGAACAACCAAATCCTTTTCCAAGTCAGTCACTTCCAGAGGCATTCCCAATAGCAAATAGCCTGACTTGCGGTTTGCTTGGCCGATATGCAACATCTTGCACTTTTCCAAGTTTAGAGGCATCTGCCATGTCTCCGACCTTTCAACCAGTCTGTTGAGGTCCATCCTGAGGTGTTCAACCCTTTTGAGGTCCTTCACATACTTTCCAAGCTTTATGTCATCTGCAAACTTGGAGATCAAACTCAACAGACCAATATCGATGTCCTTGACATACCGGTATATGATAAACAGAAGTGGGCAAAGGACAGATCTCTGTGGAACTCCATAAGTGACTCGAGTCCACTCAGAAGAAACACCATTGATTGCCACTTGTTGTTGTCTACCTGTTAGCCAACTTTCTATCCTTTTTGTGACCCTTGTATTGATACCTAGTGCACACAATTTTGACATTAGCCTGCAATGAGGAACTTTGTCAAACACTTTTTTGTTTAATCTAAGTAAAGGGTGTCTATGGCTCTACTTTTGTCATACTCCTCTGGGGCACATCTATTTATGTTAAGAATTTCACCCTCATGCACTAATCCTGGACTTAACATGTTACTGGTATTTTCCCTTGTAAATACTGAGGCAAAATAGTCGATTATGGATATACTGTAGCTACCGGTATATCAGTGTCAGAAGGATAGTAGGCCTGTTGGATTCTTTAGAGGACCAATGCTACTTTTGAATGATTTCCTGATGTGGTGGGAGGAGTGGTGGAAGATGTGATAGAAATAGTGGCAACACTAATGCAAAAAAAAAAAAAAAAAAAAAAAAAAAAAAAGGAGAAAACAGTTGCCTATGAAAAACGGACGGCATAAATTAGTTTGCCAATTATACTACGAAACCATGATAAGTAGGCTATATACTCAATTGATTATATGAACCCTTAAAGCCATAGTCCGAAGAATTAAGCATATTATATAGCATTGCATTATTTTATTTTGGTTTGATCCATATATAAATGAGTATATGATAATTATGGCTCGTGGAGTTCATAGAAATAGGGCTGTGAGGCATGGAGAAGGTATATAGGAACAGTCTAAATCAAGAGTTCCCTGAAATATTTTCCTGTAAACTATGTAGTTTTAAGTTACCAACAACTGTCCTTGGCATACCTCACGTGTTTCTAATATACCGAGACTATTATAGAACTATTTGTTTCAAGTCTTAAGAATGTTGTGGAGATATCCCTCTCATTAAGTTTCAAATAAAATATCATCAACGCTTTCGAGGAACTATTGATGTAGATTGATCAGTGTGTGTGTGTGTGTGTGTGTGTGTGTGTGTGTGTGTGTGTGTGTGTGTGTGTGTGTGTGTGTGTGTGTGTGTGTGTGTGTGTGTGTGTGTGTGTGAGAGAGAGAGAGAGATTGGATGATGGAGGACAAATCGAAGTGGGATTGAATTATGGAAAAGCTGCAGGACGAGACGGGAAAGGAAATGGAACCGGTGATGATATATGAAACGAAATAATGTGGAGGTGACGGAGAATACAGGGAAAACCAAAACGTGGGGATATTCCACGAAGCGAGAAGGAAACAGAAAAGAGAGGAAAAAAGACAGGCATAATAATAAATAATCAGAAAACATACGGTGACCGGTTAACTCAACCAGTAGACCATTTCAACCAGTAGCTCTCAACCAGTACCAAATCAACCAATACGGTTAGGTTAGGTTAGTACTATATTTTGGCACTGGTTTGGTTGGTCTTGGTTGATTTGGCACTGGTTGAGAGCTACTGGTTGAAATGGTCTACTGGTTGAGATGACATGGAACCAAAATATACAGATAAATTAAGGCAGGGACATCAAAAGTATGATGGGACTCGATAGCCTTGGCGGGCAACTCATCTAGGGGAATAAACCCTAAACAAATTACCGATGGGCGACACGCTAATCGGTGCCACTTGCAGGTGGCGATCTTTGTAACAGATAACAGATAAGAGGCACAGGAGATAGCGAGCACGGAGAAGGATAGGTATGCGAAGGATAAAATATTATACGCAAGGTAATTGAAGGAAATAGGAAAGGGAGGGAGATATTGAAGAGAGATCATCAATGACACGAAAAGAGAAACCGAAAAATCAGAGGAAATCAAAATACCAAAAGAAACGAAAAGGTAGGAAAAATCCGCAATATTTTTGTTTTATTTTAACTGAATATTTTGTCAACCATGAGTTAGCTATTATACCGCACATAATTTAACCCTAAAACCTTACCGTGCAGTACCTATCATGAGTTAGGTATAGTCTCCTACATGATAATAACACTATATGCTGCGACATATGATTGTGTAAATTTATTATTGAGTGTTTTAATGGTTTTGCCATTTTCGAGCAATGTGTTTTAGTTTGCCCTCTAGACTATAAACTCCCGCTTCTTCCAAACCCTCCAGACGCACTTCAACCTAAATTTATAATTTTTAGGTAAATCAATAATTAGGCCAAAAGTCGATTTCTCCTAAATTGCAGGCTCGCTCTTACTCGCCCAGAGAAAACAAACTCAACACTTGAATGAAGTGAAGTGTCTTACAATCGTTAAACAAATGAGGTGATACGTCTTAAATTATACAAACTAATGGAATGATACAGGGAGAGTCCATAAAGGAGCGCTTCACACCAGTGTTAATCAAAATTCCGCTAATTTAAAACATTACTTCTATTCTATATGATCAGGCCCAATCCCCACTTTTCCTTTTTTTATTTTTTTATTTTTCCTCTATTTTATTTTTTTTATTTTTTTTTTATTTTCTTGGGGGTGGCCGACTCAAGACAGAGCAAGAACAGGAAAACACAAAACACAAGACAAAACAACGAACAAACACAGACAAAACACAAGATTCACACACATCTAGGTCACCCAGGAGAATACCCAGAGACCAGGGTCACCAAGGTCGCTCCACCACTCCCCCGACCCCCGACAACCCGGAGAGGCTACGATCTCGGCAGGCAGACATGCAGCGGAGCCAAAGCCACAAGCCCGCCCACCACACTTCCAGGCGCACCCTTCATATTAATCGTCTCCCCGGGCCAGGCGCCTGATGGACTATTATCTAGTCCAACTTGCGCCCGACCCCTTCCACCAAATGACCACGTGTTCACTCAACTATTCACAAGCATTTTCCATTCATTCCTGTTGATTACCTCTTCTTTTGCCTGATCTATAGTCATTCCTCTATCATCCAAACCTTGTCTTACACAGTCTCTCCATCTCAATGGGGGTCTTCCTGCCCTTCTATCTCCCCTTGTATCTGACTCATATATTCACTTTGTAAGCCTTTCATCTCCCATGACCATACCAGCTCAGCACCCTTCTGTCCACTCTGGCTGACAAATGTTCCTGCTGCCCCACTCTCCTACGTATCTCTTCATTCCTCAATCCGTCTCTACGGGTAACTCCACACATACTCCTCAAGCAGCTCATCTCCATCACATCCAGCTTTCTTCTCTCCTTTTTCTTCAGAGCCCATGTCTCAGCCCCATACATCACTGTTGGCACAACAATTCCTTGATACAGTGCACTTTTTACTTTCACTCCGAGATTTCTCGTCTTCCAAATACTTCCCATTGCTCCGAAAACCTTCCTTCCTTCACACACTCTCTGTTTTACCTCCATTTCCATACCTCCACTCCTGCTTATCGATCCTCCTAGATATTTAAAACACTCTACTTGTTCCAATATTTCCCCATCCAGCCTCACATCTAGATTCACCCTACTATCACCCCTATTACACACCATTACTTTACTTTTATTGACGTTCACCTTCAGTTTCCTCCTCCCGCAAACCACTCCAAACTCTTTAACTACCCGCTGCAATTTCTCCTCAGAATCCGCCACCAATGCTGTGTCATCAGCGAACAGCAACTGATTCAACTCCCAATCTCTACCATTCTTTCCTACTAAACCCAATCCTCTTCCCATAGTTCTCATTTTCACCTCCCTCACCACACCATCCATAAACATATTAAACAGCCATGGTGACATTACACAACCCTGTCGCAAACCTACCTTAACCTCAAACCATTCACTCAACTCACCATTTCCTACTCTAACACATGCTTTGCTCCCTTCATAAAAACTCTTAACTGCTTCCAACAAATCTCCTCCAATTTCATAAATCCTTAACACCTTTCACATTGCTTCACGATCCACACGATCATACACTTTTTCCAAATCCATAAAAGCCCAAAATATCTCCTTATGCTTCTCTAAATACCGGTACTTCTCGCATAACTGTCTTACTGCAAACATCTGATCCACCGTATCCACGCACCCTCTTCCCCTCCTAAAACCGCACTGTTCTTCTCCTATTGCAACTTCCGTACATTTTATTATCCTCTCTATCAACACCCTGCCATACAGCTTTCCAACCACTGATAATAAACTAATACTTCTATAACTTGAACACTCCTTACTTAGCATCAGGTATTATACTGTCAAGTGTTATACTGTAGCGTTACCTGATATTAACTTTATAGCAAACAAAGACTATTCCCTATCATTAATTATTGACTATGCCTTAACTGACCTTATCGCTAACCTAGGACTTACAACCTAGATTATACCTTACTTGATCTTATAGTTAACCTACAAATTGATCAATCATTAATGAATCATATATCTATGATAGAAAATGGGGTGCAACAAGAGTGGTCCAAAAAAGCCGACTGACGTATCGGATAGGGTTAAGGGGAGATTTCTACTTGAGGGCATTTTTTCTTGACCCCTTTCTCCCTCATGTCTAGCCCCATTGCTTTTGAGATATTAAGACGTTCGCCCCATTAGTTTGGCGATTTTAAGAATTTCCGCCCCATTCTGTCACTTTTAAGACCTTTCGCACCATTTAGGTGTCGATTTTATCCTGGCGAGCGATAGCGAGCCTGTAACTTAAGAGAAACCGGCCTTCGGCCGGGAAATTTTTCTACCGAAAAATGTACAAATTTATCTTGAAAGAGAGTCAAGGGGGTGAAATTTTAAGATTGCTGGAGGAGTAGGAAACAAACTAAAAACCTCCCCTTAACATGTTGGGTAAAAGAGAGTATTGCAGCGTCATTAGAGCGGCAGCAATCAGTGTGGAGTGGCAGAAGGGGCGGGAGGGAGCGGCCCGGCGTCCTCATTATGTGTCAATGGAGTCAAGGGGGGCGGGGGGGGGGGGGGGATGAGTGCTGGTAATGGAGCACTGGAGGGCTGCGGGTGCTATGGAAGTTGGAGCAGTAGATCGTCATAGATATATTCCGTTTTCGGGGGGTCACTTGCTTTTTGTTCTCTTTCTCTCCTTTTCTCTCTTCCTTTGGCTTGTATCCATTCGGCCCCATTCAGCCAACTGTTTTAAGACTTTTATCCCCATCCAGGTGACAATTTTTTCATTGGCGAGCCAGCATTATATGGAGAAATCCGGCTTCGCCGGAGAAATTTTTCTATCGAAAAATGTACAAATTTAGCTTGCTGTCAAAGCACAAATATATATATGTTGGCTCGCTACCGCTCGCCAGGAAAATATTGACTACTGGATGGGGATAAACGTCTTCAAACAGTAGGCTGAATGGGGCCGAATGGATACAAGCCAAACAGAGAGGGAGAGAAAGAGAAAAAAGCGAGGTGGGCCCCCTTAAACTGGTGAAAACTTCAATCCATTAGCACCTGATTTCTCGATAATTAATGGTAAAATAAGAAACTGCTGCGTCTATATATCATATTAAGGCCAACTTTTCATGACAAATATTGTATATGGCTGTACAAAAAAAAATGAAATAATTGAGTACCGGTACTGGTGCTGTAACCAAGATGGGGACCAGTTAATTGATAGATGGTTTGAAAAAAAAAATAAAAATAAAAAAAAAACAAAAAATTATATATATATATATATATATATATATATATATATATATATATATATATATATATATATATATATATATAAAACTAGATAATTTTACTTACTTTCTCTATCCAAATGTACAAGCCAAATGTTGTGTATATACCATAGCTATATACACAACAAACTAACTTGCTCTCGTGTTCCCGACTTGACTCCTCTAAATTCTGGCTCAAACTTTCCTGTCCCTCTCAAACTAAATATTTCTGTGTTGTCTATCTCTCCCAATTTTTCGGCTACCTAAATTCTGAAGTGGAACACATCCTATCAACCTCTCCTTTCTCAAAAAAATCTCCATTTTGGGGATTACAATGTTCACCACCGCTAGTGACCCTCCTCTCATCTCAATTACCAATCTTGTGAACAAGTCTACATGCTTTCTATCCTGTAATGACTTGAAGCAGTTAGTTCAGGGGGGTCACCGGCTCTTGTTTATCTTTCTCTTCTTTTCTCTCTTTCCCTGGCTTGTATCCATTCGGCCCCATTCAGCCAACTGTTTTAATACGTTTATCCCCATCCAGGTGTCGATTTCTTCCTGGCGAGCGATAGCGAGCCAGCATTGTATGGAGAAATCCGGCTTCGCCAAATGTACAAATTTAGCTTGCTGTCAAAACACAAATATATATATGCTGGCTCGCTACCGCTCGCCAGGAAAATATTGACACCTGGATGGGGGTAAACGTCTTAAAACAGTAGGCTAATTGGGGCCGAGTGGATACAAGCCAAAGAGAGAGGGAGAGAAAGAGAAATAAAAAGCGAGGTGGGCTCCCTTAAGCTCAGTTCACACATACCCGTCCTGAGCTCCCGTCCTTCCCCGACCACTGAAAACGTATGCAATCGTGCAAGGACTCCGACATAAACGGGTATGGTCTGTTCATGAACGTACAGTGACGCCACAACACGGGCCGCGGCGGCGAGGGAGCCGAACATTATTGACATACCTAAAATAAACGGATCAGGACGGACCAACCGCCAAAATCGGTTCAAGGGCGGGTCACCCACGTGACTGGTCAGCGCATAGGCGACGTGTATAAGTGTCTATGCGCCGCCTAGACGCTACCAGACGTAGTCTATGCCCCGACCAAAATATTTGAAAGTTGAGACTGCGACTTGCCAACGTCGCCTCACGTGATCACCCCGCGCGTCCCCGCTAGTCCCTGCCCACCAAGCGTCCATAAAAGAGCCAGCCGCATGTGGTCCTATCTCAGTTCCCAAGCCGCCGTCAAAATAAAAAATCCCTCAAGTGGAAATCTGCCCTTATTAATACTGTATAGTAGCATGCACTTGGCTTGCATCTTCGTAGGTTTAATTGTTAATTTGTACATTTGTTGGTAGACAAATTTCAATTTTAACCCGCTGAGTGCCAGGGACGTATATATACGTCCTAGCCGAAAAAAAATCGTAGCAGCGAAACAACTGCACCTATGGCTTTCCTATTTTTACCACATGTACCTTACCCTTTTGGCTACCCACCACAAAAATTCCAAATCCCTCCTCCCACCCACTCGCTGATTGTCGGTCCCGTCAGAAGGAAAAAAAAGGAAAATCTGTGGCGGCGAAACGACTGCACCAATGGTTCCATATTTGTGTGACAAGTCCCTTACCCTTCTGCCTTCCCCCCACCACACCCCCAACCGCCTCCAACCACCCACTTCCAGCGTATCCCTACGAAGATAAGGAAAAAAAGGAAAATCCGTGGTGGCGAAACTACCTCACCAATCGGCTTCATATTTGTAACATGAGTCAATTACGCTTCTACCTTCCCCCCACTATCCCCCAAACCACCCTCCCACGACCCTCCTACCCATACATTCCGATACCATAAAAGTCTCTGTAGTCTATAGTGTCTTTTCAGCTACTTTCGGGACCATCGGGGACCTGATTTCTGGCGAAAATGGACAAGGGAAGTTTTTTTTTTACCATTATCCTTCCTTTCTCTCCCAACTTGATAGATTTAGCCAAAAAAAAAAAAAAAAAAAAAAAAAAAAAAACTCTGGCACTGGCAGAAGCACACCGTCAAAATTGGCTGGCACTCAGCGGGCTGGTTGAGACTGAGGTGTCTCTGTGCCACGCCCCAATATATATGCATGATGGGGGCCATCGCCGACGACACTGCGTCCATCATATTGTGGTCGCAGTGTCGTCGCAGTGCCGTCACAGTGCGTCTCAGACAGGTTGTATTCAGACTTATTAGGTCGCCTTCCAAAGGGACTGGTCGTGGCACCAAGTCGCCGCCCATGATCCGTCTGCCGGGGCGGTCACGTGTTGAGATCTTCGTCCACTAGCCGTGCATGCGCCGTCTTCCGGAGCGGTGACGTGTTGAGGTCAGGCATCAGGGCCACACGTGGCCACTCGGGCCCACTCGGGACACAAGGTCATCCGTTTGATGCCGTCCAACAGTTTTTGGTGGTCGGGGAAGGACGGGAGCTCAGGACGGGTATGTGTGAACCGAGCTTTAAGCATCGTACTCGTAACCATGGCCGCTTTGGAGATCGGCCCCAGCCTCTGACATATTCCTAACCTCTAATTCTTCTGCTTACAATGGAAATCTGTCCTCGATGGGCTCCTCCGATCTTAAGGGTCCCCACCTCGCTTTTTTATCTCTTTTTCTCCCTCTCTCTTTGGCTTGTATCCATTCGGCCCCATTCAGCCAACTGTTTTAAGACGTTTACCCCCATCCAGGTGTCAATATTTTCCTGGCAAGCGGTAGCGAGCCAGCATATATATATTTTTGTTTTGACAGCAAGCTAAATTTGTAAATTTTTTGATAGAAAAACGTCTCCGGCGAAGCCTTATTTCTCCATACAATGTTGGCTCGCTAAGGCTCGCCAGGAAGAAATCGACACCTGGATGGGGATAAAAGTCTTAAAACAGTTGGCTGAATGGGGCCGAATGGATGCAAGTCAGAGACAGAGAGAAAAGGATAGAAAGATAAAAAAAAAAAAAAACGGTGAACCCCCAAGGAGAGATGGTTCACTTTTTGGGCGATTTTTGCATGTATTCATTATTTTTCTAGTTTCCTCCCTAGACCTCCATCAAATTTAAAAAAACATCCATTAGATCCCCCTTTTAGATTAATTTGTGCATTTTTCGGTAGAAAATGTTCCCGACCAAAGGCCGGTTCTTCCTATATTACAGGCTCACTATCGTTCGCCAGGGAAAAAATCAACACCTAAATAGCACGAAAGGTCTAAATATTGACGAAGAAATGGGGCAAAAGATCTTAAAATCGACTAAGAAATGGGGCGAAAGATCTTAAAATTGACTAACTAATGGGGCAAACATCTTAACATCTGAAAACTAATGGGGCTAAACATGAGGGAGAAAGTGGTCCAGAAAAGCGGCCCATACCCCTTAACCTTATATCTGTTCCCTGTCCTATCTCTCTAGTGTGGCTGTCCGATCCTCCCAGCCGGCGGCGCATATAGTGCTGCTGCCTGGGAGGCTCTACGGCAGAACTTCTTTTATTTCCCTTGGCATGATTTTTGCTTCCGTGGCCTAGGACCTTCGGAGTGTGCAGGATACATTACTGAGGTCCTCGGGCATGGAGGCATACATTCCATTTTCTTCCTCTTGGTCTAATGCAAAACAAAATCTTGGTTTACTCATCCTTGTTGTACAGCTGTCTGCAATAAGGAGGAAGCATTCAAACAGTACCGTTGGCTTCATACAGTACCGTTGCCTTCATACAGTATCGTTGCCTTCATACAGTACCGTTGCCTTCAAACAGTACCGTTGCCTTCATACAGTACCGTTGCCTTCATACAGTACCGTTGCCTTCATACAGTACCGTTGCCTTCAAACAGTACCGTTGCCTTCATACAGTACTCAAGAATCTCGTACTCCCTATTTTCCTGCCTGGAATCAAGCCAAATCTGTTCGACTTGCCAAAACCTTTTTCACCAATAATAAATGCTCTGAACATTCTAACTCTAGCTATTTCCAGGCTATTTCTAGCCAAAAACCTCTCCAACAATTTTACTTCCTCGTCTTTCCTTCCACTTTTCCACTCTGATGGCTAAATATTTTCACTCAAACTTTCACTGAAACCTTTACCTAAGATGATTCTGATCCTCTCTCTCTCTCTCTCTCTCTCTCTCTCTCTCTCTCTCTCTCTCTCTCTCTCTCTCTCTCTCTCTCTCTCTCTCTCTCTCATTCTCTTCTCTCTCTCTCTTTATTTTCTCGGAGTTCTCTCTCTGCTCACTCTCGATGCCTAATATATTAATATTTTCTAAGGATGTTCTTTCTGCTCACTCTGAGCTTAATACTGAAAAGGTGTACAGACCAGATGGTGTTCCTCCTGATGTATTATATAAAAAATCTTCTGTGCAGACTCCCTTGCCTAGGTAAACATTTCTGTCTAAGTCTTTCCTATAGTATCTTCCCTTCTAGCAGGAAGTTTGCTCTCATCCAACCTGTCTCAACAAACCTCCAACTATCGTTCAATTGCTGGGGTCTGGGTAACTTGTTTTGTCTTTACTTAGAAGGCGGTCTAGGTCGCTCGAAAATGGCAAAACAAAAAATAAATAAATAAAATGCAAATAATAATAATAATAATAATAATAATTATAAATAATTATACTTAAACACAAATATCACAATAACCCCTAAGACGTAGCACCAAATAGTGCTGAACTCGTACGTTCTGGTGACTGAAAGAAGGAACGTGAGGAATATTAAGGACTGGAAAACAAGCAACAACAGATATACTGAACTTTAAGAGACTGTTCTTTACTATAATTATAACGATCGTCTTCATTAGCATCAGTAGTATTATCACCACCCTTAAAAATACTACTACTACTACTACTACTACTACTAATAATAATAATAATAATAATAACCATCATCGAAAACAAAGCCATTTAACAAAAACTATGTATGACCAAGAATGACCGATGGTGTATTATTGATTAGCCTTCCTAAACTGAATAACATCGTCTAATAATACTCAGAATAAAATCAAGACAGATGTAGGCTACTCTCAATGAACCAATTCAACATAAAACTGATACCATTATATATATACTGTATACCGGTAGTCTTAAGGGGAGATCTCCACTTGAGGGATTTTTTTTTTACCCCTTTCTCCCTCATGTTTAGCCCCAATGCTTTTGATATTATAAAACGTTTGCCCCATTAGTTTAGCGATTTTAAGAACTTTCACCCCATATTAAGACCTTTCGTGCAATTCAGGTGTCGATTTTATCCTGGCGAGCGATAGCGAGCCTGTAATTTAAGAGGAACCGGCCATCGGCCAGGACATTTTTCTACCGAAAAATGTACAAATTTATCTTGAAAGGGACTCAAGGGGGTGTAATTTTAAGCTTGATCGAGGTCTAGGGAACAAACTAAATACATCCCCTTAAAAGGAATGTAAATTGACACTGAAGCTTCTCAAACTAGTGATGGTTAGAATGAGTTAGGACTGTAAACCAAACCTTTAGAATGGCATGATCGGTGGTTTGGCTGGGTAAGATTAATAATAAGAATAACATTTAGAGAACAATAAAATATAGTTTAATCGTCTTGTCGAAATATAATGAACACCAGATTGTACATAGGAGTTGGGTAAAGCTAAAATGCAAACGTGAGACTTAAGGGGAGGTGTTTAGTTTGTTCCCTATAACTCCATCAAGCTTAAAATTACACCCCCTTGAGCCCCTTTCAAGATAAATGTGTACATTTTTCGGTAGAAAAATTTCCCGGCCGAAGGCCGGGTTCTCTTAAATTACAGGCTCGCTATCACTCGCCAGGAAAAAATAGACACCTAATTGGCACGAAATTCTTAAAATTGACAGAAATAGGGCGAAAGTTCTTAACATCGCCAAACTAATAGGGTGAACGTCTTAAAATCTCTAAAGCAATGGGGCTAAACATGAGGGAGAAAGGGATCAAGAAAAAAATCCCTCAACTGGAAATCTCCCTTTAAGCCGGTATCACACGAGCACTCTTTGTCCTCAGCATTTATCCACAACACTGGTCTGGCAGCTTATGAGGTCAACGTTTATAATATTTCGGTAAACTAATTGCACCTATCATCAGTCTACTTTCCGATGCCGCTGCAAAATATTCCAGAAATGTTGCCAGAAAAATGTTGATCATCGAATGTTGACCAAAAATGCTCTCGTGTTATACAGCTATTAGACCTTAGCCGGGTTACCGAAATAAAGTGCAAAATGAGCTTAGCGCAGTTAACGTTGAGATATTAAACAAAGCGATAGGAATAATGAGGCCCAGTTAAGGGGGAATGGGCTAGTTTTCGTGGTCCCCTTCTCCCTCGTGTTAAGCCCCGTTTGTTTTTAGATTTTAAGATGTTCAACCCATTAGTTTGGCGATTTTAACACATTTAGCTCCATTTCGGTGTCAATTTTAAGACCTATCGTTCCATTTACGTGTCGACATTTTCCTGACGAGCTATAACGAGCCTGTAATTATAAGAGGAACCGGTCATCGGCCGGCACATTTTTCTTCAGAAAAATGTACACATTTATCTTGAGGGGTGGTCAAGGGGGTGTTTTTCTAAGTTTGAGAAAGGTCTAGCGAGGAAACTAAAAAATATATGAATACATAAATTATTAGAAACAAATAAAATAAAAAAAGAAAAAGAAAAAGAGCGATAAAAAAACAGCCACTCTTAGCCGAGTAATAGTGAGACAAGAGTGAATTTAGAGTGTGATTAATAACATTTAAGCTGAATTTGTGAACATAAGACATAGTTAAGAGTTAATCCAGTTTGGAAACAAAATTAGTTAAATATACAGTGAAATAAATAAGGGATAGACTCAGTTAACTGAATAAAAACAAATAAAAACAAAAGATTGACAGAGAGAGTCGGGTCTAAGTGAAAAATGTGATAAAACTAAAGCAACATGAATAATGAATAAGCGGAATTAGAGTAAGGGAGGAATTTGAGAGCTTAAGCAAGTTAGAATGAATAGAGGAGTAATATTGGAAGTTGAAAGAGAACGAAAAGAGGAGTAATATTTAAAGTTGAAGGAGAATGAAAAGAGGAGTAATATTTAAAGTTGAAGGAGAATGAATAGAGGAGTAATATTTAAAGTTGAAGGAGAATGAATAGAGGAGTAATATTTAAAGTTGAAGGAGAATGAATAGAGGAGTAATATTTAAAGTTGAAGGAGAATGAATAGAAGAGTAATATTTAAAGTTGAAGGAGAATGAATAGAGGAGTAATATTTAAAGTTGAAGGAGAATGAAAAGAGGAGTAATATTTAAAGTTGAAGGAGAATGAATAGAGGAGTAATATTTAAAGTTGAAGGAGAATGAATAGAGGAGTAATATTTAAAGTTGAAGGAGAATGAATAGAGGAGTAATATTTAAAGTTGAAGGAGAATGAAAAGAGGAGTAATATTTAAAGTTGAAGGAGAATGAATAGAGGAGTAATATTTAAAGTTGAAGGAGAATGAATAGAGGAGTAATATTTAAAGTTGAAGGAGAATGAATAGAGGAGTAACATTGAAATGTGAATGAGAATGAATAGAGGAGTAATATTTAAAGTTGAAGGAGAATGAAAAGAGGAGTAATATTTAAAGTTGAAGGAGAATGAAAAGAGGAGTAATATTAAAGTTGAAGGAGAATGAAAAGAGGAGTAGTAATATTTAAAGTTGAAGGAGAATGAAAAGAGGAGTAATATTTAAAGTTGAAGGAGAATGAAAAGAGGAGTAATATTTAAAGTTGAAGGAGAATGAAAAGAGGAGTAATATTTAAAGTTGAAGGAGAATGAATAGAGGAGTAATATTTAAAGTTGAAGGAGAATGAAAAGAGGAGTAATATTTAAAGTTGAAGGAGAATGAAAAGAGGAGTAATATTTAAAGTTGAAGGAGAATGAATAGAGGAGTAATATTTAAAGTTGAAGGAGAATGAAAAGAGGAGTAATATTTAAAGTTGAAGGAGAATGAAAAGAGGAGTAATATTTAAAGTTGAAGGAGAATGAAAAGAGGAGTAATATTTAAAGTTGAAGGAGAATGAAAAGAGGAGTAATATTTAAAGTTGAAGGAGAATGAAAAGAGGAGTAATATTAAAGTTGAAGGAGAATGAAAAGAGGAGTAATATTTAAAGTTGAAGGAGAATGAAAAGAGGAGTAATATTTAAAGTTGAAGGAGAATGAAAAGAGGAGTAATATTTAAAGTTGAAGGAGAATGAATAGAGGAGTAATATTTAAAGTTGAAGGAGAATGAAAAGAGGAGTAATATTTAAAGTTGAAGGAGAATGAAAAGAGGAGTAATATTTAAAGTTGAAGGAGAATGAAAAGAGGAGTAATATTTAAAGTTGAAGGAGAATGAATAGAGGAGTAATATTTAAAGTTGAAGGAGAATGAAAAGAGGAGTAATATTTAAAGTTGAAGGAGAATGAATAGAGGAGTAATATTTAAAGTTGAAGGAGAATGAAAACAAAGTGTGGAATTTAAAGCTTAGCCAAGTTAAGTGATAAAATAATTAGCTGCGCGATATGGAGGCTCAGCTAAATAAACAATAGTGAAAGAGAGCTTACCCGAATACAAGTGAAAAAAAGAGTGATATTCAGGCTCAGTTAAGGGGGGTCCCCGTTTTTTTTCATCTTTCTCGAATTTTCTCTCTTTCCCTGGCTTGTATCCATTCGGCCCGATTCAGCCAACTGTTTTAAGACGTTTATCCCCATCCAGGTGTCGATATATTCCTGGCGAGCGATAGGGAGCCATTGTATGGAGAAATCCGGCTTCGCCGGAGATTTTTTTCTATCGAAAAATGTACAAATTTAGCTTGCTGTCAAAACAAAAATATGTATATATGGAAAATATAGACACCTGGATGGGGGGTAAACATCTTAAAACAGTAGGCTGAATGGGGCCGAATGGATACACGCCAAAGAGAGAGGGAGAGAAAGAGAACAAACGCAAGGTGGGCTCCCTTAAATATAAATAGAGTGAAAGAGAGCTTATCCGAATAAAAGTGAAAAAAGTGTGATATTCAGAGTGACGTTGGCGGGCTCATTAAAATGACCAGCTATAACGAGGTGTGTGTGTGTGTGTGTGTGTGTGTGTGTGTGTGTGTGTGTGTGTGTGTGTGTGTGTGTGTGTGTGTGTGTGTGTGTGTGTAGTGTAATGTGTGTAGTGTAATGTATGTGTGTATGTGTGTGTGTAGTGTAATGTATGTGTGTGTGTGTGTGTAGTGTAATGTGTGTGTGTGTGTGTGTGTGTGTAGTGTAATGTGTGTGTGTGTAGTGTAATGTGTGTGTGTGTACCGGTATGTTAAAGAGAGAGAGAGAGAGAGAGAGAGAGAGTGAGAGTGAGTGTGTGAGAGTGGAGAGAAAGAAAAGGAGATATTTATAGTTAGCTTTAACCCTATAGGCTCTGCCCTCCCAGGCCCCTTTGTGTCGTACATATAGGGACACACACACCGGTACATATAGGGACACACACACATATAAAGGGAATGGTTATAAAGGTATGTGTAGGGCTGGACGAGGGAAGCTTGTTCATTACCGACCTACCAACTCTCTAACTCTCTCTCTCTCTCCCCCCCCCCCCCCCCCCCCCCCCCCCCCTTCTCTCTCTCTCTCTCTCTTTCTCGCCCCCCTCCCCCCTCATCTCTCTCTCTCTCTCTCTCTCTCTCTCTCTCTCTCTCTCTCTCTCTCTCTCTCTCTCCTTATCTCATCCCTGGTTCATATTGTTAGCGAGCAATCTTCGTGTTAGGTCATTATAAACAGATTCTGGTGTCTTGAAAAAGTATTCTTTTCTGGAGATAATAATATGTAGCCTATTACAGTCTTTCACACACAGGCCAGTTGGGAGTTTAGCGAAAAATAAATATATTTCCGAATGTCCATAAAGCCGGTATCACACGAGAGCTTTTATACTCAACATTCGATGATCAAAAAATTTCTGGCAACATTTCTGGACTATTTTGCACTGGTATCGGAAACTAGACTGGTGATAGATGAATTTAAGTGACCGAAATATTGTAAATGTTGACCTCATAACCTGCCAGACCAGTGTTGAGGATAAAGGTTGAGGGAAAATGCGCTCGTGTGCTACCGGCTTAAACTGAGAATAACAAACCTGTCTCTGATTAAAATGACTTGTAATTACCAGTGGCGAGCGATAGCGAGCCACTATAATTTGGATAATGAGTTAGACAGCTGGCTAAATTTGTAAATTTTTCGATAGAAAAATGTCTTCGGCGAAGCCAGATTTCTCCATAACATGCTGGTTCGCTATCGCTCGCCACGAAAAAATCGACTCCTGGATAGGGATAAATGTCTTAAAACAGTAGGCTGAATGGGGCTGAATGGATACAACCAAGATAAAAAAAAAAAAATCCCCCCCCCCCTTAAACGGCTTAAAATCATCAAATTTTAACCAGAATAAAAAAAAAAAAAGGCGTTATGGTATTGAAGGGGTTAAGATAAGAGGAATGTTACAGTTAGCCTTTTCAGCAACTTTGATCGACAATTTATGTTTAAGGGGGGTGACCTGTTTTTGTTCTATCCTTTTCTATCTTGCTCTGGCTTGTATCCATTTGGCCCCATTCAGCCTATTGTTTTAAGACGTTTATCCCCATCCAAGTGTCAATTTTGTACTGGTGAGCGGTAGTGAGCCAGCATATTTTGTATTTTTGTTTGACAGCAGGCTAAATTTGTACATTTTTCGATAGAAAAATGTCTCCGGCGAAGCCGGATTTCTTCATATAATGCTGGCTCGCTATCGCTCGCCAGGAAGAAATCGACACCTAGATGGGGATAAACGTCTTAAAATACTTGGCTGAATGGGGCCAAATGGATACAAGCCAGAGAAAGCGAGAAAAGGACAGAAATAACAAAAAGCAGGTCACTCCCCTTAATCCATTTCGGGACTTTTTCGGACTCTTAAAATTGCCAGGCATATAGAATGTTCCAAAGACGGCATCACACGAGCAGTTCTTGTTGGCGTTTTTTTCTGTAATCTTTACTATATTTTGGCTATCATTTATTTTGCTTTCACATATTCGCTGTTTTCACCTTCACTTAACTGACTTGCATACAACGGTTATCAGGCTCAGGTACTACCACCACCACCACCACCACCACCACCGCCACCATAACCACCACCACCACCACCATGACCACACCATAACCACCACCACCATCACTACCACTACCACCATCAGAGCAGGAACCACTTACCCTGAAACAGTAAAGCCGGTATCACACGAACGCTCTTTCACTTAACATTTATCGTCAACACTGGTCTGGCAGCTTATTAGGTCAACATTTAAAATATTTCGGTCGCCTAAATTCATCTACCGACAGTCTAGTTTCCGATACCAGTGCAAAATAGTCCAGAAATGTTGCCAGATTTTTTTTGATCATGGAATGTTGACTATAAAAGCTCTCGTGTGATACCGTCTTAACAATAGCTTCAGGTACTAACTTAAAACTAGGAGAGTTAACCGATCTGTGGGACAGCTATCGGTATTTGTCTCCTATAAGTAAAAACACCGGAGAGCAGCTGGTGTGAGGCCCCCTTAAGGGGAGATCTCCACTTGAGGGATTTTTTTCTTGACCCCTTTCTCCCTCATGTTTAGCCCCATTGCTTTTGATATTATAAAACGTTTTCCCCATTAGTTTAGCGATTTTAAGAACTTTCACCCCATATTAAGACCGTTCGTGCAATTCAGGTGTCGATTTTATCCTGGCGAGCGATAGCGAGCCTGTAATTTAAGAGGAACCGGCCTTCGGCCGGGAAATTTTTCTACTGAAAAATTTACAAATTTATCTTGAAAGGGACTCAAGGGGGTGTAATTTTAAGCTTGATGGAGGTCTAGGGAACAAACTAAATACCTCCCCTTAACCCGTCCAGTACCAGGGACACCATTTTAATCATATTCTAGCCACTATTAGACGATTTTATGCAGTTTACAAAGAGTCTCCAACAATTAACAGGCTTCGAACTATCTCACTTATCTCGTTTAACTACCACAGATCCTTCTTAAACTGCACGATATCGTCTAAATATAGCTATCATATAAACTGCACAATATCGTCTAAATATAGCTATCATATAAACTGCACAATATCGTCTAAATATAGCTATCATATAAACTGCACAATATCGTCTAAATATAGCTATCATATAAACTGCACAATATCGTCTAAATATAGCTAGCATATAAACTGCACAATATCGTCTAAATATAGCTATCATATAAACTGCACAATATCGTCTAAATATAGCTAGCATATAAACTGCACAAGAGTTTAGATATAGCTAGCATATAAACTGCACAAGAGTTTAGATATAGCTAGCATATAAACTGCACAAGAGTTTAGATATAGCTAGCATATAAACTGCACAAGAGTTTAGATATAGCTAGCATATAAACTGCACAAGAGTTTAGATATAGCTAGCATATAAACTGCACAAGAGTTTAGATATAGCTAGCATATAAACTGCACAACATCGTCTAAATATAGCTAGCATATAAAATAACACACGTCGCTGGTACTCAAAGGGTTAAGGGGAGATGTGTCTTTAATTGTTCATATATTTATTTAATTATTATTTTATTTAGTTACTTCCCAACACCTCCATCAAGATTAACACTATACCCTCAAGACCCCTTTCGAGATGAATTGGTTCATTTTTAGGTAGAAAAATGTTCCGGCCGTATGGTGATTCCTCTTAAATTACAGGCTCGCTATCGCTCGCCAGGAAGAAAATCGGCACCTAAATGGCACAAAACGTCTTAAAATCTCAAAATTAATGGATCAAACATCTTAAAATCTCAAAACTAATGGGGCTAAGCAAGAGGAAGAAGGGGGTCTAGAAAAACCAAACTTCCCCTTAACTCCATCTTAGTACACACACACACACACACACACACACACACACACACACACACAGCCCGTAGCCTAGTAGGTAGAGCTCTCGTCTCACACACGAGGGGTCGGGGGTTCAATCCCCGGCCGGGCGGAGACAAATTGGGCTTGTCTCCTTTCATGTGTTAGCCTCAGTTCACCTATCTGTAAATAGGTACCTGGAATAAGTGGACGACGTTGTGACGTCCCATCTGGGGTTGGCAAAAATGGTACAAGGCGAGATGGGTATCATATGGTTCACCTAAGCTGATGGCTACCTAAGCCTTCGGGCGAGACGGTACCGTCTATAGTGAGAATGGTACCATACAGATCCACCCTAAGCCTTCGTTTCCGATGTCGCCAATTGGCTAAATACAGACTACACACACATGCACAGCCATTCCAACAGTACATAAAACACTTCATGCAATACATTCCCAGTTAAGGAGGCGCGATAATAATGAGCTTAGCTCGCATTGCGTGGATTCCCCTTGACGAACAAGTAACTGAGTACTGAGTAACAAACACACACACACACACACACACACACACACACACACACACACACACACACAGACACACACACCTACAAGACGAGGCCTATTCCCTGTTTTGTCCGGGTATCGTTAAGGGCCTCCCCAAACTTTTCTTACCTACGCTCCATGTTTGCCCGGCCGACCCTTTGATCATTTATATATAAGGAAGGTAACTATAGCGCTTTAGCTCGGCTGGTGCACTTAGGCCGCCTCCTGGGGGGCCGTGAGGTTTGTTTTGGGGATAATGGTAACGATGGTGGTGCGGTGTTTCTTAAGCCGGTATCACACGAGAGCTTTTATAGTCAACATTCGATGAGCAACATTTCTCTGGCAACATTTCTGGAATATTTTGAACTGGTATCGGAATCTAGACTGATGATATATGCATTTAGGCAAAATAAATATGTTAAATGTTGACCTCATAAGCTGCCAGACCAGTGTCGAGGATAAATGTTAAGGGAAAAAGCGCTCGTGTGATACCGTTTTTAGGGTTAGTCTAGAGTGTGGGTGGGTGTGTATGTTTATTTTTATCTTTCTTTCTTTCTTTCTGTTTCCTTGTTTACCTCTTTACTGAAAGCGACACAGGTCTATGGATATTTGGCTCTTCTTATGGGCTTTGTTTGTTTTTCATCTGGATTAGGGGATAAAGCTGCCAGCCTTTGATCATGGTAACTAGCTCGTTAAGCCTCTTGCTTTGAGCCGCGGAGTTTGTTTTGGAGGATAATGGTAATGATGGTGCGAGGTTTTTTAGGGTTACTCTTAAGGGGTGTCACCGTTTTTTTTCCATCTTTCTCTCCTGTTCTCTCTTTCCCTGGCTTGAATCCATTCGGCCCCATTCAGACGTTTTAAGACGTTTATTCCCATCTAGGTGTCGATTTCTTCCTGGCGAGCGATAGCGAGCCGGCATTGTATGGAGAAATCCGGCTTCGCCGGAGACATTTTTCTATCGAAAAATGTACAAATTTAGCTTGCTGTCAAAACAAGTTTATATATGCTGGCTCGCTACCGCTCGCCAGGAAAATATTGACACCTGGACGGGGGTAAACGTCTTAAAACAGTAGGTTGAATGGGGCCGAATGGATACAAGCCAAAGAGAGAAGGAGAGAAAGAGAAAAAAGCGAGGTGGGCTCCCTTAATAGCATACCTTTGTACCGAAAGGGGTGGAAGAGGCCTACGCATTTTGGACTTGTTCATATATTGGTTCTGTTAATTTCAGTACAACCAACTTCACTATAACCACCACTATCCTACACCTGGATCACCACTTCATTCATCATCACCACAACCACCACTACCTTTTGCACTATCATCACCATTACTACCCGAACAACCACCACCACTACCTTCACCATTAACACTACCACTACAACAACAACCATTATTACCCTTTATCACCATCATCACCACTATTACCCACACAACCACCACCACCAACAACAACACCATTACCCTTTATCACCATCATCACCACTATTACCCACACAACCACCACCACCTTCACCATTAACAACACCACCACCACCACCATTACCAACACCAACTACATACTTCAAAACTGTAACAATACCCTTTGTTAAGCTTTGTTCAACCCCTAACTCTAAACATCATCATTATTTATCACTCTCACTATCATCAAAACCACCACCACCACCATGATCACACCACCACCACCATCAGAAACCACTTGCCTCCACCCAGTAACAATACCCTCATGTTCGGCATTGTTTTCGTTGGAGCTCTATATTATGCACCACTCATATTGTTCAACACCACCCAGCACCATTACTACCACCACCACTATCACCAGCACCTCTACCACCACTATCACCAGCACCTCTACCACCACTATCACCAGCACCTCTACCACCACTATCACCAGCACCTCTACCACCACTATCACCAGCACCATTACTACCACCACCACTATCACCAGCACCATTACTACCACCACCACTATCACCAGCACCATTACTACCACCACCACTATCGCCATCACCACCACTAGTACTATAAATCACTATCACCAGCACCACTACTACCACCATCACTATCGCCATAACCACCACTAGTACTATAAGTCACTATCACCAGCACCATTACTACCACCACCACTATCGCCATCACCACCACTAGTACTATAAGTCACTATCACCAGCACCACTACTACTACCACCACCACTATCGCCATCACCACCACTAGTACTATAAGTCACTATCACCAGCACCACTATTACCACCACCACTATCGCCAGCACCACTATTACCACCACCACTATCGCCATCACCACCACTAGTACTATAAGTCACTATCACCAGCACCACTATTACCACCACCACTATCGCCATCACCACCACTAGTACTATAAGTCACTATCACCAGCACCACTATTACCACCACCACTATCGCCAGCCCTATTACCACCACCACTAGCATCACCACCACTAGTACTATAAGTCACTATCACCAGCACCACTATTACCACCACCACTATCGCCATCACCACCACCAACTATAATCACTATCACCTCACCACTATTACCACCACCACTATCGCCATCACCACCACTAGTACTATAAGTCACTATCACCAGCACCACTATTACCACCACCACTATCGCCATCACCACCACTAGTACTATAAAGTCACTATCACCAGCACCACTATTACCACCACCACTATCGCCATCACCACCACTAGTACTATAAGTCACTATCACCAGCACCACTATTACCACCACCACTATCGCCCACTATTACCACCACCACTATCGCCATCACCACCACTAGTACTATAAGTCACTATCACCAGCACCACTATTACCACCACCACTATCGCCATCACCACCACTAGTATTATAAATCACTATCACCAGCACCACTATTACCACCACCACTATCGCCATCACCACCACTAGTACTATAAGTCACTATCACCAGCACCACTATTACCACCACCACTATCGCCATCACCACCACTAGTACTATAAGTCACTATCACCAGCACCACTATTACCACCACCACTATCGCCATCACCACCACTAGTACTATAAGTCACTATCACCAGCACCACTATTACCACCACCACTATCGCCAGCACCACTATTACCACCACCACTATCGCCATCACCACCACTAGTACTATAAGTCACTATCACCAGCACCACTATTACCACCACCACTATCGCCATCACCACCACTAGTACTATAAGTCACTATCACCAGCACCACTATTACCACCACCACTATCGCCATCACCACCACTAGTACTATAAGTCACTATCACCAGCACCACTATTACCACCACCACTATCGCCATCACCACCACTAGTATTATAAATCACTATCACCAGCACCACTATTACCACCACCACTATCGCCATCACCACCACTAGTACTATAAGTCACTATCACCAGCACCACTATTACCACCACCACTATCGCCATCACCACCACTAGTACTATAAGTCACTATCACCAGCACCACTATTACCACCACCACTATCGCCATCACCACCACTAGTACTATAAGTCACTATCACCAGCACCACTATTACCACCACCACTATCGCCATCACCACCACTAGTATTATAAATCACTATCACCAGCACCACTATTACCACCACCACTATCGCCATCACCACCACTAGTACTATAAATCACTATCACCAGCACCACTATTACCACCACCACTATCGCCATCACCACCACTAGTACTATAAATCACTATCACCAGCACCATTACTACCACCACCACTATCGCCATCACCACCACTAGTACTATAAGTCACTATCACCAGCACCACTACTACTACCACCATAACTATCGCCATCACCGCCACTAGTATTATAAATCACTATCACCAGCACCACTACTACTACCACCATAACTATCACATCCACCACCACTAGTACTACAATCACTATCGCCAGCACCACCACTTCTATTACTACAATCACTATTACCACCAGAACTACTACCACAATCACTATCGCCTTAACCACCACTATTACTACAATCACAATCACCACCACTTCTAATACTACAGCCACTATTACCACCACCACTATCGCCACCACCACCGCCACCACTATTACTATAAATCACCACCACCACCACCACCATTACCATCACCACCACCACCACTACCATGACCACACTATAACTACCACCACTACCATTACCACACCATAACCACCACCCACCATCACCACCACCACCACCATTACCATCACCACCACCACCACTACCATGACCACACTATAACTACCACCACTACCATTACCACACCATAACCACCACCACCACCACCATTACCATCACCACCACCACCACTACCATGACCACACTATAACTACCACCACTACCATTACCACACCATAACCACCACCACCATCACCACCACCACCACCATTACCATCACCACCACCACCACCACTTCCATCACCACCACCGCCACCTTTACCATCACCACCACCACCACTGCCATGACCACACTATAACTACCACCACTACCATTACCACACCATAACCACCACCACCATCACCACCACCACCACTACCATGACCACACTATAACTACCACCACTACCATTACCACACCATAACCATCACCACCATCACCACCACCACAATCAGAGCAGGAACCACTTACCCTGAATCAGTAATAATAGTCCCATGGTTGGAATTATTTACACTGAAGCTCTATGCTTCAACAGTCATATTGTTAAAGGGGCCAGTGGATATGTTTTGGTATATTTAGTTATTCATGTATTTATTCATTTTATAGTAACGTCACAAGACCTCCATCAACCTTAAAATATTTCTTCCTAGAATTACAGGCTCGCTATCGCTTGCCAGGCAAAAATCGAGAACTAAATGGCACGAAAAGGTCTTTACATTGACAAAGAAAGGGGCGTTAAAATAGCCAAATTAATGCAACGAACGGCTTAAAATGTCAACGCTAATGGGACTAAACATGAGGGAGAAAGAACAACTACCTCCCCCTTAACACCACAACCACTACCACCACCACAACTGTCACTACAATACCATTATCATCACTACTACCACTATCACTACCACCTCTAGGACCACAATCACTATCCCTAGCATCACAACCACCACCTCTACATCACCACTAACACCACCACCATCACAACAGAAACCACTTACTCCTAAACACCAATAATACCCTAATGTTCGACCTCTATATACCACAATCATGTTTAGCACCATCACTACCTACACCACCATCACTACCTACACCACCATCACTACCTACACCACCATCACTACCTACACCACCATCACTACACCTCCACCCCTCTTACCATCAACACCATCAAAATACTACTACCTCATTCATTACTATCATCACTAATATCACCAACCCGACCACCACCCTCCCTCACCACCACCACTAATATAATCACCACCACTACTATCTCCACCACCAACACTACTACATCCCCATTTCAACACCATCGAAATACTACTACCTCTCTCATTACCATCATCACTACTACCATCACTAGTCCTACCATCACCACCACCACCACCACCAACCCCTTACACCCAAACAGTCCCAATAGGTTCCTGTTGGTCATTGTTTACCCTGGAGCTCTGCCGCCAGCCAGGACTTTATCACTCACCCTCCCATAATACACACTGTTTATTTGTCACACAACCTTGACTTTAGCCTGTCCTGCCACGGACATTAGTTCCAGGGCAGTAATTCCCTTTCCAATGTTCCCTTACCCACTCTAAACCACTGTTTGGACACTTGATCCTCAGTGTTTTGGAGGACAAGCAACCTAGAAGGGTCACTAGACCTGTTGTTGCTTGATTTCCTTTGTACTCCTTTGTAATTACCGCTGTTCTTTGACATTTACTACTGTTGGCTCTTTAAGGGGGGTCACTGGCTTTTTTGTTTCTTTCTCTCCCTCTTTCTTTGGCTTGTATCCATCTCTGACAGACGCTTGTCAAGGGGGTCACCATTTTTTTTTTTTTATATTTCTCTCCTTTTCTCTCTTTCCCTGGCTTGTATCCATGCGGCCCCATTCAGCCAACTGTTTTAAGACGTTTATCCCCATCCAGGTGTCGATTTTTTCATGGCGAGCGATAGCGAGCCATTAGTTTTCAGATTTTAAGACGTTTGCCCCATTAGTTTGCCGATTTTGAGACCTTTCGCCTCATTTCTTTGTCACCATTAAGACCGTTTGTGTCATTTAGGTGTCGATATTTTTCCTGGCGAGCGATAGCGAGCCTCTCATTTTAGAAGGAACCAGCCTTTGGCCGGAACATTTGTCTACCGAAAAATGTACAAATTTATCTTGAAGGGGGGTTTAGGGGGTGATTTTTTAAGGTTGAGGGAGGTCTAGGGAGGAAACTAAAAGAAAAATAATAAATAAATGAAAAATGGACCATAAAGTGAACCAGGCCGAGTAAAATCGTCAGAATAAGATTTAACAAGCAGTATCATATTGAAGAAGTTAATACACCATTGATATCAAGTAATATATCAACTATATACCTCTGCAATTAAGGAGTTCAAACTACCACTAAAGCCAAATTGAAATTAACCCTGTCAAGCTCCAATACGCGTTTCTGTTGTTTTTGGCTACTATTAGACGATTAGTAGCGGTGTATGGAAGTCAAAGGGTTGATTCAGATAGTATTTACCATTTTAATACCCACAGATACTTCCTAAGCTGCATAAAATCGTCTAATGATAGCCAAAATAAACTGCTAAAACACGTCAGAGCTTCAAAGGGTTAATATAATACACCACTACAACACTTTACTAAAACTATCTCAGATTTTACCGCTGCAAACATGTATACTTTCCTATAGTTACTAATAAAACCAAGTTAAACATTAAATACCAAATACCCCACTACTACAACCAAGTTATACGGACTACAATGTGCCACTAAAACCAACTATACTATACCAATACAACTAAATTACAAGGCTAGCTATAACACAGCAGTACAGCAGCGACCACCACAGCTACCGGTACTACAACTCCAATCACTAAAGCAACAACTAAAATACCACCACAACAAATACCACCTACAACCACCACAACATCCACCACAGCAAATATTGACTACAACCATCACAACAATCAACCTTGCCCCAGACCACTAGTACAGAGAGAGGGTTGTTTCAATTGCAAACTCAATCTGCAATATGAATCCCACTTAAACGCAACCCCTTGATTGATAAAACCATATTCCAATTGTTTAGATGAGACAATAATTGCATACTTGCATACTTACATATACTGCCAATTACATAAACATGGTACCACATGTTGTGCCTTCTATTGTAAACACAAATAGCTGGTGAAAGAGGATAATTTTCAACAAGTTAAGAATATATTGTAATTCCAAGGCTTAACAGAACTTCTACATACCACTACAGCCACAACTATAACCAAAACTATCACTTACAACCTTCCAACCACGAATAAAACAACTACTAAAACCAACTCCACCACAACAACTATAGCCACAACACAAATACCAACCATCAGCTTTGTCCCAGAACCCCACCACATCGAGTAGTACAGAGGAACAAACTATCCCACGATTCCCTCCTAAATAACATATGAAAGTCAACATATTAGGAAAAAAGGTATCATTGTATCAAAATCGCTAACATACCATCACAGCCATAACAACAACCACAACAACAACTACTACTACTATTACTACTACTACTACTACTACTACTACTACTATTACTACTATTACTACTACTATCAACCACAAACACAAGAACAACCCGCGACTAAAACTACCCTAAGCTACCATAACAACCAAGATTTACCACGACCACCACAATCACTACCACAAAGTTACCACCAATGACTACAACCACAACCAATCCCAACTCAACCACCACCATAACAACTACAACCACAACTGCAACAACCACAACTAAAACTGCAACAACCACAACTACCAACAACCACAACTACCACTAGCCACCACCAATCCCAACTGAACCACCACCATAACGATTACAACAACCACAACTACAACTGCAACGATCACAACTAAAACTGCAACAACCACAACTACCAACAACCACAACTGAACCGCCACCATAACGATTACAACAACCACAACTACAACTGCAACGACCACAACTACCAACAACCACAACTGCAACAACCACAACTACAACCACAACAACCACAACTACAACAACCACCACCACCACAACTACAACAACCACAACAACTACCAACAACCACCACCATAACAACCACAACTACAACAACCACCACCACCACAACTACAACAACCACAACTACCACAAACCAGCACCTCTCCCCCATGCCCCAGAACCACACAACAACCAGTAGTACAGTGAGAGAGAGAGAGAGGGGCTGCTTCAATTGCAAACTCAATCTGCAACATGAATACCACCTAAACGCAACCCCTAAATTGAGAAAACCGCGAGCTATGTTGTCCGCTCTTTGACTCTCTTGCTCTTACACACACATACACACACACAGTCACACGCGCACACACAGTCACACGCGCGCACACACACACACACACACACACACACACACACACACTCTCTCACTCTTTTCTCTCTCTCTCTCTCTCACTATTATTTTATTATATAGAGCATGATAACTCAGAATAAAGGTCAGATTGCATTATAAAAAAACCCAGACCAAGATATAAAATGGGTAGTAGGAGAGCAATTAATGTGTTTATATAGAAAAGCTAAAAAAAAAGTGTATATGAAAATATATTTGTAGATGATAAAGCATTGCCTCCCCTATAATTATCAGTAAAGCCAGTATCACACGAGCACTATTTCCCCTCAACATTTATCCTCAACACTGGTCTGGCAGCTTATTAGGTCAACATTTATAATATTTCGGTTACCTAAAATCATCTATCATCAGTCTAGTTTCCGATACCAGTGCAAAATATTCCAGAAATGTTGCCAGAAATTTTTTGATTATCGAATGTTGACTATAAAAGCTCTCGTGTGATACCGGCTTGATGGGTCTTGAGAATTGTATGGTTCACTACCTACCAACCCTGTATGGAATGAAGGGGAGCTTGTTGGTTATGTCCCCCTTCTCCCTCATGCTTAGCCCCATTAGTTTGAGATTTTAAGACGGTTTGCTCCGTTACTTTGTCAACTTTAAGACCATTCTCCCTATTTCTTTATCAATAACAAGACCTTCCGCGCCACTTAGGTGTCCATCATTGTTGGTGATAATTACTATAGGCCTAGTTTTATCGTATTACAAGCAAGTCAATGCGATACGCTAGTAAAGCCATATTCGTATTATCCATACGAAGAAACGTTGCATCCCTTGCATTATTCTACAGATATTTTCACAGCAATTGTTCCGAGGAACTTGCTTCAATTGTGCCGCCTCCACATCTTTCCCCGTAGAACTAGGGCAGCTGAGAGCGCTCATGAATTTACACTTTCTCCTCCACAATGCAGAACTTCTGCTTATCAGAATTCATTTATCCCCAGAGCTACTACTCTTTGGAATTCACTTCCCTCGAATTGCTTTCCACAAACTTACAATCTACAAATGTTTAAATCCAGTTGTTACAAACATTTTATGAATGGAGGATGCCTTTAGGCACATGGACCTTTTTGTTTTATCTGTGTTTTTCCTTCCTCCGTTCATTGTCTCTTTTAAAAAGAAAAAAAAAAAAAGTTGTTGTTAGTACCGTACTGACACATTAATACAGTACTTGGCCATTATAACAACTACCGTATCATTCTGACTGGCTAACAATAAAGACAACCTTAAAGGGGGTGACCTGCTTTTTTTCTCTCCTATTCTCTCTTTCTCTGGCTTGTATCCATTCGGCCCCATGCAGACTACAGTTTTTAAGACGTTTATCCTCACACGGGTGTCGAATTCTTCCTAGCGAGCGATAGCTAGGAAAGGCCCTAAAAGCCGATTTTGGCGGGGGGATAGCTCCCCTAATTCAACCCCCCACGTCGTAAACGAGCTACTCTGCCGCTTACTGGCTAATCTGTCGTAAAATCCAATGACTATCCTAAATTCCCTCCTCTCCTAAAATCTCTAAAACTTTAAAACATTACGAGGCTAATGACGAGAGAGAGAGAGAGAGAGAGAGAGAGAGAGAGAGAGAGAGAGAGAGAGAGAGAGAGAGAGAGATGAGAGGGCAATCGTCATGTATATCCAAGGCTAGAGAGGGAGCGCTGAGACGATATGACACTCTCTCATATAGTTACTATACAAATATTTAGTCCATAATAAACTCCTAACCCCTGTCTGTCAATCGCCGGTAGTGTACATCTAAAAACCTACAAGGTTTAAGGGGACATGGGCTGTTTTTCTGGTCACCCTTCTTCCTCATGCTTGCCCCCAATAGTATTCAGATTTTATGTCGTTCGGCCCATTTGTTTGGCGATTTTAATATATTTTGCCCCATTTCGTTGTCAATTTTAAGACCTTTCGTGCCATTTAGGTGTCGATTTTTTCCTGGCGAGCGATAGCAAGCCTGTAATCTTAAGAGTAACCGGCCTTTGGCCGGGAATTTTTTCTACCGAAAAATGTACAAATTAATATGTTCTTTCCAACAACCAAATATACTCCTAAAATCGATTAATGAAATTTACAAAACTAGGAGGGGGATCTGATGGATTTTTGTTTAAGTTTGATGGAGGTCTAGGGAGGAAACTAAAGAAAATAATAAATAAATGAGAAAATCTACCAAAACAAGTGAACCATCGGGTTAAAGGTCCTTGCCGAGTTACGTCAACATTGGAGAATGCAGCGTCCTTTAGCACCCTATATACGAATGGCCTTGAAGGGGAGACTGGCCGTTTTTCTGGACCCCCTTCTCCCTCATGTTTAGCCCCACTAGTTTTGAGATTATAAGACGTTCGGCCCATTAGTTTGGCGATTTTAACACCTTTCGCCCCATTTCGTTGTCAATTTTAAGACCTTTCGTGCCATTTAGGTGTCGATTATTTCCTGGCGAGCGATAGCGAGCCTGCAATTTCAAAAGGAACCGGATTTTTTGTTACCGAAAAAAATATACACATTTATCTTGAAGGGGTTCTAGGGGGTGTTTTTCTAAGCTTGATTAAGGCTTGATGGAGGAAACTAAGAAAATATATGAATACATTAATTAATAGTCCAAACAAACGGCCATCTTCCCCTTAAGAGAAAAGTCACTCAGGTAAGAGTTTTTGGTCAACCAGGCTATCTATGCATGCTAAGCAGGAACACATATAGACCGACCCTATAGCTAGACGTCTCCACTATATCAACTATAGCAAAGATTCTACTATGTCTGTCTGTCTAAAAACCCACGGTTAACCCCTTCAGTACCGGCGCCGTCCTTTTAACTTCATTCTGGCTACTATTAGACGATGTTATTCAGTTAAAAATGGCCTCCAGCAATCAACAGGCTTCGAACTATCTCACTTAACCCTTTTCACTACCACATATCTTTCTTAAGTTTTTTTTTTTAGTTTGGTCTCTAGATATCCATCAAGCTTAAGATTACACCCTCTTGAGCCCCTTTCAAGATAAATTTGTACATACCGGCTGAAAGCCGGTTCCTCTTAAATTACAGGCTCGCTATCGCTCGCCAGGATAAAATCGACACCTAAATGGCACGAAACTTCTTAAAATTGACAGAAATGGGTCGAAAGTTCTTAAAATCGTCAAAATAAAGGGGCGAACGTCTTAAAATTAGAAAATCAATGTGGCTAAACATGAGGCAGAAAGGAGTCCAGAAAAAAATCCCTCAAGTGGAAATCTCCCCTTAAGCTGCCCCAAATGGTCTAAATATAGCTACAATAATATACAAAAGTCGTCGCCGGTACAGAAGGAGTTAAAATGGCTACTGAATCCCAAAATCCTTCACATTCTACAATCCCCCAATCCGTGAAGCAATGCGAGCCCCTTGACGACGACGAGAGGACGGCTGAGAGGACAATCATCATGTAAATCTTGGGCACGAGAGGAGGCTCAGACGCAATTTCAACTCTCAAAGAACCACTTGAACCAGAGAAGAGAAGGAAATGAACTACAGGAAAATAACATAACATTCACTGAACAGACACATGAACCACTTGAACCAGAGAAGAGAAGGAAATGAACTACAGGAAAATAACATAACATTCACTGAACAGACACATGAACCACTTGAACCAGAGAAGAGAAGGAAATGAACTACAGGAAAATACCATAACATTCACTGAACAGACACATGAACCACTTGAACCAGAGAAAAGAAGCAAATGAAATACAGACAAATAACGTACCATTCACTGAGAAGACACATGAACCACTTGAACCAGAGAAGAGAAGGAAATGAAATACAGACAAATAATGTACCATTGACTGAACAGACATATCGGTACAGCCAGGCTAATTTAAAGTGTCTATAAATATATACTGCTAACAAATATATATCACTGACAAACTTTCGATTGAGGCTGGTTTATTAAGGGGGGGGGGGGTCACCGGCTTTTTTTATGTTTCTCTCCTTTACTCTCTTTCCCTGGCTTGTATCCATTCGGCCCCATTCAGCCAACTGTTTTAAGACGTTTATCCCCATCCAGGTGTCGATATCTTCCTGCCGAGCGATAGCGAGCCAGCATTGTATGGAGAAATCCGGCTTCGCCGGAGACATTTTTCTATCGAAAAATTTACAAATTTAGCTTGCTGTCAAAACAAAAAATATATATATACTGGCTCGCTACCACTCGCCAAGAAAATATTGACACCTGGATGGGAGTAAACGTCTTAAAACAGTAGGCTGAATGAGGCCGAATGGATACAAGCCAAAGAGAGAGGGAGAGAAAGAGAAAAAAAAGGCGAGGTGGGTCCCCATAAGTGTAATAATTGGTATATGCCTATCATAAGTCATACTAATTTTACTTTCAAAACAAATTAAAAGAGAGAAAACGAACTCGTGTGATTGTATCGTTACCAAGACATGACATGGGATAAAGAATATGGAGGGCTGACTTTATTTAATCACTGTAAAGGGTTCATGCATATCATAAACAAGAATGAGAGTTCCTAAATACTCCCAAGACCATTATCATATTATGATACACTCAAATATCCACCTTTAAACTTGACAAAACATAATAATAACAATACTACTAATACAACTACTACTACAACACCAACTACTACTACTACTACTAATAACACAAACATATATATATATATAATAAGTAAATAAATGAGAGCATTAAATCTCGCCACCTTTTCAAACCAATGTTCTCAGGTTGGTGTCTTGGCAATTGCACCTCTGTAATCCAAAAAGGCAAACATAAATATCAAGCAACCCGACTTCCAGGCAGACCGGCACCCAACCCGTACGACTCTCGTTTGTGTAACCTGACATTAATGGGGCCCTAGTCTTAAGGGGGGCAGACCGTCTTTCTGGACCCCCTTCTCCCTAATGTTTAGCCCCACTAGTTTTGAGATTATAAGACGTTCGGCCCATTAGTTTGGCGATTTGAACACCTTTAGCCCCATTTCTTTGTCAATTTTAAGAACTTTCGTGCCATTTAGGGTCGATTTTTTTCATGGCGAGTGATAGCGAGCCTGCAATTTTAAGAGGAACCGGCCTTCGACCGGGAAAATTTTCTACCGAAAAATATGCAAAATTATCTTGAAGGGGGGGGGGGGGTCTAGGGGGTGTTTTTCTAAGCTTGATGGAGGTCTAGGAAGGAAACTAAAAAAATATATGAATAAATGAATTAAGAGACCAAACAAACGGCCAGTCTCCCCTTAAGTCCACCTCCAGACTGGGACTTGTAGGAAAGCCAAGTTTTCTGGGTCGGTTTCACAAAGTATCCGACTATTTATTTTAGTATATATCAACCTGTCAACCTATATTTCTCTCTCTCTCTCTCTCTCTCTCTCTCTCTCTCTCTATATATATATATATATACCTACCTACCTGTCTGTCTGTTTGACTATTTATGCATCTTATCTGCCTGTATGTCTGCCTGGACTGTCTATCTGTCTCGCTCTCGCTCAGAATTTCGGTGAATTAATATCATATGCAAGCAATTCTATTATGATAATTCCTGCATCAAGTTAGGCTCTAAAAGAGTCTCTCTCTCTCTCTCTCTCTCTGCCTCTCTCTCTCTCTCTCTCTCTCTCTCTCTCTCTCTCTCTCTCTCTCTCTCGTAACCAATACAGGACAGCAATACCTATAACTATAGGTAGCGCCAACGAACTTGACAATTTTCTTGACCCCTTAACTACTCATAACTCAAAAGGAGCTAGGGCAAACTGGCGGTAAATATCCACACCTATTCCCTTATGATAGAAATGTCACCTCGATTGCTTTCATTAATTTTGAGTTATGAGAAGTTAATGGGGTCCAGATTAGTGTCAAGTTCGTTGGCGCTACCCTTTTTTGTTATAGAACCTGGGTGAAATATTACAATCTTATCGTTCAGTTGTGCCTTTGTCTTCATAATAGTGGTTAAGGGGAGATTTCCACTTGAGATATTTTTTTCTGGACTCCCTTCTCCCTCATGTTTAGCCCCATTGTTTTTCTCATTTTAAAACGTTCGCCCAATTTTCTTGACGATTTTAAGAACTTTCGACCCATTTCTGTAAAATTTAAGACCTTTCGTGCCATTTAGGTGTCAATTTTATCCTGGCGAGCGATAGCGAGCCTGTAATTTAAGAGGAACCGGCTTTCAGCCGGGAAATTTTTCTACCGAAAAATTTAAAAATTTATCTTGAAAGGGGCTCAAGGGGGTGTAATCTTAAGCGTGATGGATATCTAGGGACCAAACTAAAAACCTCCCTTAAATGCCGAAGAAATAACAGCCCATACTTGAACATTAGCTATTAAGGGGGTACCGGTAGTGCTTGTTTTATTCTTATTTTTTTTAACCCCTTCTCCCTCATGCTTAGCCCCATTAGTGTGAGATTTTAAGACGTTCGGTTCATTAGTTTGGCGACACCTTTCGCCCCATTTCGTTGTCAATTTTAAGACCTTTTGTACCATTTAGGGGTCGATTTTTTCCTGTCGCGCCATAGCGAGCCTGTAGTTTTAAGAGGAACCGGCCTTAGGCCAGGACATTTTTCTACCGAAAAATGTACAAACATATTTGGAAGGGGGGTCTAGGGGGTGTTTTTCTAAGCTTGATGGAGGTCTAGCGAGGAAACTAAAAAATACATGAATAAATGATTGAATAGACCAAAAAAACAGCCACTAACCCCTTAATTGCTTTGAAAAAAAAAAAAAAAAAAAAAAAAAAAAAAAAAAAAAACTACGGAACCGACGCGCCAGATTTCACTAAGTTGCTGCAGACAATAAATGCCCATTAATATGAGTACAAAGGAAATCAAGCAACAACAGGTCTAGTGACCCTTCTAGGCTGCTTGTTCTCCAAAAAACTGAGGATCAAGTGTCCAAACAGTGGTTTAGAGTGGGAAAGGGAACATTGAACTGGAACTAATGTCCGTGGCAAGATTAGGAAGTTAGTAGGGGACAGATGGGTTAGTAAATGAGGGGGGGATAAAATATAGTTATTAATTTCGCGGGTTTGATGCGATATATTTGTCTAAGCGGAGTTTAAATGAATCAACGGTGCTGCAGTCTATAACGTCTCGGGGAAGCCCATTCCACAAGTTGACAACTCGATTGAAGAAGAAATGATTAGATTCGTGTGAGTTAAAAGATTTACCAATAATTTTGCAACCCCTTTCCCCGCGTGTAATTAGATTGGTCGATAGTGAAGTACTTACTACAGTTCATATTGTGGATGCCTTTGATGATTTTGAACACTTGAATTAAGTCACCTCTTAATCTGCACTGGGTTAAAGGAAATAGATTTAATTCTCTAAGACGCTCTTCGTATGGTTTGTTCTTTAGGCTAGGTATCATTTTGGTAACTCTACGTTAAACTAGTTCTAGCTTGTTTATATCTTTTTGGTAATAAGGGCACCAGGATTGAACGCAGTATTCCAGAAGAGGGCGGACTAAGGAATTGTAAAGGGTTAGGATAACTTCTTTGAATTTATGCTCAAATGACCTGCCTATAAAGCCAATTATTTTGTTTGCCTTCTTAACAACTTCTGAACATTGTTGACTCGGTTTTAGGTTACTCGATATTGTTACTCCCAGATCGGTTTCTCTGTTTACATTCTTAAGCTGAGTGCCATTCATCGAATAGTTTTCTTTCTCATTTAGGAATCCGATATGTAGTACTTTACATTTATCCGCATTGAAACTCATTTGCCAAATTTGGGCCCAACATGACAATTTATCTAGATTGTGTTGCATATCGTCAACTTGTTCTTTTGAGAGTACGCTATTTGCAATTTTTGTATCGTCAGCAAATTTTGAGATTGTACAGGTGAGACTCTCATCTATGTCGTTGATGTAAATTAGAAAGATAATTGGTCCTAGTACCGATCCCTGGGGTACCCCGCTACTTACATTGGTCCATTTAGATGCCTTACCGTTTATGACTACTCTTTGCTTTCTGTCGCTGAGCCAATTTTCTATCCATTTCAACACACCGTCTTGTATTCCATGCGCTTTTAGTTTTATCAGTAAACGTTTGTGGGGAACTTTGTCAAAGGCCTTTTGAAAATCAAGGTATATAATATTTACAGCTTTACTCTCATCGTAGAGGTTGAGGATATCGTGGAAGAAGTCTAAGAGGTTTGTTAAACAGGAACGTTTTTTACGAAAGCCGTGTAGAGTATCTTTAAGTAAGTTATTTGCCTCTAAGTGATTTAAGAGACTGTCTCTTCTGACCATTTCTTGCATTTTACATACAATTGAGGTTAAGCTAATTGGACGATAGTTACTGGGTAGGGATTTTCTGCATTTTTTGAAAATCGGTGTTACGTTGGCTAGCTTCCACTGATCAGGCATAGTCCCAGAATAGTAATGTCAGTGGTTTGGAGAGCTCATCCTTAGCTTCCTTTAAAACTCTAGGCGAGATTGTATCAGGTCCAGGCGTTTTATTTACGGTACCTTGAGTTTATCTAAACAATTCAATACTTCTCTCTCTGTAACGGTGATATTGCTTAGAACATCTTAATTATCAATCTGAATCGGCGATGGTGTAGGGATATCACCGAGGTCTTCGGTTGTAAAAACTGATGCAAAGAAGGTATTGAGGGCATTACTCATTTGTACTTCGTCTTTGGTGTATTCTCCATTTTCATCGACTAACGGTCCAACAGTTGAAGTAACTACTTTTTTCTTTCTGATATAACTATAGAATTCTTTCGGGTTTGTTTTACTTTGATTCGCAATATGTAACTCTAGGGTCTTTTTACTTTGCTTAATTAACTTTTTGGCTTTGCGTCGTAGCTCTACAAATTTCACCCGTTCTTCGTCATTTTGTGAGGATTTTAATCTATCATTAGCAAATTTTTTAGCAAGCAGAGAGAGAGAGAGAGAGAGAGAGAGAGAGAGAGAGAGAGAGAGAGAGAGAGAGAGAGAGAGAAAGAGGGAGAGAGAGAGAGAGGGAGAGAGAGAGAAAGAGGGAGAGAGAGAGAAAGAGGGAGAGAGAGAGAAAGAGGGAGAGAAAGAGAGATAGAGAAAGAGCGAGAGAAAGAGAGAGAGAGAGAGAGAGAGAGAGAGAAAAAGAGAGAGAGAGAGAGAGAGAAAAGAGAGAGAGAGAAAAGAGAGAGAGAGAAAAGAGAGAGAGAGAGAAAAGAGAGAGAGAAAAGGGAGAGAGAAAAGAGAGAGAAAAGAGAGAGAGAGAGAGAACGAGCCAAATTGTCATTGTGTTATGGCTAACACTAAACGATTATTTTCAGCTTAGGAAAACCAGCCACAATCGGTATGGGTTTTAGAGGGTTATTTGCGACTGTGTTCAACCATTTGACTTCACTGTTAAGGGGGTCACCGGCTTGTTTTCTCTCTTTCTCTCCTTTTATCTTTTTCTCTGGCTTGTATACATTTGGCCCCATTCAGCCAACTGTTTTAAGACGTTTATCCCCATCCAGGTGTTGATATCTTCCTGGCAAGCGATAGCGAGCCAGCATTGTACGGAGAAATCCGGCTTCGCCAGAAACATTTTTCTATCGAAAAATGTACAAATTTAGGTTGCTCTCAAAACAAAGACATATATATGCTAGCTCGCTACCGCTCACCAGGATAATATTGACACCTGAATGGGCGTAAACGTCTTAAAACAGTAGGTCGAATGGGGCCGAATATATACAAGCCAAAGAGAGAGGGAGAGAAAGAGAAAAAATCGAGGTGGGCTCCCTTAAGGGGAGATATCCACTTGAGGGATTTTTTTCTTGACTCCTTTCTCCCTCATGTTTAGCCCCATTGCTTTTCTAATTTTAAGACGTTCGCCCCATTATTTTGACGATTTTAAGAACTTTCGTGCCATTTAGGTGTCGATGTTATCCTGGCGAGCGATAGCGAGCCTGTTATTTAAGAGGAACCGGCTTTCAGCCGGAACATTTTTTACCGAAAAATGTACACATTTATCTTAAAAGAGGCTCAAGGGGGTGTAATCTTAAGCTTGAAGGATATCTAGGGACCAAACTAAAAACCTCCCCTTAACATTGTGTTCAAATACAACATTAAGAATATTCATTCAGATTACCGGGTACATTCAGATTACCGGGTACATTTGCGACGTTTGACTACATTCATCGATTTGTACTCATTATCAGAATTAAGTAACACCCCGTTCGTAACATTAATCATCAATTATAAACCCCAATGCACTTGAATAAACTAATGAAAGCATATGGTCGTCCCGGGATTCGAACTCGGGACACTACACCCAGAACATAAGCATCTAAACCATTACACCACATAATAGTAATGGGTAGTAAATCATCGATGAAAGAGGACTAAACCTATATCCAAGGAACGGACGTGAATATATTAGTTACCGTATATATTCAACGTGTTCCGCTTTTAAACCCTGTATGCATTAATATACTAAGGCAAACTTGAAATATGGCTAATGATCTGCGAGAAGACAATTACCACACACACACACACACACACACAGAAATACATAATATACTGTATACCAGTATAATATACTTATATATATATATATATATAATATATATATATATATATATATATATATATAGATAGATAGAGAGAGAGAGAAGAGAGAGAGAGAGAGCGAGAGAGCGAGAGAGAGAGAGAGAGAGAGAGAGAGAGAGAGAGAGAGAGAGAGAGAGAGAGAGAGAGAGAGAGAGAGAGAGAGAGAGAGAGAGAGAGACCTTCACCATATCCTTACTCATGTTAACACCGGCTCACATTATATATTTTTCATTACTTTAATCAAGTCGCCGGGGGGGGGGGGGGGGAGGCATATTTAATCATTAATTATTTTCTGTGCTCGCGTATTTCCCCCCCCCCCCCCCCCCCCCTACCGACTGCTCCCCCACCACCCCATCCGTCCCCCCAGTCAGCAAGTTAATTTTATGTACCAGAGTTCGGACCATTTGTAAAGGCGGTCATAAAATTCGTAGAACGTCAGTGTGTAATTTATGCAAATGTAACCATCTGGATTCATTTAATTATACATGCGACTTGCTCTTTAGTAACTGTTATATATAGTTTCATAATAAATGTATACCGGTATTCAAAATCAATAGTTGGCCGTAAACCTTGATTATCTGTGTGAAATCTAGAGAGAGAGAGAGATTAACCCGACACTTCTACGAGGTGAAATATGTAGTACCATCACATACGAGACATATGAACAATGTCAAGGTAATAAGCAGTAACTTAAAATTACAGACATTATGAACGCGACATTCGGCGAACTATGAAGTTTGACTCTATACCATAATAAAACACCGAGCTGCTACCTGATCACGTTCCGTCACTGCCATCAGTGTAATGACGTGATCAAGAATTTTAGATCTGAAAACATCTGGACGTAGCCAGGGATTGAACCCGGGTCTCTGTCGTACCAGACTTGCCCTCTACCGACTGAGCCACGCTCGGACGTACAAAAAGGGAAGCTAAGCCTGGCTTGGCCTATTGTCTGCACTCACCCCGACGACAATACGACGTAGCTTTGTGGTTCTGTGATTGTCAGGCATTAAGGGGAGGTCTCCACTTCAGGGATTTTTTTCTTGACCCCTTTCTCCCTCATGGTTAGCCCTATTGCTTTTGAGATTTTAAGACGTTTGCCCCATTAGTTTGGTGATTTTAAGAATTTCCGCCCCATTCTGTCAATTTTAAGACCTTTCGTGGAATTTAGGTGTCGATTTTATCCTGGCGAGCGATAGCGAGCCTGTAATTTAAGAGTAACCGACCTTCGGCCGGGACATTTTTCTACCGAAAAATGTACAAATTTATCTTGAAAGGGGGTCAAGGGGGTGACATTTTAAGATTGCTGGAGGAGTAGGAAACAAACTAAAACCCTCCCCTTAAACTAACCAAGTCTATTATACTGCTACCCAGGGTGTCAAACGAATAAACAAGCCCCTTAATTTGTATCTTTGTTATTGTGTACTGTATATGTAGAGATCACATTGTGGTGTATAGTTCAAATTATGCCTTTGGAAGTGAAAACAATGGCCAAAACAATGCTATTTCACGTTAAGGGGAGGTATTTAGTTTGTTCCCTAGACCTCCATCAACCTTAAAATTACACCCCCTCGAGTCCCTTTCAAGATAAATTTGTAAATTTTTCGGTAGAAAAATGTCCCGGCCAAAGGCCGGTTCCTCTTAAATTACAGGCTCGCTATCGCTCGCCAGGATAAAATCGACACCTGAATTGCACGAAAGGTCTTAATATGGGGTGAAAGTTCTTAAAATCGCTAAACTAATGGGGCAAACGTTTTATAATATCAAAAGCAATGGGGCTAAACATGAGGGAGAAAGGGGTCAAGCAAAAAATCCCTCAAGTGGAGACCTCCCCTTAATGTTCTTGTATTCCGTCTCATATTCATTTTCTTGTATTCCATCTCCTAGTCATTCGAGTCTTCACAATAAAATCCTCCAGTTTGACACCCTGCGAGTCCTACCCATTCCGTGCTTGTATAAATGGTCAACAATCAATAATAATAATAATAAACAACATCAGTGGAATTCTATGTTTGTAGTGTCGTTAAGGGGAGATTTCCACTCGAGGGATTTTTTTCTTGACTCCTTTTCTCCCTCATGTTTTGCCCCATTGTTTTTCTAATTTTAAAACGTTCGCCCCATTATTTTGACGATTTTAAGAACTTTCAACCCATTTCTGTCAATTTTAAGACCTTTCGTGCCATTTAGGTGTCGATTTTATCCTGGCGAGCGATAGCGAACCTGTAATTTAAGAGGAACCGGCTTTCAGCCGAGACATTTTTCTACCGAAAAATGTACAAATTTATCTTGAAAGGGGCTCAAGGGGGTGTAATCTTAAGCTTGAAGGATATCCAGGGACCAAACTAAAAATCTCCCCTTAAGTCGAGACGCGATGTTGTCATAGGCTTCAAGTCAATGCGGCCACACACCGCAACGGCCATAACTCAAAATGACCAGTCTTCAAACCTAAATTAACCAAATCAACCCTAACACAACGTAATGTAAGGAAAATTAATCGAAGCCAAACTAACCTACATTAACCCCGAGGCCGTTATGGATTACGGACTATTGGGTTATGGCCGCTCTGTTTATAGCCGTTCCGGAGTGTGGCCATTTTGACTTAATATTCGTGCTGTATAGTGCATGAGAACGGTGTGAAGTGGGTTACATATAATAATCCACGCCCCCCGGGATATTTGAAGTGGGTTACATATAATAATCCACGCCCCCCGGGATATTTGAAGTGGGTTACCTATAATAATCCACGCCCCCCGGGATATTTGAAGTGGGTTACATATAATAATCCACGCCGCCGAGGATATTTGAAGTGGGTTACCTATAATAATCCACGCCCCCCGGGATATTTGAAGTGGGTTACATATAATAATCAACGCCCCCCGGGATATTTGCATTAATATCAAAGGAATGGCTGCCGGAGACCTGACAAGATTAGAGGCTTAATAATTCAACAGGATATAATGTAGAGCCCGGGATTTTAACCCCTTTAATCAGACGACAGGTTCTGGTTGTATTAAGGGGGGTGACCGGCTTTTTGTTATTTCTGTCCCTTTCTATCTTTCTCTGGCTTGTATCCATTTGGCCCCATTCAGCCTACTGTTTTAAGACTTTTATCCCCATCCAGGTATCAATTTTTTACTGGTGAGCGGTAGCGAGCCAGCATATTTTTTTATTTTTGTTGGACAGCAGGCTAAATTTGTACATTTTTCGATAGAAAAATGTCTCCGGCGAAGCCGGATTTCTTCATGAAATACTGGCTCGCTATTGCTCGCCAGGAAGAAATCGACCCCTAGATGGGGATAAACGTCTTAAAATAGTTGGCTGAATGGGGCCGAATGGATACAAGCCAGAGAAAGAGCGAAAAGGACAGAAATAACAAAAGGCAGGTCCCCCCCCTTAACCCCTTCCGTACCGGTGTCGTACTTTTAACATTCCTCAGGCTACTATTAGACGATTGTTGTCAGTTTAAATCGGGCCTCCAGCAATTACTAGGCTTGGAACTATCACACTTAACCCTTTTCACTACCACGGATCCTTCTCAAACTGCACAACATCGTCTAAATATAGCTAGACTATAATTGACAATGACGTCGCCGGTACAGGAAGGGTTACTGTATTACTGTATTACTGGTAGATGATTTTATGTAGCTTAGGACGGACCTCATGTATTCAACACTTTATAACTATCACAGTTAATAGTTTATCTCTGACAGACGCTTGTTAAGGGGGGTCACCGTGTTTTTGTTTTTATCTTTCTCCCCTTTTCTCTCTTTTTCCGGCTTGTCTCCATTCGGCCCCATTCAGCCAACTGTTTTAAGACGTTTATCCTCATCAAGGTGTCGATTTCTTCCTGGCGAGCGATAGCGAGCCAGCATTGTATGGAGAAATCCGGCTTCGCCGGAGACATTTTTCTTTCGAAAAATTTACAAATTTAGCTTACTGTCAAAACAAAAATATATATATGCTGGCTCGCTACCGCTCGCCAGGAAAATATTGACACCTGGATGGGGGTAAACGTTTTAAAACGGTCGGCTGAAGGGGGCCGAATGGATACGAACCAGGGAAAGAGAGAAAAGGAGAGAAAGATACGAACAAAAAAAGCGAGGTGGGCTCCCTTAAGTACAATAAAATCATCTGGAGGTAGTCAGAAGGAAACTTATATTAACGTCATGTGATCGAAAGGGTTAATAAGCTTTTGTCACCTGAGGAGTTTTAGCGGCGGATGTATCGTAACAACATCGAAATCAATAATAAACTGAAGGGGAGACGGGCCGTTTGTTCTGGTCTCCCTCCTTCCTCGTGTTTAGCCACATTTGTTTTCAGATTTTATGACGTTCGACCCATTAGTTTGGCGATTTTAATACCTTTCATCCCATTTCATTGTCAATTTGAAGGTCTTTCGTGCCATTTAGTGTCGATTTTTTCCTGGCGAGCGATAGCGAGCCTAAAATAGGAAGCGGCCTTCGGCCGGGAAATTTTTCTACCGAAAAATTTACAAATTTATCTTGTCTAGGGGGTGTTTCTAAGCTTGATGGAGGTCTAGCAAGGAAACTAAGAAATATTGGAATAAATAAATTAACAGGCCAACCAAATAGCCACTGTCCCCTTAAGTACAATACAATCATCTGGAGGTAGTCAGAATGAAATATTTATCAACGTCATGTGATCAAAAGGGTTAAGCTTTTGTCACATGAGGAGTTTTAGCGGCGGATGTATCTTCACAAAATCGAAATACAAAATAAACTTAAATGTCATCTATTAGCCTATATGACCATTTTCATTTTTGTATTGACTATTATAAATCTCGGAACACACACACACACACACACATACATCATTCCCACTCGCTCACTCTCACACACACACACACATCACTCCCAGTCACTCACTCACTCAAACTCTCTCTCTCTCTCTCTCTCTCTCTCTCTCTCTCTCTCTCTCTCTCTCTCTCTCTCTCTCTCTCTCTCTCTCAGAACGTAGGCAACACTGAGACATGAAACCCCAGCCATCCGTGTTCCACTTCTGGCATATAACGTCCCTGTCTAGCCTTAACAAGGTCCCCGTTCTCTCTCTCTCTCTCTGTGTGTGTGTGTGTGTGTGTGTGTGTGTGTGTGTGTGTGTGTGTGTGTGTGTGTGTGTGTGTGTGTGTGTGTGGTGCCTTCACTCATCAAAGGTCAGTGTTTGGTAGAAGCTTTTACCTCTTTGTTTACTTATGTTATGATCTCAAAAAAGTTATTATTCAATCTACTCTCTCTCTCTCTCCTACTTAACTGTCTCTCTCACCTACTTAAGTAAATTTTTCGTTCTCTCTCTCTCTCTCTCTCTCTCTCTCTCTCTCTCTCTCTCTCTCTCTCTCTCTCTCTCTCTCTCTCTCTCTCTCTCTCTCTCTCTCTCTCTCTCTCTCTCTCAGGATAGGCAATAGAGCCACATTAGAACCCAACCATCCGTGATCCACTTCTGGTATAACGTTCCTGGTCAATCCAAAGGCTTTCCACTCTCTATACTATATACGGTATGTGGGTGTCATAGTTTGGTTTCTCAAGAGTCATAATTCACCTTACAATTTTCCCTTTATATATTTGTCCGTCGGTTTTCTTTTTCAAGAGTCATAATTGCCCATTCATGTGTATTTGTGTGTACATATTCATTCATGTGTATTTGTGTGTACATATTCATTCTGAAATATCACAAGTTAACTTAAGGGGAGATTTCCACTTGAGGGACTTTTTTCTTGACCCCTTTCTCCCTCATGTCTAGCCCCATTGCTTTTGAGATGTTAAGACGTTTGCCCCATTAGTTTGGTGATTTTAAGAATTTCCGCCCCATTCTGTCAATTTTAAGACCTTTCGTGCCATTTAGGTGTCGATTTTATCCTGGCGAGCGACAGCGAGCCTGTAATTTAAGAGTAATCGGCCTTCGGCCGGGACATTTTTCTATCGAAAAATTTACAAATTTATCTTGAAAGGGGGTCAAGGGGGTGAAATTTTAAGATTGCTGGAGGAGTAGGAAACAAACTAGAAACCTCCCCTTAAAAGTTTCCCTTTTCTATATATTTGTGTCGTGTTTCCCTCTGGCGGGATATAATTCAATACATAACATAAGTTCACTGATAATTTTGTAATATTTCCTTTCAAAACATACAAGTTCCTCTTTCTGTAAGGCCTATGGCTAGTTTTACTTCCGAAAAGGTTAACCTTCAATCTGACAGGTCCCTTAACTTAACTGCATATATTTCTGTATTGGTACCTTTTCCAGCACAATTTACGTACTGATGCCAATTGTACGTATCTTGCATTAAGGGGGGTCACCTGCTTTTTGTTAGTTCTGTCCTTTTCTCTCTTTCTCTGGCTTGTATCCATTCGGCCCCATTCAGCCAACTATTTTAAGACGTTTATCCCCATCTAGGTGTCGATTTCTTCCTGGCGAGCGATAGCGAGCCAGCATTATATGAAGAAATCCGGCTCCGCCGGAGAAATTTTTCTATCGAAAAATGTGCAAATTTAGCCTGCTGTCAAACAAAAATAAAAAATATGCTGGCTCGCTACCGCTCACCAGTAAAAAATTGACACCTGGATGGGGAAAAGCGTCTTAAAACAGTAGGCTGAATGGGGCCAAATGGATACAAGCCAGAGAAAGATAGAAAAGGACAGAACAAAAACAGGTCACCCCCCTTAACTGATATGCCCAAAGGTTCTTGATACGCCTCCTTAACTTTCGTATCGTTATCCAACATAATGTACACATCCCTATTCAACTTATATATCTCCAAAATTCAACTTAAATATTCCTATATCATTGTATTCCGTATCCCAAGCCTACGGTTGTTTCCTTACCTAACCAATATCTCTCTCACAAGCCTACGTATCCTAAACAACACACCAACCTCACTCACCCTCACCAATCAATGTCTCCTTACCTAACCAATATCTCTCTCACAAGCCTACGTATCCTAAACAAACACACCAACCTCACTCACTCTCACCAATCAATGTCTCCTTACCTAACCAATATCTCTCTCACAAGCCTAAGTATCCTAAACAAACACACCAACCTCACTCACCCTCACCAATCAATGTCTCTTTACCTAACCAATATCTCTCTCACAAGCCTACGTATCCTAAACAAACACACCAACCTCACTCACCCTCACCAATCAATGTCTCCTTACCTAACCAATATCTCTCTCACAAGCCTACGTATCCTAAACAACACATCAACCTCACTCACTCTCACCAATCAATGTCTCCTTACCTAACCAATATCTCTCTCACAAGCCTACGTATCCTAAACAAACACACCAACCTCACTCACTCTCACCAATCAATGTCTCTCCAGATCCAACAAAAACAAAGCTTCCCTACTCGGTTCTCTTCCATCCCAAACCATGACAGTGCCTGAACGAAATCATGCGCGCACTAACAGGCCTTCCCCATTCATTTATCTTGGGAAATGCTCTGATGTTCAACCTTTTCCAGAACCGCACAAACCCCCCTCCCCCTCTCCCCTCAAAGACTTCAGCTGCAACTTACCGAATCCAATCGCGTATTACCAAGTTTTTCCAATCATATCATACGGGAAGTGCTCTGATGATTAGCCCTCTCCAGAGCCACGCAACACACCTCTCCTAACCAGCCCTCTACATCCTAGACCTAATTAACACCCAAACGAAAAACACCACGTATTGACAAGCCTTCTCAAATTGTCCGAGGCAGAGCTCTGATAATCACCCCTCTTCAGATCTACTTCAATCACCTCACACATAGCCAACTCGTCCCTCTCCTCTCACAACACCCCCTTCACGAATCCACCGCATATCGACGTACTTTCCCCGTCAAATTATGCGGGGAAAAGCTCTGGGAATTATTCCAGTGTTAAGCCGCTGTCACACGAGCGATTTTTCCGTCAATTTTCCATGAGCAAGTTTTTTCTCGTTATATTTCGGGACTTTTTCACTGGTATCGGTAACTAGACTGAAGGAGGCGGGTGCCCAACCCCGAAAGGGGTTGAAATAGGGGAGCTATCCCCCCCGCCAAAGGCGGCTTTCTAGGGCCTTTCCTAGCTGATGCTGAGAGGATTGGGTTCTAGTCATGTGGTGATGGGCTGGTCTATCAGAGTGAGAGCTGAGCAATCTCTGCCATACCCATAGCTTACTCTGACTGTTCCTTTAACTTATATATTTTCTAGATCTCAAGTGACGGCGTCTCTTCCGTGGATTGACCTCCCAATCTACCAAGATTGGAAGCCAAAGCGTCACATTTTCCCCTTGCCCCTCAACTTTCTCTTCATAATTGCTGAGGGGCACAGGGCCCTGGGTGGGGCTTTGGTTTCCCGGGCGTTTCCGCACCCTCCTCAGCTCCCAGCCATGGAGTGGCTTCGGTCACCCAGGCTTTATTGTGGTCAGCAGGAAGGGTTCTGTGGGGGCGCTCGGTTATGGCCTTGGAATTGCTTGGGGCCTTGGGGCTGTTCGGCCAGGCAGCTTGGGGAACAACAACAACTAGACTGAAGGTAGAATATGTTAGGCGGCTGAATTATGATAAAGTGTAGTTTTTTAAGCTGCCAGACCATAATTGCCCGTAAAAATTGCTCGAAAAACGGCTCGTGTGACTCCAGCTTAAGACCAGGTCGGAGGCTATCGTTTATTACCGCTATTATAATAATCAGTGTTCCTCAGAGCTCTCTGTGTATACAACCCCCTCTTCGTAGAACACGTAGCACCCGTCTTGCAACACAATCCCACCCCTAATCTGTGCAACTCTCCAACCCAAGAGTGAAACGTTATTCTCAATCTTTCTTCTATTCAACAGCCGAGCTCTGGAACTCTCTCCCAGAATCATGCCTATGACTTAAATTGCTTCAAACTAAGTGCGTCCAGGCATTTTGGCTCGAACGTCCTTTGATTTTGGCCAGGCATTTTGGCTCGAACGTCCTTTGATTTTGGCCCTGTCACTCTTTCAACTCTGGGGGAGGCACTCGTCACAGACTCATAGGCAGTTCTCCCTTTTGTCTCCCTCACTCATACAGAAAAACAGATAATGTGTGTCCTATAAGAGTCTAATATCATGTACGTCATTGCTATACATGTCATTAACATCACAAATGCATTACCGGTATTTGGGCACTATATGAAGCATTGTATGTAATTTTATGTATGTAATAACCAAAAACAATCCATATAACTTTCCCTATTGTCAGCGGTGTCGCCAACATTCTGTGGTCAAATTCAAATTAGCCTCACTACTGGCAAAATAGATGCTGATTTCAATCCTCAACCTATCCTGTTTCCCACGGCAACCCTAATTAGATTTATCCTCACTAGTGGGGGGCGTGCTTTAAGATTGATGGATAAAGGGTACAAACTAAAATGCGACGGTCCTTAGTATAATAAATAAGTAACACCCCGTTCTTAACATTAATCATCAAATACAAACCCCAATGTACTTGAATAAACTAATGAAAGCATATGGTCCTCCCGGGATTCGAACTCGGGACACCACACCCAGAATATAAGCACCTAAACCATTACACCATCGACCATGACATATCATGGTATATCAAAGAAGAATGGAATTAATAGGAACTATTCCATGTGCTACACCCGGTGTAACTCTGGAAATTTACCTTGTTCTGATGATCACCCTTCTTCAGAACCAATAACTCAACACACTTCCCCTCTCTCGGCCCTTTCCCTTCCAAATCCTGACTTCAGCAGCACGTTAACTAAATCAACCGAGTATTGATCAGCTTAGCCTTATCCCTTCAAATTGTGCGCAGGAAAGCTCTAATGACTACACTTTCATCAGATCCACTCTACTCAAAATAATAATTCTCCTCTAGCGGTGCTCTCCCCTCCAAAACTATGACAGAAACTTAATGAAATTCCCCACGGAATGACAAGCTAGCAACCCCCCCCCCCCCCCCGTCTCTATCCCCCTCCCAGACTACACCACCACTTTAACGAAATCAGCCGGGTATTGAATATTGACGAGCCTCCCCCGTCAAATGTCCACGGAAGAGCTCTGACGATCACCCCCCTCTCCAGATCCACTCAACAAGTCTCCCTCACTCGGCCCTCCTCCTCCAACCCAGACTTCGGGAACAACTAAACGAAATCAATCAATCAATCACCTAAACTAAACGAAATCAATCATCTAATGCCAGGACTGTCCAGGAAAGACCTCGGCCCTCTCTGATCCACTCTAAAACATCCATCTCCCCTGTCGAACCACACCACCACCTTAACGAAATCAACCCTATATTGACAAGACACCCCCCCCCCCCCCCTCTCCCCCTCCCCCCTTTCCTCCCAGCAAATTGTCCAGGGACGAGCTGTGTTGTTTGCCGGGCTGAGAGGCTGTGGGCCCTGTCAACAGCAGACTGGGGGAAGAGGAAGGGTTCATCTTATTGGAGGAGAGGCAAGGGTAAACAGGACACTTCTCACTCTGCTGTGTAAAGCCGGTATCACACGAATGCTTTTTCACTCAACATTTATCCTCAACACTGATCTGGCAGCTTATGAGGTCAACATTTACAATATTTCGGTTGCCTAAATTCATCTATCATTAGTCTACTTTTCGATACCAGTGCCAAATAGTCCAGAAATGTTGCCAGAATTTTTTTGACAATCGAATGTTGACTATAAAAGCTCTCGTGTGATACCGGCGTTTACAAGAGGTTGGTTCATACAGATATTCCTGTACCACACGAGCACTTTTTCCCTCAACTTTTATTAACCCCTTCTGTACCGGTGATATACTTTTCATTATATTCTGGCAACTATTAGCAGATTTTGTTCAGCTTAGGAAGGACGTCTATCCATTAAAAGGCTACAGACTATCTGAATTAATCCTTTTAGCTACCCTATATTAGTCCTAAGCTTTATAAAATCGTCTTTATGTTGCTGAAATCAAATACAAAAGACGTCGCCGGTACAGAAGGGGTTAACAGGGGTCTGGCAGCTTATGAGGTAAACATTAACCCTTTGAGTACCAGCGACGTGCGTTATATTTTATTCTAGCATTCTAGCTAAATGTAGAAGATATTACGCAGCTTAGGAAGGATCTGTGGTAGCGGTAGTTAAAAGGGTTGGATGAGATAGTTTGAAGCCTTATTTTCGATAGAGGTCCTTCCTAAGCGGAAGAAAATCGTCTAATAGTTGCCAGAATATGATGAAAAGGACGTCCCTGGTACTGAACGGGTTAATAATACCACCTAAGACCATACATCCAGATACCCGATACCATTGCTAAGGATCCCAGAAATGTTACCGTGAAAATTGTTGACTTTCGAAAATTGATGTTAAGGGAGCCCACCTCGCTTTGTTTTCTCTTTCTCTCCCTCTCCCTTTGGTTTGTATCCATTCGGCCCGATTCAGCCAACTGTTTGAAGACGTTTATCCCCATCCAGGTGTCAATATTTTCCTGGCGAGCGGTAGCGAGCCAGCATATATATATAATAATAATATATAATTATATATATATACCGGTATATATATATATATATATATATATATATATATATATATATATATATATATATATATATATATATATATATATATAGTGTTGAAATTTGTCATAAATACAAGTCAGTATTATTCTCAGATTGTCATAAATATAAGCTTGTGTTATTCTCAGATTGTTATATATAACATTTTACGTTATTCTCTCATTGTCATTAATGTAAGTGTGTTATTATCAGAGACCTGATCCGAATAGGTATAATTTCACTGGAGGTTAAGCTATGCTCGTGTGCGTTGGATTTAGTTAACT
>CM064496.1:37278427-37845004 GCA_032716605.1 Paralithodes platypus | reverse complement strand
TATAGCCTCAAACTCGCAAGTGGTCAATTACCCTAAATTCAGGTTGCGAGCACGCATTTCTGTTCTATTCGCTGGCTACTATTAGACGGTTTTGTTCAGATTAGGAAGATTACTTGGAAGTCCGAGGGTTATTGAGATAGGTTGTACACTTTTAATTCCCGCATAGCCTTCCTAAGCTGTATGAAATTGTGTAATGGTAGCCAGAATAAACTGTCGATACGCGTCATAATCGCCATTAGCCCCTTTCAAGATAAATTTGTACATTTTTCGGTAGAAAAAAATGTCCCGGCTGAAAGCCGGTTCTTCTTAACCCTCTCCGACATATGACGCAATTTTGAGCCTATTGGGGATACTTTAAAGCCTTTGTTAGCCATCTGGTTATTTAGAAACCTTTAGTTTAGTTACTGGGTTCAACCGTCTTTCGTTTTTGTCTTGAGTTAGCTTGTGGGCAGAAAACTACTTTTGGAGTATGTGAATTGATAATAGTTTAGAGAACTCTAGTTCCTTATTTCTATCTGGCAGACCTCTGATCCATATGAGTCTGAGGGGTTAAATTACAGTCTCGCTAATGCGCTCGGCCCAGGAATACCAATCCGCCACCTACAATGCACGAAAGGTTTTAAACAAAATTGCCGTATAAATGGGTTGAACGTTCTTAAAATAGTCAAAATAATGGGGCAAACGTCTTAAAATTAGAACAACAATGGGGCTAAACATGAGGGAGAAAGGAGTCAAGAAAAAAAATCCCTCGAGTGGACATCTCCCCCTTAACATTTATCCTTAACACTGGTCTGGCAGCTTATGAGGTCAACATTATTACCACTTCTGTTACCTTACTTTATCTATCATCAGTCTATTTCCGGATAGGTCTGTCTACCAGTGCAGAATATTCCACAAATGTTGCCAGACAATTTTTGATCATTGAATGTTGACTATATTACAATTACAAATTACTTAACAGAATCTAACCACATAATAGAACGGAAAGACAGTGTGAAAGACCTTGGGGTATTAATGTCTGAAAATATGGGTTTCAAAGTACATAACCAGGTCAAAGTGGCGGCTGCGAAACGTCTAACGGGTTGGATTCTGCGTACTTTTAAAACACGCGGTGAATTGCCTATGATAACGCTCTTCAAATCTCTAGTGCTACCGCGGCTTGAATACTGTAGCGTATTAACATCCCCATACAAAGCAGGTGAAATAATATCGTAGAGAGTGTTCACAGAAATTTCACTTCGCATATAAAGTTCGATAAAACATCTACACTATTGGGAGCGTTTAAGAGCACTGAATCTGTACTCACTGGAACGTAGAAGAGAACGTTACCTACTAATATACACGTGGAAAATCGCAGAGGGTTTAGTACCAAACCTACATACTCCTATAGTCATGAAATTCAGTGATAGAGAGGCTGGGAATGCGAAAATCCCCCGGATGAATAACAGGGGTGCTATGGGCTCTCTGCGAGAGGGCTGGTTATCACACAGAGGCCCACGTCTCTTCAACAAACTCCCACGGCGAGTAAGAGACATGAGGGACATCTCGTTAGACAACTTCAAGAGAGCCCTAGATGTCGAACTGCAAAAAGTGCCAGCCGAGCCCATCCTCGCAAGGGAGCGAGCTGTCGCTTCAAACAGTCTACTGCACCAAATCACCACCCATAACGAGGGGCGTCCCGCTCCTTGGTGCCGCTAGAAGAGCGGCGAACACATCAAAAGGTAAAGGTATATAATAGCTCTCGTGTGATACCGGCTTAAAGGGGGTGACCTGCTTTTTGTTATTTCTGTCCTTTTCGCTCTTTCTCTGGCTTGTATCCATTTGGCCCCATTCAGCCTACTGTTTTAAGACGTTTATCCCCATCCAGGTGTCAATTTTTTACTGGTGAGCGGTATCGAGCCAGCATATTTTTTATTTTTGTTTGACAGCAGGCTAAATTTGTACATTTTTCGATAGAAAAATGTCTCCGGCGAAGCCGGATTTCTTCATGCTGGCTCGCTATCGCTCGCCAGGAAGAAATCGACACCTAGATGGGGATAAACGTCTTAAAACAGTTGGCTGAATGGGGCCGAATGGATACAAGCCAGAGAAAGAGAGAAAAGGAGAGAAATAACAAAAATCAGGTCACCCCCCTTAATCAGTACATTATGGCGACGCTTAATGTCCCGTAGCCCAACCTCTCGTTATTAGAACAGGACCTGAAAGTTCTGCCATCAATTTAGGAAGCTTTGTAAACAGTAAATAGGTTTGGAAATTAGCAGCCTGTTTTCTCCAGCCCTCCCTGGGTTACAATAATAGCGTTACTTAAATTAAAAGGTGAAAACAAATTATTTCCACAGTGACCTAAAGGAAAGGTTTATTGAAGGAAAAGAAGAAGAAGAAGAAGAGAGAGAGAGAGAGGATGAGAGGATGAGTAGAGAGAGAGAGAGAGAGTGAGGAGAGAAAGAGAGTGAGGAGAGAAAGAGAGGATGAGAATGAGGAGAGAGAGAGAGAGAGGATGAGAATGAGGAGAGAGAGAGAGAGAGAGACAGACAGAGAGGGAGAGAGGATGAGAATGAGGAGAGAGAGAGAGGTTTGAAATATGAAAGGAAATAAATATGAAAGGGGTGTAAGGGTGATGAAACTTGAGATTAATGTGGAATAGGGTCTGTGTGTGTGTGTGTGTGTGTGTGTGAGTGTGTTTATTATGATGTGTCCCAATGTTCAGTATCTCTCTCTCTCTCTCTCTCTCTCTCTCTCTCTCTCTCTCTCTCTCTCTCTCTCTCTCTCTCTCTCTCTCTCTCTCTGTGTGTATGAGAGAGTGAGTGAGTGAGAGAAACAGAGTGCTATCAAGTAAAGTGCATTATAGAGAAGTGCGAAAGAGAGAGGTGTGCAGAAACCAAAAAATATAGAGTAATTATAGAAAGTGCAGTGTCGAGGTGTGTGAGATGAGAGAGAGAGAGAGAGAGAGAGAGAGAGAGAGAGAGAGAGAGAGTACAAAGGAAATCAAAGGAGTACAAAGGAAATCAAGCAACAACAGGTCTAGTGACCCTTCTAGGCTGCTTGTCCTCCAAAACACTGAGGATCAAGTGTCCAAACAGTGGTTTAGAGTGGGTAAGGGAACATTGGAAAGGGAACTACTGCCCTGGAACTAATGTCCGTGGCAGGACTAGGAAGTTAGTAGGGGACATATGGGTTAGTAACTGAGGGGAGGATAAAATAAAGTTATTCATTTACAAACGCAGTCAGTCGCGGGTTTGATGCGAGATATTTGTCTAAGCGGAGTTTAAATGACTCAACGGTGCTGCAGTCTATAAAGTCTCAGGGAAGCCCATTCCACAAGTTGACAACTCGATTGAAGAAGAATTCTTAGATTCGTGTGAGTTAAAAGATTTACCAATAATTTTGCAACCGTTTCCCCGCGTGTAATTCGATTGGTCGATAGTGAAGTACTTACTACAGTTCATATTGTCGATGCCTTTGATGATTTTGAACACTTGAATTAAGTCACCTCTTAATCTGCGCTGGGTTAAAGGAAATAGATTTAATTCTCTAAGACGCTCTTCGTATGGTTTGTTCTTTAGGCTAGGTATCATTTTGGTAACTCTACGTTGAACTCGTTCTAGCTTGTTTATGTCTTTTTGGTAATAAGGGCACCAGCATTGAACGCAGTATTCCAGAAGAGGGCGGACTAAGGAATTGTAAAGAGTTAGGATAACGTCTTTGGATTTAATCTCAAATGACCTGCCTATAAAGCCAATTATTTTGTTTGCCTTCTTAACAACTTCTGAACATTGTTGACTCGGTTTTAGGTTACTCGATATTGTTACTCCCAGATCGGTTTCTCTGTTTACATTCTTAAGCTGAGTGCCATTCATCGAATAGTTTGCTTTCTCATTTAGGTATCCGATATGTAGTACTTTACATTTATCCGCATTGAAACTCATTTGCCAAATTTGGGCCCAATGTGACAATTTATCTAGATTGTGTTGCATATCGTCGACTTGATCTTTTGAGAGTACGCTATTTGCAATTTTTGTATCGTCAGCAAATTTTGAGATTGTACAGGTGATACCCTCATCTATGTCGTTGATGTAAATTAGAAGAGAGAGAGAGAGAGAGAGAGAGAGAGAGAGAGAGAGAGAGAGAGAGAGAGAGAGAGAGAGAGAGAGAGAGAGAGAGAGAGGAGAGAAAGAGAGAAAGAGAGAGAGAGAGAGAGAGAGAGAGAGAGAGAGAGAGAGAGAGAGAGAGAGAGAGAGAGAGAGAGAGAGAGAGAGAGAGAGAGAGAGAGAGAGAGAGAGAGAGAGAGAGAGGTAGGCGTGAAGAAAGAATTTTGGCCTGTAAGTAAAACTAGGAATTAAGAGGGGGGAAGTGTGAAAAGAACAAAGCCAGAAGTTTTATTTGGGGGGCGGGGGTAAGGAAACTCTTGAAATATGTGTGTGTGGGAGGGAGAGAGAGAGAGAGAGCTTGGTAGTTTTTACCCCTTCAGACTCATATGATGCAGAGGTTGCCAGATTAGCAATAAGAAATAGAGTTCTCTCACTCTTATAAAATACCTCTCCAAAATTAGTTTTCTGCCCACAGCTAACTCAAAGACAACTGCAGAGGTTGAAGTAACTAAACTAAAGGTTTCTAAATACCCCTGATGGTAACAAAGGCTTTAACCCATTGGCTGCGGCTATGTTTGGGCTATTTAGGGCATATTCAGGCACTCCTGAATGATAAATCAAGCATCTGCATTAAATGAAGTGTAACCTGCCAAAACCTAGGCGAAAATAGCTTCAAAATGAGACCAGAACGGGCCCCGTACGTGGTCTGGTTCACCCGCAGTGGTGCCAGTGAAACGCGGGACACCCGCTATTTGGTAGCACTCGCTCGCTTGGCTACACTGTTGTGAGACACAGAGAGAGACCCGCGCGAGACACAGTCAACCTCAGTGAGCCGCTCGCTGCTCTGAGGGTCGGAGGTGGGCCCCTCACGCTCCCGCCCACTGACACTCGATTTTTACGTTTTTTACAGGCTTTTAAAGCCTGTAAATTGCTGTAACTTGCCAGGACGTTCCAGAATGTCACCCGCAACAAAAGGGTTAAAGTATCCCTAATAGGCTCAAAATCGCGTCATATGTCTGAGAGGGTTAACTCCTTCAGCGTGCGAGGCAGCTCCAGAGATGGGGCTGCCTTGAGTCGTAAGTAGGCAACCAAGCGTTGTGCATCTTGCAAAGGCAAGATGGTACAGGCTGGTTGCAGCTCTAAGTGCTTCACATGTCTCACTCCCTAGACTGGAACAAGACCTCACCGGCTTCACCGTTGAATATACAGTGATTGAATGTACAGTACAGGCTCTCAGCCTATGTCAGAGTTGGAGTAAGTTGGAATATAGAAAAAAACAAAACTAAACAAAATCCGATATAAAGACAAAAGGGTATAGCCTATCTATGATCAAGTGAAAATTACAATTATTATACCCAATTTGATTTGATATCCATTTATTTTATACCCTTGATTTTTTACAATGTATGAGGAATCTTTACTTACCTGCATTATGGCGATTATTTTAAGCTTATACTTACTTTATAAAATACCTGTGGGAATCAGGGGTCCTAACGGTCATACTTAATGTGAATACAATCATATGTATATATATATATATATATATATATTTACAGTATATACGTAGGAGACGGAATTAATGGAGATAGCTATGACCCCTTTGCTTCCACAAGTTCCTTCCTAAGCTGAGTGAAATCGTATAATGTTAGCCTTAAGGGGAGATTTCCACCTGGAGTATTTTTTTCTTGACCCCTTTCTCCCTCATGTTTAGCCCCATTGCTTTTGATATTTTAAGACGTTCGCCCCATTAGTTTGGCGATTTTAAGAACCCTCGCCCCATTTCTGGCAATTTTGAGACTATTCGTTCCATTTAGGTGTCGATTTTTTCCTGGCGAGCGATAGCGAGCCTGTAATTTAAGGGGAACCGGCCTTCGGCCGGGACATTTTTCTACCGAAAAATGTACAAATTTATCTTGAAAGGGGGTCTAGGGGGAGTAATTTTAAGCTTGATGGAAGTCTAGATAATCAACTAAAAACCTCCCCTTAATGTGAACCATACGGAAATAGAGGGAGAGATAATTATTATACATGAAAAAGGTATAATATAAAAAAAGGAATTGAGAAACAAGTACAGGCTACGAGAAACTTGGCGGATGCGGGTTAAACCATAGAAATAGTAATGCATATATCTACACAGACACACACTGTCTTTACATTCCACACACACATCCTCTCTTTCTTTCACTTTAAGCACAGTTCTAGCCTTCAATATATCGCATTTAGAGAGAGAGAGAGAGAGAGAGAGAGAGAGCGAGAGAGAGAGAGAGAGGGGGGTTAAGGTGGGGTTAATGCGTGAAAAGGGAACCTCTCACACACCTATTGATTGATGGATTGTTTGATGAAAATATAGTAATATATATATATATATATATATATATATATATTGGAGAGAGAGAGAGAGAGGGAGGAGAGAGAAGAGATGCGCATCAACCAGGGAGACATTGACTAAAGCAGAGCTCACCAACGCTACATCCCACACCCACAGCTATCTCTCTCTATCTATCTCTCTCTATCTATCTATCTATCTATCTATCTATCTATCTATCTATCTATCTATCTATCTATCTATCTATCTATCTATCTATCTATCTATCTATCTATCTATCTATCGATCTATCTATCTATCTATCTATCTATCTATCTATCTATCTATCTATCTATCTATCTATCTATCTATCTCTCTCTCTCTCTCTCTCTCTCTCTCTCTCTCTCTCTCTCTCTCTCTCTCTCTCTCTGAATACTGCGTTCAATCCTGGTGCCCTTATTACCAAAAAGATATAAACAAGCTAGAACGAGTTCAACGTAGAGTTACCAAAATGATACCTAGCCTAAAGAACAAACCATACGAAGAGCGTCTTAGAGAATTAAATCTATTTCCTTTAACCCAGCGCAGATTAAGAGGTGACTTAATTCAAGTGTTCAAAAGCATCGACAATATGAACTGTAGTAAGTACTTCACTATCGACCAATCTAATTACACGCGGGGAAACGGTTGCAAAATTATTGGTATATCTTTTAACTCACACGAATCTAAGAATTTCTTCTTCAATTGAGTTGTCAACTTGTGGAATGGGCTTCCCCGAGACGTTATAGACTGCAGCACCGTTGATTCATTTAAACTCCGCTTAGACAAATATCTCGCATCAAACCCGCGACTGACTGCGTTTGTAAATTAATAACTTTATTTTATCCCCCCCTCAGTTACTAACCCATCTGTCCCTTACTAACTTCCTAATCCTGCCACGGACATTAGTTCTAGGGCAGTAGTTCCCTTTCCAATGTTCCCTTACCCACTCTAAACCACTGTTTGGACACTTGATCCTCAGTGTTTTGGAGGACAAGCAGCCTAGAAGGGTCATTAGACCTGTTGTTGCTTGATTTCCTTTGTACTCCTTTGTACTCCTTTGTACTCTCTCTCTCTCTCTCTCTCTCTCTCTCTCTCTCTCTCTCTCTCTCTCTCTCTCTCTCTCTCTCTCTCTTATATATACATATATAGTTTGTAAGGCCAGACTGCCTAGTAAGGACCTTGAGGTCTGTGTGGTCTGTGTATCTATGTAGCTCTATGTAGCTCTCTCTCTCTCTCTCTCTCTCTCTCTCTCTCTCTCTCTCTCTCTCTCTCTCTCTCTCTCTCTCTCTCTGTAGTAGTAGTAGTAGTAGTAGTAGTAGTAGTAGTAGTAGTAGTAGTAGTAAACCTTTTAGAAGGGATACTAGTATACAAGATATTTGCCCATCTGGAAATCCACAACTTGGTCTCAGATCACCAACATGGATTCAGGCGACGCCGATCATATCTTACCAATTTGGTGGACTTTTTCCACAACATGCTGAGTGAGTATGACAAAAGTAGAGCCATAGGCATCCTTTACTAGTTTCTCACTAAGCTTTTGACAAAATGCCTCATTACAGGCTAATGTCAAAAATAAGGTCACAAAATGGATAAAAGGTTGGCGCACAGATAGAAAGCAATGGTTGATAATCACTGGTGTTTCTTTTGAGTGGACTCCAGTCACTTCTGAAGTTCCACAGGAATCTGTCCTTGGCCCACTAATGTTTATCATATATGCCAATCAAATCTATATTGGTTTGTTGAGTGTGATCTTCAAGTTTGCAAATTACATACAGTATACCTTGGAGTGAATGTGAAGGACCCTAAAGGGGTTGAACAGCTCAGGATGGATCTTAACAGACTGGGGGAATGGTCAGAGACATGGCAGATGCCACTAAACTTGGATAAGTGCAAGCTGATGTATATCGGCCAAGAACTTCCCAAGGTATGCTATTGGGAATGCCTCTGGAAGTGACTGACTTGGAATATAATTTGGGTGTTCTGATTAGCAGTGACCTTAAGTTTTCCAAGCAGTGCATTGAAGTAGAGAAGAAAGCTAAGAAATTATTGGGTTATATTAAGAGGCATTTTTAGTATAGAATTAAGGAATATCTATGTATGTATCTATTTAGATATATTTTTGTATATTTAACTGTATCTTACTATCCCTCCCACTACATATAATAAGTCTCCTCTTTTCATCCACCAATATATCTTCTTTATCCCACTGTACTGTCTCACACACACAACCACTCCTTTGTATATATATATATATATATATATATATTTTTTTTTCTCTTTTTTCTATATTCCAACTACTACCTCTCGGGCATAGGCTGATAGCCTTTACACTCTACCGCTGAACACGGTGAGGCCCGTGAGGTCTTGTTCCAGTCTAGGGAGTGAAACATGCGAAGCACCTATTCACGGCTCGAACCCAACTCCATCTCTGAAGCTGCTTTGCCTCTGCGTTTCACAGTCTCACTCCCCAGGCTCGGACCCTCACTCTCAGAACGTCACCTATTGAGCAATTAACTCACTAGGCATTGCCCCCCTGTAGTATATTTTGAATATGGGAATATTCATACAGTGCTATTTAATCAGGGAACAATGGGGGTATTTTGTTTTGGCATTTCGGTGTGCTGTGGTAATGCACTGAAACTAGGTACAGCACAAATTCCATCCCAATAATATCTTCCCATTGACATATTGGGATTCGAACCCGGGTCCATTGGATTACCAGTCCAGTGGCAAGACACCACTCTGCCACACCTCATACACACATACATAATTAGACACTCCTTTATACACTTTCACTCTACATATACACACTTTATGCACACACACACACACACACACACACACACACACACACACACACACACACACACACACACACACACACACACACGAACGCCCTTTGTCAGTGTATTGGGAGTTCCGGCTCTGGTGTCGGGGGTTCGATCCCACGCACGACATGGGAAGTTTCTCTCAAAAAACATTCCCTGGCCGTGAAGACTAGAGTCTGGACAGACCAGTCTCGATGAACACACTAAGTCTCCTGCCCACGTCCTACTCCCTCTGGGGTATGTAGGCGCCCTCGTTAGCAGCCAGGATAATTCTGTTGATCCCTTAGGATAAGACCTAGGTTAAGTCTGTGTATTTTCAGCCTCATTGTCTGCCGGCTCGAAATACACCGATTATTATAAATATTATTACACATACACATACACCTCCCGCATGAACACACCCTTACAAAAACACACACCCTTACACACACACACACACATACCCTTGCACAAACACACACACCCTTGCACAAACACACATACCCTTGTACACACACACACACACACACACACACACCCTTACTTACGCTTATACACTCACACCCTTACACACGCTTATACACACACACCCTGACTACATATTTGCTCCCCTGTTCTCTGGCACTCAGCTGGTCAACTTCTGGAAGCTCTACCTGGCACTGCCTTTATTTATTGCATTTGTTTATATTGTTTTAGTGTTTGGGTATCTTTATATTTAGTATTTTGTTTTGTTTACCTGTTATTTTATATATTTATTTGTTGTATGTTTTCATTTTACTTCTGTATTTATATCATTTATATTGATATATTTATTTTATGGTCTGCATTATTTTACAGTCCTTTTGTATATGTAGTTATTTTGTTAGATACTGTGGTTTAAGTTTATCAATATTATCTTCATATAATTATTATCTATCCAGCATTAAGGCGGTGTCACACGAGATAATTTTCCGGCTATTATTTCGGGCAATTATAGTCTGGCAGCTTCAAAGTTTAAGTGGCATAAAAATTTAACTACCTAACATAATCTACTTTTGATCTAATTTCCGAAGCAAATGTGAAAGAACGTCAAAATAGTACAAGAAAAAACTTGCTCATCGAAAATTGACGGAAAAAGCGCTCGTATGACACTGACTTTACCATTAACACTTACAGTGCAGGCATATTTCCGCCATATTAGGGCTCATTCAGCCACTTCTGATTTATTAGGCACATGCCTGAATGAAATTAAATGTATTCAGCCGAAAACTAGAAGAAAATAGCTTCAAAATGACACCAAAATGTGCTAGGTAGCTTCACCCGCAGCGCTACCATAGACATTCGCTAAAATTAGCAATTCTCGCTAATATCTCACTACATTTGGCTTTGGCAGCACTGTGATAATATCTCGCAAGACTCTGACTCAGAGCCTTCAGTGCCACAGCCGCTTGGCTGGGAGATGGACGTGTGGCCTGGCGTGCTCCTGCTTCCTCGCACTCGATTTTACAGGCTTTTAAAGGCTTTAAAAACCGGCAAATTGCTGTAAATTGCCATGGCGTTCGGGAACGTCTCCCGCAGCCAATGGGTTAATTATTGGCTTCTGGAACCTCTACTTAGGATTAGGTTTATTTATTGAATTATATTTTCAGTATATACAGTATGTAGTGATTATTTATACTCTACATATTTTTTCTCCGATGTACAGTACACCTGGCAAAATATTCAACTAGTCCAGTGCTACCTATGTGTATGATATTCAAACTAGTATAAGTAGGCTAAGGGCGAACATAATATACAGACTTAGATCATCAGTTACATCTTTTGTTTAGTTTATTTATATATTCTTTGCGTTTCACATATCTATTATATAAATACCTATACCCTATTGATTCTAAGTAGACAGAATATCATATTCCTTTTCTCATAACTCCAATTGTACTTGTTTAATCGACCTGTAATTTATACCAATTTGAAAGGGTTATCCAGTAAATGGGTGGGGAAAATTACAGCCCGTTTGCTCCGGCCCTCCCTGAGTTTGGAGAGATTAGGGTCAAGATTCTGGCCTAATTATAGTGAACAGACTATAGGAGGCAAAGGATGACAAATATAGCAGCGAACGACATCGTTATTTCCATACCGATGTTACATCATTATTTATATATTTTGTTTTTTGTTTTTTTACTGGGGGTGGCCGACTCGAGACAGAGCCCGAATAGGGACAACACAATACAATAAATAAAAAATAAAAAATGAACACACAAAAACAAAAACACAAATTCACACACATCTAGGTCACCCAGGAGAAGACCCAGAGACCAGGGAACACCAAGGTCACTCCAGCACTCCCCCGGAATATTTATACGCTATATAAAATGGCAAATTCACATACAAGATGCAAAAACTATATTTAGTTACCGTTCTGAAAACCTATAATGGTGCTTCTAAAACTGTATTGTTTAAGTGTGGTTTATAACTAGATACATTGTGTGCATCTTGTATGAGAATTTGTTATTTTAGATAGATTACAAATTTTATGTTTTGTTATTTATAGAACCCTGAAGATGGCATACCGTAAAGATGATGTTGAAACGTCGGTATGGAAATACAGATGTTCACTGCTACATTGGTCATCCTTTACCCCCTTTAGTTACGGTTCCCTACGAACACCCCTTTGTCACAAGAATAGACTATTCTGTATAATGATATAAATAAAAGAAGCCTGGGATCAGCTGGAAGCCTTGCCTGATGTACAAACTTGCTGGTCGCTGATTTATTTACCAATGAATTACTACTGTTTATTTGTTTTATACTGTAGAAGCTTTAATTAATTTATGTCGTTATTTATTTACCAATGAATTACTACTGTTAATATGTTCTATACTGCAGAAGCTTTAATTACTATATTTTATTGGCACAAATTATACTGTGTGTTTTTTTAGGCCAACCACCTTGTCAACCTTATGTGTCAATATTTGCGCGCGCACACACACACACACACACACACACACACACACACACACACACACACACACACACACACACACACACACACACACACAGGAATTACCATAAGCTTGGGTGTATAGGTTGCGATTCTAATTGTTATAATATTCATGAGGGCTTTTATGCACCGTAGATATATATTATAATATTCCAGCCGAGGCCATCCACCTTACTAATGCTGTGCTTCTTGTTATTACAACGGCATCGTACTATCAATGGTATTATCACATCAGAACATTTGTCAATTTCCAATGGTCAACTTAATTTCGGCTAGACTTCTTGGGTCCTTCTGGAAACTAGACTGAAGATAATTTAATTTAGCTGAAAGATTTTTTTTTTTTTCCAAGTTTACCTCATAAGCTGCCAGACCAGTATTGACAATAACAGTTAGGGGGAAAACCGTTCGTGTGACACCAATCTTACACACACGTACGAACGTTTCTATTTATTGTACGCACCTGATTGTCATAGGCTAAGAAAACATAAATGCTAGTTATTTTTCCGCCTGGTGTAATTACAAGGAGTGCCTACAGTGTCCAGGCCGTCCACCTTCCCAACCTGCTGTTTAGTTTTAGGTCCAGTATAATTGTTATAATTGAATTCGTAATGATAGACTGATAGTATAGTGTTGGCGTCGGTGTAAGTGGTTGTTAGTTATGTATATTTTCCTGGCTGATATGATAACATGCGCAATAATTATAATATGTGTTGTTTGCGTTCTCCACAGCCGAGGCCAACTACCTTTCCAGTCTGATATTCAAACACTTATCATTTTTTGCCCTGTAGGCCACTCACATCACAGAAGTGATGATGATGGTGATTATGGTAGGAATAGTGATTGTGGTGGTGCTTTTAGTAGTAGTTGTGATGGTGGTGATCTATTGTGATAATGGTGATTATGGTAGTGATGATGGTTGTAATTGAGGTAATAGCTGTGATAGTGGTACCGGTAGTAGTAATGATGGTGGTGGTGATTGTGGTAGTAGTATTACTGATGGTGGTGGTGATAGTAGTAGTGATGATAGTGATAGTAGTAGCGATGATGGTGAGTAGGACTGATAATGGTGATGGTAGTATTGATTGTCTTAAAAAGACCCATACATTGTGTGGCAGTCTCCAACACCATAACGGGGGCAAAGTCTACCATCTCCCATTGCCTCGTTTCATATTCATTAGTTTTAAACTAGTGCACAAGTCATGGTAAGAATATATGAATGTTTTGAGTGTATATAATGTTATAATTATTATCATACATGTCTCAGCCAGCCGAGTTCATCCACCTTGCCAACCTGCAGTGCTATTATTATTATTATTTTTATGTTTTTATTTTATTTGTGTGTACATATACACACTGACACATACATACACAAACACGATTCTAGACACACTATACACACCCTAATCATTGTAGGATTATTACTTTTCCTTTTGCCAACACTATCTCATGACATAGGCTAACTGCGTGTTTGCTATAGTCGTTTCTGAGATATAATGAAACTATGGGTCCGAATGATTGCCAAGTTAGTTGACACCGGGTATATAGGCACTGCTCCTTAGCATAGTTTGACTATGGGAATATTCATCCAATGCTAATTTATTGAAAATAGTGAGGGTATTTTTAAGGCGTTTCAGTCGGTTTTGTGGTGATGCACTGAAGCCAAGTACAGCACAAATTCAACCCCAATATTATATTCCCATTGACACATCGGGATTTGAACCTGGGACCTTAAGATTACCAGTCCAGTAGCAAAACCACTCGCCACACCTTTCCATTTTAAATAATTTGACATAATAATAGTATGATATTTATATTCTGTGTTTTGTGTGTGTTTCAGCCGAGGCCATCCACCTTGCCAACCTGCTGTGCCAGTATGGGTACTTCTTCCCCGTGGCCGACTCCCGCTCTCTCATTGTCAAGGACGACTCATCCCTCTACCGGTTCCAGGTACGTACCATGGCTCCTTGGTTATCTAGCACATAAACTATGTTGTATATATGTATAAGAAGGAGACAAAAGTGTTGAATGGAAGACAGACTGGAAAAATTGGTTTACTCTTAGGTTAGAGAGTTGGACAGAACAGGGGTGGGAATGTGTTTAAAGGCGAGTGCGACCTACTCTCCACAAATGCCGGATTCTCCTATATTGTATGCTCGCTATTGCTCGCCCAGAAAGAGAAAAATAGACACCTGACTGGGATGAAGTGTTATATAATCGCCATTCTAATGAGGTGAATTATTTTAAAATCTCCAAACTAATGGAGTAAACCAGGGTGGTTCCTAAAAGCCCCGTCTGCACCAGATAGGGTTAAGGTGTCATAAACAACAACTCATGATATACAGTATAAGGCTACAGTCAGTAGGTTAGCTATGAACATGGCTACGTATAATATCCCGGACTCTCACTATCATTGTAATACTATCATTACTACTACTACTACTATTGTTACTACTATTACTACTACTATTATTTTTGTTCTACTGTATAATAATTGTTTATTATCGTCTTCAGCTGTTTCATGTTTCAGCTTCTTCTTCCTGTCTTCGGCTTCTTCTATTTCTTCTTTAACACACACCCCCACTCTCTCTCTCCACCCTAGTTTAAGAAGTCGCACTGTCACAATAACTCCCTGATTTTCCGAACGGCATGTCAATTGATCCCACTCCCTTTCTTCCACTCTTTGGTTCGCTTGCTTTCGCTTGCTTCCATTCCCTTTCTTTCGCTCACTTCCACTTGCTTTCTTTCGTTTGCTTCCATTCGCTTTCTTTCGCTCACTTCCACTTGCTTTCTTTCGCTTACTTCCATTTCTCTTACTCACTTTCGCTTGCTTCCATTCGTTTTCTTTCGCTCACTTCCACTTGCTTTCTTTCGCTTACTTCCATTTTTCTTACTCACTTTCGCTTACTTCCATCCGCTTTCTTCCACTTGCTTTCTTTCTCTTACTTCCATTTCTCTTACTCCCATTTCCTTTCTTTCGCTTATTTCCACTTGCTTTCTGTTGCTCACTTGGTTTTTCTTCCACTCGCTCTCTTTTACTCTTTTCCCCCACTCACGTTATCCCCTTGTAATCTTTAACTCATTTTATTTCCTTCATTTTCTTTCACTCGCTTTCTCCCATTCGTTATGACTTACTTCTTGTTACTCGCTTTCTCTCTCTCTCTCTCTCTCATTCCTGTTATTATTTCTCCTCCTCCTCCCTCCTTCTGTACACTGCATCATTACTTCCTCCACCTCCCTTCCTTCGTTTCTGTCCTTCCCCACCTCCCTCCCTTCGCGTCACTTCTTTCCCACCTCCCTCCTTTCTTCTTCCCCTCCACCTCCCTTCCTTCGTCTCTCTCCTTCCCCACCTCCCTTCCTTCGTCTCTCTTCTTCCCCACCGCTTCCCTCCTTTCTTCTTCCCCACCTCCCTTCCTTCGTCTCTCTCCTTCCTCCACCTCCCTTCCTTCGTCTCTCTTCTTCCCCACCTCCCTTCCTTCGTCTCTCTTCTTTCCCACCTCCCTTCCTTCGTCTCTCTTCTTCCCCACCTCCCTTCCTTCGTCTCTCTTCTTCCCCACCTCCCTTCCTTCGTCTCTCCTCCTCCACCTCCCTTCCTTCGTCTCTCTCCTTCCTTCGTCTCTCCTTCCCCACCTCCCTTCCTTCGTCTCTCTCCTTCCCCACCTCCCTTCCTTCGTCTCTCGTCTTCCCCACCGCTTCCCTCCATTCTTCTCCCCCAATCTTGTTATCAACCCTCCTCCTCCCTCACTCTCCTTTTCTCCAGTCCCTCCTTCCTCCCTCTGTTCTTTATATTCACCTCTCCCCTCCTCCACTCCCTTATTCCCCTCTCTCCCCGCCCCTCCACTCTCTCTCTCTCAACTCCTCCCCCCCCCCCCAGGCTCCTACCCTCACATTCCTCCCCTCCTCATCCCTTTCTTCTTTATCCTTGTCCCCCCACCATTTTTCCTTCTCTTAGTCTCCCTACTCTTTACCCATGTCCTCCTCTTCGTCCCTCCCCTCCCCCACCCCCCTCTCCCTCCCTTCTTTATTCCAAGCAAAAAACAGAGGCAACCGAGGACCACCAGCGATAAGGACCGAAGACAGCGAGGACCGAGGACAGCCATGAACATAAATGTAGATCCGAGAAGAACCAAAAATATTATTAAAGAGCGTTCCGCGAGTTCTAAAATAACAAATTTAAAGGTTTTCTATGCAAACGCTCGTAGCATACGCAATACATTTTCAGATTTAGAGGAGCTAGTGTTTACAGAAAATTATGATGTGATTGGCATAACAGAATCTTGGCTCAATACAGAAGATAGAGACTTTTTAGCAGAGTATTCACTTCCCGGTTATGTAATGTTTGAGAAAAGCCGAATAAATCGAAATGGAGGTGGCGTTTTACTTTATATCAAAGAAAGTCTTAACCCTACCCTCTTGTCAAAACCTCAAATTGTGAACGTCGACATATCTTTTGTGCTAATAAAGAATAATAAAGGTACAACAATAATACTTGCGTTAATATACAGACCTCCAGCTCAATCAGTGCAAACTGACCGAGAAATTTACGAACAAATTGCAGATGTAAGTAACTCACAAGATACCGTAATTTTTGGCGACTTTAATTTACCTGTGACCAAGTGGGGCGATACTCTTACTTCACACTCCGGACATGACTTGTATACGAACTTGCAAGAGAGTTCGCTTTATCAATTTGTTCGAACACCGACCCGTGGTAATAACGTTCTTGACATTGTACTTGCAACAAAAGAAGAATTAATAGAGAATTTGAATGTTGGTGATAAATTCAGTAACAGCGACCATCGTACGATAACTTTCACTTTAAAGTTTACTAGTAACGAACCAAATAGTAGCATCGAAAAAGTCCCTAATTTCAAGAAAGCAAACTTCCATAAACTTAGAGCTATGTTTAAAGAAACTGACTGGAGCTTTTTAATTAACAATAACGACATAAATACATCTTGGAAGTTATTCGAAACCACTTACCTAAAAGCAGTGCAAGACTGCATACCATCGAAAATACGGCGTCCAGGCCATAATAATAAGCCCAAATGGTGGAATAAAGATATTTCAAACTGCCTGCTTGCTAAAAAATTTGCTAATGATAGATTAAAATCCTCACAAAATGACGAAGAATGGGTGAAATTTGTAGAGCTACGACGCAAAGCCAAAAAGTTAATTAAGCAAAGTAAAAAGACCTTAGAGTTACATATTGCGAATCAAAGTAAAACAAACCCGAAAGAATTCTATAGTTATATCAGAAAGAAAAAAGTAGTTACTTCAACTGTTGGACCGTTAGTCGATGAAAATGGAGAATACACCAAAGACGAAGTACAAATGAGTAATGCCCTCAATACCTTCTTTGCATCAGTTTTTACAACAGAAGACCTCAGTGATATCCCTACACCATCGCCGATTCAGATTGATAATTCAGATGTTCTAAGCAATATCACCGTTACAGAGAGAGAAGTATTGAATTGTTTAGATAAACTCAAGGTAAATAAAACGCCTGGACCTGATACAATCTCGCCTAGAGTTCTAAAGGAAGCTAAGGATGAGCTCTCCAAACCACTGACATTACTATTCAATAAATCCTTGCAGTCTGGAACTATGCCTGATCAGTGGAAGCTAGCCAACGTAACACCGATATTCAAAAAAGGCAGCAAATCCCTACCCAGTAACTATCGTCCAATTAGCTTAACCTCAGTTGTATGTAAAATGCTAGAAACGGTCATACGAGACAGACTCGTAAATCACTTAGAGGAAAATAACATACTTAAAGATACTCAACACGGCTTTCGTAAAAAACGTTCCTGTTTAACAAACCTCTTAGACTTCTTCCACGATATCCTCAACCTCTACGATGAGAGTAAAGCTGTAGATATTATATACCTTGATTTTCAAAAGGCCTTTGACAAAGTTCCCCACAAACGTTTACTGCTAAAACTAAAAGCGCATGGAATACAAGACGGTGTGTTGAAATGGATAGAAAATTGGCTCAGCGACAGAAAGCAAAGAGTAGTCATAAACGGTAAGGCATCTAAATGGACCAATGTAAGTAGCGGGGTACCCCAGGGATCGGTACTAGGACCAATTATCTTTCTAATTTACATCAACGACATATATGAGGGTCTCACCTGTACAATCTCAAAATTTGCTGACGATACAAAAATTGCAAATAGCGTACTCTCAAAAGAACAAGTTGATGATATGCAACACAATCTAGATAAATTGTCATGTTAGGCCCAAATTTGGCAAATGAGTTTCAATGCGGATAAATGTAAAGTACTACATATCGGATACCTAAATGAGAAAGCAAACTATTCGATGAATGGCACTCAGCTTAAGGGGAGATCTCCACTCGAGGGATTTTTTCTTGATCCCTTTCTCCTTCATGTTTAGCCCCATTGCTTTTGATATTATAAAATGTTTGCCCCATTAGTTTAGTGATTTTAAGAACTTTCACCCCATATTAAGACCTTTCGTGCCATTCAGGTGTCAATTTTATCCTGGCGAGCGATAGCGAGCCTGTAATTTAAGAGGAACCGGCCTTCGGCCGGGACATTTTTCTACCGAAAAATGTATAAATTTATCTTGAAAGGGACTCAAGGGGGTGTAATTTTAAGCTTAATGGAGGTCTAGGGAATAAACTGAATACCTCCCCTTAAGAATGTAAACAGAGAAACCGATCTGGGAGTAACAATATCGAGTAACCTAAAACCGAGTCAACAATGTTCAGAAGTTGTTAAGAAGGCAAACAAAATAATTGGCTTTATAGGCAGGTCATTTGAGCATAAATCCAAAGAAGTTATCCTAACCCTTTACAATTCCTTAGTCCGCCCTCTTCTGGAATACTGCCTTCAATCCTGGTGCCCTTATTACCAAAAAGATATAAACAAGCTAGAACGAGTTCAACGTAGAGTTACCAAAATGATACCTAGCCTAAAGAACAAACCATACGAAGAGCGTCTTAGAGAATTAAATCTATTTCCTTTAACCCAGCACAGATTAAGAGGTGACTTAATTCAAGTGTTCAAAATCATCAAAGGCATCGACAATATGGACTGTAGTAAGTACTTCACTATCGACCAATCTAATTACACGCGGGGAAACGGTTGCAAAATTATTGGTAAATCTTTTTACTCACACGAATCTAAGAATTTCTTCTTCAATCGAGTTGTCAACTTGTGGAATGGGCTTCCCCGAAACGTTATAGACTGCATCACCGTTGATTCATTTAAACTCCGCCTAGACAAATATCTCGCATCAAACCCGCGACTGACTGCGTTTGTAAATGAATAACTTTATTTTATCCCCCCCTCAGTTACTAACCCATCTGTCCCCTACTAACTTCCTAATCCTGCCACGGACATTAGTTCCAGAGCAGTAATTCCCTTTCCAATGTTCCCTTACCCACTCTAAACCACTGTTTGGACACTTGATCCTCAGTGTTTTGGAGGACAAGCAGCCTAGAAGGGTCACTAGATATGTTGTTGCTTGATTTCCTTTGTACTCCTTTGTACTCCTTTGTACTCTCTTCTCTCCCTGTCCTGTTAGAGTTCCCCCTCCTCCCCCCTTTCTCCTTTTCTCCCCATTCACCTCCTCTCTCCCTCCTCCCCTTCTTCATCCCTCTCTTCTCTCCCCTCCTCCCCCACTCTCTGTCTCCCCCATTCACCTCTTCCCTCCATCCTCCCCTCCTTCATCCATCTCTTCTCTCCCAATCCTGTTATCTCCCCTCCACCCCCCTCTTTCTCCCCCATTTACCTCTTCCTTCTCTCCTCCCCTTCTTATCCCTCTCTTCTCTCCAAATCCTGTTATCTCCCCTTCTTGTTTTCTCTCCCCATCTCTCGCTTCTCTCCCAATCCTGTTATCTCCCCTCTTCCCCATCTTTCTTTTTCCCCCTCCCCCCCATCTTCCCCTGGCTGCCTTCCAGACCAAGACTTCTCAGATATCCTCTAGATAAGTCTCTCTCTTCCTTTATACAACTCTTTTGGTAGACTAAACCTGGGATACCAACCATCCACCCAACCCACCAACCCATGCTCATAGATAGTGGACAGGTATTATTAATATTATTATTTGCTTTGTTTGGTATATTTGTTTGGTATATTTTATTACATATAAAGGTAACTATAATAAATGAGTATGTCTTTAAATGTTATAAGAATTGATATGTGTGTTCTATGACAGAATGGCGTGATTAAAGCCTACACTAATTAATCTCGTTCAGATGTAATTCAGTGTACTTAAGTTTGTTAGGGTAAAGGTAAGCATGCGGGTAGATAAATAACTGGCAGTTTATCTTAATAAATAAAACAATGACCCCACAATCAATAAAAGTAATTTATTGTGTTTGGATCATGATATGCATGTTGGCTTTTGGGAAAAACTTCTTGCCGCAAATATAACCCATATTTCTGTCCATGGATAGGATACTTAACCCATTGCCTGCAGGAGACGTTCCCGAACTCCATGGCAATTTACAGTAATTTACAGGCTTTTAAAGCCTCTTAAAGCCTGTTGCATCCAGTGCGAGGGAGCGGGAGCACGACAGGCTGAATACATAGTCATTTTATTCAGACTCTTACCTAATCAATCAGGAGTGCCTGAATGAGCCCTAATAAGGCGGAAATATGCCCGCAGCCAAAGTGTATAAGGGGACTGGTTATTTTTTTGGAATCTATTTGTTTATATTTTTTCTTCCTCATCTTTCCGTCCCCTTTTCCACTCGGATGGCACAACCATCACTTCTTCCTCTGACAAAGCTGAACTCTTCGCTCAAACATTTGCTAGATACTCCACCTTGGATGATTCCGGTTCTATTCCTCCCTCTCCACTCACCTCTCTCCTACTTATGCCTAATACCCTAATCTCTTCTAAAAATGTATTCTCTATCCTCTCTGGGCTTAATACTAAGAAGGCGTATGGTCTGGACTGTGTTCCTTTTGTTGTACTCAGAAACTGTGCTTCCGTGCTGACTCCCTGCCTAGGCAAACTCTTTCGTCTCTGTCTCTCTAACGTCTTCCCTTCTTGCTGGAAGTTTGCTCTCATTAAACCGTAAGAGATATCTGAGTTATCTCTCTAACCCTCACCAGACCTTCACCAACACAACAACAGGATCGAGTGTAATAGTCTCAATAAAATGTAAGTGACGTGATCAGCCTTTTAACTTTTTTCTGGCTGATATTATATGAGTTTACTTATTTTAAAAAGGGCCTCCAGCACAGGCTTCGAACTATGTCATTTAACCCTTTTTACTGCCACATATCCATCTTGAACAGCACAGAATCGTCTTAATATAGCTAGAATAAAATGACAAAGACGTCACCGGTACAGAAGGGGTTAATTAGCATATGAGAAAGGTGTTGACTCTCCCAAGATGAAGGAGACTAAAAAAAAATTATCTAGTGTAAGCCGAAATGATGAGCTTGACGTCACTGAAGGGATTAATCATGTGAGCTCTCCCATTACGAAAGAAAAATGCATAGATTTGCCTAATGTAAGCCGAAATAGAATTGCATTGACGTCATCGGAGTGACTGGATAAATTAGCATATAGGGAATGATCAGAAAAAATCCACCCTCCCTCTTTCCCCCTTAAGGTGCATTCATACGATCTTTTTTCAAGCGATTTTTCTTGCCACCTTTAGTCTGGGAGCATCTGAATTAACCCTTTCTGTACCGGTGATGTCTATTTAATTTGATTTCAGCTACATTAGAAGATTATATGAAACTTAGGGTGGATATATGGTAGCTAAAAGAATTAATGGATATAGTCTGTATCCTTTTAATGAGTAGACATTCTTCCTAAGCTAAAGATAATCGTCTCATAGTTGCCAGAATATAATGAGGACGTCACCGGTACTGAGTGAATTAAAGTGATGTAATAATTCTGTCAGCGGTGCTATTTTACCTTCACTATAAAACGTACCGTATCTTACATGCAAGTATAATACATACATAAACATATAAAATACATATATTTTGTTCAAGTGGTTTCTAGGACTCATTTGACACCACATGGAGTTAAAGCTTGTCATTGGGACACCCCCTATTACTTGAATGAACACAATACCAAAACATATATATAAATAATTGGTTCTAGGCGTCATTGACCAGACTCTTCCCCCGTTTGTGAATACGACTGTTTGATAAGAGGCTCTGCACGCTGCTGTGGGGAGGGGATTAAAGGGGCCCACCTCGCTGTTTTTATCTTTCTCTACCTCTCTCTTTGGCTTGTATCCATTCGGCCCCATTCAGCCTACTGTTTTAAGACTTTTACCCCCATCCAGGTGTCAATATTTTCCTGGCGAGCGGTAGCGAGCCATCATAATTTATACAGTATATATTTTTTTGTTTTGACAGCAAGCTAAATTTTTTAATTAAATTTGTAAATTTTTCGATAGAAACATTTATCAGGCGAAGCCGGATTTCTCCATATAATGTTGGCTCGCTATCGCTAGCCAGGAAAAAATCGACACCTAGATGGGGATAAACGTCTTAAAACAGTTGGCTGAATGGGGCCGAATGGATACAAGCCAGGGAAAGGGAGAAAAGGAGAGAAAGATAAAAAGAAAGCTGGTGAACCCCCTTAAGTGGAAAGACAAACTGGTTCTGAAGGCAGTTCCTGGGAAGGGCATTAGTTACAGTGCGTGGGTTCCTCTATGCGGCTAGAATTAACTAGTTTTGTGTTGCATATTTTATTTTGAAGGGTTGTTGGTGAATATCTCTGGTAATTATACATATTATTTGCTAGGACTGCTTGGTAATTATTTTGAGCTTTAGTGGGTGTGTAACCTATAAACTTGTCTGAATGTTTTTGTATTTATTACACACACACTCTCTCTCTATAGTGTGTGTGTGTGTGTGTGTGTGTGTGTGTGTGTGTGTGTGTGTGTGTGTGTGTGTGTGAGGTACACTGCATATAGAGAGAACCCAAGGAACTGGCTATTACTTCAATTAGTGGAGCAGATAACTGCAAATTTGAGGAGAATCGTTCAAATGGTGATGCAAGCATGAAATTTGGTACATTACCCTTCAAGGTCCATTCTTCTCAGAAATACCGCTGGCCACGCGAAAATCCAAGATGGCGGTCATTTTTCAAGATGGCTGCCGTGCCTGACCATATATTGCTTAATTTTTGTTTAATTATTACCTGGTGAACATTTTAAGAGAAAACTGTTTCTTGCTAACCAGATTAATGAGAAGCACTGTTTTAATCATTGTCATAGTCTATAATTTGAATTTTAGAATGGCATCCAAGATGGCGTCCATTAATTTCATATGTTCATATCTAAGCAACTACTGAACATATATACATGATTTTTGGTGTGCACATACATTCTTTGGGTCAGATAATCCAATGGAGCCATTTTCACATTTGTTAGTAAGGACTGAGGCAGTGATGAGATCTTGCAAATATAATAGAGTGATGTCACTCAGCATGGGGTTCAGTGTCAGCTTATTTTACTGTACTATACTATAAGTTGTAGTGTAGTTTAATTTAGTGTCCCAAATGCTTTCTAACAGCCCCATATCAATTAGCTACTAGACAGTAGTTGGTAGTTAGTAGATAGAGTTAGATAGCCGCACCTGAATTGACAGGGTGTGCCAGCGCGGGAGAGCCGAGCCAAGGGTAAGGGGGCTATACATGACTTGCTCATGTACTTACCTGGATGGTGTACAGACCACACAGGACTTAAATGGCACTGGATGAATCATCGGGCTAGGTGTAGGTCACCCGAACCTAGTTGTATCCCATAAAGTAATGTGTGTGTAATTTCGTTAAGGTGGTAAAAGGATAAACCCTCGGCCTTAATCAGAAAGCAAAATGGCAGATTCAAAATCCATTTTTCCCATAAGACAAACTGACTGGTAAAAATTTTGTCTTTGCTGTATTCTATTGACAACAAAGACATAGCTCACCCCAGCTCAGTGGAACTTCTGCAGATTCACTTGGAGAGAGGCCAAACTAAATTCCAGGACTTTTCTGAAGCCTTAGCAAATAATCCAGTTTCCTTCTATGAGTCAATCAAGAGGAACAAAACTGACTTCTTCAGGCAAGAATCTGCTCCTCACTCAAAGCAGAAGCTTCTGAAGGAGGACTACAAGCTCTTCTCAAAGCTGTTCATCTCCTGTCAGAGCAGACAGTGTGATCTGCAGGAGTTCTTCCAGCATGAGAATCAGGCATTCCCAGCTGCACTGAGTGAGGGTGGAAGGCTGTACACTTGCCAGAAGTCTCAACTGACCTCTATCTTGGAGACTCATGTTACCGGTACATCAACAGACGAAGAACCAGAGACCGATGTCCTGATTGTAGATGGGTCTGCTTTGGTCCATGTCTTGCCACCAAAGAGAGGAAAGACCTTTGAGGGCTATGCAACTCTGGACTTCCTGCCATTTATTCACAGCTATGCTACGAAGTACAAGACAACACATCTTGTCTTTGATGTGTACAACCCATCCAGCCTCAAAGCCGAGACCAGGTCTCAACGTGGCCAGGGAGGAAGACGCAAGGTGACAAACAAGAACAGCATTCCATCCAATTGGCGTAACTTCCTTAGGCATAATGACAACAAGACTGAGTTGTTCCAGTTCCTGGCAGACAGGGTTGCCCAAATGTTTGCACCAAACTTGGTAATTGTCACAAAGGGATCTGCAGTCCTCAGCACTCATGAAACTGGTCTTCAAGGACTGGACAAGTGCTCTCATGAGGAAGCTGACAGCCGCATCTTTGTGCATGCCAAATATGCTGCAGAACATGGGAGCAAAGCTGTCATGGTCAAGGCAAATGATACAGATGTTGTGGTCATTGCAGCGAGTGCCTTTCCAGCCCTTCAGAGTTTGGGACTAGAGCAGTTATGGGTGGCATTTGGTCACGGTCAAAGCCGGCGCTGGATCAGTGTGCATGGCCTGTATCGCTGTATGGGGCAGGAGAAGGCTAAAGGCATGTTATTCTTTCATGCCTTCACAGGGTGTGACACTGTTTCAGCCTTCCGTAACAAGGGAAAGAAAACTGCCTGGCAGACATGGGATGTTTGTCCAGAGGCCTCCCCTGTCTTCTCCAAGCTGAGCCAGTACCCTCTTACAGTGGAAGATGGTGACCTGGAGATACTGGAGAGGTTTGTTATACTGATGTATGACAGGTCCAGCACTGCTACCACTGTGGATGAGGCCAGGCTTGACATGTTTGCCAGAAAACAGAGGCCTTATGAGGCCATTCCACCAACAAGAGCAGCTCTGCTTCAACACACTAGACGAGCTGCCTTCCAGGCTGGTTGTGTTTGGGCCCAAGCAACCCAGTGTCAACCAGAAGCAGAGAGTCCTGCTGACTGGGGATGGCAGAAGGTTGGTGAAGAATGGCACGTCTTCTGGACAGCCAACTCCCCTATAGCCAAGAGTTGCGAACAGCTGACCAAATGTGGCTGTAAATCAGACTGTCGTGGCAGGTGCAAGTGCTACAGGCTGGGTCTCTCCTGTACAGCTCTGTGCACTTGCAAATGTGAGGTGTGAGTCTTTGATTCTATGATATTTTTACTAATGTTATTTGTACTCAATGGATATGTATAAATGGTGTGAATTAGGCCGTTTCCTACGATATAATCTTCCTTCACTTTGTCTAGTTACTTATGACCCTGATGAGTTAATAATGTGACAAGTCTTTCTAATTCTCTGACCTCAAAAATGTAGGATTAGATGAAAAAATCATTTGTCTAGCTCTACTAATAGCCAAGATATCACAAAATTTGTCTTTAACCCCAGAACGCCGATACACTACTCAAATAGCACGGCTTTAAATAGCCTGCTGATGGCTGCTATTTACTTGTATGACGTCACGGTACTTTTGCGGTAATTTTCACCGAGTTCCAATATCACCGAAACTACCGTGATGTCAACACAATGGGTTTAAGGAAATTTCACTATGGCAAAGGTGCGTAAACACGGAATATCACGGAAAAGTTACCTCACGAAAACAAGCAATATCTCAGTAACTACTGGGCCTATGGAGCTGAATTTTTTTACGAGACAAAAGCTGAAAGTGACCTCTCTCACGTGGTTTATGACTCATTTCTCTATCTTTATTCTTTGATTAGCTATTAAGCCATAAACACTACCGAAAATCGCCAAAAAAATCCGGCCTCCTCGGGTTAATGGCGGCCATCTTGGACGCCATCTTAGTTAAAGTCTAATATGCAACTGCTTTGGACAAAATTACCTTCACTTACCACGTTAGAGCTAAACAAAAAATGGATTGGACAGTATTCATGTCTTTTTTTCTTTCAATTAACTGACCCATAACAGTAGGGCTCAGTCAGATGTGTCGGCCATCTTGAAAAATGGTCGCCATATTGAATTTTTGCGTGGCCAGCGGTATGTGCTTTGAAAGTGAGCTTTGAAGAATACCTGTACCAAATTTCATGCTTGCATCACCATTTGAACGATTGTTTCACTTATCTGCTTCACTAAATAGTCTTTTTAATTAATTTCATTGGAGGTGTTTGGTGTTGTGGTGAAATTAATAAAATGTAGATTTTAAGTATATGGGTAATACCTACAACACTTTTGGAGTGTTGGGGTTTCAAGTAAGCAATCAAGTAATGTATATATACAGTATATATATATATATATATATAGTCCACAACAAGGACGATGATATTTTTATATCAGTAATTACTTACAACAAAACGAAAAAGTATGCGAATAAAAGTTATAATCGGCATGTATTGCCTACTATTGGTCTTTGAACCCCAGACTTTCAAATGAGATTCCTGATATTTACCACTAGCAGTAGCTGCAAGGTTTCATTAGCTATAGAGTTGCGGTGGAGTGGTCTTGCTACTGAGCTGCAGCCACAAGGTACCGGGTTCAAAATCCGATGTGTCAAGGGAGGATATTATTGGGATAGCATTAGCGCTGTACCTAGTTTCACTACTTCATAAAACACACCGACACACTATTAAAAAACACTCAAGGTGCTCGCTTGATACTCTGACATTTGAATCCAACATTTCGTTAGTGGGTCATCCTGCTACGTTAGTGTTTTCGTTCATTAAAGATATAATCATCATGTAGACGGCCAAAGAATTCAATCAATATGTGTTTTCCACTGGTCCACAACCAAAATATGTGCCTGGTCCCCACGAGAGGGCCGCTGGTTGAGAGTGACATGTGTCGAGGGACGTCCAGTGGTGGCAGACACTGCTCCTGGGACAAGCTGGGGGGAAAATTGGTGGACCTACACGCGCACACACACACACGCATACCAGCTTCAGGGACAGTCATGGGGTAAAATGTGGTGGAGCTACACGCATACGTACACACTATACGCAAGCAAGCATTAAGGGGAGATGGACCGGTTTTCTGGACCACTTTCTCCCTCATGTTTAGCCCCATTAGTGTTCAGATGTTAAAATGTTTGCCCCATTAGTTAGTCGATTTTAAGACCTTTCGCCCCATTTCTTCGTCAATATTTAGACTTTTCGTGCTATTTAGGTGTTGGTTTTTTCCCTGGCGAACGATAGTGAGCCTTGTAATGTGGGAAGAATCGGCCTTTGGCCGGGACATTTTTCTACCGAAAAATTTACAAATTAATCTAAAAGAGGGATCTAATGGATGTTTTTTTAAATTTGATGGAGGTCTAGGGAGGAAACTAGAAAAATAATTAATAAATGCAAATATCGCCCAAAAAGTGAACCATCCCCCCTTAAACACACACACTCACGGAGAGAGAGAGAGAGAGAGAGCTTTGGGGACAGTCACGGGGTAAAATTGGTGAAGCTACTCGCATACACACACGCACACGCACTATAAACAAGCAAGTATTACACTCACACACGTGTACAGACATATATACACAGCTTCAGGGACAGGCATGTGGTAAAATTGGTGCAGTTACAAGCATACACATACCCACACACACAAATGAGTATTGCACACACATACCCACACACACACAAATGAGCATTGCACACACATACCCACACACACACAAATGAGCATTGCACACACATACCCACACACACACAAATGAGCATTGCACACACATACCCACACACACACAAATGAGCATTGCACACACATACCCACACACACACAAATGAGCATTGCACACACATACCCACACACACACAAATGAGCATTGCACACACATACCCACACACACAAATGAGCATTGCACACACATACCCACACACACAAATGAGCATTGCACACACATACCCACACACACAAATGAGCATTGCATATACATACCCACACACACAAATGAGCATTGCACACACATACCCACACACACACAAATGAGCATTGCACACACATACCCACACACACACAAATGAGCATTGCACACACATACCCACACACACACAAATGAGCATTGCACACACATACCCACACACACACAAATGAGCATTGCACACACATACACACACACACAAATGAGCATTGCACACACATACACACACACAAATTAACATTGCACACACATACACACAAATGAGCATTGCACACACATACACACACACACACAAATGAGCATTGCACACACATACACACACACACACAAATGAGCATTGCACACACATACACACACACACACACACACACACACACATACACACATACACACACACACACACATGAATATTGCACACACAAATGAACATTGCACACACACGCACACACACATTTTATTATATTTCTCAATCTAATGCAATAACATCTTGGTTTACTCTTAAGAACATAAGAAAACGGGAGTCTGCAGAAAGCCAATCGGCCCAAACAAGGCAGATCCCTGTCACACCCAACCCCAATTACAAGGCCTAATTATAAACCCAATTCACTAATACCCTGAGGACTGACCTCACCAAAACGGTCAGAGATCAACACAAGATTACGGGGATCTGCAGAGCGCCGATTGGCCCACAACCGGCAGATCCCCCCTCACACCCAACACATCTCGTCCATATGCCCATCTAATCCCATCTTAAAGCTCACCATCGCTCTCGATCCCACCATATCACTCGGTAGCCTACACCACATCTACAACTCTGGTACCAAACCAATATTTGCCTATATCTTTTTTGAAACGAAACTTATCTTATTAAAAACCATTTGTTCGAGTTCTTTCGCTATTACTGAGCTTCAGTACATTTTTCATGTCCCCTTTATTAATCCCACTTGAACACTTTTATCATATCACCTCTAACTCTGCGTCTTTCTAACGAATGTAAGCCTAATTTGTTCAACCTTTCTTCATTTGGTAGATTTCTAATATTATGAATAATTTTTGCCATTCTTCTCTGTACTCTCTCCAACGAATCTATGTCCATTCTGTAATAAGGACACCAAAATTGGACAGCTTCATCCATATGAGGTCTCACTAATGATAAGTAAAGTTTTAAGATAACATCAGTAGTTCTGTTACTCACACTCCTTGAGATGAACTGGAGAATCCTATTTGCCTTGTTACGAACGCTTATACCCGGCCTGTTTTCTAGGCTTCAAATCGTTACTAACAAACACACCCAAATCTTTCTCGCAGTGTGAGTTTTCTAATGCTGTATTAGCTAGTTTATATTTTGCAATAGTGGAATATATGTACAAGCTCAGATTAATATGCAAGATTCGAAACTGCATAATACATCGTAGGCTTGTCCATATTTCTTTAACTGTCTTGATAGCGTAATGCATAGTGCGTGGAATTTCGATGTGAGTATCCTGGGTTCGAGTCCTCTGAGTTCCACATGCATTTGTTGATTTCATTAATTAAGTTTAGATGTGAAGTTGGTTGGTGTAAGAAACAATTATTCGTCTTCCCTATTTTTAATAGCTTGCATTTGTCAAAGTTAAAATTCATCTGCCAATTTACTGACCATTCGTGTAAGGTATCTAGATCCCTTTGGAGGCACTATATGTCGCTATCACCAGTGCTACCAATATGGCGGAGGTTGGCCAATCTCTTGAAACTAGCCTATAGGGTATCTCGATCTATAGTGTACCCTAGTTACAGAGATCGGCTAACACGCTACACGAATCTGCACATACAGTATACTCTATTCACCTTTCTTTTCTACAAGCCCCAACACTCTAAAAAGGTTGTCACTGAAGAAAGGTGTTATATGTGTAGCTATATACTGGTATGTTGGTACGCGCGTGATTGTGTGTCGTAAATATAATTAAGTTACCCTATAAACTGTAGTTTTCTATGATTCAAGAAATATAGAATATGACATTATATGATAAACTCAAGTATATACACTTCACAATAATTATTCTGTTTTAAATTATAAAACACCTGTAATCGGTTCAAAATCTGTGTTATCTTCTTGATCATAGCTAATATGATTGATTTCAAAACTACACTCGATTAACAATCCTAATATAATATAACAATAAATCCATCACAACCTGTTCCCCAGAAGCGAAATGATAATTTTAAGTTTATGACTGCGTCATTCTCATTCAAACTTCTGCTCAGGTTGTTGTTGTTCCCTAAGCTGCCTGGCCGAACAGCCCCGAGTCTCTGAGAAAGGCCATGGCCACGATCGGGCTTTCCCACAGAGCTCTCATTGAGTGTAGATTGTGTTGTTGGCGTAAGTGGTTGTGTGAAATGCAGTCTTCTATGATGTGTTTAATGGTATGGGGTGCTGTGTTACATCCCGGGCAGGCGTCGACAACGGAGTCATCCAGTCTCTTCTGATAGCTCAGGAGAGCTGGATGGTGTCCGCATCTCAGCCTGGCCAGGTGGACTCTGTCCTCGCGAGGAAGGGAGGATTCGGAAGGATGGATTTCAGGAGGTCGTGCATGCAGCTGCGTGTTGTCTGTGAGTGAGTGGATGGATCGGTGAGAGATATGAGTATGGATGTGCTTCTGGAAGTTGGTTCGGGGTGGGCAGGGAGGGAGAGAGGACAATAATTGTGTGTGATACCGTGTGCTGGGTGTTGTTTTGATATTTCTTGGTGTCTGTGGGTGTGTTGCCATGTAGTTTAGTTGGTGGTCTTGGTTCGTGGAGGCTGCTGCCAGGAATTGAGTGCCTCTCATGTCCAGATGGTCTTTGACTTTGAGGATTTTGGTTTCTTGATGTAGGTGATCTGTGGGTGCAGTAGCTGTGCAGCCTGTAATGATCTTCAGGGCTTTGTTTTGAATAGTCTGTAAGGTCTTATGATGTGTTTCAGCTAGGTTAGACGTTCAAGTATTTACTGTAGTTTTGATAGTGATATTTGTACGTTTCTAGCCATAAATCGCGTGAAGTTTTGATCTACGAACTTCTTGAGTATTAATTAGAAGTACTGTACTGTACTTATATAATTATATTTACGACAAAGCTTAAAGTTTCGTCATAAAATAACACAAAATGACTGACCGTGGAGTCAAGCGGCCGCGGGACTGTTCCCATGCTAAATATAATGAAAGGTGTTACCAGAACGATATAATGATGAAGAACTTTACCAAGAAGCAAAAACTGGAAGTGATTAAAGTGGCTCGTCCGCAGCCACAGGTGTCCCGGGGCCTCGTTAAAATTATCGACCCCAAACCTTTGAGAAAAACTCTGCCAAAAACTAATAATTATCGTCCCGGCCAAGGCAAGACTAACCCCGCTACAATGTCTCTGAGGCAGCGGTTGTTGCAAACCATCTCTAAGAATAGGTTCGCATTTGATCTGACTAACCCGTCTTGCAAGCTAAACAGCAAGCCAGGTAGCAGCTTCAGCGTGCGGAATACAGTCACACCAAAATCCGCCTTCCCCAAACCAGTCCAAATGGTGGCGAATGAGGTCCGGGAACGAGCTGGAAGACCAGGACTTCCCAGGTTATTACTACACAACAAGCATGTGATGGCAAGAAGCCCATCACGTTTATCTACTTTTCAAGAAAGGTGTCTTTCTGAAATGCTGTGGCGGTCAGTATCGCTAAAAATCCCGAAAATAAGCATTTTCCGATTAAAACTCGACCTTCCCGGAAGCATCCCATTTTTATGTTGCATCTACGAGAATTAGGCATTCGTTAATTACTGAAATATAGTTATTTCAGTTGATTTGCTGTGACCCATTTATGTATTAGTTATTATATATAGTTATTTTATATGTATGATTATATACGGAATGATTTGTTATAATAAAAGGAGCTTATTCTATAATTACTTTTCTGTTATAAGAACAGAAAAGCTCTTGCTTGTTTTTAGTAAACTGCTGTCCACAATAAAGAAGCATTCAAACACTACCGTCGCCTCCAAGCTCACGATTATTGCATTCTATATTTTTCTGCCCTGAATCAAGCCAAATCTGTTCTTAGACTTGCCAAAAACTCTCTATTAACAAATGCATTGACCTTTCCAAATCTAGTTCTTCCCAGTCTTTCTGGCATCTAGCCATCTAGGCATCTTTAGACCATGGTATCTGGGTCTTCCCCTGGGTGACCTAGATGTGTGTGAGTTTGTGTTTATCTGTGTTTGTTTTCCCTGATTTTGCTCTGTCTTGAGTCGGCCACCCCCAAGAAAAAGAAAAAAAATACGAAAAGTGGGGATTGGGTCTGAGCATATAGATAGATAGATAGATAGATAGATAGATAGATAGATAGATAGCCAAAAACTTCTCCGACAAATTTACTTCCTTGTTTTTCCCTCCACTTTTGTATTATGATGTACAGACGTAGACAGATTAAGCAGACACATGTGCTGATCTATATTGTAACTGGGTAAGCTCTTAAGGGGGTCACCTGCTTTTTTTATCTTTCTCCTTTTCTCTCTTTCTCTGGCTTGGATCCATTCGGCCCCATTCAGCCAACTGTTTTAAGACGTTTATCCCCATCCAGGTGTCGATTTCTTCCTGGCTAGCGATAGCGAGCTAGCATTGTATGGAGAAATCCGGCTTCGCCGGAGAAATTTTTCTATCGAAAAATGTACAAATTTAGCTTGCTGTCAAAACAAAAATATATATATGCTGGCTCGCTACCGCTCGCCAGGAAAATATTGACACCTGGATGGGGGTAAACGTCTTAAAACAGTAGGGTAAATGGGGCCGAATGGATACAAACCAGATAAAGAGAGAAAAGGAGATAACAAAGCAGGTCACCCCCCTTAATTTCATCTTTGAATTTTTTATACAGTATATCCGCAAGAACAATATGTTGAGCCCCACCAAGTATCTGCTTCCTCTGTCTAATAATTGATGTCTCGGCACCAATTATGTTTTGATCAATAATTGGTATCAGCAATATTTACACATGATTTCTTCTTTTTGAGTGAGATATACCAACATGTTCCTACACTTACCCACCCTATTTAACATCTGACAGACATTAATACAGCACAGAGTGAGCCAGACGTAATGACAGCTGGGACATGACTTATTAGCGCAACCGTACACACGGCCTAATAAGTGATGTCTCGGCACCAATTATGTTTTGATCAATAATTGGTATCAGCAATATTTACACATGATTTCTTCTTTTTGAGTGAGATATACCAACATGTTCCTACACTTACCCACCCTATTTAACATCTGACAGACATTAATACAGCACAGAGTGAGCCAGACGTAATGACAGCTGCGACATGACTTATTAGCGCAACCGTACACACGGCCTAATAAGTGATGTCTCGGCTTGAGATATACCAACATGTTCCTACACTTACCCACCCTATTCAACATCTGACAGTCATTAATACAGCACAGAGTGAGCCAGACGTAATGACAGCTGGGACATGACTTATTAGCACCACTGTACACTCGGATACCATAGTCTCTAGCCCACTCACAAGAATTCGTGGACGGCCTATGTTTTTCGTTATGCACTTATAATCTACCTGGTTTGAATTGAATTTAATTGAAATATGTGTTTGTTTGTTATTTAGCCTTTAGTATACAATTAGTGGATTGAAATGGCTTTTCAATAAATAGTATACTGTATATAGTTTTGTAAGACGTTCGGCCCATTACTTTGGCAATTTTAACACCTTTCGCCCCATTTCGTTGTCAATTTTAAGACCTTTCGTGCCATTTAGGTGTCGATTATTTCCTGGCGAGCGATAGCGAGCCTGCAATTTTAAGAGGAACCGGCCTTCGGCCGGGATTTTTTTTTACCGAAAAATGTACACATTTATCTTGAAGGGGGGTCTAGGGGGTGTTTGTCTAAGCTTGATGGAGGTCTAGGAAGGAAACTAAAACAATATATGAATAAATTTATTTATTATGATAAGAAATAAATGAAGTCAACGAATTGTTATGAGTGGTCTAGAGACTATGGTATCCGAGTGTACCTTGAATTTGGCGCTTTCACTCTTTCAATTTGTGGGGAACATTCGTTACTGGCTGCTGTGCTTTTTGTCTCCTTCATACATTTCATTAACAACAAAAACCCACACACATTCACATCTTAGTAAAAAAAAAAAAAAAAAAAAAAAAAAATCAAACACCCTGCCAGTGGGTGACACAGAAAGTTGTAGCATCTCTCCAGACCACATCTTCTACTCGTCTCCACCTATATGTCCCAATTTCCCTCCCTCCCTCCCTCAACTTCACCTCTGCCTTATGCTTACACACACACACACACACACACACACACACACACACACACACACACACACACACACACACACACACACACACACACACAGACACACACTACCCTCTTGAGCGCTCAACACACTCAATACCATCGACACTCCATCATCCCTGAGTCCAATCTATACTAGCCATTATCCCTTCCCATCCTCTTCTTCCCTCTCTCTTGTCTTCCTGTTCCCTCCCCTTTCCTCCTCGTCCCTTTCCTTCCCTTCCCTCCCCTTCCCTCCCCTCCCCCTTTCAGATCAAAAAACGACAACCGAGCAGGGGCAGTAGCAGCGACATAAACTACCCCATATCAAATGTAAACTCTATCCAAAATAATATCACGGCCTGCTACGTTAATGCACGCAGCTTACGCAATAAATTCGAAGACCTGGAAGCACTTGCATGTATGGAGGAATGTGATATAATCGGTGTTTCAGAATCTTGGATCAACACGGAAAAGCGTGATTTTTTGGCGGAATACGCATTACCAGGTTATACTCCCTTCAGCTGCGAAAGATCCCATAGAATGGGAGGTGGGGTTCTGCTATATGTTAAAAGTAATCTTCACCCAATCGAGGTAACCAAACCTGCCATAAATAATATTGATACTAGTTACGTTCAAATAAATAATCAAGCAAGCAAGATAATAATTGGCCTAATTTATCGACCTCCTGCACAATCACCCGATACTGACGAGAAACTCTATGATCAAATAACAGAAATAAGTTGTCAGGAAGAAGCAGTAATATTTGGCGATTTCAATCTGCCAGTCACAACATGGGGCGAACCACTAAATGCTCACGCGGGACATGATCTATATGCTAATCTTCAGGAAAGTGCCCTTTATCAACACGTAGAACACCCAACGAGGGGAAATAACATTCTGGATATTATTCTAACGACAAATGAAAGACTGGTAAATAGCGTTAAAATCGGACCGGAATTTAGCTCTAGTGACCATAGGATAGTGTCCTTTAACATTAAAGTAAATAATGACAAAGAAAACGTGAGCACGGAAAAAGTACCAGATTATCGAAGGGCCGACTTTAACAAACTTAGAAGGCATCTTGCCAATACTGACTGGAGTGAAATGACCGAAACTCACGATGTAAATCGATTATGGAACATATTATCTAATAATCTAAACAAAGCAATAAATACAAGCATCCCTCTACGAAACCGGCGCCCAGCAGGCAAATATAAGCCAAAATGGTGGAATAATTAAATAAAAAACATCCTCTTAGTAAAAAAGCAGGCATACCAAAAATATAAGGCAACTCAGAATAATAGCGATAAATTAGAACACGATAGACTGCGTCGAACAACCAAAAATCTCATCAAAGGAAGTAAGAAGAATCTGGAACTTCATATTGCCAGCTCCAGCAAGTCCAATCCGAAAGAATTTTACAGCTATATAAGAAACAGAAAAACGGTAACTTCAACAATAGGCCCACTTGTTGCGGAAAATGGAGATCATACAGATAACAAAGTACAAATGGCGAATATCCTAAATAACTATTTTGCATCAGTTTTTCACGTCGGAAGATACTACCGGTAACCGACCTACCCCTACGAATCAATCAAATGGCACTGAGCTCGAAAACTTTACGATTTATGAAGACGATATCCTGTTCGCAATCAACAATTTGAAAGTTAATAAAACCCCAGGCCCTGATAAAATATCCCCAAGGATCCTAAAAGAAGCAAAACACGAATTATTAAACCCACTCGCAAATCTGTTCAACAAATCATTGAATGTTGGGATAGTTCCAAACGAATGTAAACTAGCTAACGTGACACCCATATACAAAAAAGGAAATAAGTCCTCTCCCGGCAATTATCGACCAATTAGCTTAACATCGGTAACGGGCAAATTAATGGAAACCATTATAAGGGACAAAATAGTAAAACATTTGGAAGAAAATAATTTAATAAAAGATTCTCAGCACGGTTTTAGAAATAAACGTTCATGCTTAACAAACTTACTCGACTTCTTCAATGATGTTTACAAATCATATGATAAGGATAGAGCAGTTGATATAATATATCTCGATTTTCAGAAAGCTTTCGATACCGTACCCCACAAGAGACTAATTGACAAAATAAAAGCTCATGGCATAACAGGAAAAACTCTGAAATGGCTCGAAAATTGGCTCTCAGACCGTAAACAACGAGTTGTAATAAATGGTGAAGAATCAGATTGGTGCAAAGTAAATAGTGGCATTCCCCAGGGTTCGGTATTAGGTCCTATTCTTTTTATAATTTACATAAACGACTTAGACGAAGGAATAGAATGCAAAATTTCGAAATTTGCTGACGATACAAAAATTACTAATAAAGTAACCTCAACAGTACATTGGCAAAAACTACAAAGTGACCTAGACACTTTAGAAAACTGGGCAGAAAAATGGCAAATGAAATTCAACATAGAAAAATGCAAAGTATTACACATCGGTAGTAACAACGCTAAAAAAGATTACTCAATGAACAACATTCAACTATCAAATACAAATAATGAAAAAGATCTGGGAGTTATAATATCAAGTGACCTGAAGCCGAGTAAACAGTGTACAGAGGTAATAAAAACTGCTAATAAATTGGTGGGTTTCATCGGCAGAACATTCAAATTCAAATCAGAAAAAATCAACTTACTCTATTCAACTCATTGGTGCGTCCCCATCTCGAATACTGCGTGCAATTCTGGTCACCGTACTACCGAAAGGACATAAATAAACTTGAAAGGGTGCAACGCAGAGTCACTAAAATGATACCCAGATTGCGTAATAAACCGTACGAAGAGCGCTTAAAAGAACTAAATTTGTTTAGCTTAACAAAGCGCAGAATGAGAGGTGACCTAATAGAGGTGTTCAAAATCTTCAAGGGATTCAGCAACCTAAATGTAAGCGAATGATTTACGATCAATCAAGCAAACACGAGAAACAATGGTTATAAGATTATAGGCAAGCGTTTTCATTCTCACGAGGCGAAGCATTTCTTCTTCAACCGCGTTGTGAATAATTGGAACAGACTACCCTCGAACATTGTAAACTGTAATACTGTCGAAACATTTAAGAACCATCTGGATAAACACATGGCAAATAACCCCCGATTAACACAGTTTCTTTCAGAATAACGCGCAACGAAATGTCAACGCATACCTCAATGTATATTGATTTTCATACATCTGTTCCCTTTCAGAATTGTAGTAAATAGAGTTAGCTTAGATTACAAATCAACTTCTTTTTTCTCCCTGTCCTGTCCGAATTTCCGTGTCAGTTTTTCAATACTACATGGTATTTTTCCTATCTGTTTCCATGCCAGCATTAGCTGGAGGGAGTGGTGGGTGGGGAGGAGCCTTCTTCTTTGCTATCCTTTTCTCTACCTCGTAGTCAGTAGATTAGTAGTTTTAGATATCCAAACTGCCCCGTAAGGACCAATAGGTCTGTTGCAGTTTGTTCTCCTTTGTATATTCCTTTGTATATTCCTCTCCTCTCCTCTCCTCTCCTCTCCTCTCCTCTCCTCTCCTCTCCTCTCCTCTCCTCTCCTCTCCTCTCCTCTCCTCTCCTCTCCTCGCATCCCCTGTTCCTCCCTTCATTTCATTCTCTTCCTTCCCCATGCCTTCCTTACCCTTCCATGTCCACCTATATCTTTCCATTACGTATTATCCCCTGTTTTCTCCATCCTTTCTCTTCCCTTCCCATACTTTAACTTCCATTCCCTTATCTCTCATTCCCACCCCTTCTCTCTCATTCCCTCTCTTTCCTTCACATTCCTATTCTCTTCTGTCTTTCTGTTATTCTCTTTCTTTCCCTATTTGTTCCTTCTGTCTTCCCTTCTCTCCCTATTCTCTTCTTTCTGTCTTTCTGTTTCTCTTTCTTTCCCTATTGTTTCCTTCTGTCTTCCCTTCTCTCCCTTCTATGTCTTTCTGTTTCTCTTTCTTTCCCTATTATTTCCTTCTGTCTTCCCTTCTCTCCCTATTCTCTTTTTTCTATATCTTTCTGTTTCTCTCTTCCCTATTTTTTCCTTCTGTCTTCCCTTCTCTCCTTATTCTCTTCCCTATTTTTTCCTTCTGTCTTCCCTTCTCTCCCTATTCTCTTTTTTCTATATCTTTCTGTTTCTCTCTTCCCTATGTTTCCTTCTGTCTTCCCTTCTCTCCCTATTCTCTTTTTTCTATATCTTTGTTTCTCTCTTCCCTATTTTTTCCTTCTGTCTTCCCTTCTCTCCCTATTCTCTTTTTTCTATATCTTTCTGTTTCTCTCTTCCCTATTTTTTCCTTCTGTCTTCCCTTCTCTCCCTATTCTCTTTTTTCTTCTGTTTCTCTCTCTTTTTTTTCTGTCTTCCCTTCTCTCCTATTCTCTTTTTTCTATATCTTTCTGTTTCTCTCTTCCCTATTTTTTCCTTCTGTCTTCCCTTCTCTCCCTATTCTCTTTTTTCTATATCTTTCTGTTTCTCTCTTCCCTATTTTTTCCTTCTGTCTTCCCTTCTCTCCCTATTCTCTTTTTTCTATATCTTTCTGTTTCTCTCTTCCCTATTTTTTCCTTCTGTCTTCCCTTCTCTCCTTTCTCTGTCTTTCTGTTTCTCTCTTCCCTTCCGTATTTGTTTCCTTCTGTCTTCCCTTCTCTCCCTATTCTCTTCTTTCTGTCTTTCTGTTTCTCTTCCCTTCCCTATTTTTCTTTCTGTCTTCTCCCTTTCTCTCCCTATTCTCTTTTTTCTATATCTTTCTGTTTCTCTCTTCCCTATTTTTCCTTCTGTCTTCTTCTTCTCCCTATTCTCTTTTTCTATATCTTTCTGTTTCTCTCTTCCCTATTTTTTCCTTCTGTCTTCCCTTCTCTCCTTATTCTCTTCTTTCTCTGTCTTTCTGTTTCTCTCTTCCCTTCCGTATTTGTATTCTTGTTCTTCATCCTCTGTCTTCCCTTCTCTCCCTATTCTCTTCTTTCTGTCTTTCTGTTTCTCTTCCCTTCCCTATTTTTCCTTCTGTCTTCCCTTCTCTTCCCATCATTTCCCTTTCCATCATCGTTTCCCTTCCTAATCTGTTTGTGATGCCCTCATCCCCCGAGATGAACACCCACAACAACAGCTATGACCACGAAGATAGCCTCCTTAAGGGGGATCACCGTTTTTTTTGTTTTTATCTTTCTCTCCTTTTCCCTCTTTCCCTGGCTTGTATCCATTCGGCCCCATTCAGCCAACTGTTTTAAGACGTTTATCCCCATCCAGGTGTCGATTTCTTCCTGGCGAGCGATAGCGAGCCAGCATTGTATGGAGAAATCCGGCTTCGCCGGAAAATTTAGCTTATTGTCAAAACAAAAATATATATATATGCTGGCTCGCTACTGCTCGCCAGGAAAATATTGACACCTGGATGGGGGTAAACATCTTAAAACAATAGTTCTGAATGGGGCCAAATGGATACAAGCCAAAGAGAGAGGGAGAGAAAAAGAGAAAAAAAAGCGAGGTGGGCCCCCTTAAGAAATCCAGCCACCAAAGAAAAGGATATATACCGTAATAGAGAAGTCTACCATTCACCATATTCTATGAAGCAAGACAAGAAATATACCCCACAGAAACCTTGCATCCCCGAAACAACAGCTGCCACGACTACAACAGAATCAACAAGGCCACCACTAACTACATCAACAATGAGGAAAATATACATCCTTGAATTACCAGGAACAGAAATGCAAGATTAGTATAGTCCACCCACTGTACTCCTTTGTCCACCCCACGCCATCCTCTACCAGCCAGCGAGATAGTTCCACCCCACATGAAGTCACAGTCTCCGCCCCTCGTTATGTTATACCACCCAGGTTTCCTGCCAGCCACCCATAGGTAACCTCTTCAACTACTTCCAGGCAGAAAGGCACTAAATCTGCCACCTCACACTTAGAAGTAGGTGCCCCTGTTCCACGGACACCAAAGAAGAGCAAGAACTATGACTATCAAATAAGGAAATTGTTCAGTAGTTTGTCTCTTTCCAAGCTCCTCGGCGCTTCCAAAGGCCGAGATATAGGTGCTTACCAAAATCTACTTTTTGTCACACATGCTTCCCAAGGGTTGAAGAGGGCTTCCCAAGACCCGATCCACGGTGCTTCCCAAGATCGACACGGTGCCTCCAAAGGCCACCTGGGTGCTTCTGAAAATCCGACCTGCTATGCTTCCCAAGACAGCCCCGGCACTTCCAAAGGCCAAACAGGCGATCCAAATATCTAAAGAGTGCTTCCCAAGACCTGACCCGCAGTGCTTCCCAAGACCGCCACAATACTTCTCAGTGACACTGATAACTCAGTGCTTCCAAAGATCAACCCGGTAAGGACCACTCTCGACTTAATCGTAAGTGCAGCCGAGATACGAAGATGAACCACCGACCACAATGGTCCAGCCCAGACACCCTATGCCTGAGTCTTCCAGCCGAGCCGAGGACAAATACCTTACCCTTCTCCCCTATCTCCGAGCCAGCTGACCCTGACGATCAAATTCCTACCACGCCAGGAAAACATATCGACATTGCCTAATTGTAGAGTAATATCCGACCTTCACATGAAGGCCCCTTCTAGTCACAGTACTTAATATATTTATATATAATACACACACTGTCCTTGCTATCTTGCCAGAAATAATTATACCTTGAATACCTCAAAGACAACTCCCCCTTTGCTGGTGAAGATATAATTATTTACTGTAACGTTAACTCTGATGCAACACCCGCCATTTGCACTCTTATAAACTCAACCGCTCACCATCTAATTTAAGTACCGGTACCTCCATTCTTGTATAAGAGTCTACGTCTGCCTATATCAGACCAGCAAGTAAATGCTATATTTTTATAGTAAGACAGGTTTGGCTGGGCAAAATACTTATTCCCCTTCTTTTTTCCAAGCCTTTCTTTCCCATCATGTAATTTGTCTGGTTCCATGTCAGTTGAACCAGTGCCACTTCAACCAGTGCTAACTCAACCAGTGGCCACTTCAACCAGTGACCATTTTAACCAGTAACCTAACCTAACTTAACCTACTGGTTGAAATGGTCACTGGTTGAAATGGTCACTGGTTGAAGTGGCCACTGGTTGAGTTAGCACTGGTTCAACTGACCTGTCACCAATTTGTCTTCCTTTTACTTCCGTTTTCATCCTTCCTCTTGCTACCCAACTATATTTGTCCCTCTTTTCTCTTCCCATTATTTCCCTTACCTTTACTTTCGTTTCCTCTCTTATTTCCCCCCTTGTTTTTCTCTTCATCACTTCTCTTTCCGCCCTTCCTTCCTCCCGCATCCTCCCTCACCCTCTTCCTTCCTTCCCCCCTTCCCCTCCCTCACGCTCCTTCTTCCTCCCTTCCCCTCACTCCCCTCTCCTACTTCCTCCGTTACCCTCCCTCCCTCCTCCTTCTCCTCTACCCTGTCTCCTTTAGTGCCATTAATTACTTTAGTGACGTCACAACCGCATTACCTTGCTCTCTCTCTCTCTCTCAGTGAATTTACAGTATAGGATAAATCAATAATGGCCATCCACACTATTACTGTCCTAAAAGGCCTAGTTCTCCTAATGCTACGTGCTCTATCAGGATTTAAAGGTGAGCTGTCGATGATTTACGGGAAAATAGGATGTGATTTATCTATACCTTCGCTTCATTCATTTCTCAGACCCATTTCTTTGGTTTTATATTTTAGTTTTAGTTTTGTTTTGTCAGCCGATATTGAATTTGGTGGAACGTATATGAACGCTGGTGTGTGTTTATCCGTCTGTGGTTAAACGTTTATGAAGTGAATTTGATGAAGCTTAGTTAATACTTTCATGTCATATTTACAGAGAAACAATATATTTTGGTGAAAATTTGATATCACCTGTGGAGTTAATTTCTTTACTACCACACGAGGTTCAACATACTCAAGTCACTTAGTCTGTGTGTACTGATTGCATATTTTATTGCACAAATGCCGTATATGGACATAATAGCACAGTATATAAATGGTCGTGAGAGAGTAATAGTGTGTTTCTCTCTGTGCTAAAGTATAAACTGACCCTAGTTGTCATCTTTGAGGGTATGTAGGTGGGCCTGAAGATCACAGCCAGTCTCCAATGGAAAAGCTAATCTGGCTGATAGATTCAGATTGGATATTAACTCAATTATTGCGGGCTGTCTTGTTTACATCACCGTAGCGGCTGGCGGGTATATTTACAGAAAATTAGCTTCATTCCATGCTCTTTTTCATGCATAAGCAAGAGCCAGAGCGTAATACAATTATGTATCTGTGAAAGGACGATGATAGAGCTTTCTAATGACACCTGAATCATCCCAGTACGACATCTGGTTATCTTGCAACGATCTTGCAAACAAAGGCAAAGATCGGTAAAATAGCGGCAGTATTGGCCTAATTTGCAGTGTGAGACACTGCACATGAGTGAGATATTTCGGTCTCGCACATCAGTATGTGCACGCTCGCTGTGGCGCTATGCGCTCTCTCAAACGCCGGGCCTCTCTCTCAGCGCTCATAATATTCTCAAAATGGCGCCCCGTCATATGACTGGTACCGCAGGATAGGCCAATTTTCTCTCTCCCGTCATATGACGGTCGCCGCGAATTAAGAGTTAAGGATTAGGATGGTTCTCACACTTAGGTATATAAAATGTAGTGTGATCACTACAGTACTTCTTCTCTGGCTTAACTGAAAGTTTGAAACTGATACATAAGGGTATGTTTTTTGGAGAACTGAAGGAATATGAAACTACTAGCCGTTTGTCACTCCACTTACTTGTATTGGAAGCCAACAGGATCTGGCCTATGTCGAGAGTCTATCACCTGTATATTTGGCCGAAGGAACAAAGACAAACGAATTTCACATTTCTCTCCTCTCTAAACAGCTTTGGAGGATGATGAGACCCGATCTATTTCACTTCCCAGATCGAGTTACCCTCATACCAGCCGAGTCCCTTATCTAGTCACCTTGGCGTGGGCACAGGCAACGCCGGTCAGCCTTGCTAGGCCATGGAAGCTGACCAGACCCAGTCTCTGTCACGCAGCTTGCGCCTGCATACTTGGCTTAGCGAGCAAAGGCAAGCTAACTCTGCTTGCCTCTAAGCAGCCTGGGAAGCCGACGGGACCTGACCTATGTTGTACCCCGGGTTTACTTACCCTTATTGCAGCTAAAACCTCCACCCTAGACTCATTGGTGTGGGCATGCGCAATGCTCGGCATTCTTGCTAGGTCTGAGGCTGATGGAACCTGGCATATGTCACTCCCCAGATTGAGTTACCCCCATGCTATCCGAGGCCCCCCACCTTAGAATTCTTGACCTGGGCGCTCATATCAAAAGAAACAAACAATGACCGTGAAATTTATTATATAGATCAAAAATAATGTTATAATTGAATATGAGATAAAGGAATAACCGACATAGGCAATAATATAGGGGATGAAAATTAATCATGAGACAAAGAACTAACCCTTCAAAAGCGCCCCTCCTGATTCTTCGGCTCTATTCAAACCCGACCCTGCAAAAGAGAGGAGAGCAAGTATCTTATATATAAGTTTGGCCTTCCTGCCACTACCAGGCGTCTGCTGTGTAAGATAGGATATACAGTAACGATACGACCTTAGTGATATACCCCGTGGTGCGGAGTTTCTATAGGCTTTTACAGTGTCAAGATTTATTTGATGGGTTTATTTTGGCAATTTTATAATGTTTCGCCCATTAGTTTGGCTTTCATTAGATGTTTCTCGGATTCAGGTGTCGATTATTATTATTATTATTATTATTATTATTATTATAATTTTGTTGTATTTTTATTTTTTGTATTATTATTATTTATTTTTTTACTGGCGATTGATAGTGAGCCTGCAGTATAGGAGAACTATATTATATACAGCACAGTTTTATCTCAGATTATTAACATTCCTTACTTTGCCTGTGTTTCTTCTTCACCCCCATCACTACAGGAAACAGATTAACTTGCTCATGTAGTAATGTACACCTTATGTAGTGGATTGTGTTCTTTTATTTCATAAATTTTATTTCGGTAAGCGTTGTTTCCACATAGCGATTTTGATAAGTTGTTTTGCATTTATATTGTCTTTGTCCCAGTTTTGGTTTGTTTAGTTTGCAAGTTTTACATTTTAATTTTACTACTTGTGCTTGTCCATCACTGCCTACACCATCCTTTTGTTCTTGTTCTTGTGTTCTTTCTGTTCGTTTTTTGTTCTATTTTGTCTGGTGGTGTAATGGTTTAGATGCTTATGTTCTGGGTGTGGTGTCCCGAGTTCGAATCCCGGGAGGACCATATTCTTTCATTAGTTTATTCAAATACATTGTTTTTTTTTTATTACTACCTCCAACAATCTCATCATCATCACCCTCTTCATCGTTTTCATCATCATCCTCTATATCATATAATCATCATCATCGTATTAATGTTTATATCCCCATTATAATCATCTGTTTTTCATTGTCTACCTCCACCACCCAAATCTTCCCTTTCTTCACCTTATTTCTTGTTCATTAAGGGAGCCCACCTCGCTTTTTTTCTCTTTCTCTCCCTCTCTCTTTGGTTTGTATCCATTCGGACCCATTCAGCCTACTGTTTTAAGACGTTTACCCCCATCCAGGTGTCAATATTTTCCTGGCTAGCGATAGCGAGCCAGCATATATATATTTTTGTTTTGACAGAAAGCTAAATTTGTACATTTTTCGATAAAAATATGTCTCCGGCGAAGCCGGATTTCTTCATACAATGCAGGCTCGCTATCGCTCGCCGGGAAGAAATTGACACCTAAATGGCACGATAGGTCTTAAAATGTATAAAAATGGGACGAAAGGTCTTAAAATCGCCAAACTAATGGAACCAACGTCTTAAAATCTCAAAACTAGTGGGGCTAAACACTAGGGAGAAAAGGAACCGGAACAACGACCGTCTCCCCTTAATTTCCATGTTGGGATGGTGAGATGGTGGACAATCTGACTGGAAAAATGTAACCGTCTTGATGGTGTAATGGTTTGAGTGTTTAAGATCAGATGTCCCGGCTGAGGGCCGATTTCTCCTGAATTATGTTTTTTTCAACCAACCAACTTCACCTCTAAACTCAATTAATGAAAGCAACAAATACATGTGGCACTCCAAGGACTCGAACCTAGGATACTCGCTATCGGTCGCCTAGAAAAAAAAATATATCATAACAACGATAAACATTTCTTAATCGCCAATGCAATGGGTCAATACATCTTAAGATTAAAGTATTGAAAAAGGTTGAAAGTACAATATAGACCAATAAATAGATCCATAATATATCAGCCCTTAAGGGGACATGGGCCGGTTTTCTGGACCACTTTCTCCCTCTTGTTTAGCCCCATTAGTTAGTCAATTTTAAGACCTTTTGCCCCATTTCTTCGTCAATATTTAGACCTTTCGTGCTATTTAGGTGTCGATTTTTCCCTGGCGAACGATAGTGAGCCTGTAATGTTGGAAGAACCGGCCTTTGGCCGGGAGATTTTTCTACCGAAAAATGTACAAATTAATCTAGAAGGGGGATCTAATGGAAGTTTTTTAAAATTTGATGGAGGTCTAGGGAGGAAACTAGAAAAATAATGAATACATGCAAAAATCGCCCAAAAAGTGAACCATCCCCCCTTAACAGACGGTGGGCCACGGGGCATTATATCCTATACTAGCAGGGGTACCCGGCGTTGCTCGGGTTTAAATTCTACCATAATCACCATCACTACTACCACCACTACTACTACCATAATAACCATCATCAATCACTACTACCACAATCATCACAATACTACTACTACCACCATAATCACCGGCCTCGACCTCCCTGTGCCTCATTAAACGGCGACCTCGATTTCGGCCGCTAAATGACCTCCGATTTTGGATCTGACCTCATCCGTACTCCCATTTTGGGGGGCTGCGAACAACTTTCGTTCCATACACCTTTTCGATCAGAGGCCTCCTGCCCCAAACGGCCATTTTTTTAAAAACCAAAAGCGATTTTTCCGATTTCGCGCCCATTTTCTCCGTCCCTTTCACCCTGGGGAATTCTATTTTTTCACTAAAACCTGCCTAGGGACCCCCTTACTATGCATACCAAGTATGGACGCTCTAGCTTTAAAAATGTGGCCATGCATAAAGAACAGACACACACACACAGACAATCGAAAATATTATATAGACTATCTTACACCGAGTGGCCTGGTAGTGGCAAGGAGAGGGGTTTTGTGTTTCACCTTTCCACCCCAGCCAATCTATAATATCATGTATTAATTTCACTCCCAACACCCAACACCTCCCAATGAAATTAATGAAAGCATATGATCCACCCGGGATTCGAACCTGGGTTATCACATACAGATCTCCTGAATAATGTAGAAATATAGGTTGTGGGGTGATTTTAAGTTTGAAGGAGGATCTAGGGAGGCATTATTCACCTTGAAGAAAGGTCTGGAAAGCCGGTTTATATATTTAGCTTGCATGCGAGTCTAGGGGTGAAATACAAACCCCCCTTTGAGTCTAGGGGTGAAATACATACCCCCCCCCCCCTTCCTGCCACTACCAGGCGCCTCCTATGTACTGTATTATAAGGTAGGGTTATTATGTTACGGCCTTAATGATATACCCCCCCCTGGTGCTGAGTCTTTATATACTGGTGGCTCTTTATAGACTGATAGAGAGAGAGAGAGAGAGAGTGTGTGTGTGAGAGAGAGAGTGAGTGTGTGAGGGAGAATATCACAACACCATTCACCACCACCCACCGTTCTCCCTCAATGGTGGAGACTCAATGGGGCTTTTCACTGCTTGGAGGCGGGGTGGCGCTTGATTGGGTATATGAAAATAGAGCAAAAACAATTAACACACACACACACAACACTACACAAATCGTAAATAACATGTGTAAATAATACTAGGGTTATCTAGCCTAGAACACAATTGGAGTGAAAATAATCAAACAAAGTGATTAACCCATCGGCTGCTGGAAGACTCTTAACCCACTGAGCCCCAGCTAGTTTATAATAAATGTACCACCAGGGACCGGTTGTTTCTGATTTTTTTTGTTTTCCAGAAACAATAGCGAATGGGTTAGGAATGAAGGAAAAACCACAAAAAAACTATCAAAAAGGTCAAAAATTGGTCCTACGGAGCCCCCGAAAGTCTTATTTTACAAGAGTAAAAATTTGAAGGCAATAACACCCAAAATACCGTTTTTTGCGCGCTCACGCGCACGCAGTTGGACTTTGAGAGTTTTCAACCATCGGCATGGTTGCGTGGGATACTTACACAGTTTCCATACAAATCTGAGCCCTCTAGGTGCCATAGGACCGGAGTAATTGGGACCGGACCGACCAGGACACATGGTTTGCGTCGCTGGGGTTTGGCGTTACATACATTGTGGACGCAAACCCTGCGTCACTGGGGCTCAGTGGGTTAAGAGGTTCTACTGGGCAACTGCTGGAAGACTCTTAAGATCCTAGGCCTAAAAAAAACATTTGAAACACCCCAGTGGCACTCAAAACAAAACAAAATTGTGCTTAGGTGAGATAATTTCCCTCCATTACTTGCTACCACTCCTACACATGTGTCCCCCCCCCCCTTTTTTTCCCCCCTCTTCAATTATCAGGTATTTTCTCTAATATTCCCGATATTTATCGATTATTTTCGTGGGAGGACAAGTATGAGAGAGGGAGGAGGGTGGAGGAGTGTAACTCCGACCCTCCAAGCCAGTCTGGGTCCACCCTTTGTCTCTCAGTGCCAAGCGAGATACGAGAGAGGGAGGGTGTTAGTCTGTCACTGCTCAAGGCCAGATTACGACCGCGGGGCTAAAATATACAATTTATACCAGCCAATTGCTGTTACTACTTGTTTTATTGCTTTCCCATGTTCATATGTTCATATTAACCCTTTCACGCATTTATGACGCAGAGGTTGCAAGATTAGCAATAAGAAATAGAGTTTTCTCAGTCTTATAATTACCTCTCCAAAATTAGTTTTCTGCCCACAGCTAACTCAAAGACAACTGCAGAGGTTGAAGTAACTAAAATAAAGGTTTCTAAACACCCCTGATGGTAACAAAGGCTTTAAAGTATCCGCAATAGGCTCAAAATTGCGTCATATGCGTGAAAGGGTTAAAAGTAAAATAAGCGCATATGGATAAGTATTAATGATATATATGGTAAATTAATGATTTTAGTGAGGAATGAATCAGAATACCTTAGCACAGGGGTGTGGTGTATACTACAGGGGCTTAGTACTTGCCGGGTTAAGGGTTGATGGGCATAATGTATTTGCTTATTTATTGATCTTTTGATTATATTTTTAGTTTCCTCCTTAGACCGTCATAAAGCTTTAAATAAAACACACACACACACACACACACACACACACACACACACACACACACACACACACACACACACACACACACACACACACACACACACACACACACACACACACACACACACACACACACACACACACACACACACACACACACCCAAGACCTCCCTTCAACATAAATTTGTACATTTTTTGGTAGAAAAATATCCCGGCCGAAGGTCGATTCCTCCTAAAATTACAGGCTCGGTATCGCTCGCCAGGAAAAAATCGACACCTAAATGGCGCGAAAGATACTAATATTGACAAAGAAATCGGGTGATCGGTCTTAAAATCGCTACACTAATGGTACGAACGTCCTAAAATCTCAAAACCAATGGGGCTAAACAAAAGGGAGAAGGGGGTCTCTAAAAAGGGCCATCTCCCCTTAAGAACACAGTAATACGTTAATGTATCGTAGATATAAAGCTTGCCAGTGTATTTGGTAAATGTCGGCATCCTCACCGTTTAGGGTGGTGGAGGTAAAACATGAAAAACAGATAATGTCGATAATAATGATGATGATGATGATCAGCGATGTTGGTGATGATGATTATAATGAGAATGAGCAGAAGGGGATAAATAAATAATAATAGGCAATAACAGAATAAACAGGCTATGGTATTTTAGGTTTTTATTTGTTCATGGGTTGGTGAATGGACATAAAATAGAAACACATTAATTAACCCACTGAACCCCAGCTAGTTTATAATAAATGTACCACCCAGGACCGGCAGGTTTTGAAAACAAACAAAAAATCCAGAAAACACCAGGAATGGGTTAGGAATGAAGGAAAACCCACAACAAACCCGATCCCCTAGGTCATTAAGGGGTCCTACGGTGCGCCCGAAAGTCGGATTTACAAGAGGGGAAAATTGAAGGCAAAAACACCCAAAAACAGATTTTTGCGCGCTCATGCGCACGCGGTTGGACTTTGAGAGTTTCAACCATCGGCATGGTTGCGTGGGATACTTACACAGTTCCCATACAAATCTGAGCACTCTAGATGCCATAGGACCGGAGTAATTAACAGTGACGCAACGTTGTTGTCGCTGGTGTTTAGCGTTACATACATTGCCGACGACAACGTGTCGTCGCTGGTCCTCTCTGGGTTAACAATAAATGATTAAATACAGTATGCATTTACAATGTGTAACCCCAAGAAGGCAAGGGTTTGATCCGGCAGGGCGTTGTGTGTAGGATAATCGTCTCGTCTGGACTGCGGGTAGTTAGGTGGCTCCTTCTCTGGGCTGCTTCAGGTGACTGGCAGTGGTGAGGCTAACTGAGTTTCTCAAGTCTTTGCCGATGTAGTCAGGCATAACCCGAATGATTGACCCCAACCAGAAGTTGACAGAGTTGTTCCTGTCGTTACTAAAATTCTCAAGCATAACCCAAGTGAGATACTCAATTTGGGGGGTTGGTAACTCTAACCAGGAGTGACATATTTGCTCACATCTGTGGCTGATGTGCTCAGGCCTACCCGTATGAGTTTCTCAAAGTGGGGGTTAGGTGACCAACCAGCAGGTAAGATGGAGCTATTCGCATTGATGCCAAAATTCTCAGGGGTGACCCGAATGAGTTACTCAAATCGGAGGTTAGGGTGACTCATAACCAGATTGACGGATTTGCTCACGTCTGTAGTGGATATGCTTAGGCCTACTCGATTGAATTACTCAAAGCGGGGTTTAGGTAACTGCAACCAACAGGTGTTGGAGCTACTTACATCAATGCCGAAATTCTCAGGCGTGATACGAATGACTTACTCAAATCGGGGAATAGGGTGATTTGTAACTGGAGTGACAAAGTTTCTCACATCTTGCGGTCAAGATAATCATGACCTTAACCTCACATTTTTACCAGAGAGGGAGCTGTTTGCGTTAAGCAGGTGAGCTAACATCCGGGTCGCTCCCGAATAGGTCATTAACTTTTGACCTCCTGTAGCTGGTCCTGCTCCGGGCCAGAAGTTCTCGTTCCTATACCCCAGGTAGGTGGTTGATAGGCCTGTCTCGCCCTGCTGTAAGCGGAAGCGGCGAGATAAGAGGGAGCGGGGTAGGTGGGTTAGCCCGGGGATTCTGAGGGACCTTGGGGGAGTGGCTTGGCCCACTGCTACTGTTTTCCTCTGAAGCCGGACGAAGTCAATGTCACACAGGATGGAGCTGGCGGATCCATCTCCATAGAGCTTGTAGCTTTCGGGGCAGACTCCTTAATACTTACTATTTTGGTCATCTTAATTTCAGCTTTTGGCATTACAATGGTGATGGTGATAATGATGATGGAAAATTATGATGAGGATGGAGGGTGATGATGATGATGATGATTGATGGTTATGATGATAGTGATTAAGATGATAATAGTATAATAATGAGGAAGGTAATACAAAAGAAATATGATCATGATGTACGAGGAGGAGGAGGATACTGGAGTTGGGGATGGAGGAAAATGGATATGTATTGAAGGGGAAGATAGTGGAGATTGATGGAGATAGTTGTGACGTAAGTGCTGGTGGTGGTGGAGGTTAATGGTGATGTCAGTATCTCCTATACCACCACCATGGCCTAATGGATGGTGAAGAGGGAAGAAGTTAAAGATGAAAAGGAGTAGAAGTAGAAGAAGAAATAAGAGGAGAAGAAAGGGAAACGAAATGGGTGGTGGAGATAGTGATAGAGCAAGATAGGGAAATATTGGTGGAGAAGGAGCAGGTGGTGGTGGTGGTGGTGATCACGTAACCAATGGTGGTGGAGGAGGATATTGGTGACGTCAGCATCTCCACCACCACCACCACCTCGGTCTGAAAAATGGCTGTTATTTATAAAGCGTATCTCGAAGAAACAGGGGGACAGAGTGTTACATAAAGTTACTTAGATACATACACCACACATGCGACTTGGTTCCAGAGAGGTGGTCCGGCCTTATAACTACTGGAGAGAAGGTAATATGAAATAGGCAATACTTTCCCATATGCTACAACAGTGGTAGAAAAGGACAAGATAGAGAGAAAGAGAAAAATTAAAGATTCATTCATCCACATTCTTTACCCGTATACTATTTAGTGGGTGCGGTAGTACGTCCTAGCATGTTTCACATGCTTGCACCCAGTCAGGGGACATCCTGACGACGTATACAGACAAAACACACATAACAAAGCCACTCCAACACCTTCCTCTCTCTCCAACACCCCTTCTCCCCTCTCAACACTCTTCTCTGAGCTATTGCCGATAAAAATGGCATGTTCAGTCCTGTACAGAATCGTAAGATTCAGAGTCGTAAAGATTCCAGGACGAGCTCATCAGCGGCGGATCCCCAGATCGACCGTGGTGATTGTCACCTAAACATCAACAAAAAACAAAACAAAAACTACCTGACCAAGATCTACAGTGTAAAAAAACGAGCGTATAAAAAGGCTATGAAAAAGGTATATAATATCACTGGGTATATCGATAGTGATTTTGTCATGCCAGATTCTACTTGCATAGCTGACCATTTTTCCTGAACAGCGACACCAAAACCACTGGCATCGATCTCTGTGGTGCAGGGCAAAAACAGGCGAGACCCCCAACCAAAGCCGTTTTCTCTCACTACCAACCCACAGAGTAAACCCCAACCATCACCACCCAGCCATCATTATTTCCAAACCACCAGAGCTCTGCTTCTTGCCACACCCCTGTCCCCAGGGTCAAATCCAGCTGCCCTCCAGACCCTGGTACCTAACAGTTTCCCTTGGAGTTCCCCAATACCTGTCACCCCAGAGCGACAAGGACCTAAGACATCAAGGGAAGCTATAGGCACCAAAGACTATCTTGCGTGACCATCCCAGAACATCGAGTAGTGCCAAAAACGGCTACAGATTTGGCTGAAGAAATTATTTGGTAGCTCACCCACAGTTAGTAAGCCTACTGGTAAAGCACTTAGTACATCTAGTGCAAAATATGACAATACACTTGCTTCTCTACACTCGTTTAGTACCGGTACGCCTAACAAGGGACCAGTTAGTACACCTACTGGTCAGGCACTGAACACATCTACCACCAGAGTTACTATAGTCCATTCATCATAAATAAGCCATTAATCATGACCTGTAATCTCTGTTACTCAAGAAGGGCTGGAGCAAATGGGCTGCAACTGTTCACATCTATTCCCTGAGTAGCTCTTCCCAAATGGTAGAAATAAAAGCACGATTACTCTAGCCCTTTTATAGTTATAAAGGTTAGGGGTCATTATTTCTGGCCTATATATAACAAATGGGCTATAGTACGCCTGCTTCTGTAGCACTACCCCCACACTCATTTAGTACGCCTAACAAGGACCAGTAAGTACGGCTTCTGATAAAGTGCTTTGTATGCCTAGCGATAGAGTTGCTAGTATGCCCGCTTCTCTACACTCATTTAGTGTGGCTAACGAAGGAAGAGAAGAAGCCAATCCTCGATTATGACAACAACTTGTAACAAAGTTTATATTGGCAAGGCATATCGAGGAGTAGGAAAGAGAATAAAATAATGTGAAACTGATATGCACAAATTTACACTAAGCAACACCATAGTAATACATACAGTAGGTTAGATACATAAAATTTTAAGACTGAGTGTTCCACACATACGTGCAGTTTCAGTCTCGTCCTAATGGCGGCATTCCAGGCAACCCTCTTAAGGGCTGCTTCACTTGTCAACTTCTTGGATTTGAGATCGGCACGTATAGTCCGATCCCATGTCTTCCTCGGTCCACCCCTTGGTGCAGCTCCCTCCACAATCACAGACCTGCATTTTTTCACCCAATTTTGGTCATCCATTCTCTCCACATGTCCATACCATCCCAGTCTACTTGTACGCATCACCTTGCTAATACTCTTTATACCTAAACGTCTCCTCAGCTCAACATTTGTTATTCTATCCTGTAGCCTGGCCCCAAACATCCATCTCACCATTCTCATCTCATTACGTTCCATTCTGTTGACATCCTCTACTTTAACGGCCCATGTTTCTGAGGCATACATCATTGCACTTCTAACACATGAGGCATACACCTTTCCCTTTAGGGGGAGAGGCATTCTTTTCATGGTCAGGATTGGCAGCAGTTCTCTGAACTTCCCCCAGCCACATCTAATTCTAGCAACAGTGGAAGCCTCGGCCTCACCACTGGCAGAGATGGTATCTCCTAGGTAACAAAACTTGTTCACCAGCTCCAATGACTCATTTCCAAAATTCACAGCCACAGGATCATCACTTAACACAAGCTCGCCTTTGCAAACTGCACACTCAAATGTCTCTATTTCTGACTTATCCTTTGGCAGGGGTCCCTTTATTCTACTACAGTGCTTATTCCCATGGTGCACCCAGCATCGACAGATGCTACATTGAATCGCGTTAACGCCCACACCCTTTCCACACACTGCACATGGGTATGCACTGCTCTTTTCCACATTGCCTGGTCTCAATCTACAATGCATAACCTTGGTTTTGTTAATATTGACTCTTAAACCCTTGCTCGCCATGGCCTCTCTCCATTCTCTGAATTTGGCCTCAGCATCATGCATACTGTCAGCTATTAGGACTAAACCGTTTGCATAAAACAGTTCCAACGGGAGTCTGCCTCTAAAAGCTCTAGACAGTACCTCCAAGACCATAATAAAGAGGAGGGGGCTTAACACTGAACCCTGATGGACTCCAACACGGCTGCGAACTCATCACTCAGTACACCCTTCACCCTCACCGCACTTCGCGAATCCTCATACATCTTCATTATCACACGCACCAGCCACTCTTCCACACCAAGTTTCCTCATAGCCCACTGCACAACATCTCTAGGCACCCTAGCAAAGGCCTTCTCTAGGTCTACAAACACAAAGTAAAGATCCCTGCCTTTTAGTAAGTATCTTTCCTGTATCTGCCTGACTATGAAGATGGCATCGGTTGTACCTCGTCCTGGCATAAAACCAAACTGCATATCATCAATGGAGATGCTTTGCCTGATCAAACCCTCAAAGACTCTCTCACAGACCTTCATGATTTGGTCATTTGGTTTCAGGCCCCTATAATTTCCTCTATCTAGCGCATCCCCTTTTCCTTTGTATATATTTACTATTACACTTTTCAGCCAATCCTCTGGGATTTTCTCATCTTTAATAATAGTGTTTATCAATTCAGTGACTAGGTTGACACCAGTCTCAGCGACAATGTCAGAGCACCCTGGAGCTTTGCCGTCCTTCATTTTATTGATTGCGTTGCTCACTACAGCTGGTGATATCAAAGGAGGGGGTCCAGATATTGGTTTTTCGATACTAAGCTGTTCCTTTTCCCATTCAAACTCTACATTTAGCAATCGTTCATAGTGTGCCTTCCATGCTTCTCTGATTTCATTTTATGCATACACAATCTTCCCATTATCATTTCTAACACACTGTTCACCTATAATATCCCTACTGTAATTTTTAACTCGCCTAGCTAGGTTGAAGATCCCATTGGGATTGTCAGTGTTAGACACTTGTTCGAGGACCAGGTCCTTAATGCCTTTTTTAGCATTGGCAGTTCGTTTAGCTGCCTGGTATTCCTCCTTGCTGCCTCCCTTCTTCCATGCTTTGAAGCATCTCCTTTTCTCTTTCACAGCATGTTCTACCTCATCATTCCACCACCAGGTCTTATTCCTGGGGTGACCCTTTGTTTTCCCACAGACTTTGTCAGTGACAGCGATAAGGCTATGCTCAAGAAAGCTCCATTGACTATTTACATCATTAGGCCTAGCTTCCTTATTTCTATTCATTTCCTCCAGTTCACTATGAAACCTATCCCTAACTTCCTTGTTCTTCAGCAACCACACTTTCCTTTTGGGTATGTATACCTTCTTGCGCTTAGGATCTCTGTATAAGCTCATGTTGCACACAAGTAGCTTATGCTGGGGGATACATTCTTCGCTCGGGATGACCTTTACATCTCGAACCAGTTTCCAGTCTTTCCTGTTAACCAAGAAGTAATCTATCTGGCTACTGGAGACCCCAGAGTTATATGTGATCAGATGGCTCTGTCTTTTCTTGAACTTCGTGTCACACACAACCATGTTGAGTGCAACGCAGGACTCCAGTATATATTCGCCTTCCAGATTCCTCCTTCCCTAACCATTTCCTCCATGTACCCCCTCGTATTCATCTGCAGATGCTCCCACTTGACCATTCAGGTCCCCTCCCACGATTGTTATTTCATTCTCCGAGAGGCTCGAAATGACACTGACGGTGTCATTCCAGAAGTCCTCTTTTATCTCTTTGTGTAGACCAGCCTGTGGGGCATATGCAGATATCACATTCAGAATTCTTTCACCAACTTTCAACTTCAATACAATCAGCCTTTCACTAACTCTCGATACTGGTCACGGAATGAAATATAAAGAAGTTAAGCGTATAAAATGTGAAACAGATACCGATAAGCGCAGATGCCATGACTCGTTCATATTGTAATAAACGACAATATGAACTTCAACACTATTTTGTGTTTTTTTTTTGTTTTTTTTTAGCTAAACCATTTGTATATATAATAACGAATGGAAAACCAGGCTAGATTGTTTGTAAATTTGATAATGTTGCGTTTGTTTGTGTTACTTCCCTACGGCAAAGGCTATAATTATGTAGTTGACTGTACTCTCCTGTGTTCACAAAGGAATTGAGTTCTCGAAGAGGAGCTCCAGTCCTGACGCTATTCTTTACTTAACAGTGTGCTGGCTTAATAATCCAGAAGGGTTGATATCCTCTGAAGATTTATTTGAGCTAACTAACTAATCCTATGTTATTCCTGAAGAAGCCTTTCTTGGCGAAACATTGAATAAACTTGAGTCTTACTCTGCTACTGTGTCTTTACCCATTACATTTGCAGCCTATGCTGGTTTTTTCACCATATATATATATAATGTATGAATTACAGAGCCCTCAATTAATCACTGCTTATCTCCGTAGCTTCTCGCAGGTCGCCATGGGTGGGCCGTGACCTCGAAAAGTTGCGATTTGATTGTAATCTTCTCACTTCTTGAAACATCTGGGTGCTATTCTCGGTCCTTTGTGAACACACTTTCTGTTTATAGCGACAATATATAATTTTTTTCATGACACTCCTGAGATTAGGCACAAACTTCTTATAACCCTTTTTGGCACTATGTGGTATTTTGTGCGGTCTCTCCATTCCGTGGTCTGTCGCAATGGTTTCTTGGTGCTGTGAAATGACAAGACACGCACCGAAACCCTAAAGACGAGCTTGGAGGAGCTTGGATTCGCCACAGAATACAGAGAAGATTGTCAGGGAGCGGCTACGGAGTGGCCGAAAGTCGGTGCACCCCACAGAAATGTTTGAACATGTTCAAAATTTCCCTGGCATTTGCTGACTTGCCACAGTACATCAGGATGCTCTTGAGATACTTCAGGGAGTATACCGAACATATAGAAATGTTGATGCCGAATAGGCCACGAACCGCGTTTCGCGGCAAGTCGTTGCGTGATTCTTGTTGGTGGGAAAGGGGCTTAATAGGTATATTGACAGTGATTTTCCTTTCTTTCCTTACATTAGATGTTTTATACTCCAATATACCTTTGAATGGGTAGATTATTATTGATGCATTGTGTCCCTTTTCATACCCAGAAATGTTGAGAATGTAGGGCAAAGCTCCTGGGAATTAGTTAGGATGGTGTGAAGAATTACACACTACACACACACACACACACACACACACACAGAGTTGATCGCTAAGTAGTAGCTTAAGATTAACGATTATATTTATATTTTGATTACCGGTATATATTTTTCCATTGAGTGAGAGAGCAAATTGCACAGATTTACAAAGATACACTGACCACACAGGCCATATAATCCGAGAGAAGTGGACAGGATTTAGCTCTAGTAAAGATAGAGAAGCCCCAAGTAAAAGAAATGGAAGAAAAGGTTAGCAAAGCGGAGAGAGAGAGAGAGAGAGAGCAGGGGAAACTGCGAACAAACGAGTATATATAGGAAATTGGAAGGTGACACAGGCAAGGGAGCCGATCTTTAGTGAGAGAGAGAAAGAGAGAGAGTGTGAGTGAGTTACATAGATACACAGACCACAATGAATTGCACTCTTTGTTAGGAAGCCCGGCCTTAACCTTTAAACGGTGAAGCTATAGTAGTTCAAAGGGTACTGCCATGCGAAGGTATTTGGTTCAATTCTGACGAAAATCATCATATTTACCATATATATCATTATTTATTATCCTATGCGCCTATTTTACTTTTAATATGAACATATTAACATTTAAGAGCAATAAAAGATGTGGGAATAGCATTTGTGGAGTAAAAAAGACGTAATATTGCCGCACGGTCGTATCATGAGACGAGAGCTCGAGCGGCGTACACCCTCGCTCTCCAACCTCCAGTGCGACACTGAGCCTTGCAATAGAAGTCTTTGGTTGCAAGGATCTCTAGTTGCCTCACCCGTTTTACAGAGACCGCGTGAGGGAAATTCACACGGAAAATTATCCAATAAAAGGGGGAATAAGAGGAAAAATACCTGATAATTGAGGAGAGGGGAGAAGGGGTGGGGGGGGGGGACACATATGGATCAGTGGTAGCAAGTAATGGAGGGGAATTTTATCTCACCTAATCTCTAATTGCTTTGTTTTGAGTGCCACTGGGGTGTTTTAATTTTTTTTTTTTAATGCTCTGGCTCTATTAAGGACGGTCGCATTACACCACAAAAACCTCTATAGAGGACGGTCACCGTTTATGGGTTAAATCTAGTATAGTATGTGTTACGGAGTTGAAGAGGAGGACAGTAAAATAGAGATTTACATAGATTTACAAGGATGCACTGGCCACACAGATCTTAACCCTCTCACGTTCTTGACGCAATTTTGAGCCTATTAGGGATACTTTAAATCCTTTGTTACCATCAGGGGTATTTAGAAACCTTTAGTTTAGTTACTTTAACCTCTGCAGTTGTCTTTGAGTTAGCTGTGGGCAGAAAACTAATTTTGGAGAGGTAATTTTAAGAGTGAGAGAACCTATTTCTTATTGCTAATCTGGCAACCTCTGCGTCATATGGTCGTGAGAGGGTTAAGGTACCATCGAGGTAGCCAAGACTTGATTCTAGTAGAGATAGCAAACCACAGAGTAAGGGAAAGTGGGATAAAATGTAGAAATATAAGATAAAGGGAGTGTTTGTTGTTGTTGTTGTTCCCCAGGCTGTCTGGCCGAACAACCTCAAGGTCTCGAGCAAGGCCAAGGCCATAGACGAGTGCCCCCACAAAACCCTCCCTGCTTACCACTTACAAAGCCCGGGTGACCGAAGCCACTCCAAGGCAGGGAGCTGAGGAGGGTGCGGAAACGCCCGGGAAACCAAAGCCCCACCCAAGGCCCTGTGCCCCTCAGCAATTATGAAGGAAAAGTTGAGGGGCAAGGGAAAAATGTGATGCTTTGGCTCCCAATCTGCCAACTTCTAGGTTGGCAGTAGGGAGGTCAATCCACGGAAAAGACGCCGCCACTTGAGATCTAGAAGATATATAAGTAAAAGGAACAGTCAGAGTAAGCTATGGGTATGGCAGAGATCGCTCAGCTCTCACTCTGATAGACCAGCCCATCACCACATGACTAGAACCCAATCCTCTCAGCATTAGCTAGGAAAGGCCCTAGAAAGCCGCCTTTGGATAGCTCCCCTGTTTCAACTCCTTTCGGGGTTGGGCACCCGCCGGGAGTGTTTGTTTATTAGTGTGTGTGTGTGTGTGTGTGTGTGTTTGTTTGTTTGAGAGAGGGTGTGTGTGTGTGTGTTTGTTTGAGAGAGGATATTTGTGGGTGTGTGTGAAATTGAGGAAGGGGAAGAAACCAATAACGATAAGAGATAAATAAGTGACGATAGATGATAATTAGAGATAAAAAGGAAAGTAAGGTATACTGTAGATGGTGTGAATGTGTGTTTGTGTGTGGATGTTGGTTTGAGTAGATGGTGTGGATGTGTGCATGGATGTGGTGTGTATATGGATGGGCATCATAATAATAATAATAATAATAATAATAATAATAATAACCGGTTTATTGATAATTGCAGCCGTAGGCTGAAAATATACAGAGGAACAGTTTTTAGCTTAACTCTAACTTATATATTATCTTATAATAAGGATCAAAGCACAGTTGTATAAGAGCTGTTTGATTAGATCAATATTATGTACTAGGTTGGCAGATAATTTTCCAGTGTGTGTGTGTGTGGGGGGGGGGGGGGGTGTAGTGTGTGGGTGTAGTGTGTGTATGTGGTTGGTAGTGTGTGTGGTGTGTGATTGTGGATATGTGTGTGTATGGCTTTGTGTGTGGATGTTGGTTTAAGTAGATGGTGTGAATGTGTATGTGTGGATATGTGTGTGTATGGCTTTGTGTATGGATGTTGGTGTAAGTATATTTGAAAAACCTACAAATAGCTTTTTTTCTCTGTCTCTCCTATTCTCTCTTTCTGTGACTTGTATCCATTCGGCCCCATTCAGCCAACTGTTTTAAGATGTTTATCACCATCCAGGTGTCGATTTTTTCCTGGCGAGCAATAGCGAGCCAGTAGGCTATTGTATGGAGAAATCCGGCTTCGCCGGAGAAATTTTTCTATCGAAAAATGTACAAATTTAGCTTGCTGTAAAACCAAAAATATATATGCTGGCTCGCTACCACTCGCCAGGAAAATATTGACACCTGGATGGAGGTAAACGTCTTGAAACTCTGAGAGTAGAAAATATACAGACTTGCGCAGAAAGAAGGAAGGGAATTAAGGGATGGCTATAGCCGAAATACTTGCAGGCTACTTTATCAAGACCTCCATCCTTTGCCCTATGACACTACTGTATTTAAATTCTAGTACTGTACTGGTAGTATTCAAAATATAAAAACTTTAACATGACCTCTCATTTTATCAATACATAATGGACAAATATGAAGCTACGATGTCCCAGTATAGTCATGCTAAGTTTTCACAATTAACAAAACAGTTTGCTACACAATATTGATAATAGTCGAGTAATAAATAAGAGGACATGACGAATATATCATCGGCTTGGCAATAAAAATAGCACGTTACTGACCTCCACATACAGAGGAAAATAAGTGAGAGTATAATGATGATAAGTGGGAGTATAATGATGAGTATATAAATAGCAGCCACGGATGCTTCTACTGCCACTCCCAACAGTTCACATCACACTGGTTACCGTAGTACGACCCCATACACCTGCAAACACAAAGTAGGTAAGGAGCCAGCTAATTGGAAAAATTCACTGTTAAAAAAATATCCCTAAAGCTGACAGGCAGCACCATACTGTAATGTTGACTTTTACTGTAGCTTGTGTTATCTTAATAGTAACTTATTTAAGCTAGGCTAATTATTTTGTATATAAAGTTATTCATAATATAGTACCGGTATAGTTAATAGAGGGTGTTTAATATCTACTCGCATATATAGATTATTGAGGACATTGTGTTCGAGATGATGTGATAAATGCCTTGAAATGGAGCACAATTCCTTATTGAGCTTATTCAAAAGCTTACATTTGTTCAATGAGGCTATCCAAGATAAAAACGATAAGGATTTTAAATATCAATGGGCTCTGGCAATTTTTTTTTTTTTTTTTTTTTTTAAGAGACAATGAACGGAGGAAGGAAAAACACAGATAAAACAAAAAGGTCCATGTGCCTAAAGGCATCCTCCATTCATAAAATGTTTGTAACAACTGGATTTAAACATTTGTAGATTGTAAGTTTGTGGAAAGCAATTCGAGGGAAGTGAATTCCAAAGAGTAGTAGCTCTGGGGATAAATGAATTCTGATAAGCAGAAGTTCTGCATTGTGGAGGAGAAAGTGTAAATTCATGGGCGCTCTCAGCTGCCCTAGTTCTACGGGGAAAGATGTGGAGAGGCCGCACAATTGAAGCAAGTTCCTCGGAACAATTGCTGTGAAAATATCTGTAGAATAATGCAAGGGATGCAACGTTTCTTCGTATGGATAATGTAGGAAGGTCCTGTGTGATTGCAGGGTTATTGATTAATCTAATAGCTTTATTTTGAATTTTGTCCAACTGCCTCAATGCAACCACTCCACTTCCACCCCACAGAGGTGAACAGTAATCCATCTGAGAACGCACATGACTTTTATATATCAAGGCCAACTGCTCGTCAGTGAAGAATTCTCGAACTCTGTACAGGAGTCCCAGTTTTTTAGAGGCATTCTTAGCAATGCCTCTAACATAATGTGTCCAGCTCAAGTTAGTAGTTAATGTTACACCGAGAATGTCAATACTAGGGGAAGTGGGAATATTTACATCATTAAAAAATATATGGGAGTCAGTGAGATTCTGTCGGTTAGAAAATTGAATGTACTTGGTTTTCTGTGCATTAAAGGAAACTAGATTCTTTTGTCCCCATCCATCAATTCTAGAAAGGTCCTGGTTCAGAGAAATTGCAGTGTTTATTTTTGAATTTATAAGATCGGGTTGGGTGAAAGAATTGGTAAATGTGAAGGAACTGTGGAGTGTTGAGTCATCTGCGTAGGAATGTATTGGATTATGAGTGGTAGATATGAGATCATTGATATGAATGAGGAACAGAATTGGGGCCAAAACTGATCCCTGGGGAACACCAGCATTTATTGAGTGAAATTGAGAATAAAGGCCATCTACCATTACACGTATTTTTCTGTTATGAAGATAAGAAGAAATTAGTGAAACTAATGATGCAAGGCCGTAGTGTGACATCTTCGACAATAAGGATTGATGCCAGACTCTATCAAATGCCTTTGATATATCCAGTGCTATTGTATGTGTTTCACCATGTTGGTCTGTAGCTTGGTTGATTTGATGCGTAAGAAGGCAAAGCATGTCTGCAGTTGATCGACATCGTCTAAAACCATATTGCCTATCACTGATTAATTTATTATTCTCAAGATGCTTAATTATGTGATTATTTAATATAATTTCAAAGACTTTACCAAGAGTGGAAGTTATAGCTATTGGTCTGTAGTTTGATGGATCTGAAGAGGCACCTTTTTTAGGAACTGGATGGATGTTTGCTTCTTTCCAGGGTACTGGGAAGCATGAGGTATGAGTACACAGACGGAAAATTTTGCCAATACAGGAGCGAGCACCAAGGAGCAATTCTTAAGTACTATTGGAGGAATTTCATCTGGACCAGGAGCCTTATCTACCGAGAGATTCTGCAAAATAGTTTTGACATGTCTGGTGTGGATCTTAAGTGAGGGAATTTCAGGCGAATTAAAATTAAGTGATTTGGATGATCTCTACTTCTATAAACAGTATCTTGCCATCAATCACACTGAAAAGCAACCCTGTCTAGCTGTTACAATGTAATATAAAAGAATATTAAACCATTGTATGTCTATAATCAAACTACTGTACTGTAATTGGGACAACAGATATCGGACATGTGGTTTCTGTGAACAGCGCAGTGCCTATTAGACATGAGTTGAAAGGATGAAGCACTACTTACTGACAGACCTTCTGGCCGTTCTTGATGGAGCAGTCACCTCCCTTGTTACAGTAGTCCAACGAGCACAACTCTTTGTGCTCCTCACACGTTTGAACCCTAACAATATCACCTCAATCAAAAATAAATATAATTACATATAAAACAGAAAACAAAAAATTCAACTGCAAGCAGGCTGTAAGTGTATGGCAAAATTGGACCGGTGTCTCCTTCCATCCAGCAGGAGGGCCTGTTGCAGTCCCTGAGGATTTGGGGGATGCTCCTTCTGACCTTGTGGAGGTGCAGCACCTGGAGACTCGCACTGATAGAGGGGACCTGGTGCCTCCGACCTCCTGCCGTCTCCGGTTGTTGGGCTCCATGTTGCCAGAGAGGGTGGTTCAGGGCAAGTGAGCTTTCAAGTAGGGTTGTTCACATTCCCTCTCCTCTGCTGCTATAATTGCCATCAGTTTTCCCATAGGGTGGTGTCCCGCATGAATAAGGTCAGGTGTGCCAATTACAGTGGTTATCATCGGGAGAAGGTTGCTGGGATTAAGTGCCATTTTGTGGTGGCTCGCACAAGGTGACATCTGGCGACTGTGGCTCTCTTCAAGAGGCTTGGACCCTGCATGCGGAGTATCATGGTGGCTGTCTTACCTTGGAAGAGATGAATGTAAAGCTTCGGGACCTCAAACCCCGGCCAGGTTCAAGGTCAATGCTGCAGTCTGCCCCTCCGTCTACATCGTCTCCGCTGGTAGGTGACAAGCAGTTGGCTGCAAGGAAGTGCCCCTCTTAATAGGTATGAACTATTGAGGTGCAGGAGTTAGAGGTCACTGTTCGGCCTCTATCCCCTGCCACTGTGATGGTTCCTTGGGCTCAGTCTCCTAGTTCTTATCTCCAATGCTCTCCTCGCCCTCGTATCAGCACCAGCACTGTGGTCCAACTGTCTCCCGTTCCGGAGGTTGACCCACTTGATGCTGCTCTTCGGTTTGTCACACCCGACCATATGGTCTGCCCCCCTGCCCCCTTATCAGAGTCTGCCCCTCCTTACATCCGTCAGCTGTCCTATACTGTTTGTGCTGCTCCTCGCCCTGCTGCCACTCTGTCCTTTGGTGAATCCTTTCAACGTCTTCTGCTGGATGCTCTCGGCTGACTTAATAAAGGCACCTCACTCCATGACATCGCTCTGGCCCTTGTTCTTCAGCTCCTGGGACTTTAGAGTGTGGCCTGAGGACCTGCTACTTTGCCTATGGGATTGTGTTTTAGTACAGTACTTTTGTGGTTTGGTGATGAGTGTTTGCACTAGTGCGTGTCCCGGACTGGGCATTTACTTGTAAGTGTTCTAGATTGGGCACTTACCTGCCCTTCCTTTCACGTTTTACGTCCTGTGACAGTTTGGTAGGGTAAGAGCAGGCAGCGCTGTCGCCTGAGGTGCCCTTAGTTCACACCAAGAACCAAGAACTGGTTGATGCAGGTGACATCTGGGTGGCAGTCATGGATGGTAGCATCGTAACACTCATTTCCATCTGAAACAAAGGAAAATATTAATTAACCTGGCAAAAGCGATAGGCCTAACGGAAGTGCCTGTATAGAGGATGCGATAGGCCTCACAAGAGAAATCCCATGAACAAAAAAATGCACCACAGGCCTCAAATGGAAGCAATATGTGATTTGGTTGCATAACCACCCTATTCCTTCTCTCCTCAACATATCCCCCCCCCCCTCCCTCTCCTTCCCCCCATTTCCTCCTCCTCAATTATTGGCTATTATTCCTCCTTTATTTCTGCGCAAACTGTGGTGAGTAACGGTCCTCCCCACCCCCTCCACCCTCTCACATGCGAGAGAGATGACTAGCACAGCTCAGTGCCTCCAGAGACCTTTCAGAGGTAGCATGTTGCTCTTTCTCTCTCCTGCCTTCATCTTAAGCATCTGAGTTCTGACTTCGCATAACCTTTCAGATCGCCAGTATGGCTTCCTTAGTGGCCGCTCTATTGGTAATCTACTTTCGTATCTTACTAACTCTTGGTCATCCTCCCTTCGGGACTTTGGTGAGACTTTTTCTATTGTGCTACACATATAAAAAAAACTTTTGATAAAGATAGAATCTGGCACAAATAACATATTTCCAAACTACCGTCTTTTGTCTTTTATACCTCTATCTGTGCCTTATCTCAAAATTCCTTTCCGGCTGTTCCTTAACTACGGTTGTGAATGGCCATCGGTCACTTACTCACCCTATCAACTCCAGCGTTCCTCAGGGTTCTTTCCTATCCCCAGTCCTCCCATTTATAATTTTCAATATCTTTTCAACTGTACCGGTACCTATAATCCTATCCACCCATAGACTGAGGACTCTACCTTAAATTACAGTACTGTACTGAACTAGTCTTCCACAACCTCCTTCCTGAAAGTCAATAAAAAGTGATGAGGCCATGGTGCGCCCATACTCTGATCTTTCAATAATTTCTGCTTGGGGCAGAGAATATCTTGTTACAGTAGAACCTCGCTCTTTCGGACTTCAATCTTTCGGAATTCTCAGACTTTCGGATTTGTCTGAAAGGCTGAGAAAATACCTCCATCCTTTTCGGACTACATTTAACTTCGGACTCATGCTTCAGCCTTTCGGATTTGTCTGAAAGGCTGACAAAAATTAAATCGCATTCGGACCAAAGAGCCGAGTTTCGGACTTGTCTGGTTAGGTGAATGTGTATTCGGACTCATGCTTCAGCCTTTCGGATTTGTCTGAAAGGCTGAGAAAATTATTTCGCATTCGGACCGAAGAGCCGAGTTTCGGACTTATAAACTTCGGACATTATTTCAGCCTTTCGGATTTGTCTGAAAGGGTAGGGTGAAGTGTGAGTTTGGACTCGGCCCTTTCGGACTTTTGACACTTTCGGACAGGGGTCTCCCCCAATTAGTCCGAAAGAGAGAGGTTCTACTGTACTTTTAATGCTTCCAAAACCCAATTTCTCCATCTGTCTATCAATCACAATCTTCCACACGACTATCTCTTATTCTTCAACAATTGACAAATCCACCCCTCATCATCTCTCAATATCCTTGGTGTCTCTTTTTCTTCTAACCTTTCCTGGAAAGACAATATCACCACTCTTGCTAAAACTGCTTCCCAGAGCTTGGGTGTGCTCAACCGTCTCTTTGGGTTCTTTAGGTAGGTCTATATATTATCTTCTGGACCGACAGTAGTCCCATCGATCCTTATGTGCCTAATAGATGTGTTATAGCATATACCTCATTGCTATATATGTCATTAACCCTCTCACATCCTGACGCGATTTTTGAGCCTATTAGGGATACTTTAAAGCCTTTGTTACCGTCAGGGGTATCTATAAACCTTTAGTTTGTTTACTTCAACCTCTGCAGTTGTCTTTGAGTTAGCTGTGGGCAGAAAACTAATTTTGGAGAGGTAATTATAAGAGTGAGAGTAATCTATTTATTATTGCTAATCTGGCAACCTCTGCGTCCTATGGTCGTGAGAGGGTTAAGAGCTGAAATGTATCATAAGGGAGATAATATTATTTAAGAAAATAGAAATCCTTTATAAATCAAGCGTTTTTGTTATCAGGCCCACCTAAATTTAGGTAAATGTTCTATAGGTTTCTTATATACCCGGTACCATATTACATTGCTGTATACCGGTATGTCATTACCGTCGTAAATGCATTATATGGGACCCAATATAAAGCACAGTAAAAACAATAATTCTCCCTATCAATGGCAGAGATACCAAAATTGTACAGTATACAAAACCTACAGTATATTAGGCCCCCACTGTCAATAGAGATGCTGATGACAATAAGTCCTGGGGGAGTGAGAGGAAGCAAAGTACCCCTCAACCCATCGTGTATCCCATGGCAACCCTAATTAGTATAGCATCTGCATTAAATGAACTGTATTCTGCCGAAAACTAGGCGAAAATAGCTTCAAAATGAGACCAGAACGGGCCCCGTACGTGGTCTGGTTCACCAGCAGCAGTGCGAGTGAAACGCGGGAAACCCGCTATTTGGTAGCGGCCGCTCACTTGGCTACACTGTTGCGAGACACAGAGAGAGAACCGCGCGAGACACAGCCTACCTCAGTGGGCCGCTGGCTGCTCTCAGGGTCGGAGGTGGGTCCCTCCCGCTCCCGCTCACTGACACTCGATTTTTACGGTTTTTATATGCTTTTGAAGCCTGGAAATTGCTGTAAATTCCCAAAACATTCCAGAACGTCACCCGCAGCGAAAGGGTTAATAAAAAAAATTGGCTGTCGATTATACGAAGGTGAAAGAAAAGTCGATGAAGTCTATGGTGTTTACTCTGCAATCTTCAGCTTGATTGTACATTGATAACGGGAAAGTACCGTATTGACAACCTTGTTACGAAAATTAAATTTTAGTACCATACTTTTATATTAGGTTTTTCCGAGGGTTTAACACATTTTCATATGATCTTTAGAGCTATCGAAGACTGAAAGTACCGTATTGACAACCTTGTTACGAAAAAGACATTTTAGTACCATACTTTTTTATTAGGTTTTGCCGAGGGTTAAAACAAATTTTCTTATGATCTTTAGAGCATATAGATTAATTATTTATCTTCAAATATATCAACAAAATTTGTGGTATTAAAATAACATTAAACCAAAAACTGTTCAGGGGACTGGTTAGAACTTGTAGGATGTTTAATTGAATGTCGGAAACCAGTATTTACTGAGAAATAACAGTCTTAAAATGCGCTATGGGTCACCCAGGGTCCCTGCCCTCTCTTTCCCAGGTAATGTTATATTATATTATATTATATTATATTATATTATATTATATTATATTATATTATATTAGGGTTAGGTTAGGTTAGGTTAGGTTAGGTTAGGTTAGGTTAGGTTAGGTTAGGTTAGGTTAATCTAATCTAATCTAATATAATATTTGTACACTATGGGCAGTGGGCGGGGCCGCGCGTATGTGGCGGCGTACAGACCCTTCCGTAAAACATAGCGCATTTTAAGACTTTTATTTCTCGGTAAATACTTATTTCCAACCTTCAATTAAACATCCTACAAGTTCTAACCAGTCCCCTGAACAGTTTTTAATAGGTTACTTGAGGATATTTTAACGGGACCATAGGTAAATTTTTACCGAAACAACTACTTTTGCACCAAATGTATACCAAGTGTTCATTCTTAACAGTATATTTCGTTGCAAAATCTTTACTAAGCTATAGGCCTAGATGAGTAGGCTAATCACGATGCCAAGACGAGGACATGACAATTTACCATCAGCTTGAAATAAATCTACTTAGGCTATAGCCGAATAGTGTAGCTTCCAAAGGGTGAGGAGTGAATTTAAGGTTTACCATTAACAACAGCAACACAAACACATAGCCTACATACCGGTTTCGGAAAATATTAAGGAAACCACCCACCAATTATATTCATTATTGTTTTTTTTAGTTTTAGTTTATTTGCATCAGTGATTGACATTAGTTTCAACCTCCGCAAAAATAGTTTTCCCCTTTATCCAACGATCTTAAGACACGGCGCCCGATAGTGGGGAGGGCTATGAAGATCAGGGAAAATGTGGGGTTAAAGACATAAAAAGGCGATATAATGGCTTTTATGATGAAAGTTGGCTCGGGTTTTGTTGTTTTTCAACTTGAGAAAACCCCAAAATGAAAAAAACCCGAGCCAAGTTTTGGCAAAAGTTGGCTCGGATTTTAAGATTTTTCAGCTGCATAAAAGACAGCAAGTAAGTGCAAAAAAGAAGTTGGCTCGGGTTTTCTTGTTTTTCAACTTAAGAAAACTCCAAAATGAAAAAACACTGTCAATTTTTGGCAAAAGTTGTTGGATGGTACATGGGATAGAAAATGAACTTACCCAGTAAGCTCATTATCCATTATCCAACAATTAAGCAACATTAAAGATTTTAGCCTAACCTACCAACCTTACCTAACCTAACCTAGTATATTAGGTGGGGGCTGCCGCCCCCACACCCCCGCTGGTTTGGTATTTAGCCTAATTCATAAAAGATTGACGGTCGGCAAAAGAGTTAATTATAAGAGTGAGAGAACTCTATTTCTTATTGCTAATCTGCCAACCTCTGCATCATATGAGTCTGAAGGGGTTAAGTGGGCTAAGAGTTAATCAACATGGCTAAATTGCAGATAATGTTTCAACATCACGGTAATTGTTTAGTGTATGGCCTCCTCTTAAAGAAAATGGATTTTTGAGCACAGACTGAACCAAATGTTCACTACTGTATTTACATAGCTGGTCATTAACCTAACCTAACCTAACCTAAGGTAACCTGGGCATCCTGGGGGCTGCTGCCCCCAGACCCCCGCTGGTCTTGGGTTGAAAAGTGATAAAAAACACATAGCCTATCTCTTACCTCATTATTCAAAGTTTTGTATTTTGTTTAATATACACTTCCCAGGTAATTTGAACAGTTCTATTGCTTCTATATATCATATAATACACCATAGAATACGTTTTTAATAACTAGAAAAAGAGGACTTCGATTAAACAATTACGATCTTAAGATACGGCCCCCGATAGTGGGGAGGGCTATGAAGTACAGGGAAATTGAGGGGTAAAAGACGAAAATAAGGGGTAATATTAGCGTAACCTAACAACCTTACCTAACCTAACCTAGTATATTAGGTGGGGGCTGCTGCCCCCACACCCCCGCTGGTTTGGTATTTAATTCATAAAAGATTGACGGTCGCCAAAAGAGGTAATTATAAGAGTGAGAGAACTCTATTTCTTATTGCTAATCTGCCAAGCTCTGCGTCATATGAGTCTGAAGGGGTTAAGTGGGCTAAGAGTTAATCAACATGGCTAAATTGCAGATAATGTTTCAACATCACTTTTTCTTTGATATAATTCAGGGCCTCTCCACCTATATGGGTTATTATTGACGAGATAAGTGAAGGAAATAAGTCTGTATTGAGGATATTCATTACAGATTCTGTGGTAAACGTAGCCTAGGCTTGGACCCAAATAACGACGGTATAAAACCCTTACCCTTGGTGTACTGGACAATAATGGTCTGCAGCCAAATTAACACAATTCCGCTGGAAGCTCCGTTGGTAATCCCGTTAAATAGAAGATGTTGTAGGTGTTTTCATAAAGCAAAAATACTTCACTATTCATTGAACAACAGTTCCACCATTTCAAATATGGCCGACTGGCCCGAATCCGAGAGATTATAAACACCAAGAATAATAAATGAATCAATGTGACGTCGTAGAGGGATTGAGAAACAAGAGGCTCATTATATGGACTGACGTGTATTTCTACACCCGTTAAAATGTTGCGAGAATTTGTGACGTCACCGTCTAGACAGTGACGTACTCCCACAACAACCATTCATATACCATCATCGCTCGTGACGTCACACCCAGTTTATTGACCAATAGAATTGCAGTATACAACTCGACTCACTTCCACTCGTCGCCCACCAGCTGAGCTGGGAAATTGTAAAAGTGAGTCCACAGATGCCCTCTAATTATTAATTTACCAAGTATATTTTCCATTTATAGTATACTACGAAGCAACATACATAATACATATATATGTACAAACAACAAATATGCTATAACACTGCCCAGTTCTTGAGATATAATGCATGCCGTTTCGCAGGAATATACCGACTTTTTACACATAATTTTCAATGTTAATTTTCTCCCTTAATCGATTTTTCCAAATTATCAAACTTACATAAAAATGAAGTACAGTTTATAGGGATTCCAACATGCATTTCAAAATTGTCATGAAATTGGTGGGTGGTATGCTTAATATATACCCCGGTCTCTAACAATACCAGCAACGTCTCAATCAGAGTGAACTTAGGGCCCCACCAGCCAAGCTGTGAACTCCCAACATACTGTACAAGGCACCATACTTATCAATGAAGCTGCCCCGAGAGTCGAGCCACTGACTCACTGACAGATTCGACTCCTCGTGAATTGTGACTCATACATCCTAGACTCTGGAGTCTGGAGCCCTCGGCCAGACCAGATGGCTGGAGTTAAATAGGAAAGTAGAGTAATTGGAGCCCTCGAGATTCAGGACCTGTGTTAATGTAGGAAAAAGTTCGTACAGGTTTGTATGATTGGTAATTTACCGTACCGGTATTACATTTTGGACATAGTATTTTAATGAAGATAGTGTTAAATATGTTATAAAAGTAACATTTAATCTGATTAGTTGCACAACAAATGTAGTTTCAATTTAATCCAGCTACAGAGGTGACGAATCATATGCTTGGCAGACTGCCATCCCAGCTGACGTATTAGAGGCTGCCATTGTTTGCAAGATTTCACTTCCCAATTTTCTATATTTTTCACACACAACTCTACGTCAATTTATTTTAGTACCAATTCGATTCCATCTAATTGACCACTTGCGAGTTTGAGGCTATACGGAAGTTGCTGCCGTAAACATCGGTATTAAACAGAAATACAATAATAAAGTAGGCTAGATGTCTAGTGGATAAAACGTATGTTGAATTTAGTTGTATGTATTTATAAATGTACTACAACCGCATTTTAGCTTGTAATTCTATTAAATATCAATGTAAAAATCTCCAGCTTCCTTATAGCCAGAAACTCGCAAGTGGCCAATTGAAGATTACAATATCACAAAAGTACGGACATGAGCCATAATGCCTGCACACCCATAATGTGAAGCTGTATCCAACCCAAGCGAGGCAATCCATGTTGTTATTATCCCAGAGGCTTAAAAACTTGGCTTTACATATGCACAGATTCTAATGAATGCACAGGTATTATGGCTCTTGACTATACCAATATACAGTAGGCTATATAGTTGCCCAAATGAAGTACAGTATTACATTGATAGAGTAGGGCAGTAGGCCTACAAGATAGACTAATTTGTGTTGGCTCAAATGAAATGCGACGCATTTCTACCAACAATCATAAGTAGCCACATGTTGTATTCCTCTCTTTCTCTCTCTCTCACTCTCACAAACAGAGAGAGAGATAATGGAGGACATAGTGGCACGTTGATTTATGAAGTACAAAAATCCAACTACACTTTCGAGAGGTGCCCAGTCTTCATCTGTCATCTCTCTCTCTCTCTCTCTCTCTCTCTCTCTCTCTCTCTCTCTCTCTCTCTCTCTCTCTCTCTCTTTTAAAACATATTGTTTTATTCTGCGCGAATGGCTGGTCGTAAATGGAATCTATGACCATGTATGGGAGCTGTTGGGCGAAAAATCGAATGGCACCAAGTAAAATTAATTTGGACTCTTAGTTTAGGCTACAGAAGACTTTTAAAGTTGAAAAAGTGCTCATTTTGGGCGTTCCTGGAGGTCATATCAAAATCGAAATCCTAAAGTACTGCTCCGATGTGAATATTGTTTGTGCCATTAGATTCAGCGGGTGAAAGTGTACTTATGGTAGAAATTTGAGCAAAATCCATACATAAATAACCTGTCTATGGGTGATTTAGAAGTTTTCAAAATCAAAATCAAAATTAGGCCTATTGGGCCTACAAAATTGTCTAAATCCAAATATTTATATACCGTTGGAATCGCAACGACGAGACGAATCCATCCATATATACCCTTGAAAACACAGAATTCGAACATGACCTGCCAGGGTACTCGGATTCGCCTGGACCCAGGTATTTTTAAAACATATTGTTTGATTCTGGGCGAATGGCTGGTCGTAAATGGAATCTATCAACATGTATGGGAGCTGTTGGGCGAGAGAAATCGAATGGCACCAAGTAAAATTAATTTGGACTCTTAGTTTGGGCTACAGAAGACTTTTAATGTTGAAAAAGTGCTCATTTTGGGCGTTCCTGGAGGTCAAATCAAAATCGAAATCCTAAAGTACTGCTCCGATGTGAATATTGTTTGTGCCATTAGATTCCGCGGGTGAAAGTGTACTTATGATAGAAATTTGAGCAAAATCCATACATAAATAACCTGTCTATGGGTGATTTAGAAGTTTTCAAAATCAAAATCAAAATTAGGCCAATTGGGCCTACAAAATTGTCTACATCCAAACATTTATATACCGTTGGAATCTCAACGACGAGACGAATCCATATATACCCTTGCAAATACAGAATTCGAACATGACCTGCCAAGGTACTCGGATTCGCCTGGACTAAAACACAGGTATTTTTAAAACATATTGTTTGATTCTGGGCGAATGGCTGGTCGTAAATGGAATCTATAACCATGTATGGGAGCTGTTGGAGGAGCCAAGGTCCCGGCTGGCCACACGCTAGCCTAGGTCCAGGTAATTTTGAGGGGTCGTCACGGGAAGGTCGGGCAGGTGTGGGGGCATTAATTTTATGGTCCCCCCTTTTGCTCGCAATATAGATGGCTAGAGTACGTTTTTTGTAATCAATTATGCAGGAATGTTTGTATAGGGTGTCGCTGCCTATTACTATATCATAACTACATAGGTCACCATCAAATTGGGTTACTTTATTTTTTATATATTTTCCTTTTTCAAATTTGAAGCTGACTTTACTCAGACTATCCCTATCCCTCCACCTCCACCTCACCTTACCCAGAGTTCAGACCCCTTGAGCCAGTACCAGCTCACAAGTTCTATTCCACAAAAGGTTAAGTTGTGAGGGACTGCTTGTGTGGGGCTCCTATATTACCATGTACAACCATCAAGATTAATGTCATACATACATACATAAATACATACATACATGAATACATACATGAATACATATACACATACCTACTTTATAAGCATACAAATATACCTCTATACAATGCTCCCTTATAAAACGGCACAACTCAGAATAAAGTAACATAAGCATTTTCTACCATACACCTTGGTGTGGGTGTGTGTGTATGTGTCAGATGAAATAGTTGAAATACAGTCATGAACTAATTTGTACAGTGTTAAATCTCCCGACCCTGCACACCATTATACAAAAAATAACACACACAAGCGGCCGTGAAAACAAAACCGTGTTTCACCATTTTTCCGTAACTACATGATGTATTGGTGAACAGTCCAGATGATGCAAAACGAGCCCCCCTCCCCCCCCCACCCCCCACACACACACACACACCCACCCATTGTTCCCTCTCACCAATACTCCTCACACACACCTCTTTCCCCTCCCACACACACCCTCAGCTCCCTTTCACCCCCCCCCCCCTCCCCACACACACACACAGACCTCTGATGCGGAAATACCGAGCCGAACAGGCCAAGTGGGGTAACTGGTAAGGTGTCTGCCTCACACCCAAGGGTCGAGAGTTCGTGCCCCCACTAGGGCATGATATTTTCGTGAGGCTATTTCCGCATTTAACGAAGTTTAGGTGTGTTGGTAAAATTGTTCAGATGGTTGAGAGTAAGATCGGAGCTCCATAAATCCTCTTTCGGGTATGGTGTAAAAACCGATCCCCACAACACCACTCATCATCCTCCCCAGCCCTCCCACTCTCATGTGTTGGATCATATTAAAATTCAGTGAGCCGTGAAACGTATATGCTGCATGTGTCGAAGGGGAGAGGTCATGTGGTGTGTGTATATATATATATATATATATATATATATATATATATATATATATATATATATATATATATATAGCTTTATTATCTTTTCCATAATTAAAATCACGCATTAAATAAAGTAGTTTTAAAAGAAGTGTGTCACGTAATATGAACCCTAGCTGCTTTAGGGTGCTATTTTATGCATCCGACTTGGGTCAGTTTGTACAGTCGCTCATAAACATTCGTGGACCTACACTATTCTGTATTCAAGTGTATAGCCATTGAGTTTTAACTTCTGTACCGGTGACGTGTTTTGTATTTGATTTCAGCTAGATTTAGACGATTTTATGTAGCTTAGGAAGTATAGGCCTATATGGTAGCTAAAAGGATTAAGTGAGATAGTCTATATAGTTTATAGTCTATATAGTCTATAGTTTTGGTAACACAGTAGTTTGATGACCACTGTTTTTGGTTGAGGCAGTGCTGTGAACTACATGATAGCAAGCTGGGTATTATTTAATTTCTTTTTATTTTATGTAGCCTATGTACAGTAGCTCAGTAGCTTATATATATTTATGTTACTGTAAGGTATATATGGACCCCAGTATGGTCCCCTCTGTACTGTGTGAGTCTGAAATAAAGTATTATTATTATTATTATTATTATTATTATTATTATATTCTTTTAATTGGGAGACATCCTTCCTAACCTGAAGAAAATGGTCTAATAGTAGCCAATATATAGTGAATAGGACGTCGCCGGTATAGAGGGGTTGAATTATACATGTAATTAGTTGTACAATAGATAGTTCAAATGGATTTAAGGGGGATGGTTCACTTTTTGGTAGATTTTTTTCATTTATTTATTATTTTTGTTAGTTTCCTCCCTAGACCTCCATCAAACTTAAAAAAACATCCATCAGATCCCCTTTCTAGGTTAATTTGTAAATTTTTCGGTAGAAAACTGTCCCGGCCGAAGGCCGATTACTCTTAAGATTACAGACTCGCTATCGCTCGCCAGGAAAATATCAACACCTAAATGGCACGAAAGGTCTTAAAATTGACAATGAAATGGGGAAAAAGGTATTAAAATCGCCAAACTAATGGGCCGAACGTCATAAAATCTGAAAACTAATGGGGCTAAACATGAGGGAGAAAAGTGACCAGACAAACGACCCAGCCCCCTTAAGGGGGAACTAGTCGTTTTTTTTCTAGACCCCCCTTCTCCCTCGTGTTTAGCTATATTAGTTTACAGATTAAAAGACGTTCGGCACATTTGTTTGGCGATTTTGAGACCTTTTGCCCCATTTCTTTGTCAATATTAAGATCTTTCATGCCATTTAGGTGTCAATTTTTCCCTGGCTAACTATTAGATGATTGTATACAGCCAAGGAAGGATCTGTGGGCCTCAAAAGGGTACATAATCATTATTAACCTTCTGACTTCCATAATACCTTCCTAATCTGAATAAAACCGTCTAATTATAGCCAGGATAACATTTTAGAAGAAACCTAAAATACAACATAAAGTAATATAAAGGGTGAAGCCGCAGTCAACCAGGGCAAAGCCGGTCAACCAGGCCAAAGCTGGTCAACCGGGGCAAAGCCGGTCAACCGGACCAAAGCCGGTCAACCAGGGCAAAGCCGGTCAACCAGGTCAAAGCCAGTCATCTTTCTACGATACTGATTTTTGGAAACTAAATTTTAGCGAGATTAACATAAATTATAGAAATACTATAAAGCTATAATTTTGAGGCTGACAGGCCAAAAACGGCTACAAAATGTCAGAAACACAACCTAACCCCATTCCCGGATATACGGGAAGGGTTTGCTATGGTTGCAATTGAACTAAGTATGTTTTGCTCTTAATATTGATAGCTAGAGTACCTTTTTTGTAATCAATGATGGCGTTGTGTTTGAATAGGCTGTCGTTGCCTATTACCATATCATAGTCGACCGGACAATGTGGACCACCATTAAATTGCGTTACTTGACTTTTTATATATTTTCCTTTTTCAAATTTGAAGCTGACTTTACTCGGGACCTTTATCTTGGCCTCTGCTAATCTTTTACAACAATTAGGTAACATAGAGAGCTCTGTATTCACTCCCGAGTCGACAAGAACATTAAAGGAATGCTTGGCTAGGCGGTGCTTCTCAGGTCCCATGAGTCTAGCTTTTAGTGTCATTGGAGTGTCGTACTGGTTACTCCAGTTGCGCCGCAACGGCTTATCTAATTTCTTCAAAGATTTGAAATATAGTTTCGGAGTAGTCGAAGAAAATTGTTGCACAATATTTAATCGAGCGCAAGTCGTTCGTCCAATTTGGTCGTATTGTGAAATCTTTGGATTCAAAATGACATCTATGTCTATGTAGCATTTTTGCCCATTTTCGAAAAAAACATCTACATTATGAAAATGTAATATTTTACAAGGTATAATTCCTTCCCAGCAATCAATTATCATTTCTGTTGTTTCGAAAGCATATTTGTTTTTAAGACCTATTTTCCGTGCGGTTTTAAGTGAAAGAGTATTCAGTGTCGCACCTGTATCAATGTAAAAATCAAGGCAAACATTGTTTATGACCAGGGGCACTACATTACCAAACCGGCCTTGATGATGAAGTCGGAGGCACCACGTACATTTATGCCTTCTTTTCAAGCACCGGATATTTAAGGTCTCAAGTTTGCACAATTTCAGTAGTGGATCCTTTACTCTCTTAGGTTTTGCCGTAAGGCGGAAACGCTTTGATGTATTATGTTTTTCTCCCATAAGGCCAATATTCACACGACTGTTATTGCCTCGCTTTCTCTCCAATGCTTCAACTGCTCGTTTTTCTCCCTTATTATAATATTTCCTTTCTAGTATTTTTCTATCAATTATTTTGGCTCTTTCTTCTGCCCGCTTTTTTGCCCTCGCATCACGTCGTAGTACCTCTATTGTCCTATCCATTTGTTTGGATATTTCGTTAAAATCTCTTGCTTTACCAATATTCCCAGAGACACTGTCAAAAACTGAAACTGTTTTCATAATAAATATACTTAAAATGCAAACAAATATAGCGAGAAAACCTATTTTCTAAAGACGTAGCCTAGTATCTTCTCTCTTTGTGCGTCTGCAAGGATCAATGACAAAATCAGTTTGTGAGGAAAGGATATGCCAACATTTTATTTTTTTACTCACGCTGATGTTAGTGGTGAGGGAAGAAATCGACTTCTAAAATTAATATCAAGTTTACAATATCACGAAAATAGTGGTGTGTGTATGTTTGATAATTTGTAATGTCTATAAGATGTGGTTTTAACTTGCGCCTGAATTACGTTAATGTTAGTCCTATAAAAGACTTCATTTTCTATGATATCCAACCATAGAGTACGATAATGAATAATGGGCAGACTGTGATAATATTTTTGAGATAGTAAATTAAGTAGGCCTTTACTTTTTTGTGGTAGTAAATTAAATAGGCTAAAGTATTTTACTTAATCAGTAAATATATATATATATTTTTTTAAATAATTCATAAATAGGCTAGGCCTAAATATAAGGCATTTCAGGACTTTAGGGGCGTGGTAATTATTAAATTGCCATCAGAAAACGAAATATTTGTTGTCCAGATTCGTGTGATTTACCAATTTGGTTGGTTTAACTTGAATTAACTTTGAAGCGCTTCTGCCTTGACCCCTTCTGTACCGAGGTCGTCTTTTAATTATTTTCTGGCAATTATTTGACGATTTTATTTAGATTAGAAAGGGCATGCACCAATTAAAAGGCTTCCAAGTATCCCAATTCATTATTTTAACTAACACGCGTCATTCCTTAGTTGTATAAAGTCGTCTAAATATAGCTGACATAAAAACAAAAGACATCCCCGGTACAGAAGGGGTTAACCCCTTCTGTACCGGTGACATCCTTTCCATTCTATTCTAGCAACTATTATACAGACTAAACACACATAGCAAAGCCACTCCAACAGCTTCCTCTCTCTCCAACACCTCTTCTCCCCTCTCTACATTCTTCAGAAAAATAGGAAAAAGTAGAAAGTAGATACGAGGTGCCGTTGCAAAGGCTTATCCCTCAATACCTTCATCTAGACGATTTTATTAAGTTAAAAAGGGTAACCAGAAATTAAGAGGAAAGATGAGGAAGGAGAAGGGAAGCGAAAAAGTAAGAGGCAATAATTATGAAATGACGATGATGGAGGGGAGGATAAAGGAGAGAGAGAGTGAATGAATGAATGACTGGAGGGATTTTAATATCTTAAACAAATATTTCTGAAAATCTGAAATACTTCCATTAGCAAGAACCCTCCTCTGATATAATAAACTCTCATATCTATATATATTGAGAAGTTCATTAAATTACAAACTTCACCATTTTACGAACTTCACTAACTTGAAATATACAGTATAGAAACTTTAAGACCCACTCACGACTGACTGACTTTGCGAATTCTACACCATTATAATATAAACATGTAGAATATATATATCTGTCATGAATGGATTTTCAATGATACAATCTGTAATTTTTTTTCTTTAGCCTGCAACTGATTTTGGCGATCACTTACGCCTCATGTCATATGTATTGATGTTTCCTTTACTTACCTTATGTATGTGTATAATGGGAAAGTACAGGTACTAATTTATTACAATTAGCTGGCGAAGTGGTCTCTCGCTACAAATGGAATAATTACACCCTTGAATACTAACATTAAGAATAACCTAGCCCTTTCCTTTTCCTGCTGTTGTCTTTCCTTTGCCAGTTCATTTATTTAATCCTGTCTCATTATTTCCATCACAGAGGTCGTTCCATAACCCCTTTCTTCCTCTGTGTTTCTCCTGCAGCTTCAATAACCCTTCCTTCTTGTCATGTAGCCAGTACATCATCAATACAGTATCCTAATATACAGAGGTGGGCAGGTGCGCGCCATTTGGCGCTCTGCGCTCTGCGATCCGGTGCGCATTACCAATATAGAGGAGCGCGGAGCGGCAAAATTCTGAAATCGGAGTGCAGGCGGGGAGCGCAGCTAGAAATTCGCGCTCCTTTCTGGCGTTCCGGAGGCGATTTTTCCTGTCAACAGCAGGTACAAGAACGTCATTATCATGTACAGTCATCGTACCGTTCGTACGGTGTTACTCACGGTGTTAGTGAACTGTGATACAGTGATACTATGATAGTGACAGACTAACAGTGTTACAGTTGTTAACTTGTTTTTTTTTTGGGGTTTTTTTGGCTTTTGCTATCGATATTATGGTATCGATAGTTCGATACTATCGGAATGTTACTTGAATGTATGGGTGGGAGGGTGGTTTGGGGGATGGTGGGGGAAAGGTAGAAGCGTAATTGACGTGTTACAAATAATCAAATATGAAGCCGATTGGTGAGGTAGTTTCGCCACCACAGATTTTATTTGTTTTCCTTTTCTTCGTACGGATACGCTGGAAGTGGGTTGTGGGAGGCAGTTGGGGGTGTGGTGGAGGGAAGGCATAAGGGTAAGGCACTTGTCACACAAATATGGAACCGATTGGTGCAATCGTTTCGCCGCCACAGATTTTATTTATTTTTCCTTGTGAGGCGACCGATAGTCAGCGAGTGGGTGGGAGGAGGGGTTTGGGGTAGTGGTGGTGTCGTCACATTATGATATTAAATTATTATTCATTTAATCATGTAATCAACTAAATACTAATCATGTTGTATTGTTGTTATTGTATTGTTAGGCTTGTTAGAATGTTAGCTTGACAAGTTTAACTGTTTAAGTTTCTCAGTTTGGACAGTTTCTGTAATTCTTTATGTCATATCATAGATATCAATGGACAGTCACAATGTCACAATGATATCAATCATATCATATCAATATCATTGACATTTGCAATGATATGATTCATATCATATCATTGACATTTGATTCATTGATATGACAAAGAATAACAGAAACTGAGAAACTTAAACAGTTAAACTTCAGAAAGACACCATGACTTGAGGTTTTTTGAATGTTTTGAATTCTTGGAATTTAGTGAAGTGAAAGACAAAGGACAAAGTGAAGGACAAAGGTAAATAATTAAATAACTTCTAGAAGCTGTTTTGTTTGTTTTGTTTTTTATATACCTATTTTTGGGAGCGCGGAGCGGGAAGCGCATCGGGTCTGCTGACAAAAGGAGCACGTGAGCGATGCCACATTACCTTATGTCTGATGAGCGCGGAGCGCTGCCGCATTACCAGTCCCACCAGAGCGCGCCCACCTCTGCTAATATATTATCATACCTCCACCCGCAGACATCCACTACCGTCCCTCACAAACTCATTCTGTCAACTGTTTTATTTTGTTAATCTTGGACAGAAAAGCGTCCCCGCCAAAGACTGTATACTCTTATTGTTTTGTCATGCTATCACTCACCAAGATAATATCGCTAGACTAGTGGGCCCAATCGTGTTAAAATTGCCATCTAAATGGGGCGAAATATTTTGAAATTACCATCTGAATGGGTTCATAGTTCTATTTCCATTGCAACATGAATATCCTAACTTATATTGTTGTTGTTTGTTTTCCCGCAGACGCCCTACTACTGGCCCTCGCAGACCCACAGTGACGACACCACCGACTACGCCATCTACCTGACGAAGAGGTCCTCACGTAACAAACAGAAGCATGCCCTCGAGGACTATGAGGTGGAGGCCTTCAATAGACTTAAGAAGGCCCTGGCACACAAATGGGACTTCGTAACCATGCAGGCGGAGGAACAGGTGGGTCCAACGGCTGTATTCATAAACATACACTAAATTTATGGAGATGCGTCCATATAATTAACAGTATGTAGTATAACCCCACCAACTGAGTAGCCAATGACGGTGAGATTGTTTCTTCCACTTCTATTACCCATTTCGGCTAACTTCGCAGCTACTATAGGTCACATTGCCTGGGAGAGGGCTACTATCTCAATCTCCAGCCTCTGTATAGTTCTCCAGAGAGTAGAGAGAGTCGTTCATCATCCAAATGGGCTCGGATGTTCCAAGCTTTACATTGAAGACCCCTCCGGAAATTGATTGCAGGAGGGAATCTTTGGGATCATGTTTATATGGGCCATGACAAACATTACAGCTAGAAGATAAAATAGGGGGCCCGGCAACTTTCTAAATGCATGTGTCCCGGGGGATTTATGTTGCGCTCGTCATATGAGGCTCTGACCTCTGCTCTTTGGATACCATAGTTCATGTTTTTTTACCTGGCAAGTTTGCGCATGGTCTGTTGTGCTAGAGAACTCTACTTTAAACTGATAGGCTGATGTAACTGTAAATCCGAGTTTCATCAGCCAATCAGCTCATAGTAGAGTTCTCTATGTCAAAGCGTAAGCAGGTCTGTGGCCATTTTGAAGTGTGGCCGTATTGACTTAAAAGTTAAAACCTGCCAAAGTTACCAAATGCAAACTTGCCAGGTAAACACAAATTATTATTGGTCCACTGTGGTAGGGATTTCTATATATACCGAGAATAGGTAGTGCACTCAAATCTTAGCATATGTATAAATATATGTATACATTTCAATGGTTGATAGGGAAGTTGGGAACACCAAGATATAAATATAATACCTGCCATGGAGGTGTTTCCGGAAACATCTCCTTACGGCACATTTTCTCTAAATTAAAATTGTTTTGTTTAGACTGTTTTGCATTATAATAGCAAGTGTGACTTTGATGTGAGCATTTTCTTTATGATGCTGTTTTGTTTACAGTTTTACCTTTAATATAACAATTTTGACATTGATGTGTGCATTTTCTCTAAATTAAAAGGCTGTTTTGTTTACACTGTTTTGCCTTTAATAAGCAATTGTGTCTGTTGTGAGCTTTTTCATTAAATTACATGCTGTTTTGTCAATATTAAACTGTAGTGCTTTTACGAAGTAATGTTTGACTTTGATGTTTTTGTTCCTGTAGAGCCGGAAAGAGACGTTTCCGAACACACCTCCATGGCAGATTATGTTTTCCCTAAATCACCCATTAAATAAACAAATAAACAAATCATAAACAAAGATAATTGTTTTCTAAAAGAAAAACTTATTTGTTTGTTTTTTAATTTACTGTCATTAGGAAAACTGACGAGCACAACACAAATCTTTTCTCTCTGGTAAAACTCAGGTTTTCAACTTTCGAACTTATAATTCAGATATATATATAAACTATATTTGTTGCTGCAGGTAAAGCTAGCCAAGGACCGTAAGAAGGACGACAAGACCGTGACGGACTCTCAGGAGCGGGCGTACTGGCGGGTGTACCGGCCGCCCCCAGGTTTCACCAACTGCCTGGAGACGGCCCCGGTCCCCGACAAGACCAACATGGCCAACAGGGTCCGCAAGAAAACCATAGACGACCTCAGAAATGATGTGAGTCATAGTTAAGTCACTTTGGTAATATATATATATATATATATATACTATTTCCCTCAATCTGTATGAGTGTTATGTTAACATGGGTATATTGAATGTATCTATACAACTGGGATATTGCTTAACCCGCCCCCTGCTGCCGTTATTTTATCGGCTTGACACAGCCAGTGCTGGAAATTTTTCGACTTTTGGGGGCTTAATGGATTCAGAACGTGAAGAAATTAAGGAAAACAGAAAAATAGTAGTCACCGTGCCCATTTTCTTGGATACCCTCTAAACATGTATCTTAACCCTTTGAGTACCAGCGACGTGTGTTATGTTTTATTCTAGCTGTATTTAGACGATATTATGCAGTTTGAGAAGGATCTGTGGTAGTTAAAATGGTTGTTTGAGATAGTTTGAAGCCTTATCATTGCTAGAGGTCCTTCCTGAGCTGAATAAAATTGTCTAATAGTCCCCAGAATATGATGAAAGGGACGTCCCTGGTACTCTATGGGTTAATGCCTGAAAGATTTCTGAGGCTCATACTAGGCTAACAATTTCGGCTGTAGAGTGGTCTTGGCAAGTCAGAAGTGACTCATATTTTGGGTACTTATCAGTCAGAGAAAATCAATTTTCAATTTTTTTACAAATTGTTTTCGTGTTGGACATATATTTATGTCGTTGGCACTGGCTGCATTTAAGGGGAGGTTTTTAGTTTGTTTTCTACTCCTCCAGCAATCTTAAAATTTCACCCCCTTGACCCTCTTTCAAGATAAATTTGTAAATTTCCCGGCTGAAAGCCGGTTCCTCTTATATTACAGGCTCGCTATCGCTCGCCAGGATAAAATCGACATCTAAATGGCACGAAAGGTCTTAAAATTGACAGAAATGGGTCAAAAGTTCTTTAAATCGTCAAAATAATGGGGCGAACGTCTTAAAATTAGAAAAGCAATGGGGCTAAACATGAGGGAGAAAAGAGTCAAGAAAAAAATCCCTCCAGTGGAAATCTCTCCCTGGCTCGACATATACAGTATATATATTACGTTGTTGGCAAATGGCAGGTTATTGGAAACATGAGATAGTGAACATTGACAAATGTAACCCTTAACTTTATCTTGTTAGTCTGAGTTGTATCAGTGATGAAAGCTTTTAATGTTAGTGGATAACAATATCTCAAGGCACTCACCATATTACTCTTCTCCTTCCACAGTCAAGCCGCTGTCACACGAGCGCTTTTTCCGTCAATTTTCCATGAGCAAGTTTTTTCTCATATTATTTCGGGACTTTTTCGCACTGGTATCGGTAACTAGACTGAAGGTAGATTATGTTAGGTGGCTGAATTCTGATAAAGTGTAATTTCTTAAGCTTCCAGACCATAATTGCTCGAAAAAGGGCTCGTGTGACTCCGGCTTCAGATTGTGTTTTGGGCATTGGTTGGAAATGTCACAGACTCAGAATATATGTATTAATTTTAAATCACCGTATTATCTTATTAAGGTTGGATACTGTTTCGAAATACAGTCTAGATTGTATTTTCTGCATCTACTTGTACAATCCTTATAGAAAATATTCTTTATCCTCTACCCTCAGATTGTGTTTTGGGCATCGGCTGTGGTGTGGAATTGTAATACTTTTTGTTTCATGTTAAACCACTGTACTATCTCAGCTAGGTTTGATTCTGTTTTATAATACTCTCTAGATTCAATTGTCCGAGTCTGTACCTTTGAAACACTATTATAGTCAATATTTTTGGACCCTCCCTGTTTCACCCAATACTGTAGTTTGGAGAATTTTAGACTTTTTACCCCACTACTTTGGCGATTATAAGATGCTTCATCCCATCCAGGTGCCTATTGTTTACTGAGTGAGTGATAAAAAGCCTGATATTATGACGAAAACGGGCTTTGGCCGGGACATTTTCCTGCCGAAAAATTTATATATTTCGCTTGAATGAGAGTGTGGATTTTTTTTTTTTTTTATTGTGTTTAATGTTTCAAAATACTGTTTAGATTAAATTGTCTGTACCTTTAAAACACAATATTACTCTTAACCTCTTTTCATCAGATTGTGTTTTTGGCCTCGGCTGTGGCTCGGACTCGGCAGAAGGTAGCGCAGGCAGCAGAAGGCCTCCTCACCCACGCCGAGACCTACTTTGAGTACGATCCTTTCCTCGCGCCCATTCACCCATCCAATCCCTGGGTGTCAGAGGAAATTACGTACTGGATCCTCAACGAACATATGTAAGCGAGAGACTTCTCATGTTTTCCATCTTTAACCCGGGAACTGCTGGGAGACTCTTAAGAGTTCCCCCGGCGGACTGCGGGAAGACTCTTAAGAGTAAGGCTTTTAAAAAATCCATTTAAAACACCCCAAAACAATTTTTTTTTTTTGCCCCTGGGCCATGCCAAATATCACTCCTCCACCTCCCCTCCTTCCCCACTTTCCTCCCCTCCTTCAGTTATCACCTATTTTCCCTGTTATTCCCTTATTCTGTGGTCTATTTTCGTGCTAACATTAGCGAGTTGGTAGCAGGGCGTTGTCATCACTGTTACCAAGCGTGGGAAAGAGCGAGAGAGAGACTATTGCGTAACAGTGTCTCTCCAGACAAGGGGAGGGGAGGAGGGCAGGGAGGTTGCCTCAGCCATACATTATGTTACTCCCGGCCTGTAACGCCGATTTTGACCATCCAAACGCTGTTTCCACTTGTTTTATTGATGTAACAGGTTAATACCTTTATAATCAACCTATAATAGGCGCATATGGATAAGTATTAATGCTATTTATGGTAAAATAACGATGTTAGTGATGGGAACAGCTCAAATACGTCAGCACAGGAGTGTGGTGTCTCATACCCCCCCATGCGCACTTCTTAGGTTAAGTATCAGTTTGTGTGTGTGTGAGAGAGAATGTATGACAAGATGTGGGGGTTAGGTCGGATGTATTGGAGAGAGAGAGAGAGAGAGAGAGAGTCTCTCCAGAGGTGGGGAAGTGTGGAGGGGAGAGAGGTTGCCTCAGCCATAAATTATGTAACTCCCGGCCGATTGCCGATTTTGACTATCCAAACGTTGTTTCCACTTGTTTTATTGCTGTAACAGGTTAATACCTTTATAATCAACGTAAAATAGGCGCATATGGATAAGTATTAATGTTATTTATGGTAAAATAACGATGTTAGTAATGGGAACAGCTCAAATACGTGCGCACAGGCGTGTGGTGTCTCATACCCCCCCATGCGCACGTCTTAGGTTAAGGGAAGAGGTATGCACTGAGAAAGCTCTGAAGAACATTGATTATTGTAATAGTGGTAGAAGAAAGAGAGATGCAACACTGGAGCATGTAGTGAGAAATTGTAGGGAATTAGTAAGAGGTGAATTGAAAAGAAAATATGCATTTTACTCTACCCTTTCAAGAAGTGTTATGGGTAGAACCTCCCCACACATGCAAACAATACTTGATACATGGGCGCACTGTGCTCCTATACAGAGCAAGAAGATGTGCGGGGGTGAAGAACCTATGGAGATGGTTGAACACCCCAAACTACTGGGAAGCTGTTTTAGCAAATATGGTAATATGATCTTTCCAAGAAAGTTCAGAAGAAAAGAAACACAGTCTACTACTAACATACACTGTATCTTACACACCAGTGCTGATACAGTGCCACCCTTGAGATATATGGTGGTCACAATATTGACACAGGGTGGCACTGTAGTATAAGATACAGTGTATGTTAGCAGTGGACTGTGTTGGGACTCATGGGGAGGGTCTAGCACCATAATATCAGTACTGTCCATGGCAGGGTCTGACCGGTATGATGGTCACAATATTGGTACTGTAATGGCACTATTTAGAAGGGCTATTAACCCTTGTCTATCGGGGCCCGACTTAAGTCCGTATCGAAAAATTTGGACTATGTGGTGGGGCCCGACTTAAGTCCGAGTGCAATTTTGGCTCTGAGAGAGAGACGAGTGACGGGAGGAGCACGGGTTACCTAATGACCGCTCGCCACGGCCGCCGTGGACCTACTGAGCTTTACTCCACTTACATCCACCCTCCCTCCCTCGCTACATACGTAATTGTATAAAGAAATTGCCGTATTTTACCGTTTTTGCCCTTCGGTTGCACGATCGTTGCAAGACAACCAGTGATCGTAGAAGGATGGTTCGGGTGTCATTGGAAAGCTCAATTTACGCCCTTTCAGGGATACATATTTGTATTACGCTCTGGGTCTTGTTTATGCATGAAAAAGAGCACGGAAACAACCCCATTTATGGTAAAAAAAAAAACGCTGTGCGGCACGGTCAAATATACCGCCTAGGCCGTTCGTAAGGTGTTAACATCTATCCTTACTTACACCTACCTACACCTATGTACACTTGGTCAAAGAATTGTCTGCACCCCTATGCTGACTAACATATAACAAAGTATGTGTTATAGGTTTTGAGGAGATACGTTTTTTATTATATGTCAGAGACGATCCTTCGCTTTGGATGGATAGAGTTGCCAACCCTGCCGAGCTCTACACACTAGATGATCAGCGTAGGGGTACAGATAACTCTTTGATAAAGTGTACAGTAGGATGAACATTTTTACTGTATACATTACCTTACCTTTGGATACCTTTGGATGTGTTATTAATATTAATAACAGTATTATAAAAGTATGCCTCACCTGCCATCCCTGAGCATGAAAACCTCATCCTCGGGTATGTGGTCCTCTAACAACTCACTCACTGGCTGGGCCTGGTAGGGGGAATCATGATAATAGAAGCTGGTATTTGTTATTGCCATATGTGCCATTTCTCCTCAACAGCAGATTCAATGTCCCTCACATTATGTAATTATTCAAACATCCTCAAGCTTAGAGTCTTTATTTACAGTAAGGTCCACCATACAAAATTCAATCTGCTGACAAAAAAAATAATATCTCTACAGGCCTCTCTCACTATCCGATGCCCCAAATTACGATATTATTATAGGTTTTCAGGTGTTTGTGTTTGGGTCTTGGTTAGTCCATGAACGCATCGCCATTTACCCCATTAAATTTAGGGTTAGCTATACGATTTTCTCTATTTAAGATCGGGTTTTCAGGAACGTAGCCCAATCATAAATCAAGGGAGACCTGTAATGGAGGAAAGGCTGGTATGGGTACAAGTTTTGGGTAGAATGTAGAGTTCGGGCGTACCACCAGCCTTGTTTACACTACGAGGACGCTTGCCATCATGTTCCTATCTATTTTGACTGCCTTTGGATACAATAATATGTTGAGGGCCCTCATCCCCCCATGACATATTATAATCATTATATATATTGCCAGCAGGGGGCAAATAACCGTAAAAACCGCCGTCAAATAAGACGCGAACATAACCACGGCGATCGACATATGTAAACATGACGGCGGCGGACGCTTGCGATCATGTTATGCCATTGGATACAATAATATGTTAAGGGGAGGCTTTCCCCCCCATGACATATTGTCATCATCATATATATTGCCAGCAGGGGGCAAATAACCGTAAAAATTAGACGCGGCGATCGACCTATGTAAACATGACGACCGTACGCCCGGACACTACATCCATCCCTAAGTTTTGGACAGGTACACCTTGGTCACCTGATAGCCACTTCACACGCTACAGTCCCCAGTAGTGTCCCTGTCATTTATATATTATAGGGCTAAACATGAGGGTATGGGTACAAGTTTAGTACAGGCATTCTTTGGTCACCTGATAGCCACGTCACATGCTGCTGCAGTCCCCAGTAGTGTCCCTGTCAAGTTCCCTAGTTCTGAGGTTCATTTATATATTACAGTATCTTTTTAGTTTCCTTCCAAGACCTCCATCAAACTTTAATAAAACATCCATCAGATCCCCTTTCTAGATAAATTTGTACATTTTTCGGTAGAAAAATGGCCGGTTCTTCCAAAATTACGGGCTCATTATCGTTCGCCAGGAAAAAAATTGACACCTAAATAGCATGAAAGGTGTAAATATTGACAAAGAATTGGGGTGAAAGGTCTTAAAACCTGAAAACTAATGGGGCTAAACATGAGGAATAAGGGGGGCCAGAAAAATGGCCCATCTCCCCTTAACTTGTATGTGTATTACTACCGTATGGAAAGAGCATTTTACTACTCCGGAAGTAAGGGGGCTTTCAGACTATGTGTAGAAACAAAAATGCCAAGCCTATGTACAGGTCTTCCTCGATTTACGATTGGGTTACGTTCCTGAAAACCTGATCTTAACCCTTCCTACCCGGTCTGCCTTACCTAATGACAGCTCGGCAGAAGGGCCGTTACCCGGCCGTCCTTACCTAAGACGGCAGCTTAACCCTTCCTACCCGGGCTGCCTTAGGTAATGACAGCACGAAAGAAGGGCCAATACCCGGTATACCTTATCTAAGGCATGAGCTTAATAGCCTAATTAAGCTTGGTCCGAACGCCGTGCGTACGACGTATGTCAACAAACCCAAGCGTTCGTCACCGCACCTCCGAAAACAAAAAGGAGAACACTCCTCAATGTTATTGTTATGACGTCATGACGAAATTAGTGTCTAAAAAAACCCCATATTGGCAACATCTCTGCAATATTGGCTCCACTGAAATCGTCATCACAACTGAACCAGTTGACTTACAGAGCTCTACTCAATGCCAAAATACAGATTGAAAACCGCACTACAATTATAGATGAGTGGGAAAGTTCTAGCAGTGAAAATAAACATAAATACGGTAGCCTAGGCCTAGACGTTTTTCGGCCATATCGCCCGGGTAGGGGCGACCGTCATTGGCTGAGACAGCCCAGGTAGGAAGGGAGCCTAATTAAGCTTGGTCTGAACGCCATGCGTACGACGTATGTCAACAAACCCAAGCGTTGCGTCACCGCACCTCCGAAAACAAAAAGGAGAAGACTCTTCAATGTTATTGTTCTGACGTCAGACGAAATTAGTGTCTGAAAAGCCCCCATATTGGCAACATCTCTGCAATATTTGCTCCACTGAAATCGTCATCACAACTGAACCAGTTGACTTACAGAGCTCTACTCAATGCCAAAATACAGATTGAAAACCGCACTACGATTATAGATGAGTGGAAAAGTTCTAGCAGTGAAAATAAACATAAATACGGTAGCCTAGGCCTAGACGTTTTTCAGCCATTTCGCCCGGGTACGGGCGACCGTCCTTGGGTAAGACTGGCCGGGTAGGAAGGGTTAAATAGAAAAATTGTATAGCAAACCCTTAAATTAATGGAGTAAATGGGGATGCGTTCAGGACCAGCCAAAACCCAAACACCTATACTGTACTGTAATAATATCGTAAATTGGGTATCGGATAGTGAGGGAGACGTGTATCCTATCGCAAGTCATAGTTTGGACCAACAGCCATTCTATTTGGTACGTTCTCGGGAATTACGATGTCTTGTTATTATGTTGCCTTGTTGTGGCACTGAATGAGGCTGGTGTGGTACAGCATATAGGTGCTGCAGGGGGTCTGCTGAATCTTGCCGAGGTGCTGGTAATGCTATGCCAGCCTCAGTGATGGCATGGAAGCACTGTGGGGCAGTATTGTAGCGGAGAGTAGTAAGCACACGCCTTTCAACACAAACCATACCTATTCTGTTTAACGCTCTAACCCAAGAGTGACCCGATTTTCCCAGTCTTACTTCCACTCAACAAGTAAACTGTGGAACTTTGTCCCTTTATCGTATGACTTAGACTGCTTCAAGCTGTGTATCCAGACATTTTGACTAACGCACCTTGAATTTGGCTCTCTATTATTCTTTCAATTTTTAGGGTGACAATTGTTACAAGCAGCTTTATGTTTTTTCTCTTTCATGCACATAGAATAAAATAACCTAAGCTATAATAGCTTACTTTAACCTTAAATTAACGAAAAAATTATCTAAATACATTACAGTATACAGATTTAAATATCAAGATCATCCAAGGTGGTTGCCATTTTGGAGATGAATGGCCGGCATCTAGCCAGTTGTGGCACGGAAACGGCATTTATGCCTAATAATAGAAAATAGTCTAACACCACTACACCAATTTTGAAACACTTTAGCTTAAACTAATGAATAGTCTAACATCAGAACTCAAAACTTTCCGGGTGGATGGGACTCGTTAGCCTTTCTCGGCAACTCATCTAGGGGAGACAACCTTATACAAATCTGGGTGGATGGGACTCGTCAGCCTTGGCTGGCATCCTGTCTAGGGGAGTAAACCTGATATAAATCCATACTGCTTACCTAAGGGTAAGGCAGGTTAGTGGATGAATTAGCCGAACATCACTGTAGAAAAATAGTGCTAACAAGATACACAGAGGGCCTCTGAGTCGGACAGATCCTAAATTGAGTGGTTAATCCTGTAAGTCCTTTACTAAACTGGCTCGGGTTGTCACTCTCACAGGGACTAGGTCCGCTGGGGGCATCTGTGTATGGCCACCCTCGTAAGGGGAGTAAGGCGTCCGGCAATAGATAGATAGATAGATAACTCAAAAGTTTAAACAGAAACATTACAAAAGAAATCTAGAAGATTTAAGATGGAGGAAAATATCAAATTTAACTGGACAATCTCCCATTCAAGGTTAGGCTTATTGCATTGAGAACTTGCAACCTGTTAAAAACATTAGGGTAAATATATTTGTTAAATCAACCTATTACCTGCAATTGTTGAAAATGTGAGGATGAGTCACTGTCAACTTCTCGTTTAACCCCTCCAACCCGGAAGGGCTCTTGAACGCCCATAACAAACTCGGCCCGCGCAACCCGGAAGGGCTCTTGAACGCCCATTGCTTGCGTGAGTGCTTTCGAATGCCGCGCGTAAATTTTTGGTATCGTGGGAGGGTAGGTGGCGCCACCAGGCGTAAACTACGCCACAACAACAGTATCTACCCCGACGCCATCATGGACAGTACGCCAAATAGTGATTCCGCTGTGTCCGATACCGTGCTTCCTACGACGCCCGTGCTAGTTCGTCGCGCCTTACCCCGACGCCATCGCCTAAATGTGTTATCTCCCGGAGGTATTGAGACGACATTGAGACTATATGAGCGTGCTGATGCCAAGTATATTGTTGATGATATAGTCAGTGGCGACTCCAGTAATTATAAGTCGAGTGATTATGGCCATGAGAGTGAGAAAGAAGAGCAATTCCTGGGATTTGCGAGAGAACATGACAGTGATAAAGGTGATGTACCAGTTGTTGAGGAAGCTGGTTTACCTAAAGACAGTGAACTTGAGAGAGTGAGTGAGTGGGAGAGTTCAAGGTCACTCACCAAATTTCGCATAAGTGACACGACGCCAAGCCCTTCCCCAGGTAAATCGCCTTTCAAGCTACACTTATATAAGCAGAAAATACTTGAGAAGGCGGCCGCGGCAGCTAGGGAACAAGCCAAAATAATTGGTGAGGATGAGGCTGTGAGTGAGGTTGAGCGTGGTGACCCTTCTCGCCCGCCATTGTCTCCCTTATCTACCCACGCCACCCAAGATGCCCCGGATGCCCCGCATTCTTCCCCACCACTGCCAAGGGTTGAGGACCCCCCACTTTCGGCCTATTTGCCTCCTAGGTCCCCCGACAGGAGACATACTGCTGCCGAAAAGGGGAAAGGCAGGAAATATACCAAAAAAATTAAGAAAAGTAAGAGAGTTTTGTTCGAGGCTCCCGCGGCGTCCACCCCTGCTGGCCCCAGCCATACGCCCCCGCAACTTTCCCCACGGTCCTCCCCACCTCTCCCGCCTTCAACATGTCTTTCTGAAGAAGTCTTTGAGCTCGCATCACCAATACCTGGGCCTAGTGACAGTGAAGCATTGCTTTCTGTCACTCGTCGCAGGCCAAGGAGCCCAGGACCTCGGGGGGACACAGCCTCACCTGCCACTCCTTCCCCACCTCGCCCACCTGCACGCCGCCCACGCATCACTGGTTCCCCGCCAGATTATGTGGGGGCCACTGATGATGAAGGGCACCTCTCTGAAGACTCTGGCCATGATTACATAGGTCCACCGTCAGGGCAAGATGACCACTCTGACGATGACTATATGGACATCGACGACCCTCGACCCATCCGCTTGGCCCGGCGTCGTGCTGCCCGTCGCCCTGGCCGACGCCCTCGGGCGCGCGCCTCCCGAGTTGGCCGTGGGCGTGCTGGGCCACCAGCTGGAGCTCCTCGTCAGCGTAGACAAGACCCATTCTACGTTTTTCAGTGGCAAGACGTAGTTGATGGGGATGGATACAGCCCTGATGTGCCAGCTTTTGATGAGGTACTGGAGGGTTCAGGCATTACCCCCAATTTTCCTGCAGGCCCCAATGCTCCACCACACAAACTATTTGAGGCCTTCTTTGATGAGGAGGTGGTAGGCTATGTTGTCAAAGAGACAAATAAGCAGCACCAATTCCAGGTCCACTTTTTGGGCAAGGTGACCAAGGGCCACATGAGGCAGTGGACCCCAGTGACTCATAAAGAGTTCATGGTGTTCCTGGCACTCACCATGCTAATGCCTCATGTCAAGAAGCATAGGTTGCCTGACTACTGGATCACCAATGATCTGATATCCACCCTTGCCTTCGGGAAATATATGTCTCGCGACCGGTACCTTGATATCCTCGCAGCGCTCCATCTTGTCACCAACCTTGACGTCCACCTCCCAGACAAGCTGTGGAAGATTAGGACGTTGTACGAGATGATGCGAGAACGCTTCACCTCCTACTTCAAGCCCTTCCGCAAGGTCGTCATTGACGAGTCTCTTGTGCTGTTCCAGGGAAAACTCAGCTTCCGGCAGTACATCCCCTCAAAAAGACATCGCTTTGGCATAAAATTCTTTGTGCTGTGCGACTGCCAAACTGGCTATGTCCTGGACTTCCTGGTCTACAGCGGGAAGGAAGGGGACTTGCTTGTGGACCCCCTCATTGGCTTTGGCGGAGCAGTGGTGCAAGCCATGATGGACCGCTACTTTCATAAGAATCACGTCCTCTACACGGACAATTATTACACGTCCCCCACTCTCTCACAGTACCTGCATGAGCGCAAGACGGGGACTGTAGGCACAGTACGAGGGAAAAGGAAGGGCATGCCACCTTTCCCTCCAAAGACCAAAAAAGGTGATGTGTTCAAGAAGAAGTCGGGGCCCATTCTGGCTATCCACTGGCACGACCAGCGGAAGGTCAACCTCCTGACCACCATCCACAAGGGGGAAATGGTGGAGACTGGCAAGGTGGATCGCCGCACCCAGGCCAGGGTGACCAAGCCCGATGCTGTCCTGGACTACAACATCAACATGAGGCTGGTGGACAAGTCCGACATGCAGATAGGCTTCATTGACTGCCTGCGTACCTCGTGCAGATGGTACAAAAAGTTATTTCTGCATATGGTGGACATGTCAGTTCTGAATGCCTACAATATATACAAGCTTCGGAATGTGAACACACCCATGAAGTTCAATAGCCTGCGGAGGTTCCAAAAGCAGGTGTTGACGGAGCTCCTGGAGAAGTATGCTACGCCACAGAGGGCAGTGGCACATCCTGGGCCCGCCATTATTGACCGCTTGCAGTGTGCTCAATACTTGATTAGGCACAGGCTTGGTTCCCTGCCTCAGAATGAATCAGGAAGAACGCAGCAGAAGCGGTGCCATGTCTGCTACAACAGCAGGGTGAGGCCGAGGTCAGGTAAAAAGTCAACCATGGAGTGTGTGGAGTGCAAGGTGGCACTCTGTGCTTTAGAGTGCTTCTTTGATTACCACTCCAAGCTGGAGTTCTAATAATCATACTGAAATTGCCAAATAAAATGACAATATGTACACTATAATTATATATAGGCAAAAAGTGGAAGAAAACCAATTTATTGTAATACAAAAGTCATGTATTATGAGAAAATTGATACAAATACAATTACACCATAATAATATGTGAAAGTGACACATATGTATATACCAAGTGACATTCATATGATTAGAACCTATAGAAATATAGAAATCAGTGAAAAAAGACACAATAAATTGTATATAAAACGTTTACAAATCATATAACTAAGTGAAAGTGACACAAGACCTAATATTTGATGGCCAAAGTATAATAAACACCTGTGATAACGAATAATCAGTGCCTAATACAACAATAACCTACCTCAATTACTAATAAAATGTACGGTATAGAGTGAAAATGAGCATTATCAGTGACAGTGACACACTCTAAAGCATATTTGTCAAAGTGAAAGTGACACAAGACCTAATATTTGATGGCCAAAGTATAATAAACACCTGTGATAACGAATAATCAGTGCCTAATACAACAATAACCTACCTCAATTACTAATAAAATGTACGGTATCGAGTGAAAATGAGCATTATCAGTGACAGTGACATCTAAAGCATATTTGTCAAAGTGAAAGTGACACAAGACCTATTATTTGATGGCCAAAGTACAATAAACACCTGTGATAACGAATAATCAGTGCCTAATACAACAATAACCTACCTCAATTACTAATAAAATGTACGGTATCGAGTGAAAATGAGCATTATCAGTGACAGTGACACTCTTTAAAGCATATTTGTCAAAGTGAAAGTGACACAAGACCTAATATTTGATGGCCAAAGTACAATAAACACCTGTGATAACGAATAATCAGTGCCTAATACAACAATAACCTACCTCAATTACTAATCAAATGTACGGTATCGAGTGAAAATGAGCATTATCAGTGACAGTGACGCTCTCTAAAGCATATTTGTCAAAGTGAAAGTGACACAAGACCTAATATTTGATGGCCAAAGTACAATAAACACCTGTGATAACGAATAATCAGTGCCTAATACAACAATAACCTACCTCAATTACTAATAAAATGTACGGTATCGAGTGAAAATTAGCAATATCAGTGACAGTGATACCCTAATAAACATACTTTATATAATTGGCCTCAAAATAACTATAAAAATATCAAATAAACATCACATTCTCAATATCAAACACTAAAATCGTCTAAGGGAGATAAATACTTTGGCGCGACGAGCGGCTAGGTGCGTCGTAGCCGGGGCGACGCGTCCGAACGCGGGAAAAATTTGCCGCAGAAAAGCACTCGTCTTCCCGCGCTCATCATTATGCAACCAGAGGGGCTAGAGACCTCTACTCAACGCCATTCGACAGAGGAAGGTTTGTGGAACATTATTTTTTTTTACATTACATGCCATATTCATTGACTTACAGAGGAGTTAACATAGCCCAAAGATCGTCAAAACACCCGGTACCGCAGCACAGTCGCGAGCTATAGCCCCCAGGGCTGGAGGGTTAAAAGAAATGTTTTGTTCTTCTTGATGACACTGCCAGACACTACCACGCTTGTTACCACCCTGTCGTCCGAGGCTGTAGCTTCCTAGATCCAGGAGAGATTGCCTCAAGTCTTCAGGAACACACAGACGGAGCACCTTCGCCTTCACAGGCCAGTAGCCACAGCCACAGCCACCAAGCAGTTCGGTACTGTACTGGCTTTACAGAGTGTGTCAGCCGGGGTACACCAAGTGAGGCCAGTTTATATCAAAGGATGGCAGGGACAGATCCAGAATTCTGCATAGGGGGTGGGGGTCCAAAGGCATTAATGGTTCTTGAGGGGGCGAGCAAAGTGAACCTCTGCAGCTGGCGGGGTCTGGAGAAATTTTGTAAAAATTAGGCACTTTTAGGGGCATTTTGAGGTCTATGGAGGTATAAATTAGGCTTAATAGGCCTAGATTGTATTCAATACAGTGAAAATGATGAAAAATGGAGCAAGACATGGATATTGGCTAAAATGGTGAAAAATGGAGCAAGACATGGATATTGGCTAAAAAACAAAAATAACAAACACAAAAAGCCATTAACAGCAGTTAAATTAGACGCAAATGTAACTGTGAGCGTGTGACTAGGCCATTATTACAGTAGGCTAATGAAAATGAAAGGTACGCCCGCTAAGACAATAAGTTACCGGTACACAACTCTTACCTAATTAGGCCTATGATCACATTTATAAAACCCGATATTACTGAAAAAAACACATAGGCCTAGTCCCATCAGTAACAGTGAAGACCGTAAGTAATGGTGATAGTGATAGTAGTAGGCTAGTGGTGATGATGTCAGTTGTACAGTATAGTAACAGTAATATATCGGCGGGTGCCCGACCCCGAAAAGGGTTGAAATAGGGGAGCTATCCCCCCGCCAAAGGCGGCTTTCTAGGGCCTTTCCTAGCTGATGCTGAGAGGATTGGGTTCTAGTCATGTGGTGATGGGCTGGTCTATCAGAGTGAGAACTGAGCAATCTCTGCCATACCCATAGCTTACTCTGACTGTTCCTTTTACTTATATATTTTCTAGATCTCAAGTGACGGCGTCTCTAACGTGGATTGACCTCCCAATCTACCAAGATTGGAAGCCAAAGCGTCACATTTTTCCCTTGCCCCTCAACTTTCTCTTCATAATTGCTGAGGGGCACAGGGCCCTGGGTGGGGCTTTGGTTTCCCGGGCGTTTCCGCACCCTCCTCAAGCTCCCCGCCATGGAGTGGCTTCGGTCACCCCTTTATTGTGGTCGGCGGGGAGGGTTCTGTGGGGGCGCTCGGTTATGGCCTTGGCCTTGCTCGGGGCCTTGGGGCCTTGGGGCTGTTCGGCCAGGCAGCTTGGGGAACAACAACAACAACAACAGTAATAGTGATGATGGTGACAGTAGTGTTGATGATGGTGATAGTAATGTTGATGGTGATCATGATGATCCTGTGGCTGTGAATTTTGGAAATGAGTCTTTGGAGCTGGTGAACAAGTTTTGTTACCTAGGAGATACCACCTCTGCCGGTGGTGGGGCCGAGGCTGCCACTGTTGCTAGAATTAGGTGTGGCTGGGGGAAGTTCAGAGAATTGATGCCAATCCTGACCATGAAAAGAATGCCTCTCCCCCTGAAGGGAAAGGTGTATGCCTCATGTGTTAGAAGTGCTATGACGTATGCCTCAGAAACATGGGCCGTTAAAGTAGAGGATGTCAACAGAATGGAGCGTAATGAGATGAGAATGGCGAGATGGATGTGTGGGGCCAGGCTACAGGATAGAATAACAAATGTTGAGCTGAGGAGACGTTTAGGTATAAAGAGTATTAGCAGTCTTCTATGATGTGTTTAATGGTATGGGGTGCTGTGTTACATCCCGGGCAGGCGTCGACAACGGAGTCATCCAGTCTCTTCTGATAGCTCAGGAGAGCTGGATGGTGTCCGCATCTCAGCCTGGCCAGGTGGACTCTGTCCTCGCGAGGAAGGGAGGATTCGGAAGGATAGATTTCGGGAGGTCGTGCATGCAGCTGCGTGTTGTCTGTGAGTGAGTGGATGGATCGGTGAGAGATATGAGTATGGATGTGCTTCTGGAAGTTGGTTCGGGGTGGGCAGGGAGAGAGGACAATAATTGTGTGTGATACCGTGTGCTGGGTGTTGTTTTGATATTTCTTGGTGTCTGTGGGTGTGTTGCCATGTAGTTTAGTGGGTGGTCTTGGTTCGTGGAGGCTGCTGCCAGGAATTGAGTGCCTCTCATGTCCAGATGGTCTTTGACTTTCTGGACATGAGAGGTACTCAATTCCTGGCAGCAGCCTCCACGAACCAAGACCACCCACTAAACTACATGGCAACATACCCACAGACACCAAGTACAAGTAGACTGGGATGGTATAGACATGTGGAGAGAATGGATGAACAAAATTGGGTGAAAAAATGCAGGTCTGTGATTGTGGAGGGAGCTGCACCAAGGGGTGGACCGAAGAAGACCTGGGATCGGACTATTTGTGCCGATCTCAAATCCAAGCCCTTAACAGGGTTGCCTGGAACGCCGCCATTAGGACAAGAGACTGAAACTGCACGTATGTGTGGAACACTCAGTCTTAAAATTTTATGCATGTATGTATGTATTGATGATGTTGGTAGTACGGTACTTGTGATGAAGGTAACCCATCGCAGAGTTGGGTATGCCGTATTGATTTTGGTTAAGGCAGCATTTCTACTTTATTTATTTTGTTAATTTTTTCTTTCATATACCATGGTTTCATATACTAAGAACTGTCGCATTATAGTTTGTACCCTGGTACCCATTATCCAGCAATCATAACACCCTCCCCTAGTGGGAAGGGATCTAAATCATCTAATTATGGTTGCCGTGGGGTGTGGGATACAGAATGGGTTGAGGGGAGCTCCCATCCCCCCCTCATTACTTATTGAAATCAGCATCTATTTTGCCAGTAGGGAGCCTAATTAGTGTTAACTCACAATTTTGGCACCGTAACCATCGATAGGGAGAGTTTTAGTTATTTTAGAGTGCTTTAATATAGTGCCCATATACCCTAAAGCGACGGTTATGACATTTAAGCCCCATTTGGAAAAAATATTATTTTAATACCACAAATTTTCCGAGTGTTTTTTATAAACAAAACTGGGTTCAATGTTATTTTAATACCACAAATTTTGTTGATATCTTTGAAGATAAATATTGAATCTATATGCTCTAAAGATCATAAGACATTTTTGTTTAACCCTCGGCAAAACCTAATAAAAAAGTATGATACTAAAATGTCTTTTTCGTAACAAGGTTGTCAATACGGTACTTCCAGTTATCGATAGCTCTAAAGATCATATGAAAATGTGTTAAACCCTGGAAAAACCTAATATAAAAGTATGGTACCGGTACTAAAATTTAATTTTCGTAACAAGGTTGTCAATACGGTACTTTCCCGTTATCAATGTACAGTATATACTGTACAATCAAAACTGAAGATTGCAGAGTAAACACCGTAGACTTCATCGACATTTCTTTCACCTTCGTATAATCGACAGCCAATTTTTTTTTTTTATTTACTAAGGGATTAGTACTCAACCAGCGGGGGTGTGGGGGCAGCAGCCCCCACCCATAATACTAGGTTAGGTTAGGTAAGGTTGTTAGGTTAGGCTAATGTCTTTTCAAATCACTATCGGGGACGTGTCTCAACATCGATCGATAGGCCTAATGTGGAAAATAGGTTTTCCCGAGATTTCTAATTAATTTTTGTTTAACCCTCGGCAAAACCTAATAAAAAAGTATGATACTAAAATGTCTTTTTCGTAACAAGGTTGTCAATACGGTACTTCCAGTTATCGATAGCTCTAAAGATCTATGAAAATGTGTTAAACCCTGGAAAAACCTAATATAAAAGTAGGCTAGGCCTATGCTACTAAAATTTAATTTTCGTAACAAGGTTGTCAATACGGTACTTATCCGTTATCAATGTACAATCAAAGCTGAAGATTGCAGAGTAAACACCGTAGACTTCATCAACTTTTCTTTCACCTTCGTATAATCGACAGCCAATTTTTTTTTATTTTTATTTACTAAGGTGGGTGTAGGGGCGGGGGTGTAGGGGCGGCAGCCCCCACCCATAATACTAGGTTAGGTTAGGTAAGGTTGTTAGGTTAGGCTAATATCTTTTCAAATCACTATCGGGGACGTGTCTCAACATCGATCGATAGGCCTAATGGGGAAAATAGGTTTTCCCGAGATTTCTAATTAATTTTTGTTTAACCCTCGGCAAAACCTAATAAAAAAGTATGATACTAAAATGTCTTTTTCGTAACAAGGTTGTCAATACGGTACTTCCAGTTATCGATAGCTCTAAAGATCATATGAAAATGTGTTAAACCCTGGAAAAACCTAATATAAAAGTAGGCTAGGACCTATGCTACTAAAATTTAATTTTCGTAACAAGGTTGTCAATACGGTACTTATCCGTTATCAATGTAGAGCTGTCGATAACTGGAACGTCTGGAAGTACTGTATTGTTAGTACCATACTTTTTTATTAGGTTTTGCCGAGGGTTAAAACAAATTTTCTTATGATCTTTAGAGCATATAGGGGCTAGATTCAATATTTATCTTCAAATATATCAACAAAATTTGTGGTATTAAAATAACATTGAACCCCCCATTTTCCCTATCCCTGAATTTTATAGCCCTCCCCACTACCCTAGTGGTGGAAGCCCAGGACATGGTTATAGAATTAGATTTTTTTTTTTTTTTTTCTCTATATTCCAACTAACTTCCTCTCGGGCATAGGCTGAGAGCCTTAACATTCACCGCTTTACAATGAACAGTGAAGCCCATGAGGTCTTGTTCCAGTCTAGGGAGTGAGACATGTGAAGCACGTAGAGTACAACGAGCACCTGCCATCTTGCCTTCACATGAGGCACGGTGCTCACTCATGGCCCGAAACGACCCCATCTCTGAATGTTGGATAATGGGTGAATATGAATACTAAAATGTGATGGTCCTTGGTATATAACACTATATATTAAAAGAAAAAAGAAATAAATAAATATAGGCTATACCGTACATATAGCCTAGGATTAAGTAGATCGAGTAGACTTCTTGCTCTGTAGTGTACCGAGAATCAAGGCCGTCCGGGAATTATCTCATCCGACGCCTTTTCCGAGACCGACACGGTGAAAGATGACGGTACTCCCCATCCTCACTGTCGCTGTCATCAGAAGGTCGATATCTTTTGAGATATCTTTTTATAAATTTTTCCTCCTCTGAATCACTCCCCTCCTCCTCTGAATCACTCTCCTCCTCCTCTGAATCACTCTCCTCGTCCTCTCAGTACCAAACGTTCCCGACAACTACCCGACAACAGTCGGACAACTACCGGTACCGGTCTACCCAGACCGAGTCAAACTATCAGTTATGACTTATGAACTTAACAAAACGATGAAAACTTCGCTAAATTAGTCCTCAAAATGTATATATAATTATGATAAATATATATATTTATATATATATGAGTAGCCTATACTATTATATATTATTTATATAATACTAAATAAAAGTTTCATCGCTGAAGAGCTGTTCAGCGGGAATCTAGCCCTTCACAACGGCGCCTCCCTTTGTCATGTTTTGTGTCGTGCTCTTTTATGTTTATTTAGTTTTCACCATTAATATGTTGGTGCAGTACATTAAATATCTTAAATGTGACATGCGCCAGCTTTACATAATTATAACTAAGGAGTGCCTAAAAAGGCCAATATGTATATAATCTATTGGGGTCCTTCTTGAGGGATTAAAGTTGGGAACGGAGAACAATTAAACTGAAAATTTAAATGAAATTGAGCAGTAGGCTATAGAATTAAAAGTGTGTGTGTATATATATATATATTTTTTTTTTTTTTTTTTATGTGATTGAGGGAGGCATAACTGCCTATAGCGAGTGCCTCCCCCATAGTTGAAAGAGTGACAGGGCCAAAATCAAGGGACGTTCGAGCCAAAATGCCTGGACACACGGAGTTTGAAGCAATTTAAGTCATAGGAAGAGGGAAAGACTGATTCTGGGAGAGAGTTCCAGAGCTCAGCTGTTGAGTAGAAGAAAGTTTGAGAGTAACGTTTCACTCTTGGGTTGGAGAGTTGCACAGAGTAGGGGTGGGATTGAGTTGCAAGACGGGTACCACGTGCCCTACGTAAAGGAGGTGGTATGCACTGGGATAGCTCTGAGGAACATATATATATATATATATATATATATATATATATATATATATATATATATATATATATATATACTGTAGGCTATATATAGTTGGTTAACTATAAGATCACTTACATTCTAAAGCTGAACATGTTAAAGTACTTAAGCAATCATACATCCTTAATGTCGTAGGCTATTTGGTAATGTATTTAGTAAGTTTGCTGCTCCCTTCCTCCGGCTGTTTGTTTCAGGTGTTCCTTCAAGCTACGTCTAAATAGCAGACTAAAGGAGTACAATAATTCTCTTTCCACGGACTATGTGTGATAAGTTGGTCCAGTCTTTGATGGCAATAAAGAAGAATGTTAGTTTACCCTGCCTGTAATGCCCTTGAAAATATCCCGCAACCCCAACTACCCGAGTTGACGTCAGGTATAGTGTAAAATAGTCGTTGATGGGAAGTCCAATAAACTCATCACGTGAAACACCACGAGACTATCACCTGGTTCTTACAAATCGGACTAAGGTTACTATACTTTTGTACATCCGTGGTAGTACAGTGGGTTAGCGCGCGGGCCTGGTTGACCTATGGTGGTCATGGTCACTAACCAGAGTTCGAACCCCACCCAAGGCATCTCAAAACCTGTGGGTTTTTAGGAGGGTTAAACTCCCTTCAGAGGTTCGAGCCCCGCACCAGGCCCCAGGAAAGGTTGACCCTAAGTGGGCCTGGGGAGTTGTCAGGACAGAAAAATTCCCTTCACACCCAGCATTTCATTGGTGGCAGTCATGGAACGTGATCTGGTAGCTACATAGAGCACCCATCATGCGGACCCTAACAATATTGAGATTGCTGAGGTGATACAGCTATGATACCTTACAACCTTAAAGAGGCTAGGGACTAGCCTAGTTAAAGAAGGATGTAATGTAATGCCCTCGAAAATATCCCGCAACCCCAATAATGTACTACCCGAGTTGACGTCAGGTATAGTGTAAAATAGTCGTTGATAGGAAATCCAATAAACTCATCACGTGAAACACCACGAGACTATCACCTGGTTCTTACAAATCGGACTAAGGTTACTAAACTTTTGTACGTCCGTGGTAGTACAGTGGGTTAGCGCGCGGGCCTGGTTAACCTATGGTGGTCATGGTCACTAACCAGGGTTCGAACCCCACCCAAGGCATCTCAAAACCTATGGGTTTTTAGGAGGGTTAAACTCCCTTCAGAGGTTCGAGCCCTGCGCCAGGCCCCAGGAAAGGTTGACCCTAAGTGGGCCTGGGGAGTTGTCAGGACAGAAAAATTCCCTTCACACCCAGCATTTCAGTAAGTTTTCTCACTGAGTCTAGAATCAGTAGCCTATAGTCCTCCTTTCTAACCTAGGAGTATTTAGAACAGATTAAAAAATGAAGTTCAAGCCAAGAGGCTGAATGCTTAACTCTGGTTCGGTCAGTGCAAAGGTCCGACGCCTCCCCCGCCGCCGCCACCGTCATGTTTACATTTGTCGATCGCCGTGGTTAAGTTCGCGTCTATTTTGACGGCAATATTTTCGGTAATTTGCCCCCTGCTGGCAATATTGATGATGACTAAAATACCACAGGAACGAAAATCCTGAGAGCGAAACCCCCACCCCTAACGAGCCACAGGAACGAAAATCCTGAGAGCGAAAACTCCACCCCCAACGAGATCCCCGGTCCCATTTCCATCCCCGATTTAGTCTCTCTCTCTCCAAATTCATTCCACATATTATACGTCTCTCAATCACAGTCTTCTAATATACAAACCACAATACTTTACTCACTGACATTCTTGATGTACCACCTAAGTATGTATTTAATTATGTAACCACCATACAGGCTATAATACTTTCATTGTGTAGGTTCGAGGCGATCTAAAAGACACCTTAGCTTCCATTTCACACCAAATCAGATCGTGATTACGTCAGCCCTGTATTTAGTTATACTGTACTGTATAACAATCATATGTTTCCAACCTTCCTAATGCAACCTCCATTTCACTAGACAAGATACCTAGGAGTAGTTCCGAGATTTAATTAGGCAATTACTCATTGATTTGGAAAGCCCCAGACCATCCCCAATTTCGTATGCGGGTCTGTGCTTAGGAAATAGTCGTGCCGGACAATATCGTTGTATTAATTTCGCGTGAGTTTGGCTACGGGTCAAACTCGGTACAACCGCCTCAAAAATTGTTACCCCATGAAAACCCGTTTTTCTATGTATGCCACCGATCCACAGAAAACTAACCTAACCCTGTGCTTGTACTAATCCATATCTGTTGATTTATATAATTAATAATATCCAATTTGCATACGATCATCTCCAGAGAAGTGCAGGAAAACTACCTAGTCTCTCTCTCTCCATTATGAGATAGATCGATGTCACTCATTCATGTACCCATTCCTAAGTTAAAGAAAAAGTTTTATTCACAATACTCTGCTTAGTGACCGCGTGCCCAGTGGTGTCTCATACCCCCCCGCCCCCCCCCCCCCATGCGCACTTCTTAGGTTAAGTATCAGTTTGTGTGTGTGAGAGAGAGAATGTATGACAAGATGCGGGGGTTAGGGTCGAATGTATTGGAGAGAGAGAGAGAGAGAGATAATAATATAAAAATAAAAATATTCCAGAAATGTTGCCAGAAAATATTTGATAATCGAATGTTGGCTATAAAAGCTCTACCGGCTTAATACTCACAACATTCTAGCTGCTGGAGGTGGCATGGTGGTACGGTTAGCAAAATAAGTCTTATCTCTGCTGTCATTACGTTTTGCTCGCTGTGTGCTGTATTTATGTCTGTCAGATGTTGAATAGGGTGTGTAAAGATAGGAACATGTTCTTTTTATCTCACTCGAAACAATGAATTAATGCTTAGATAGTGATGATACCAATTATTGATCGAAATATACGTGGTTCCGCGACATCACTTATTTGGCCGACTGTACCACATCATTCTTGTGTTGCATTTTTTTTTTTTTTTTTTTTAGTTAGGGAATCCCGTTTCCACTACCATTAGTGCCAGTTCTGGTGATCAAATCTCACACTCGTCTATGCTGTATAGCATCCATGTGTGCATGTATCTAACCCTTTTAACAGATATTTAGAATTTTGTGCAGATACTCTGTTAACATGTGTTTCTTGCTTTGTTAACTTCGGAGGTAGCCTCTTGCCTTGGAATTTAATCATGCAAGAATTACATTTTTAGCTGGGATTGTATTAACATTGACAAATAACGAATAATTGTTTTAAGCATCTATAAGTAGGTCTCCATAAGACTGAAGTAAGATTCTGGGGCTTTTTCCAAGGTCCATAAACACTAGGTCTGCCAGACAGGTGTCCAAAATATGCCTAGTTCTTCATTTTTTGGAAATCGATAAAAGGCTAATACTTTTAGATTTTTTTTTTTTTAAACACTTAAGCACAAAACAATTGTTCGACATAATGCTCCTTACAACTGACCACTTAGAATGCTATTTTAAATATATTGTACGCTTACGTGAACTCTCTCAGTGTTCAGGTTAAGCCTTTTTAGTTGAGCCTACTGTAGGTGCGATGGGAGGGGCGCAGAGTCCGTAATTTGACAGATAGTAATCAGTTTTCAACTACCCTCACCTGCGCGCCGGCTGACCTATTGTATATGGACCTTGAGTTTTTCACAACTCCGGACATGGTTCCCACTGGATTACTCTGAAATAGCCCAAATTAGTGCATTGATCAATATAACCACTTGCAGGTAGCTCAAATTAGCATAGACAAAAAGAATTGTATGTATGTATTTATGTATATACTCAGGCACATACCCCATACCTGGGGGTGGCCGACTCGAGACAGAGCCCAAACAGGGACAACACAACACAACACAAAACAAAACAAAACAAAAATAACTCGCACACATCTATGTCGCCCAGGAGAAGACCCAGAGACACAGGCCTATTTGGGGTCCCCATCAAAAGGAGAGGTTCCGGTCTCAGCAGGCAGACACGCAGCGAAGCTTATCCACCATTTTTTATACTTTTAATTGTATCTTCCAAAATAATGTATCACTTTTAGTTACAGACAATTATTAATTTACTGTTACTTTGTTACTGCAGAGTGGATGTGCCAACGGAGAAGCGAGTGAAGCGATGGGCGATCTCCTTGGAAGAGCTTATCAACGATGGCATGGGTAGGTGGTGGTACATGATTTCGAGATAGAATGGCCTCACCCCTAAACGTGCATGCCGTTCATACTCGTAAACGTTTACACTATATCGGCCACTGTCTCCCAACCTAACCTTAATCAGCTTAATACGTAACCAGACCTAAGCTAACTTAACATAACTCAACTAGCAACCTAACATAATGAAGGCTTAGCAATCTAACCTAACTTAAACTGATTAGAATTGTGGCCATTCAGGTTATGACCGTTTAGGAGTACAGTATGGCCATTTCTACTTGTTTCCGATTGAAGGTGTAAGTTAACGGCATTGCTTAGCCTTAAAAGGAGTATATAAATATGTATCTATCTATATACTCTGGCACATACCCTATAACAGGGGGTGGCCAACTTGAGACAGAGCCCGAACAGAAACATTTAAAGTTCCAATTCTTAGGGTCCGGGACCACTTTCGTGTTCCTTCGCCCCATTCTCTGTTTCATCGAGTAGGTGAATTTGACAAGGGGAGGAGCTTTCCTAGCCCCCTGCTCCCAGAAGGAAAATTGAACAGTAAAAGAGAAAGACAGAAATGGCTAAGGTTGAGTAGAGGATGGCATACCTCACTCTGGGTAGGACCAGCCCTCACCCAATATATATATATACAGTATATACAGGGTGTTGCAGAAATACATTAAATATATATATAAATGCATATACCTAGCAATAGTAAATGTACTATTCTGTATGATGCTTTGAGATACTTTGCTTACTTAACAAGATATACATTTATTATTAAATTGGGAGGTTTGACGTACCTCCCAACCTACCAAATAGGAAAACCTACTATTTGGTAGTAGTCTTGGAAAATCCAACGTCAAGGCTATTAACCTAATTGCAATGACGACTTGTCTATTTTGACTGCTATGTCGTCATTCCAACCGCGGTTAAAAAGAAAACGTCTAGAGTCTACTCCTTATCTTGCTCTAGGAGACGTTGTACATTAACCAAAACTACCACCGAAGGTGAAAAAAGCATAGAAGAGAAGAAAAAGGGGTTTACCTTAGTTACCGCTTAAGGCCCATCCCGTGTTCCGTCATGTGCAGATCCCTGTCGAACGTGCGCATGAGCGACCCTCTCTTGTCAGCACATCTCACGTCAGCAGAAGAACGCGGATGGGCAGGGGTCCGGCGTGAGGGAGGGTATTATGTACGTTGGATTTTCCAAGACTACTACCAAATAGATAGGTTACCCAGGCCACCCAGGTGGCAGGGATTGAATGAAAGGATTGAGGAAAATGAGGTGAAAGAAGCAGTGAAACAAATGAGAGCGGGAAAAGCAGAAGGTTTGGATGGTATTGCTGTGGAGTGTATAAAGAAGGGTGGAGATGTGATAATAGATTGGTTGGTGAGACTTTTCAATGTGTGCTTTGTTGTGTCAATGGTACCAATAGACTGGAAGAGTGCATGTATTGTGCCGTTGTACAAGGGGAAGGGAGATCAGCAGGAGTGTTCAAGTTATAGAGGTATTAGTTTATTGTCAGTGGTTGGAAAGCTGTATGGCAGGGTGTTGATAGAGAGGATAATAAAGTGTACGGAAGTTGCAATAGGAGAAGAACAGTGCGGTTTTAGGAGGGGAAGAGGGTGCGTGGATCAGATGTTTGCAGTAAGACAGTTATGCGAGAAGTATTTAGAGAAGCATAAGGAGATATTTTGGGCTTTTATGGACTTGGAAAAAGCGTATGATCGTGTGGACCGTGAAGCAATGTGGAAGGTGTTAAGGATTTATGAAATAGGAGGAAATTTGTTAGAAGCAGTTAAGAGTTTTTATGAAGGGAGCAGAGCATGTGTGAGAGTAGGAAATGGTGAGTTGAGTGAATGGTTTGAGGTAAAGGTAGGTTTGCGACAGGGTTGTGTAATGTCACCATGGCTGTTTAATATGTTTATGGATGGTGTGGTGAGGGGGGTGAAAAGGAAAACTATGGGAAGAGGATTGGGTTTAGTAGGAAAGAATGGTAGAGATTGGGAGTTGAATCAGTTGCTGTTCGCTGATGACACAGCATTGGTGGCGGATTCTGATGAGAAACTGCAGCGGGTAGTCAAAGAGTTTGGTGTGGTTTGTGGAAGGAGGAAACTGAAGGTGAACGTCAATAAAAGTAAAGTAATGGTGTGTAATAGGGGAGAGCATAGGGTGAATCTAGATGTGAGGCTGGATGGGGAAATATTGGAACAAGTAGAGTGTTTTAAATATCTAGGAGGAACGATAAGCAGTGGAGGCATGGAAGTGGAGGTAAAACAGAGTGTGTGAAGGAAGGAAGGTTTTCGGAGCAATGGGAAGTATGTGGAAGACGAGAAATCTCGGAGTGAAAGTAAAAACTGCACTGTATCAAGGAATTGTTGTGCCAACAGTGATGTATGGGGCTGAGACATGGGCTCTGAAGAAAAGGGAGAAAAGAGGGCTGGATGTGATGGAGATGAGCTGCTTGAGGAGTATGTGTGGAGTTACTCGTAGAGACAGATTGAGGAATGAAGAGATACGTAGGAGAGTCGGGCAGCAGGAACATTTGTCAGCCAGAGTGGACAGAAGGGTGCTGAGCTGGTATGGTCATGTTGAACGAATGGGAGATGAAGGCTTACAAAGAGAATATGTGAGTCAGGTCAAGGGAGATAGAAGGGCAGGAAGACCCCCATTGAGATGGAGAGACTGTGTAAAAAAGGCTTTGGATGATAGAGGAATGACTATAGATCAGGCAGGGGAAGTGGTGGTGGACAGGAGTGAATGGAGAATGCTGTGAATAGTTGAGTGAACACGTGGTCATTTGGAGTAAGGGGTCGGGCGCAAGTTCGACTAGATAATAGTCCATCAGGCGCCTGGCCTGGGGGGACGATTAATATGAAGGGTGTGCCTGGAAGTGTGGTGGAAGGGCTTGTGGCTTTGGCTCCGCTGCATGTCTGCCTGCCGAGATCGGAACCTCTCCGCGTGGTCAGGGGCCGGGGGAGTGCTGGAGCGACCTTGGTAACCCTGGTCTCTGGGTCTTCTCCTGGGTGACCTGGATGTGTGTGAGTTTGTGTTTATTTTTTGTTTTATGTTGTTTTTGTGTTTTCCCTGTTCTTGCTCTGTCTTGAGTCGGCTACCCCCAAAATGGGGATTGGGCCTGAGCATATAGATAGATAGATAGAACTACCAAATAGTAGGTTTTCCTATTTGGTAGGTTGGGAGGTACGTCAAACCTCCCAATTTGTTAGTAGTCTTGGCAAATCCAACGTCAAGGCTGCATAACAAATAGGAGGAGGACATCCAAGCCCAACCTACCAAAAAACCAATGCATAAAACAAAATTATGAATGACAAAGACACAATTTAAACAAGAGAGTTTAATAAAAGAGTGAAAAACTGAGGAGTAGCTAAAAAGAACAGTTTTAACACATGCCCGTCATTCATAGTAATGCAAAAACATAGACTTGTCTGAAACCAAAAAGGTACTGTACCCAAAATCCCTTTTCTTCAAAAACCAACAAAAACACTGAACACAAGAACAAAACACAATTTTCAATGTGGCAAAAACACTTATGTACTGGAACAATACATAATCCCAAACTTGCAATCCAGTGTTGCAAACCCGTACACCCCCCCCCCCCCCCCTTTGTCAAATAAAACAAAGGAAAAGAACGAGGGACAAGGGGGGAAGACCAGGGATCTTCGCCAGAGCACCAGGAAAACATGACCCCCGAGAGCAAGCACCGGCCGAGGGGGTCGAACACTGGACACGGAGAGGTAGGAGGAGATGAAGGAATTGATAGAAGACCACAAAACCGCCGAGGCGATGGCAGGTAAGGATCGACGTGGCAGGAACCGGAAGGAGGCAGCAAAGGATCTGACATCGTGCGCAGAACCCCTACAAACAGGGTGATGGGCACGAACGGTCCGACAAACGTGGCGGCCCATCTGCACCTGCGAGAGCCTCCCACCTGTCCGAGGAGACACCCACACAGCAGTACCCGAAGGCGGCGCCACAGACGCAACAGAGGAGTGCAAGGCTGACACCGGGCACAACACATGGCGAGGATTCCCACGCCGTACAGCCTGGACGGCGAAAGGCTGGAAAACGGGGGCCTCCCTCCCATGCGTTGTAACAAAAGGAGGGGAGGAGGCGAACGAGACGCCATGCAAGGACGGGGAGAATCGCACGCAGTCCCGGGGCCGTGACAATGCCGCTAGTGCAGACACCCGATCCCCAGTGGCCAGAGCGACAAGGAAGAGTGGACGCCCGAGCAACGGAACCGGCGTAGCGACCCTTGTATACGTGGGTGAAGCCAGAAGGACCAGAGCCCGCCCCAGATCCCACTGCGGAGGGACCTGGCGCGGAGGCGGTCGATCCCGGAAGGCAGCCGCCAGGAAGGAATCCAGCTCCTGTGGCGGAACGACCAGCCCAGCGACGGACCCAAAGACCCCCCGGACGGCAGACAAGTGGGTACGTATAGCGTCGACTTGAAAGTGATGTGTACGGAAGAGGTGAAACAAGGAGCGTAGGACGAGGGAAGGAGAGCCAACTGGCAGGCGAGTGGCCTGTAGCCACCTAGTAAAAGACCTCCAGCGGGACCCGTAAGTCCCCCAAGGAGAAGACGGCCAGGAACGCTGCAGGAAGTCAGTCAGGGCCCAGCCGGGGACCGGGAGCCACCTAAACATGAACAAGCACGATGCGAAAGCCAACGAGGTCCGCAGGTCCCCAACCTAGCCCAAATGGAAGCCGGAGACAGGTAGAGGGACCGGACTCGGGCACCACCGCGGCAACCGGGCGTACCAAGCCCGTGCCGGCCACAGAGGCGCGAGGAGCCAGACGCAGCCGTGGTACAGTCGCAGCCTCGCGAGGACTGGGCACATCAACAGCGCGTCTGGTGGCGGAAAGATGTATATCGACCGCCACCTGTACCAGGCTACCATGAAAGCGTCCGGACCCCCCCCCCGGAGCGCGAGGCCGGAGGGAGAGGTCCAGAGGCAACTGGCGCGGCACCCCCGATGCGAACAAGGCGACCTCCGGAACACCTCAGGAAGCCGCGAGGTCGGCGAACACAGTCCGTTTCATCGCCCAATCTACAAGAACGCCCTGCCCTCTCGACAGGGCGGCCGCCCACAGGGTGGCAGGCCCGGGCAGGGAGGAGGCATGCAAGGAGAAGGGGTGTCGGTCCGCGAGGAAGAACAACCCCACCGAGACTCCCAATAGAGTCAACGACCTGGAGGACCCCCGCATTAGGAAACAGTGGACAGCTTGTCTGAGTGGCCAACCCGAAGGCCACCGACTTACCCCGAAGGGCCAGCGCGTGGTCCCGCAGGAAGAACAAAGGAACCAACAGTCCGAGGGCATAGACGGGTAAGTGGAGGGAGACCCACCCCTCTGCCGGGAAGTGGACGTCCCAGGTTCGATCGGGAACCTCGCCCAACCTCGCTCGACGTATCTGTGGCTATCCAGACCGTCGGCGGGGGGGCGGTCCAGGGCACAGCTGCAGAGAGCGAGCCCCGAGCAACCCAGCGACCGAAGCATCTGTGAACGGTACGCGGGAGCGGCAGGAGCCGATCCATAGGGGCAACGGAAACACCGCGGTGCCCATGAGGAGGAGGCGGCGTAGCCAGAGGCTCCCTAAGGGAAGGGGCAGAGCGGCCCAATGCAGCGAACCCACGAACGAGTCCCAGAGCCACCCCGGGAGGGAGACCGAGTGCAACACGGCGAAGACCTTCCACCGAAGGTGCACCGCGGCCGGCAGACCCCGGGTCACCGTAGCACCGGACAAAACCCATGCGAGACCGACCCATGGCACGACACGCGACAGGGTCAAGCGTGACTTGGGAACATCGAAGGGGAACCCTAACCGTGCGATGTTGCGAACGACTGTGAGGGCGTCGCCAATGCCCAGTCCTAGGGCTTCGGAAACTACCAACCAATCGGCCAAGGAAAACAGGATCTGGAGCCCGCTCCTGAGGAGAGGACCCAGAGCCTGCCCCACCAGTGCGGAGAAGATCCGCGGCGCGATGCGGAGACCGAAGGGAAGGCCGTCGAACAGGAACACACGATCGGAAGTCCGAACGGCCAAGAATCGCTGGAAGCGAGGATGGAGAGGAACGAGCCAAGACGCATCCTGGAGGGCCAGCGACACTACCCACGACAGAGGGCGTAGGGCCAGGCGTACCAGGGGTACCGGCAGCATCCGAAACCGCGTGTGCACGATGTGCCCGTTGAGGGCCGACAGATCCACCACTGGTCGCATCGCGTCGCAGTTCGGCGACGGTACCAGAAAGACACGGGAGAGGAAAACCGGGTGACCGGCGGTCAACTCCCTCGACTCTACCCAGCTCGGGCATGGAAGTGAACACGTGGGCCACCTCTGAAGAGATGGGCCGGCGTCGGTGACAAGAGCGGAGTGGGGGTCTGGACGTCCACCTCCAGGTGAGACCCCTCCGCGCAACCCGCCGCCCCCAACGTCCCTCGCGGCCACCGAGGGGCGCAAGGGCGAAAACAACCCGAGGGAGCACCCGAGAGGAGGGGAGCGACCTGGTCGGCCAGGCGAGAAGGAGAACAAGGAGGCCGACCCAGAGAACCTACACATTGTGTTGACGTGGAGGTACCCCCGGTACGGGCCGTGCGGGCATGAGCGCCACGTTGACCTCCTCTACCCCCCCCCCCCAACCTCGTCGAAAAGGGCGGGCCACCCCAACCCCAGGCCGTCGCGGGGCTGACCCCGTCGAAGGCCGGCCGGAAGTGGAAGGCCGGCCAGCCCCGACACGGCGGGGATGAAAGGGGCAAGAACAGAAGTGCGAGGCGGAACCGACGCACTGGCCTGCAACGTCCCAGTCCTGCGCCCGTGCAAGGCGGCAGCACTTGCAGCAGCACCCCGAAGAGGACCTTGCAGAAGGACGGGACTGAGAAGACCCCGCGCGCGACACAGCGCGTCGGTGCGTGACTTAAGCAGGGTCCGCAACGACACAGCGCGTCGTCGCGTGTCGGAAGCAGGGGCCGCAGACAGAGAAGCGTAGCATTTCCAAGCATCCTGCTTAAAAAAAAACGACGTATATAGCGCAGAGGACAACAAACCCTGACGAATATCCAAGGGGGCCGGCCGGCAGAACGAGGACCGTACCGTCGGGCGTTGCCGAGTTGCCGCGCACAAAACCGCCTTCAGCCCGGGAACCAAGGACACTGCGAGCCGAAGGTGGATCCGCTGAATGCGGTCCAAACCCTCGCGAAGATCGCCTGGCGCAGACGCCTCGAAAAGCCGCAGGTGGTGAACAGACGTCTGGAGGGAACCTAAAGACAAGACAATAAGTCCGTCACCCACTGTCGCAAGGGAAAAACCTTGGCGACAGAGGGCTGATCCGGGTGAGAGAAGAACGGGGTAGCAATAGAACAAAGTTCAAGAACGGGCGCGCTTATCCAGGACGAGAACGCGCCGTCCAACCCGCCGACAGACACAAGAGGAGGCAAAATCAGTGATGACTCCGGGGGAGGGACTGAAGGAGATCCGTCGACGGATCGGTGTATGAAGTCGAAGGCCTCAGCAAACCAGGCCCCCAATGGGAGAGGGTGACCGAGCATGATGGCTAAGCCAGGCGTACCGGCGTCGCACAAACCTGTCCCATAGGAGGACAGACCCGTCAACACAGCCAGGGACTGAACAGCCGGAAGGATGTCAGGGCGGCTGAAGTCTGACCAGAGCATAGGCCTGCAGAAGGGAGGGGGACCGTAGCAGGGGTAGGTAGGGTGAGGCGCTGAGGGTGAGTCACCGCCAAGAAGCGCGAGAAGAGGGAGTCTTGCATCGACTCCAAGCGCCCGTCGATGCATGACACAACCCAGCCCTGCATAGCCGACAATCGATCCGAGAGAGGCGACCCCCCCCAAGATTGGTCGGCCCGCAGGGGCGAGCGTGAGCGGGAGCGAGACCCACGACACGAACCAGCAGCGTCGCGGCCCAAGGAAGGCGAGCGACGACGGTTGTGTCGCCGTTGAGGGACTCGTCCCCGATCACGAACGGCCTAGGGGGAAACAGCACCATCCCCCTCTTCCAGCGACACGTCAGCTCCTGAGAAAGGGGACCCCGAAACCTCCCGAAACCCCACCGAGGCAAGAGGAGGGGTACCCCCCTGGCGAGACGGTAAGTGAAGGTCAGGAAGAGAAGAATAAGGAGGAGCAGGACGACGGGAGTGGGAAGGCTGGCCGGGTGAAAGGAGGCCAGAAGGAGCCGCGGGGGGAAACAGAGCAAGGATCCCCGGGGCTGAGATAACAGGGCGGCCCGACACCGAGGCGGAGGAGGGAGGGACCTCCACCGTGGGACGAGACCGTGAAGGAAGAATAGGCACTGAAGCAGGTGAAGTAGGAGAAGCAACGACATCCAGGCGGACCCTCCCGGACAGTGTAGGAGGAGGGAGCAGAGGGCCAGCTACAGCATGAACAACCGCGCGCGGAGAGGACAACGTAAGAGGAAGTCGTCTGGGCTGGGGAAGCGGGCGGAAGGGAGTAGAGCCCCTATCCGTAGAGGCCAGGGGAGGGCGCACAGGGGCAGAGCCGCTAACCCCGGCCTCAGGGCGAGAACCATGACGAGGGCGATGGGCGTCGTCAAGGCGATCAGGAGGACGACGAGGGGCAGTAGAGGACGGACGACGAGGCGAGCGAGAGCGTGGACGGAGCTGGGGAACCCCCCGACGATGGGACGACCGGCTGCGGGACCCAGGGGAGAGGGCCCGAGCAGGGAGAGGGCCAGGTGAACGGCCTTGAGTCGGGTCAGGGATACCCAGGGCGACGCGGATCCGGTCGGCAACAAAGGCCGGGGAACGGTGGCCCACAGTCCTAATGTGGCGGGAGACCATCGTCCACACCGACGGAAGGGAAGCAGAGGCCACAGCCGCCGCCGAGGAACCAGGGCCATGGAGCAGCACAACCACCAGGGCCAGACACGTGCCACACAGAGCAGGGAGGTAGGCCGTAGAGGACACACAGAGCGAGTAGCGCAAGCAGGACTTGTGGCTCTCCAAGCACGGGGAGCGACAACCAAGGCGAAAGCAAGGCAGCCTACCTGCACTAGAAGAACACACACCATAATCAGCACGTCGAAGGAGTAAGTGGAGAGAATGTCCAAGAAGAACCAGGGAAGGAGCATGGGGAAACAGGAACACACATGCAAACAGGTATCCGTACTCACCCTAAACTGGGAGCACAGAGGTAGGTGAGGAGGGCGGCCGAGGCGGAAGAGCACTAGCAGAACCTGCAAAGATGGAGAAAGTGTTAACCACCACTCAACATCTTACATGCAGGGCCTATAACACCAGTAAAGTGCATACACCAATATAGTATCAGGCAACAAGATGACATAAAAAAAGTCAATAGTGAAAGCCAACTATTACCGCAAATTTGCGGGCCAATGGAGGCATAACCGTACCGACACCACCCTCCCGCAATTTTGCGGGACCCCCCCAACGATCTCCGCAAATTTGCGGGGAGCCGAAACGTCCCAGAGGACCGAATCGAGCTCCCGCAAATTTGCGGGACCGGCCGAGATGGTCCGGCGCCGAAAAAAGCGAGAGGAGCGTCTAGGGAATACCAAAAAAGGCCACAAAAAATGCGTCCTCTCCTTATGAACTCCAAGCAATGATGGCCATCAAGCTGAGCAGTGTCTTCCTTGAATTTATCCTGACTCAACCGGTAAAGGGAGAGGCAAGGAAGACACACCAGGGGAGAGGAGGCACATCCCCCAGGAACCACCCAACCCACAGAGATAGAGCAAAGCCCATGAGAAGTGGCAGGGAGGGTGGTTTCGCACAAACAGGGGCCCCCGTGGGGTACCCCTGGATTGGGCAAAAGACTATGAAAGGATGGAGGTGAAACAGGAAGAGAAAACAAAAACCAGTAAATGAAACTGGTGAGAAAAAGGGTGGCCTAGCCGTGAGCAGAGAATGTGTCAGGGGCGAAAAACCCTGTGGTGTGAAGGAGGGGCCCCCGTGGGGTACCCCTGGAGTATCACGAACTACCTGTCGCCCAGGCCCTTGAGGCACAGTGAAGGACTCGGGAAAAACGCTAATAATGCGGCCGACACAAACTCTACAAACAGCACCGCCACCAACGAAATCTCAGATTGTTTACCAACGGTACACCTAGGCTATGAAAAAATGAAAACTCATAGGGGCATAGCAATTCCTGAATGAGAAAACGAGATAGGCTAAATTAAGCTAAAAGCTAAACTATGCCCAGACTAACAGGAAAAAAGAATATGAAAAGAGAAAGAATGAAAAACATATACGAGGAACGCCAGGCGCCCCCGTACCTTCGGTAGGCTATTTCCACACGCGTCTCCATTATACACACTTAGGAGCCCATTTACGTGTGCCCTAGATCACGTAACATCTGTCTAACAAAAAAGAAGGCCAGATAAGCCGAAACGAACCTAAACAGGGTGAATTAAAGGAGCACAACAAAAGCGACTTCATTCAATGGAGCGCGTGAAAAAATGATGACAAGAGAGGGTCGCTCATGCGCACGTTCGACAGGGATCTGCACATGACGGAACACGGGATGGGCCTTAAGCGGTAACTAAGGTAAACCCCTTTTTCTTCTCTTCTATGCTTTTTTCACCTTCGGTGGTAGTTTTGGTTAATGTACAACGTCTCCTAGAGCAAGATAAGGAGTAGACTCTAGACGTTTTCTTTTTAACCGCGGTTGGAATGACGACATAGCAGTCAAAATAGACAAGTCGTCATTGCAATTAAGTTAATAGCTTTGACGTTGGATTTGCCAAGACTACTAACAAATAGGTAGGTCTAGGACTCTAGGGTATGAAAACGGTCAAAGTACCATCACCGAAATTATTTTAATTTGTCATTAACTGTCTGATGTCTGGTATTTACAACAGGTGCTCTAAGTTTGCCCCACCCACGTTAAGGGGGGTGACCTGCTTTGTTCTCTTTCTTGGTTGTATCCATTCGGCCCCATTCAGGCTACTGTTTTAAGACGTTTATCCCCATCCAGGTGTCGATTTCATCCTGGCGAGCGATAGCGAACCATCATTGTATGGAGAAATCCATTTTTCTATCGAAAAATGTACACATTTAGCTTGCTGTCAAAATAAAAATATATATATGGTGGCTCGCTACCGCTCGCCAGGAAAATATTGACACCTAGATGGGGTAAACGTCTTCAACCAGTAGGCTGAATGGGGCCGAATGGATACAAGCCAGAGAAAGAGAGAAAATGAGAGACGAAAAGCAGGTCACTCCCCTTAATACAGGCTTGGGCAAGGCGCACCAAAGACTGGCGTATGCATTGAAGTATCATTGGTGTGTTTCTTACTTCCCTGGAAGCATCATGTAATCGGCGCCAGAGTTCCTCATGGCTGTGGATTTGTGTTGCACACACCTTGCTCTTCAAATGACCCCAAAATAAAAGCTAAATATAGTTAGGTCAGGTGATCTATATTTACAGTCTTGTAGCATTTCCGGTTTGTTTATCATTAGACAATGAAAATTCCAAAGTCTGGACTATCTCTCCAAATATGCAAATTCTCTCAAACCATCATATAGAAAAATAAATGTATTAATGCTAGATATGCTCATTCTGAAATTTATGATAAGTATTTCTGTGTATGGCCACCCTCAATAAAAGGAGTAAAGCGTCCGGCAATAGATAGATAGATAGATAGATAGGTTTTTGCAACACCATATATATATATATATATATATATATATATATATATATATATATATATATATATATATATATATATACATACATACTGTATAGTGTACAGTGTACAGTATATATTATCATCAATACTTATCAAATTAGAACTACTGTTGTTGTTGTTGTTGTTCCCCAGGCTGTCTGGCCGAACAGCCCCAAGGTCTCGAGCAAGGCCAAGGCCATAAACGAACTACTGTTGTAATTGTATTCATCGTATTACAAAAAAATTGTGTAGGGGCATTTGCGATGATAGTGGATTTTATTCAGTGTAGGAATGACGTCTCTTTATCAAGATGTTTAAAACTATACTTGATTTTGTTTACCTTGGTGATAAGTGTATTTCCTTACCAGCTCACTTAAGGTGGGAACATGCCAATATCTCGCCAGCTTAAATAAGATAGACTATGCCTCCAGTAACTCCTTCATACATATTAAGGGAGCCCACCTAGCTTTTTTTTCTCTCTCTCTCCCTCTCTCTTTGGCTTGTATCCATTCGGCCCCATTCAGCCTACTGTTTTAAGATGTTTACCCCCATCCAGGTGTCAATATCTTCCTGGCGAACGGTAGCGAGCCAGCATATATATACAGTATTTTTGTTTTGACAGCAAGCTAAATTTGTACATTTTTCGATAGAAAAATGTCTCCGGCGAAGCCAGATTTCTCCATACAATGCTGGCTCGTTATCGCTCGCCTGGAAGAAATCGACACCTGGATGGGTATAAACGTCTTAAAACAGTAGGCTGAATGGAGCCGAATGGATACAAGCCAGGGAAAGAGAGAAAAGGAGAGGAAGATAAAAACAAACAGTGACCTCCCTTAAAGAACAAATCTATTCACAATAACTAGACCAGAAATCTATATCCTAAGCATTAATACTTAAAAAGGTCTAGAACAACCAGGCTGCAAAATTGCCACACCTCTTCCCTTATGGGTAAAATATAATTGTTCTTCCTTTCTTCGTTGTATGAGACTAAGAGTCAAAATTTAGGATTTAGTTATACTGAATAAATTAGTTTGCTTGTGTTTTGGCTAATGCTCAAGAAATGACTCATAGTCAAAAAGTTAAGGGGACACTGACTGCTTTTTTGGACTATAAATTCATTCATTCATAAATTCTTAGTTTCCTCGCTAGACATCCCTCAAACTTAGAAAAACATTCCCCTAGAACCCCCCCCCCCCCCCTCAAGATAAATTTGTAAATTTTTTGGTAGAAAATTTTCCCGGCCAAAGGCCGGTTCCTCTTACAATTACAGGCTCGCTGTCGCTCGCAAGGAAAAAATCGACATCTAAATGGCACGATAGGTCTTAAAATTTATAACAAAATGGGACGAAAGGTCTTAAAATCGACAAACAAATGTGCTGAACATCTAAAAATCTCAAAACTAATGGGACTAAACATGAGGGAGAAAGGGGACCAGAAAAACAACCGTCTCCCCTTAAGTGTTGCTCTGCTTTGCTGAACAGGTGACAGTGAATGACGACTCATGCTAGGCTGCACTGGGCGGCACTGTTTATCTTTGTATCATTAACCCTTTGGACTCTGAGCCTGTGGTGGTTAACTCGGGTGAGTTATCCACAATTAAATGCTGTTGCTACTGCATAATTATCTAGGTTACTACAGTTTTTGTCTTAGATGGGACGTCTTAAGTGTCTACGGACTCCAGGTTCTTAATATTTGTTAGGTGAACTGAGAAATTGGTTGTTAGGAGATTCGCCCTGGTCCACTCGGTTATGAACCAAATGCGCTAATCAGTGCACTACAGGACACCGAATTGGGGTGGGGGGGGGGGGATTCAGGTGTTTCAGTAGCCATTTACTCCTTCATGTCCCCGAGGTGACCTATTTCAACAATATAATTATTTGGTCCTATTGCTTCCAACAATTTGTTTACTGCCAATTATTCTCAAGGTATAAAAAGTAGCTATTTGTTTAGCATACAATCTAGTAAGTCTTACCATTCTATTTACATAATTGGAATGGTGCCCTTTTTATTACTCCCCAGCCCCTTTATTTGAAAAGTTCTGTGCATGGTACTGGTATAAATTCCAAAAGGTTAGCGACCATGAAAGGCGATAAACAAACCAACAATAATTTAGTGAATATAAACACCATATGAGGAGGAGCACTTTATTGACAATGTTTCGCAGATAGCTTCTTCTGTGAAACGTTGTCAATAAAGTGCTCCTACTCATATGGTGTTTACCGTATATTCATTCTGTCAACTTATTTCAGCAATAATATAGTGCTTCTCCTCACTTGTCGATTATCTGTGCAGGTCAAGAGGAATTCACAGCCTACCTGCGGAAAGAGTACTGCCACGAGAACATTCGCTTCTGGCAGGCGGTTTTTGAGCTGCGCTGGGGTCCCACTGCCAACATCAACGAGCGGGTCCAGAACATCTATGAGTAAGTTACATCTTTAAGGGGGGTCACCGGCTGTTTTTATCTTTCTCTCCTTTTCTCTCTTTCCCTGGCTTCTATCCATTCGGCCCCATTCAGCCAACTGTTTTAAGACGCTTATCCCCATCCCCATTAGGGGAGGTGTGGCAGAGTGGTCTTGCCACTGGACTGGTAATCCAATGGACCCGGGTTCGAATCCCAATATGTCAATGGGAAGATATTATTGGGATGGAATTAGTGCTGTACCTAGTTTCAGTGCATTACCACAGCACACCGAAATTCCAAAACAAAATACCCTCATTGTTCCCTGATTAAATAGCACTGTATGAATATTCCCATATTCAAAAATATGCTACAGGGGGGCAATGCCTAGTGAGTTAATTGCTCAATAGGTGGCGTTCTGAGAGTGAGGGTCCGAGGCTGGGGAGTGAGACTGTGAAGCGCAGAGGCGAAGCAGCTTCAGAGATGAAGTTGGGTTCGAGCCGTGAATGGTTGCTTTGCATGTCTCACTCCCTAGGCTGGAACAAGACCTCACGGGCCTCACCGTGTTCAGCGGTAGAGTGTAAATGCTATCAACCTATGCCCGAGAGGGAGTAGTTGGAATATAGGAAAAAAAAAAAAAAAAAAATCCAGGTGTAGATTTCTTCCTGGCGAGCGATAGCGAGCCAGCATTGTATGGAGAAATGCGGCTTTGCCGGAGAAATTTTTCAATCGATAAATTTAAAAATTTAGCTTGCTGTCAAAACAAAAATACTGTATACAGTATATATACTGCATGTACTGGCTCGCTACCGCTCGCCAGGAAAATATTGACACCTGGATGGGGGTAAACATCTTAAAACAGTAGCCTGAATGGGGCCGAATGAATACAACAAGCCAAGAGAGAGGGAGAGAAAGAGAAAAAAAGCGAGGTGGACTCCCTTATATAAAATTATTACTGATGACAAAAAGGCACTGAGGCCTTTTAAGGTCATATAAGTAAGTTTTCCTTTAACATAGACATATTGATGTCTTCAAAAATATCTGTTAATATGCCTTAGCTGATCTTATAGCTATCCTAAATCTAACTTTTACAAGTAACAAAAATATACACGTTTAAGGCTTTTGCTTTAATCCATTCATGAGATATTGTGCAATGCCTTTCTTTAATTTGATCAGTATACAGTATGTAATTAATAGTCTGGGTATCAAAGATTCATTTATTACAAGCAAACCACATGACTTGGGCAATATATATATATATATATATATACAGTATTACATACATTCATACATCAAATTTTAAGACTGAGTGCTCCACACATACGTGCAGTTTCAGTCTCTTGTCCTAATGGCGGCGTTCCAGGCAACCCTGTTAAGGGCTGCTTTACTTGTCAAGTTTTTGGATTTGAGATCGGCACGTATAGTCCGATCCCAGGTCTTCCTTGGTCCACCCCTTGGTGCAGCTCCCTCCACAATCACAAACCTGCATTTTTTCACCCAATTTTGTAAATCCAATTTTGTTCATCCATTCTCTCCACATGTCCATACCATCCCAGTCTATTTGTACGCATCACCTCGCTAATACTCTTTATACCTAAACGTCTCTTCAATTAAACATTTGTTATTCTATCCTGCAGCCTGGCCCCACACATCCATCTCGGCATTCTCATCTCATTACGTTCCATTCTGTTGACATCCTCTACTTTAACGGCCCATGTTTCTGAGGCATACGTCATTGCACTTCTAACACATGAGGCATACACCTTTCCCTTCAGGGGGAGAGACATTCTTTTCATGGTCAAAATTGGCAGCAGTTCTCTGAACTTCCCCCAGCCACATCTAATTCTAGCGACAGTGGCAGCCTCGGCCCCACTACCGGCAGAGATGGTATCTCCTAGGTAACAAAACTTGTCCACCAGCTCCGATGACTCATTTCCAAAGTTCACAGCCACAGGATCATCACTTAACACAAGCTCGCCTTTGCACACTACGCACTCAAATTTCTCTATTTCTGACTTAACCTTCGGCAGGGGTCCTTTTATTCTACGACAGTACAGCGCTTACTCCCATGGTGTACCCAACATCGACAGATGCTACATCGAATCGAGTTAGCGCCCACACCCTTTCCACACACTGCACATGGGTATTCACCGCTCTTTTCTACATTGCCTCGTCTCGATCTACAATGCATAACCTTGGTTTTGTTAATATTGACTCTAAGCCCTTGCTCGCCATGCCCTCTCTCCATTTTCTGAATTTGGCCTCGGCATCTTCCATTTTCTCAGCTATTAGGACTAAATCATCTGCATAAAACAGTTCCCACGGGAGTCCGCCTCTAAAAGCTCTAGACAGTGCCTCCAGGACCATAATAAAGAGGAGGGGGCTTAACACTGAACCTTGATGAACTCCAACACAGACTGTGAACTCATCACTCAATACACCTTTCACCCTCACTGCAGTTCGCGAATCCTCATACATCTTCATTATCACACACACCAGCCACTCTTCCACACCAAGTTTCCTCATAGCCCACTGCACAACATCTCTAGGCACCCTGTCAAAGGCCTTCTCCAGGTTTACAAACACAAAGTAAAGATTCCTGCCTTTTAGTAAGTATCTTTCCTGTATCTGCCTGACTATGAAGATAGCATCGGTTGTACCACGTCCTGGCATAAAACCAAACTGCATATCATCAATGGAGATGCTTTGCCTGATCAAACCCTCAAAGACTCTCTCACAGACCTTCATGATTTGGTCAAGTATTTTCAGGCCCCTATAATTACCTCTACTGTATCTAGTGCATCCCCTTTTCCTTTGTATATATTTACTATTACACTTGTTTTGCCAATCCTCGGGGGTTTTCTCATCTGTAATAATGGTGTTTATCAACTCGGTGACTAAGTTGACACCAGTCTCCCCTGAGGCTTTTATCGTCTCAGCGACAATGTCAGAGCACCCTGGAGCTTTACCGTCCTTCATTTTATTGATTGTGTCGCTCACTACAGCGGGTGCTATCAAAGAAGGGGGTCCAGATATTGGTTTTTCGATACTACTGTAAGCTGTTCCTTATCCCATTTAAACTCTACAATTAGCAATCGTTCATAGTGTGCCTTCCATGCTTCTCTGATTTCATTTTCTGCATACACAATCTTCCCATTATCATTTCTAACACACTGTTCACCTATAATATCCCTACTGTAATTTTTAACTCGCCTAGCTAGGTTGAAGATCCCATTGGAATTGTCAGTATTACACACTTGTTCGAGGACCAGGTCCTTAATGCATTTTTTAGCATTGTAAATAACTCTTTTGGCAGTTTGTTTAGCTGCCTGGTATTCCTTCTTGCTGCCTCCCTTCTTCCATGCTTTGAAGCATCTCCTTTTCTCTTTCACAGCATGTTCTACCTCATCGTTCCACCACCAGGTCTTATTCCTGGGGTGACCCTTTGTTTTCCCACTGACTTTGTCAGTGGCAGCGAGAAAGCTATGCTTAAGAAAATTCCATTGACTATTTACATCGCTAGGCCTGGCTTCCTTATTTCTATTCATTTCCTCCAGTTCACTATGAAACCTATCTCTAACTTCCTTGTTCTTCAGCAGCCACACTTTCCTTTTGGGCATGTATACCTTCTTGCGCTTAGAATCTCTGTATAAGCTCATGTCGCACACCAGTAGCTTATGCTGGGGGATACATTCTTCGCTTGGGATGACCTTTACATCCCGAACCAGTTTCCAGTCTTTCCTGTTAACCAAGAAGTAATCTATCTGGCTACTGGAGACCCCAGAGTTATACGTGACCAGATGGCTCTGTCTTTTCTTGAACTTCGTGCTACACACAACCATGTTGAGTGTAACGCAGGACTCCAGTATATATCGCCTTCCAGATTCCTCCTTCTGTATCCATTTCCTCCATGCACTCCCTCGTATCCATCTGCAGATACTCCCACATGACCATTCAGGTCCCCTCCCAGGATTGTTATATCATTCTCCGAGAGGCCCGAAATGACACTGACGGTGTCATTCCAGAAGTCCTCTTTTATCTCTTTCTGTAGGCCAGCCTGTGGAACATACAGTATGCAGATATTACATTTAGAATTCTTTCACCAACTTTCAACTTCAAAACAATCAGCCTTTCACTAACTCTCGTAATCTGAAGCACACTTTCCGCCAGCTCTTCAACCACCAGAACACCCACTCCTCCTTTCGCTTTATCAGTCTCCACCCCCTTCCAGTAGATCCTATATGTGCGAAGTATCATATGAAGTATATGAAGTATCATAATGGAGCAGATGAATGCAATTGTTGCCTTTAAGGCGTACTAACCTGATTAACTTTAACCTACAGATTTAGTTGGTGCTAATAATGCATATACTGTACAGGAAAGAGAAGCAAGTCATCAAATTTACCCCAGAAGGGAGTTCAAAATAATCCACTTACACCAAGTTGCTATTACTGCTAGTTGATAAGAGGTATGAGGCAGTAGGACACTGTTTATGCATCCTATCCTGCCCGGCAATCAAACCCGGGTCCTTACTATTATTAATCACAATGCATTATGTATTATTGCAGAGAATTCCTGAAGCCCGGGGCGCCGTGCGAGATCAACATTGACGGGAAAACGATGGAGTCGACGCAGATGCTGATGAAGAAGCCCAACCGCTACACCTACGACCTGGCCTCAGAGCATGTGTATATCCTGCTGCTCAAGAAGGACTGCTACCCGCGCTTCCTCCGCTCCGAGCAGTACAAAACCCTGCTGGCCAACGCGCTTCAGCCACTGCAGAAGAAAAGGTAACGCTATACTCCATTCAGAATAACTTGGCAGCTTATTCCAACCTTCTCCTCACAGTTGCTCCTGATTGGTTTGAAACAATTTCATCTCTGGCACATTATTAACCCTCTCAGTATACTAGACACATTTTTTTTGGTTATCAGTAGACGATTTTATGCAATTTAGGGAGTTACATAAATGAACCTTATAAGTATCAATGGTACTTCCAAAACTAAATAAATTCACCTATATATAGCCAGAGTAAAATAGAAATATGTGTCTTCAAACACTGAGGGAGTAAAGTTCTTCATTATTCAGTTGCAAGGGCCATTTCACACATCCCTGCCAACCAATCACTTCTTTCATAATCATACTTTTGAGGTGAAGATTCGCTGCCAAGTTAATTTAAATGGAGCATAGGAGTAAGGACCTGAATGTTGTTATCTCCAATTGCCCTGCTTGTGACTCCTTTTGCTGGCAATGTGGTCGAACAAGTATGCTTATCATATGCTCTCTTTGCATTAACTTTGATCTTTGATTTGCTAAAGAAAGTTGTTCTGTTTACTTTCGCTTTTCAATTTTAGCTTAATTCTGTTCCAGTCTTGATCAATTTTGTCCCTAGTCTCTGTTATCTTTACATCTCAAATTCAGCTTCAGAGTTTTGACTAATTTTGTCCATATTCAGCTATCATCAAGGTTTTTTTGTGCAAGCACTGTGTACAGACTGAATATGTGAATACTGTAGTTGCTTCAAGGAGGTATCACACGAGAGCTTTTATCGTCATTTTTTGATGGGCAGAACGTTCTCAGGCAAGCTTTAACTCATGAGCTGCCAGACCAGAGTTGCCGATAAAACTTGAGGGTAAAAGCGGTCGTGTGTCACCGGCTTTAGTATAGATATTAAGGGAGCCCACCTCGATTTTTTTCTCTTTCTCACCCTCTCGCTTTGGCTTGTATCCATTCGGCCCCATTCAGCCTACTGTTTTAAGACGTTTACCCCCATCCAGATATATTTTTGTTTTGACAGTAAGCTAAATTTGTACATTTTTCGATAGAAAAATGTGTCTGGCTAAGCCGTATTTCTCCATACAATGCTGGCTCACTATCGCTCGCCAGGAAGAAATCAACACCTGGATGGGGATAAACGTCTTAAAACAGTTGGCTGAATGGAGCCGAATGGATACAAGCCAGGGAAAGAGAGAAAAGGAGAGAAAGATAAAAAAAGGCGGTGACCCCCCTTAAGTGTTTTCTCTGTAACCTGATAGCCTAAAGCATCTCTGTACTAACTGCTCTGCTGACTGTGGTTCTCTGGCCAGTGTTGTTTGAATGCACTGCGTTCATTTCAAAGCCCATGTGCTTTTGTGATAAGGCCTTGTCGCATGGGCATATTTAGCGGCCGATCTTTTTGGAGTCAAGTAATCTGTAAATAAAATGCTGTATTAGAGTTGAGTATTCAATTGCTTTTACTGTGGCTTTTACTTTGGAGTTTTACATATTTTGTCCCATAATCTTCTAGAGTAATTTTTGTGATTAGTGAAAAAATACTACAATTTTATATTTATTTAACATTGCATTGATGTTTGGTAGACATATGTATAATTAGACATTCATAGTTGTACTGTAGTAATTAAATTGTTTGACCAGATCACTGAAGGCCTCTCATAGGCAAGTACAGCATCAGACTACGTTATAATCCGCTGTAAATTTTATTCTTGCGACACGGCCTTTAACATTATTTCTCTCACCACAATGGCTGCATCCTTGGTGTTGCTCTGGCCGGTACTGCACGTGACTGACTGGTGGTGTGTCAGGCCCAACTCTATGCTGGTCCGCCTCATGGTCCCCTCACTGTTGCTGGCCCCCCCTAGCGGCCCCGATGGTCGCATTGGAGGCTTGCAGATGTACGTGTTCCCACTATCCCTTCTTGCCCTCACCCGCTATGCCTTCGTGTCTTGGCATACTAGCCTTTCTGACCCTCGCCCGCTATGCCTTTGTATCTTGGCTTAATAGCTTTCTTACCCTCGCCCGCTATCCCTTGGTATATTGGCTCGCTATTCCCTCATTCAGCTGTACCTTCACCCACTATCCTTTCTCCTTGCTCGCTATCCCGTATTCGCTATCCCTTTGCAGCTAGGCCTGCTATCCCTTCTTACTGTACCTTTACTACCTATCCCTTGTTACTTGATCACAATCCTTTGTACCATTACTTGGTGTCCCATACCGTTAGTCATTATCCCATCTTGCCTGCTATCCCTTTGTTTCTTGGCCTGTTATTCCATTGTACCCTTGTTTGCTATTGCTTGCTATTGCTTGCTCTTGCTCTCTATCCCTTCATATACTGTACGACTTATTCTATGGTGATCTGCCTCATAGCCCCTTCACTAATGCTTGTCTCGATGGTTGCATAGGAGGCTTGCACCCGCTATCCCTTCTTGCCCTTGCCCGTTATTACTTGACTGTACTCACTATCCCTTAGTATTTTGGCTCTCTATCCCTTCTTACTTTTTCTCTATCCTTTTGTATCTTGGCCCCCTATCATTTACGAGTTACTCATTATCCCATTTTGCCAGCTATCCCTTTGTACCTAGGCTCACTATCCCTTTGTATCCTTGCTTGCTGTCTCTTGCTATTGCTCACTATCCTTTCTTAGCCCTACTCTTTCCGGCCGGCCTCCCCCCTTAGTGGCCCCGATGGTCGCATTGAAGGCTTACAGACATGTGTGTGTACGTTGTCCCTTCTTTCTCTTGCTCGTATCCCTTCTTATCCTGGCTCACTATCCCTTGTTCACTATTCCTCTGTATCTTCGCTCGCTATCCTTTTGTACCTTTGCTACCCATACGTTCTTACCCTTGCCCGTTAATATGGCATATTATTCATATTTATAATATGCACTCCAACTTCAATCAGATGACACCAGTCAAGTTGGCTGGCTACCAGTTGTCATGCTGATAATCCAACGCTGACTGCTAGATTCTGTCAGTTATACTAACCACGTGGTTGGTGTGCCACCGTTTGTATGTAAACTTGAACAATTTTGAATAACTCTCGCTACTCAAAGTGTTTATTGTACTGTACAGCCAAAAGTACAACTGTTGAGTCACTATAAGATAGCGTCAACCCCTGAAGTATGAGTTTAGTACAGTACCTGAAATGGATTTTTTTTTTTTTTTATAGTGTGTTAGCATATATGTTTGGTAGGGTGAGGGCTGATCTTATCCAGAGTGAGATTTGGCATCCTCTACCCAACCTTAGCCATTTCTGTCTCTCTTTTCCTGTACTACTTTTCTTACTTCGGGGGCGGGAGGCTAGGAACCCTCCTCCCCTTGTAAATTTTACCTACTAAACGAGACAGAGAAATAAGCGAAGGAACGCAAAAGTGGTCCCGAACCCTAAGAATTGGAACTTTGAATGTTGTTTCTGTTCAGGCTCTTTCTCAAGTCAGCCACCCCCATGGGTTATGTGCCTGAGTATATACATACAATATGAAAGGGTTGTTGTTGTTCCCCAAGCTGTCTGACCGAACAGCCCCAAGGTCCCGAGCAAGGCCAAGGCCTTAACCGAGCGCCCCACAGAACCCTCCCTACTTTACCACTAAGAATGTTCAGGTGACTGAAGCCTCTCCCAGGCAAGGAGCTGAGGAGGGTGCGGAAACACCCGTGACACCGAAGCCCCACCCAAGGCCCTGTGCCTCTCAAAAATTATGAAGGTAAAGTTGACTGGGCAAAGGAAAAATGTGACGCTTTGGCTCCCAGTCTACCAACCTTTAGGTTGGCAGTAGAGAGGTCAATCCACGGAAGAGACGCCACCACTTGAGATCTAGAAAATATGTAAGTAAAAGGAACAGCTTCTAGTTGTATAATACTGTAGATAGGTTTCTCCACTAACAAACTGGATATTCCTTTTCTTTGTTTTTGTAAACATGAAAGATGATTGATTTACCTGCATGCTTGTCTGTTATTGATATGCTTGGCTGTTATTGGACTGCATGCTGCCTGGCTTACCTTCATTAATATCCACGATTCCTTATTAATAACTATGAATATTAAACTTTCTATTTAACCACTTCTGTACTGGCAGTCTTTTTCACTTAATATTAGCTATATTTAGACGATTTTGTGCAGTGCAAGAAAGATATGTGGTAGTAAAAATGGTTAAGTGATAAGTTAAATGTTAATTGCTGGAGGCCCTTTTTTAAACTGAATATAATTGTCTAATAGTAGCCAGAAAAAAGATAAAAACACGTTGCCGGTATGGAAGGGGTTAAGGAGTATTTATCTTATATATTTATGGTAATGTCATATTTTGTACTAATTTCAATGCAAATTACTTTTGAAATAACCTTTTTCGGTACAATATTTTCTTAGTCAATTATTCTTTGCAGAATAGTAATTTATCGCTTATTTTTTAGAGAGTCAAGTATTCTTTGCAGAAAAGTAATTTATCGCATATTTTTTAGAGATAAATGCTGGCTGTTATCTTTTTATACAGTACATACATATGATTTACGCTTAAGCATACCCACAGTATTTTCATAACATACATAATTATGCCATATCCTAACAATATAAAATTCATAATTACATATTTGGTTTAAAGCGTAAAACCCTTACCATTATACCATCAATAAATGTATCAAACATCTCAAGAAGTGACAGAAAGTTGTATTTAACTTAACCTGTATTAACAAACTTAGTTCACTTAATTAGTTCATGATTTTGTATTCTATTATGTGTGTAATTAAAAGAGAGCATCGGGTATTATTTATAGTATCTCTCAATATAACACACATATATTTGATATGATCAGCAAATTTGTCTTCTGAATTGGGCACAAAGAGTCCTATTTATAAAATCTAAATACTTAGATATGAGACTTTACCAATACTGTACTAGATATGAAACTTTACCCATACGAAAACATCGAGTATAAACCGTTTTGGGAATAAATTTATTGTGTTCAAAACGTTTAGGGATCAACATTTCTCTTACTATCTTTGGTAAGATCGTGTATTGGGTAAGAAAGTTATTGATTATAGACAATACTTATTTTTATGTGTCAGTACACTTCAAAAATTATTTTCTGTCATACAGTATAATTTGTTAATGATATAATGGCTGTCCATTGAGTAATCAGTATAATTAATTTGTTTACCAACAGTGGCATTAATTTGAGAGGGCTTATAAAAAATGCATAACCTGTGTTAAAACTTAAAAAATGCACAAGTGAATTGGAAACTATTTGTATGATACTAATATTGGATATAAACTGCTATGTTTTTGTGAACATACATTTTAGTTGGAATTGAGTGTGTTTAATTTGTTCATCATGAAAGAGAAATTAGTACATAAGTCTGCTATATATATTCTGTACAAACATATATTGTGTTTGCATAGTTGCCCTCACTTGAAGCATATGTATATTAATAATGATTGGAATTGGTTTAGGAATGAGAAATGCATCTTGTGTACAGCTTTCGGCAGCATTATTCTTTGATACCAAAAAGAGCAGTTGAACAGAGTTTTCGGCGAATGACTTGAAAGAACTGTTGCATCTAGTTTACACTGAAATGCAAGAAGAAAAAGGGCAAGAATGTAGAGTTCGGGCGTACCGCCCGCCTTGTTTACACTACGCGGAGCGGTGGCGGACGCTTGCCATCATGTTCCCATCTATTTTGACTGCCGTTGGATACAATAATATGTTGAGAAACTGGAAAAATCGCCGTCAAAATAGATGCGAACTTAACCGCGGCGATCGACCTATGTAAACATGACGGCAGAGGCGGCGGCAGCTGACGCTTGCGATCATGTTCCCGTCTATTTTGACTGCCATTGGATACAATAATATGTTGAGGGGGGGCTTTGACCCCCTCCCCCCCCCATAATATATTGTCATCATCATATATATTGCCAGCAGGGGGCAAATCACCGAAAAAAAAATCGCTGTCAAAATAGACGCGAACTTAACCGTGGCGATCGACCTATGTAAACATGACGACCGTACGCCCAGACACTACATCAATCCCAGAAAAGGCAACTATAGTATAAAAATGATGTAGCACTTTAAAATTCACAAGTTAGCAATCAAGAATATTAGCAAGAGAAATGATTGCTTGTTATATAAGGTTTGTGTTGTATTTTCATTTCTTCATTGATAATGATGTCATAAGTTGTCTGCTCAGCACTCCAACGCCTTTTGCTTCTATCAAGGTAAGTGATAATGTTCCCTACATCACTACAGAGTCAGTGTAAATGTAACTCTATTATGTACAGTTCCGAACAACAGTTACTCGACTTCACTTGCAGGTGATTATGCAATAAACACACATGAAAGAGGGAAATATATACATATATGATAAATATAATACTATATAGTTCCTTGCTTCGAGACAATCTGCCTACTAAACTTGTATGGATTGTGTCTTTTTCGTGTATGTTAATCATATTACCTGCCAAACAGACTATTTTTTGAAACTGTAACTAATGTTTATAGCTGTGTTTGTGGTTATGTAATCGGCCAATGTGATAGGATCATTCATTCTTATTGTTTTTTCTAGAATGTTTTTGTAAATGATCACTATTTTATTAATTTTCCATAAAGTAATGATACCATGAAAGAAACTTATCATCATACCAATAGCCTTCATCCCCCATCTTATACTACTTATTTTGTGGTTCGTCAGCGACAGAATACATAGCAGGTTAACAGGGTAATTTTCTATATATGAAGCATCTCAGATCAAGACTCGAGAAACGTGACTGACCCTTTCACTTCTCCCCTGTCAGCAGGTTTTTCAGTTTTGGCGGCCCGGGCAAGAAGAAGATTTCAACACCAGCTGTCGCGCCGAACAACATCTCACTCTCGCAGACGCCACAGCCCCTCAAGCGGCATGGATCGGATGACCAGGCAGTGGCGCTTGGAGGCATGGCGACACATGGGAGTAGCGGCTCTGTGGGGGACGGTGGGATCAGCGGCATCCATCAGGGAGGTCCATCACATATGGGCAACAAGCTTGACTGTGAGCCTCCGTATAGGTAGGAACAAGAATATTTTACACACATTGACAATTTGAATGAGTAGGAAGATCTTTTAAATGCGTTGATTATTTGCATATACAGTAAGTAGGAAGAAAAAGGCTTTCTAGAAAGTTGGCTATCCACGTAGGTAAAGAGTAAAAGCTTTTTGACACGTTGATTACCTGCATAGATGAAAATAAAGGGTTTTGAGTTAAGGGGGGTGACCTGCTTTTTTCTCTTTCTCAGGGTTGTATCCATTCAGCCCCATTCACCCTACTGTCTTAAGACGTTTATGCCCATCCAGGTGTCGATTTCTTCCTGGCGAGCGATAGCGAGCCAGCATTATATAAAAGAAATCCGGCTTCGCCGGAGACCTTTTTCTATCAAAAAATTTACAAATTTAGCCTGCTGTCAAAAACATATTAAAATATATGCTGGCTTGCTACCGCTCGCCAGAAATAAATCGACACCTAGATGGGGATAAACGTCTGAAAAAAGTAGGCTGAATTTGGCCGAATTGATACAACCCAGAGAGAGAGGAAAAAACGAGGTGGGCCCCTTAATTGAATACCTGCAGCTTTCAGACGATTTGCGTGTCTGGATAGGTAGAAATAAAAAAGCTGATTATCCGCAGAGGTAAGATGAAGGAGAATTGATTATCCATGTAGGTAGGAATAGAACCCTGTGAATATACGAGTTGTTCTTTTATATTATAGGTAGGAAGATAGACCTTTAAGGAGTATATTACTAGCATTTTCTGAACCCCTTCTCCCTCATGTTTAGCATATTAGTTTTGAGGTTTTGAGACGTTCGTTCCGTTTGGCGATTTTGAAACCTTTCGCCTCATTTTTTTTGTCAATATTAAAACCTTTCGTGCCCTTTAGGTGTTGATTTTTTCCTGGCGAGCGATAGCGAGCCTCTAATTTTAGAAGTAACCGGCCTTTGGTCGGGAAATTTTTCTACCGAAAAATGTACAAATTTATCTTGAAAGGGGGTGTAGGGGGAGTTTTTCTAAGCTTGGTCGAGGTTTAGCGAGGAAACTAAAAAAATATATCAATAAATGTATATATAGACCAAAAACCAAGCACTACCCCCTTAAGACGAGTTGAATATTCATAGCTTTCAGATGAGCGCCATATCTGTATACTGTAGTTGATAAAACATACATATAGGAATATTCGCTTTCCTATAAGTTAGTTTTCCATATAAATATTAGATTAGATAAGTATTAGATTAGTTATATTAGATTAGTTATTTTGCCTTTATATTATCTTTGTCCAAGTTTTGGTTTGTTTAGTTTGCAAGTTTTACATTTTAATTTAGAGGAGTTGTTCATCTGAATTGGAAGGAAGAGGAGCTTTTGGTTGAGTCAATTATCCATGGCTTTTACACAAGTTCAGCATTTGTGTAGTTATTGTTATGTTCTCTCCACCAACCAACTTTACTCCTAAACTCGATTAATGAAATTAACAATTAGAACACTCAACTTGTACTCACCAGTCCAATTCGTACGATATACAGTATATGGATATAAAAATACTCGCCAAATTTCATGGTGTTAGATGATTATACTGTATATAGTGTTAAAATATAACTCAGCTTTCGTACAAATTTATACTAAACATATAAATTTAACTACTATTTTGGGGGGCTCTGTCTCGAGTAGGCCACCCCCAGATAAGAAAAGAGAAAAATGTGGAATGGGCCTGAGTACATACATATTACATACATACAATTTTTTGTAGGATAATTTGTATATATTTTGCATACTTCTTGGACCAACGCATATGAATTGTCAGTGTAGCCTTACCTTTGACCGATCGAACATAACGTATGGGAAGGATGATCATGCGTTTAGATGAGTTGTTTGTCGGTATTCATAGTGTGCATGTGACGTCAGGTCACGTGACAATAATAAACAAATAGGTACCTGGCCGTATGGTGTGGGTCGGCCGCGTGCGTGTACACAAAGAGACTGGTCAAGTTTGTGTTGTACCAGGCTGTTTTAGCACACAAGGACAAGACAATGTGTTTTTGTATTGATGTCTAGCAATCAAAGATGTAAGGAAGATATATTAAGGAAACAATAACAAGCTTCAGAGCAGTTACATAAAGCAATATGATGAATATAGATGATAAGACTGAAAATTGAGCTCTCTCCTTTAATACATTTGGATTATTGGATTGTTATTAACATATCTTAAGTAATTTTACCCAAAAATATATAGGCCTAGTTCATTCATAACACTACAGATACATACCTATCAGACTGCAATGGTCAATAAGAGCAAAGTGTTGTTATTATTTTTTATAAAAAGGAAAGCTCTTTATCACCCATGGTCGTCTGGGAACTATTTAATATATTTTTGTATAAAGCCTAGGCTTAACTATTATCTGTACTGACATTTATTGTCTCATTTTACACAATTTATTTGTATACACATTTATTTGTATCGATATATTTGGGAGAAAACCGCGATTCACGGCAAATCGTATACCATTAGCCTATATACTAAATGACCGTATAGGCTACTAAAGCAAAGCCAACTGAAAACAAAATATTTATATGACACCAACAATCTATTAACCACATTAGTGGTGTATATGAATGTCTGTTATGGTGGATGGGTGTGGGTAGGGGAGATTTTCCATGTGTTTTAGACCATTCCATTCTTACACAAGATATACCGGTATTTATATCAATCTATTTTACCTTCCATAATAAGAGAAAGTACGATTCATCACGAAGTGTAGCCTTCCGGCAGATATAAAACTTACGTATATATTATAAACTATATGAAGAGACCAGGAATAATCGTGTTCCTTTAGACCTCTTCATATAGATTAAAATGTAGGTTAAGGTACAGATACGGTAGGCTACAAGTATATCCTTTGCTTCAACAGACAAACTTCATGATAAATCGTATAAGGAACAAAGCACAATGTAAGGCATTGATCTTTGTTACAATGGCAAAGTTGCTAGATATGAAGTAAGTAATAAAACAAAACATATGAAAATAGTTGATCATAACAAATATTTATCAACTGAAAATATACATACAGTATGCCAATTTTGTGATTTTTATTTTTTTTTTGATAGTAGAAGTTAAGGGACGAGGTGAGGTCCCGAGGAACGGAACCTTTTTACCCTGTCATAGACCTATTTTACTGTTAGGCAATAAAAACAGAGACAAGGGGTGTGAGGAGATTGCCCAAACGTCTCCACCTGCCGAGAATTGAACTCGGTCCTCCAGGTTAGAAACCGAGCGCTCTACCAATGTCGCTACAGGCCACCCCCGAGCGAACCCAGATCGGTGTTTTTCTTCATTTGTCTTTGATGAGTTGTTGAAGTAAAGCTAATTGGAAACAGGCAAATGGTGGTGTGGCAGCTTGCAATTTAATGGAGTATGTAAACTCAGCCATTATTAGGTTTTTACTGGCAGTACTCAAGAGTGGGAATTTATCCTACGGTATTTCATAAAATTAATCGGCATAGCCTTATTTATATACCTTTGAAGCTAAGATGACCCAAAGTTATAATCTAAACCATATCCATCCTCTTACCCTTAATTTGTTAACCTAGTACTTAACACCTCCCCGTGAGCCATTTTCAACCCATTATAAATAACATGAAAATATGTCCAGCAAACATCTAAGTAGCATATTTTGCCTAATACAAATATTTAGAATTTTGTATCTGGTGTAGCTAGCCAAACTCAGATAATTTAATTATTTTGTTATATTATTATAATTCTCTATTAACAATTTAGGTCATATAAAATATTGTTTTATTATTGTATTAGTTGTGCAATATTATTTTTTCATAATTATTTTTACCATGACTACATGTTTATGAATATAATTAGAATTAATTTTATAGACTTCTAATTAGAAAGTAACCTAACTTGGTAGCCAACATATCACCTGATAATACTTTTTTAAAGCTAATATAAATGGATAACAAAGAAAATGGAGTACAGGTCTCCCTCACTATCCGATGCCCCGATTTACGATATTATTATAGGTTTTTAGGTGTTTGGATTTTGGCTGGTCCCAGAATGCATCCCCATTTACCCCATTCATTTTAGGGTTTGCTATAAGATTTTTCTATTTAAGATCGGGTTGTCAGGAACGTAACCCAATCGTAAATCGAGGAAGACCTGTATATAAAATACATTAATGTACACCATGATTAAACTCATTTTAATATAAAAAAACTTAAATTAGATATAGTAAATGATAACATGTGTTGCATCTTTAACCCCCATCAATCAGATGACGAATATGTATTTTATTTTTGACACCACCAGACAGTTGATCACCTTTGGAAAGAACCAAATACTCAAACTGTCGCAGCTCTGGTGATGTATTGAAGAACCATTGCTTAGCCTGCATGGAACTATGTGACTTACGCAACCTGGTAAAATGTTTCATCAGTGACGTTCATTGTGGTTGTCAACTCTGGAATGTAGAGTGAATGTGAATGACTGGATAGCCAATGGCTTAAATGCCGCTGGTGAACATTTTGTTGGCTTATTGCACAAGTTTAACCCTTTTCTGTACCGGCGACGTCTTTTGTATTTTATTCTAGCTATATTTAGACAATTTTGTGCAGTTTAAGCAGGATCTGTGGTAGTAAAAATGGTTAAGTGAGATAGTTCAAAGCCTGTTAATTGCTGGTGACCCTTTTTAAACTGATTAAAATAGTCTAATAGTAGCCCGAGTAAACGGAAAAAGACGTCACCGGTACAGAAGGGGTTAATAGAACCATACAGGATCATCGAAGCTATGCTTTTCAATACTTATATACCAGCCAAGGCATTCGCACATCCAAGCAAGCCTTTTACTATATTATAATAGATGCTAATTAACCCTCAGACTCTGAGAAGTCCTTACTTAACTATCAGCTGTCTGATGGGAGGTATAAAGAATACAATAGTAAAGTTTATATGTTTGAAAGTGCTAATATGGTTCCGTACTGCTAGTGATATCAGATGAAAATTCTATACCTTCCCAGGGGAGACCTTGCTGCCAGGTATGTAAGTCCGAGCGGTGCCGTGGTGGTGGTGGTGGTGACCAGTAAGTCGTGTCCGTCTATGTCACCGGGGATATGCACAGTCACATTATAAAGTTCCTCTAACATAAACAATGCTGAAGTTGTTATGCATTTATGTCACCCTCTATCCTAACAAATAATAATAATAATAATAATGATAATAATAATTATAATAATAATTATAATAATAATATAAGCGGGAGTATTTCATTGTCATAAGCGCTAGTTCTCCACATCAGCGAATTCAATAGCTCTCACTGTCTTGATGGTATAATAGTTTGAGTGTTAAAGATATATATGTGGTAACCCAGGTTCGAATCCCGGGTGGATCATATGCTTTCATAAATTTCATTGGGAAGTGATTGGTGTTGGGAGTGAAATGAATAAATTAGATTATTACATATCTATTCAAAGATATTTCTGCTTACATTTTTTTTTTTACAGTAAATTCCATGGCTATTAATATTATCTTAATATTACAATACTGAAGGCATGAAACCTAATTGACTTTACAGTAGGTAGAGTGAATTATAGTGCAGGTGGTGACAATGTAGTGGTGACTTTAGCATTGTTTATGTGTCAACTACGATGAGAAGTTGTACAACTTAATGCTATTAGCCCATAGCCTAATCTTGATAGTTCCCAGCCTGTTATCAGCCATCCATAACTGGTTGGCCTACTCTATATATTTCCTTTCTTGGGGATCTCAAGTTTATGTTCTCCACTTACGAGTCTGTACTCTGCCATCAAGTTTGAGGACGAACTTTTTACATTTGGCTGTACGTTTATTATATTTTGCTGCCAGTCATATCATCACCATCTAAATTGTTAAGCAGTTATCGTTTCGCCAGTGGTTTTATTACTAGTTCTTTTGTAAAATATGTTTGTTACATATATTTTTTTTTTCACTGATAATTTACTCAAACATTGTAAATCTTAGGGTATCATTCCTGGAGCTAGGTCAGTCTAGACTATCGAATCATAGCATATATATATGTTTCTTAGGTTAATTATCTTAAGTACCTTTAGGTTCAATAACTCTCTTCAAGAGGGATGAAATACCTCATAGCAATCTGCTAGCTCATGACAATCGGGAAAACAAAGTTGAAAAAACAATAAATATAATACTTTGTAATGCAAAATGTTGGAGCCATAAAACTATTCAAGTTGGCAAATTAATGACTGGTGATGATCTGAGATGTTTATGCAGTGTCTGCCAGCAAAATATCCACCAAGTAATGCCATGCATACTTGACTAGAGAAATTGTACCCTCACGACAGAAGTGTCTAATGTCAAGACATGACACTTACGACACTGGAGTCCAGAGAGAGTCAAAACTATCTTGTCTTTACAGTAAACACTTCATGTTGGTATAATTTGTCAAGCGAGCGATAGTACGAACCACCAAAAATGGATGTGCACACACACCACACCAAGTGATGAGTGTGGTAGCGAGGAAGCTCTACCATAGCTCTCGTGCTTGCCTCACGTGCAGACAAGTGTACATAACTGTGTGTAGGACTGTGTACTTCAGTAGTTTGGCTTGCAAGTGCACACAAAGGTCCATTTGTAAGTTTCAGGCTATAAGGAAATTGAAGCAGCGGACATCAATATTTAGCTGAAATACAATAATGTGTGGGTTTATGAAGGATGGATATAATGTTTTGATAAAATATGTGTACGTATGGATGCACTACACATTTATTTTAGCTTGTATATTGGTTAAATAAACATGTCTAGAGCTTGAACATTCTTATAGCTAGAAACTTACAAGTGGTAAATAATTATAGACAAAGGTAACTAAACCTCTCAGTTGATGAGTCTCTTAATTTTGCCTATGTAGTTTCTATTCCTTCATTAGTCTGTCCTTTTTAAGCAATACTAAATTTTGTTTCACACTGTGGCAAACATAAACACCTTTTTCATTAATAACATTGTTTATGTTTTTTCTTACAATAAATATTTTTATCCATAATATAAAATCTATTTAGGGATAGCGAATAATTCGGGAATATTTTAACATTACATGTTATTTTGCAGTAAATAATACATTTCGAAAATAGATGCAATTATTTGTGTGATTATTATTGTTTAGCTTCCACTAAGTTTGAGGCCGTCTCTGCCGGTGGTGAGGGCTGAGGCCGCCACTATCGCCAGAATAAGATGCGGCTGGGGAAAGTTTAAAGAATTTTTGGCACTACTCACCATGAGAAGACTCCCTCTCCCCTTGAAGGGAAAGGTGTACGCTTCATGCATTAGAAGCGCAATAACATATGCTTTAGAAACGTGGCCTGTCAAAGCGGATGATACCAACAGAATGGAACGCAATGAGATGAGAATGGTGAGATGGATGTGTGGTGCCAAGCTGCAAGATAGGATATCAAGTGTAGAGCTAAGGAGTTGGTTAGGTATCAAGAGTATAAGTGATGAGATGCATACTAGAAGGCTTGGATGGTTTGGACATGGGGAGAGGATAGATGAACAAAGCTGGGTGAAAAGATGCAAGTCCATGAAGGAGGGAGCTGCACCAAGGGGTGGACCAAAAAAGACGTGGGATCGGACTTTGCAGTCTGATCTTAAATCAAAGAACCTGACAAGTGAGGCAGCTCTTAACATGGCTGTCTGGAGCGCCGCCATTAAGACGTGAGACCAGAACCGTGCTTCATGTGGAGCACTCGGTCTTTATATTTGTGTATGTACCTCTCATGGTGGAAGGGTGCTGTCTCGCTGCTGATAAGTCATTTTGATCCGAATGGCTGATACTGAGGGGTATATTTATTCTAATATGCTATGGTACAGTAGGGGTTAAGCAAAGGCAAGGCACAAGATAATGGGAGATTCGTTTAAATCTCAAGTTAGCTTGTGTGTGACCCATGACAGTTCTCCAGTCCTGTAGTAGGGGAGGTGGCCAGTGTTATCTTTGGACACCATTTTGGTGCCTTAATTATTAGACAGTGGGGTGATACTTTATGTTTGATCATGTAGAATGTAGATACAAAGACCAAACTATATATCCTGTACCAGTATTGCCGAATGATTGTTAGAACGATCATGTCGATTAGTGCCAAGTTTATGGTGATTATTTAGGACTGGTGCCGATGTTAACAGAACCTTTGGAATATAGGGGGTCAAACTCAACTCAAGTAGGCTATGCCTCTGACTCTCATAAATCCTTCTTAAGCTGAATAACATCGTTTAATGATAGCTAGATAAAACTGTTAAGAAGTATCATAACCCTCAATGGGTTAATGCAATAGCAAGTTAAATGTAAGAGACTTGTGTTATTATGAGGGTTTATTGAAATCGTATTTACCCCCTTGAATCCTAAGGCATATTATACGCTAAGGAAAATCGTCTAATGTTAACCAGTCAAAGAGATAAACACACATTAATTATATTGGGAGGTCCTTCCTAAACTGAATGAAATATGAAAATGTGTGTGACTGAAGGAGTTATTACCCATTTGTTAATATGTACAGTATGCTCCTTGAAGGAATGTGGTTGTTGTCTTATTCTGTAACACACACATGAGCTAGGTGGAAGAATTACTACCTTCTACGTCTAGTCGGGGGGTCACCGTATTTTTTTCTCTTTCTCTCCTTTTTTCTCTTTCCCTGGCTTGTATCCATTCGGCCCCATTCAGCCAACATTTTAAAGACGTTTATCCCCATTCAGGTGTAGATTTCTTCCTGGCGAGCGATAGCGAGCCAGCATTGTATGGAAAAATCCGGCTTTGCCGGAGAAATTTTTCTATAAATAAATCTACAAATTTAGCTTGCTGTCAAAACAAAAATATATATATGCTGGCTCGCTACCGCTCGCCAGGAAAATATTGACACCTGAATGGGGTAAACTTATTAAAACAGAAGGCTGAATAAGGCCGAATGGATACAAGCCAAAGAGAGAGGGAGAGAAAGAGAAAAAAAGCGAGGTGGGCTCCATTAATGTCTTAGTTGACACAATACAATCCCCATAGGCCTTCAGATTGATGCATAATTAGGGTAGACTATAATCTGTTCACTATAGTTAGGCCATAATCTTGATCAATAACCTTGTGTAATTAAAAAGGGACTAGAGAAAATGGGGTATATATTTCCACACCTATTCCCTGGCCGACTCTTTCTAAATGGTAGATATATTAGCTCGATTAGTCTTTTCTTTTTATAGATATAGCGGGTAGTAGTCAAGATATTTTGGCCTGATTATAATGAATTGACTATAGTCAGTTTCTATATGTTGGCCAAATTGGTATGTGATGTCGATTAAAAACATGCATAAAACTTAGATTAATAGATTATTTAATTTTAGTGTCAAAATTTACCTGGATTATCATACATTTTGATACTAAATTTGTTAATCTAATGGATAGCATTGTATCGATTTCACGTTCTACATAGACGACTTCATAAGAACTGATAATCTATCCTACAGTCCTAAGCCAAATTTTCTAGCCACCCTTACTCTGAGTGAAATTTACTTCAAGGCTTCTGAATCTTGAACGCCTGAATAAGTGTAAAGCCAGTATCGCACAAGTGCTTCTTTCCTCAACACTGGTCTGGCAGCTTATGAGGTTAACTGTAAAATACATTGTCACCTCTGTTCATCTGTTACCAGTCTAGTTCCTGATACTAGCGCAATATATCCCAGAAATGTTACCAGAGAAATATTGATGATAAAAGCTCTGGTGGGATACCCTCCTAACCCTCCCCTACTACTTTGGTGCAGTTATTCAGGCATTCACATTGTCGATAGCCTTGGTTTTAACTACATTTAGAGCGAAGATGGGAAGAAACTTAAGCTTTCGAGTGTACCATAGAAGGCATTAGAAACTTTCTGTACCCATCTGGATTGCTCTGTATATGTTTACATTGCATCTCAGGATCACTCCGTATTAACGAGCATTACCTTTTGGGAGCGCTCCGTGTCATCCATATGCCTTACTGGATCGTTCTGTATCATCCATAAACTTTTATGGATTGTTCCATAATCGTTTGTATACCTTTCTGGATCGCTGCGTTATCGTCCATATATGTTACTATTAATTTCGTCCTTGTCGCTAGTTATTACATGTCCAAGTCCTATTCTTCGTGTTGTATAGTGATAAATTAATATGCGTTATTTCCTGCATTCTCGTTTTCTGGTGGTAACTGGCTCCAGATCTTGTAGAAATATTTTTGTGAGTTGATATGTAAGTGTTGTATTGTGTCTCAACTCTCTGATTCTGGTGAGAACATAAAATTATATAGTCATACATGCATTAGAATGACCCATTTTCTATTTGTGATCGACGAGAGGAGTTTATGTTTGAAACCTTTTGGATACCTATAGTCTGTTTATTTCCAGCTGATGGTAAATTGTCATGTCTTTATCTCCATTACTCAACTATTACACAGATTTTGTAGCGAAATATGTTGCTAATTATTAAAACTTGGCATTATTATGATGCATATACATAATAGATTCATATTCTTCCATTAAATATTGAGAAATAGGCTGCTAAAGGAATCAATTTACCATCAGCTGGAATAAAATAGAATATAGTAGTTTTCGTTACAGCATTATTATATTAATTTCTACACCATATATATTTTCCTGGATATGTATAGCGTATAGTACACAAAGTATCCTTAGTGCAATGCATACCACACATACCACAACATTATGCAATGATCCAAATTTTTATAATACAAACAGGCAGGGTGGTCCAACATTTTCAGTGCTGTGGCTTACACACTTTAAATAATTAAGGGTATATATGGGCATGAAAAAAGGGTATGTAAAATCATTGGGTATATTGATAGTGATTTACCTTTCTATCCTTATTAGAAAGTAATATTACCATCCATATATCATTAAATAGGTAGATTAGTATCCCCTTCTGTACCGGTGACATCTTTTCCTTTTGTTATAGCTATATTTAGACGATTTTATGCAGTTTAAAAAGGATCTAGGGTAGTAAAAAGAGCTAAGTGAGATAGTTCGAAGCCTGTTAATTGATAAAGGCCCTTTTTGAACTAGAAAAATCGTCTATCAGTAGTCAGAATATAATTAAAAAGAGGTCACCGGTAAAGAAGGGGTTATGGATACTTTCTTTACCCTTTTCATGCCCATTATTGTTTAAGCGAGTCTTCACGATGTTATGCAATCATATTCATTACATCAAATTGATATTTTTACCCCTGAAAAGGCAGATATTATTTGTTGAAAGATATTGCTATTTTTTATATATATGATAATCAAGAATAGTACACAAAGGATGGATTACATTGTTCCTGAATAGGCAACTTCACACCTGGGGATACTGGGTTAGAGTCATCTGATAACTGGCTTGAAATACGGGATAGATGCTTTTTTCAATTCATTACAAAACGTACATATGCTCAATGTCGCCATCCAATAACAGTATGTAGAAACGGTAAGGATCTTAAATGACATTGATAGGCCCTGGCAAGATTTTTAAATTTGCCACTATTGCCCATATCTAGCCATCGATCAAATTAATTATGACAATAAAAGTCGGACATGCAAGTGGTGTGAAGTCGCCTATTGCCTTTACACTTTGGCTCTATTCTTAGACAAGCCCCATCATTTTCGGTGGTTTATTACCATAGAGTTTACGTATTCCGAGCCAGTTACTATACTGTATGTTACTTGTTGTATTTGTAATTTGCTTCTGTCAGTGATTGAAGGGCCACAACAAATAATTTAGCAGGAAACATTATAGCCGGGCTGGTGGCAGACTGTCAGGCCTCAACACTGACGTTGGCCCACCCTCTTAATTAACTTATTGTCGCACACTCTAGCTTAATTGCTTGTTGCTTGTCAGCAACTATGTATATATATATATATATACACAGTATACACACATACACACAGTATATATAACAAACTTGCATAAAGATGGTCATACCTGTTTGTGTATTAATGCATCATGCACATGAATGCACAATTGTAGAATACATATCACTTCTCAAGCTACTTAAGCCAATTACAGTATATTGCTTATATAATACCTTGGTATATTAACTTTTTTTAAAGTGTATTTTTATCCACACCTACAAGAACCTCAACATACAGTATTCCTAATATACAAAAAACGTATCTCATTACTAAGTATTTGTTTAGATCTCTCTATTTTATGCAAATTACTGTATCTGGTTAATATTTTGCTGTTATTCTTCTGTGTATCTATTTACTATTCTAAATTAAAAAAATATTGTAGGAATCTGAGTTCGAGTTCAATTAAATAATTTACAAATGTATTCAGTATGGTCAGTCTTGAATATAAAATACTTAGTAATTATATGAGGAGCTTAGAATTAGAGATAAAGCAATATGAATATGATCAACAAAACCGAGATATGTACAAAAGTAAAGATATAAATATAAGTTGACATAGGTAATGTTTTGCTTTATAGAGCATCTTTAATTTATAGCAGATAGACTAAATCATTATCTCAATATTCTGGTCAAGATCTTTATTAAAACTGGCTCTCACCTTACTTCTTTCCTTAATTAGTAAATGTTTTAATGCTTAAGATTTTTTCTCCGTCAGATCTTTGTCTGAAGTTATCTATCGCTATTATATATTTGAGATAATTTTGATCATATTATAGCTTATATGTTACTGAATCTATGCTCCTCATATTGAACTCGGATAACCCTGTTTGTAACTATGGCCTTCTCGGCAGCTGTGCGGAGCGACAGAGCCTGGAGCCAACTATGAGCAACGCGGTGTGCCCCTGGGAGCCCCCGACTCACAACATCTGCCCATGGGAGGCCCACGACCCGCCTCCCCCAAAAACGCAGCCTCCACCGCCACAAGCTCAGCCCCAAATACAGCCGCAGTTACAGCTGCAACCAGTTCTGCAACCACCACAACCAGCTAAGGTGCCAGAAGAGAAACTTTCGTACCCCAAGATACGACCAGACCGCTCTAAGTCCGTTGATGTCAGCTCCATGTCTAAGCGGCAAGGTTCGGTTTCCATAGGACCCAGTCTTGGTGCGGAGATCTTAGAGGTGCGCCCTTCAGCTAATATTTGCCCCTGGGAATCACAAGAGTTGCCAAATCGACCTACTGAAAAGTCCAAGTCAATAGATGTTGGCCCCTGGGAAACGAACGAGCCCATCAAGAAATCCTCTACCAGCTCATCACCGGAGACAACGGGGAGCGAGATGGTGAGTCAGGAGGTACGAGGCACAGTTGCAGGACCTCTGAAGCCTCTACCCCTCAGGAAAGACGTGGCTCGACCTCCATGTGAAAGAAAGATATCTATACAAGTTTGCCCTTGGGAAGAAGTAGAAGAAGAAGCTGAAAACACTGAAAGTCACGGCATGATTGTTGAAAGGGAGCATGTCAGGCATCCTAGTGAAGATAGTGTAGGCAGAGGAGATGAAGGTACCAAATCCAAGGAAAAGTATCCTAGTGTAAGTAGTAGCACCACTGAGAAGCCCACAAGTCTACCAGTCTCGGAGGGTCGCCCCGGTGTCACCAGCGAGGGCACATCATCACCATCTTCTACCTGTTCCTCCTCCAGCCACAGTGAACCTCGCCGTATCAAGATCGACTACACTGTGAAATCTGGCCATTTGCCGGGACAGTACGGCCTGCCCATCACGTCATCCCCTGTGGGCAGCACCTCGCCCGGGGCCCAAGCCCCAGCCACGACTCTAAGCAGCGGCAGTGGTAGTACTATCAGCAGTGGCAGCGCAGGACAGCACCAGGCGCGGCCAGAATCCCCGCACGACCCCGGCAAGCTCCCATGTCACACCGAGGGCGGCAGTAAACCAGCCTCCCCCAAGGTGGCTAGCAGCGTGGTGACTCCCTGGGAAGGCAACCCCCCGCAGAAGGTCACCGACATCTGCCCCTGGGAGGACGAGTAAGTGATGATGTTCTTTTTTTTCCTCTGCCATGGTTGTTGTCCTCACCCTTTTGTTTACTTTGCAACTCTGAGGTAAGATCACGAACTAAGCTGACCATTTCAGCACAATTATATTATCTACAATTCATTAAGATAAATATATATAGAATTGATATGATTTATATTGTTACAAAAATTACATTTGAATCTATTAAATTCATTAAAGTAAATATATTGTATAGAATTATTAGTCAGGCATAAGCATGGTATAGATTTATGACACTGCATATTGCAACACCTCAGTGTTGCTATGATCTCTTATTTCTTAAAATTAACATTGTACATAATGTATTTACCTATTAGAAATACCAGTATGATTAGCTTAGAATATATCCTTTAGAAGGCAATGTATCAAAATCCACATTACAGCAAATAACTTGATCGCACCTCACTCCTTAGAAGACAGTGCAACATACTAACACTTGTTTGTACAGGTTGTGTACATACCGACGGTTTCCGGACAACACAACCAGCAGACCATTTCAACCAGTAGATCTCAACCAGTGCCAACCTGTCTAACCTAACCTAACCTAACAGTATTGGTTGAATTGCCCTACTAAACCAGTGCCAACTTATCTACCCTAACCTAGTCTAACCTACTAGTATCGGTTGAGTTGACATTGGTTGAGAGCTACTGGTTAAAATGGCCTATTGGTTAAGTTGTCCGGTTGCCCATACCGACATAGCTTGAGCCTCCACACCTCCACTATTACTGCATGAAAATTTATTTCTGCTCACATCTCTCCGACAGCCATTCTTTTCATTTTAGGAAGGGAGCGCCGAGCCTTCGAGAATCTATGGAGAGGCTAATGTTGGTATCTTCTCTATATGATATATAATCTTTGAACATCATTTCTAGATTATTGGTTTGTGTTTTTGCCTTAATTATTGTCGAATTATTCAAGTATATTGATATTTCAATTTAGATAAAGTATGTAATGGTAACTCCCAAAGCTGTACAGAACATTTGCCGTTCCTATTAGTGCTCTGAGTAAATAATAATAATATTACAGTATATAGAAAACTGTACAAGAGATTACACCAACATGAAAATAGAGTCACATGATTACTTTTTCCAGCATCTTTTTGGCAACTCTGGTACTTCAATTTCTAAATTATGTTATTTTATAAATCTGATACCTACAATATAATTCCTTCACCCTAGTTGCTGACACCAATGCAGAATAGCCCCGAAGTGTTGAAGAAAAATAGTATAATTTTATAATCCGAAATGTTCTACCTTCAGTCAAGTGTCAATATCAATGCATAAAAACATTGCCGATCGAAAAAGTATTTTTGACTTGTGAGTAGTAGGTTCAAGAAGGCTGGGCAGTGTACCTTCCTAAAATGTAACACCTTTTGTACGATGGCGTCGCTATAATTATTTCCTGGCTAACACTTGACAATGTTTTTCAGCTCAGGAAGAACCTCCAAAGGTCAATATGGTACACAATCAACGTTTTGACTCCCGTTTGGTTTCAAAACTTGAAGTTTATGAAAAACCTGTGGGCATCAGAGGGTTAATTAAGTGATCGCTTCTAAGCTGATAACACTATTTTCCTCTTATTTCCAATAGGTCCTTCCTGAGCCAAACAAAATCGTAGTATTGACAGTTAGAAGAAAGAGGTATAATGTTCTATCATACTTTTAAAAAGTTAATTACTTTTTGGTGTGATGACTTCTTTCTTCCTATTATTTGTGCTGTCATTAGTCGATTATATTCAGTTCGGGAAGTAACAATGGAAATCAGAGGATTAATTGATTTCTAGAGGTCCTCCCTAAGCTAAATAAATCATGTAATGTTAGGCAGAATATAATAAAATAATGACTCCACCATATGGGAGGGGCTAAGTAAAAGTTGGCGTTGGAAGGCGTGTCTCGAGGGCAGTGTGTGTGTGTTCCCCGACCCCACCACATCCCGCGTGAGTTGTCCGGGGCACGAGATGTTCACCAGAGCTGGAGGCGGACATGGGCTAGATCCAGAAATGCCACGAATTGGTACCGTCCGAGGGGGCAAATTTTCAGCGCAAGCTCCAATAAATGGCTACAATGGAAATTAAATACGCATTGACAACGGTTTTGGTTATCTAGAAATTTTACGAGTTTATCTCATCCAAGGAGTCAAATTTCCAGTGTAAACTCCAATAGATGGCTACTAGGAGATACATATACTCATTGTCTCAGGTTATCCACTCGTAAAAATATCACAATCCGAGCAATATGGGATGTATGTTATAATGGTACCAATTGTCGCTCTGGCCCATGGACTAGAGGAGGAGGCTGACAATCTGAGCGGGCCCCAAGTAGAGTGTTTATATTCCCACCCACCCACCCACCCGTCGCCCCATAGATCTTGTGGGCCGTAGCTTTAGACGTCAGAAAAGGAGTCACTCTCCCCTTCTCGTTAAATTCACCCTCCTCAGTTGCTCATACCTCTTATTGGCTGTAGATTTAGATGTTGGGAAATGTGTTCACTGTTCCCCTTGAGTTATTTTAAATGGGAGAAGGTGAGAGCTGGCTCCTTCCCATAGTTAAAGTCACCCATCACACATATGTCTCATCAGCCGTAGTTTCGAATATCGGAAAAGGGGCTCTTACTCTGCTCTCCCTTTCGTTATATATTATCTCTCTATTTGCTTGTAAATCTTATTGACCATAGACTTGAGCATCGAGAAGTAGCTCACTCTCCCCTTGTCATATAAAATTCACCCAAATCAATCACCTTCGTCAGCCATGGGTCATAGTTAAAACAGGCATTTGAGGCCCTCAGGATTCACGATGCCTTTGGGTGCCAAAGATTATAGGAAGATTACATTGTACAGAACGACGTCACCGTCATTTACTCGTTAAAAATAATAGGAAAAGACCATCACATTTATCCCATGCAACTGTTTTATCCTATAACTATCAAGACCCGAATACACCTAACAATTGTTCTCAACTATGGCCCATTGTCTAATCATCGTAAAGAGGTTCACTTTCCCTTTTCTTGTAGTATTATTTTTTATTGGATTAATGTGAGAGTGAACACCTTGCCAAGTTTAAGTCTTTTTATCCGTATTCCTCACTCGTCCATTTTTTTATTAACTTTTAACTATTTTATTTCAGTAACCCTGGTTCATGAATCCACCCTTTCTTCTTGTTTTTGTATCCATTACTGATATGACTCAGTGCAAATAATTCACTCTTCTTTATTTTGAATATTATCCAACTTATAAATCAATAGTTCTCTTAATTTTACTTTTTAATTCTATTCTGTTTAGACTACTACTCAACTGTAGCCCATATTAATTATCAATCTCTTCACAGATATTGCAAATTATATAATTGGGGAGAGACATTAGGTGCAGAATAGTAACCCAAATTTAATTATGGTCCTCCACTGTGCACTTGATATCTCTACCCATAATTGTTGTAGCCATCACTCTCTCCCTTGTATTGCAACTTTTTTTCCTACAACTCTGATCTGGCAGCTTCTCAAACATACTTCTATAAGAATATAGTAATCTTTCTGCAGTCTTGTCACCGGTATCAGTGAAGAATTGGCTTAAAATGTTGCTTGAAAAATAGTTGTATAAATTTGTCTTTACCGACAGACATCGCCTTGTCTCGCCCGCCAATCTCTATTCTATTGATATCAATGCTTCCTAATTACTAGGTACTCTCTCCCAGTACACATCTTGAGTATGGCGATACTCTTACAATTCTAGTGTACTGTATTGGAAGCAGCAAGAGTTATTTTTTTATGGAATGTCGTAATATTGATGGCATGTCTATGGGCTCTGTGGGGTAGGACTGACACTAATTATAGGACAAAGTCAATCCCATTAGTATCTCTCCATGGATGCATCGCATTTCAAACTTAGGAACATGTGGCTACAACAGTTAATGGAAAAATATGAAGCTACTATGTCTCTGCATCATATATATGCCAAGCTTTAGTAATTGAAGCCATTTAACTGCGGACCTTATGGAGATAAATAGACAGTTCTTCGCAAGCGGGCCTAGTTCGTCATGTTGAATATATCGAGTGCAACAGAAATGAAATTGCGACAGTGATAGTGAAAAAAAGGCTGTTTTAGTGTTGTGTCTCAACGATTTCCAATCACGTAGGTGAATTATCCAGTAGTATCATACTATTTAATTAAGAAGTGAAATTCCGTTCTGCTGAAGGAGAAATAGTGATAAATTTGAAAAGAAATTATAATCTAGATTAAAATCCAGTATTAACAACACAACACAGCATGCCACATAACCCTCCATTCGCCCTACACACACGATGCATAACGGACTAAATTTAAAATGCCTGGATACACAAACAAATAAATGGCCAAAATCCCAGCACTCCTGACATAAAATTGACAAAGCATACAGTGTATGCTTTGAAAAAATAGAGCAGATATAGTGTGACTGATCATATGATAGGCGAGATGAGTGTTGTTCACAGTACTTACTCGCGACCTCCACACCATCCTACATTTCATACCCCTACAAACACGAAAATAACTACTACAGACATGTGCACACGCTATAAGGACAAAATACTAGTGAAAAAGGGCACAGAATGCCAGATATGCAAACTTACTTTTCATTGGGTTTGTCTAGGATTGTCACCACCCATAAATAAAGTTTGAAGAGAAATAGGGGAAAACCTCAATTTTTGCAACATTTGTTTCAATGTCACAATGTAATTCATTCAGACTGGGAAAAGTACGGATGTGCAAGATAGAACTAAATACATCCAAGATGTGGTTATTTTCCATATAAAATGGGGACCCAAGCAAGAAACCAGCCAAAACTCCCCTCCTAAATCCCTGCCCCCACACATCACATTCCACACCTCCTCTCCATGAACTCGCATCACCTCCCACACGACAACCCACATCGTCTCCTTCACATCAACCCACATCGGCTCTCTCACACCAACCCACATTACCAACCCCACACAGACCCTCCTCACTCCAACTTCCACACTCAAATTTTGCACCCATCGACTTCCCTGCCTCCATTAGTGTCGTTGACCAAATAGATTCCGAGGATGCAAGTATGAAGCAACTAGTTGAAGTGAACAGTGTACCTGATATCACAAGCTCCACTAATTCCATCACCTGATAACACAAGCTCCACCAACTCCATCCCCAACCAGAACCCTTCCACACCATCCCTCTCCTCACCACTTCCACCGACCCACCTACACCCCAAAACTCATACCACCCAGTCTCTCTCCATACCACCTCGTAACACCACGGTATCCCCCAAACCATGCCAATATGTCCCGCAACCCCTTGCCGGCCTCCCCCTTCCATACCCGAAGCTCTCTGTCACTTACGCCCCCACATGTCGAATTCAGCCACCTACACTGACACACCTACAAGGATCAACTACACCATTATGCAGAAACAATTTGAAAATATATTCCTTAATTGGACCAAGAGGGAGAATATAAATGGAGAATGATGTGGATTTGCTTAGCCAAAAATCTGAAACATTATGGTTAGGGATGGAAATTGCAGATTTGTTGAATAAAAATACCACCACCCAGTTTTCTGGCAGTCATCACTTGAAAATAGGACCTGCTACTATATCAAATGCTCAGATTTTCATTTTATAGGTACTTGGAGTAGTGCTAGATACAGCTCAAATGTTAACAAAAAACAACTATCAAGATATATGAGGACGACACAGAGGAAGAAGACAAGGAGGAAGTTGGCAGAAGAAGATGATCAGATTGAGAGAGCTGGAAGATCAAATAGAATACTTAGAGCAACTCCTGTCCTCCAAAACGTGGCACAGGAATGTGCTATATGAGCGACACCTAGTGCATCCCGAAGACTATTAGGTACACATAGTAGGAGAAGTATCATCTCCCCACTCCTGTTTGCAATGGGCATATTACAAAAGTGCTGATTCTAAATCGAGACCATGCTCGAACTGCACAAAAAAAAATGCCATAAAAAAAGCTGCGCGGTTGTTGAACTACCTCAGTAAGTCAGTCCACGATACACAGTCAGTCCGGCGGTTCCGTCCAGAATAGGCGACGTATTTTACAATGGAATTTACTATTTCTGTGTATTGACGAACCAAAAGCTTACAAACTTTTCCGCTGAATCGTTCGAGGCTTGTTTCAATGAGCAGTTTTATACAGCACATCAAACTATAATTGTCTTTATGGTTGTACTGTACTTCAAAAGCTTCAGGCTACATCCTATGTGAAGATCAGGAGTACTTTTATGGTTGTACTGTACTTCAAAAGCTTCAGGCTACATCCTATGTGAAGATCAGGAGTACTGTTCAACCAGCAATTCCTTGTAAAGTTGACAGAGACAGGGCCGAGTATGCCATCTCGCAATATAAATATAGTTCAGGGGAGAAAACTAGACGTAATTATATGCGATCATTAAGTTCCCATTATATGGTAAGAGTAAACATGTAACTGTGTGTGTTAAGCGTGGATTTTATTATTTCTAAGATCAATAAAAGACTATCCCGAAACCTGTAACTATTATTACTGTACTATCAATAAAAGGCTATCCCGAAGTGGACACAAATATCAGGCTTTATAATCCTACTTCCCCAAATCAGACAAAGAAGCAAAGAGGAGGCTGTACAGAGGAAGAAAGTTACTAACACATCGTCGCACACAGGTCAAAATACATAGAGAAATTGTGGAAATTTAACAAAGACTAAGAATATCCTATGAACTACAACAAATAGAAGATGACAGCAAAGCTGTTGTAGGAATAAAAGAAAATGTCAAGTATTTATTTTCATATGCCAAGCTAAATTCTAAAGCTGCATCAAACATCGGCCCACTAAGGAAAAGGAATGATTCAATCACAGGGGACGACAAGTGTTCATGTAGGATTTGGTATTTACACCATGCCCGAAAGGAGGGTTATGGAGCTTCGATCTTACTTTCAACCATCTTGACAATTCTACCAACACACCTAAAATTCATTTGGAAATAGCCTCCAGAAAAAAATGCACCCAGGACGGGAATTGAACCCAGCACCCTTGAATTATGAGGCAGACAAGCTACCACGAGACAAATAAAGGTACCTCACTTAGTATGGTAGTCTAAGTGTATTTCCACATCTTCAGTAAGGCTAACTTATTTTCACTAACTTTACAACACTTCACCGTCCAGGTAGCGAAGGCTCCGAATGACCAGAGAGGAACAAGCCTGAGCCGAAACAACCGTGAGTCCGTCAGAGAGACTGGTAGGGAAGGGCGAGTCAGCCCACTGAGTGTGCTACACACGCACATTGACGGCCCAGCTAGCAACTCGCGGGAGAGCTGGCAACTCCTCCACACACAATCACAGCCTTTGTTTAGAGTCTCACAACACTCATAGGGGCGGGGTATCGAGCGAGGAATTAAGAAGGCGTCTGGGTATTAGGAGTGTCAGTGAAGTGATGTGCACAAGCCAACTTGGTTGGTTTTGACACGTGGAGAGAATGGATGATCAGAGCTGGGTGAAGAAATGCCTGACTGTGAACGTGGGGGGAGCTGCACGGCGTGGATGGACCTAGAATGACGTGGGCTCGGGTACTCCGGTCTGATCTCAAAATAAAGAACTTGACAACAGAGGCAGCCCTTGACAGGGCCGCCTGGAAAGCCACCATTTAGGACGTGAGACTGTAACCACATTCTCTGTGGAAAAAAACTTCCTTAAACTTGTATGTGTGTATGTATGTATGTACTCATAGTTCTCTCCTGCCCCCTTACTTGTCCTGTAGGACTTTTGTTGTATACACTATGCCTGTAAGGAGGGTTATGGAGCTTTGATCTTACTTACAACTTTCTTGACAATTTTACCAACACACCTAAACTTCGTTAGATGAGGAAACAGCCTCCCAAACATATGCACCCAGTGCAGGAATCGAACCCGGGACCCTTGGGTTACGAGGCAGACACGTTACCACGAGACTAATAAAGGTACCTCACTTAGCCTGGTAGTCTAAGTGTATTTCCGCATCCTGCAACTGATACCCAAACGAGGAAAGCCAATATGATGTTGTTAAGATGGAGCAAGACTTATAACCATGACTATGCATAATTTATTAGAGTTGTTTTTCCATCCTTTCCATGTACTGTATTCAGTATATTATTTTGCTGTTTTCATCTTTGTCTTCAATTGGTAACGTTTTTTGCAATTCATTATATTTATCTTAACTCACTCACTACACTCACTCACAGACACAGACACTCACCGCAGTTGAGAATAAGATCCCTTTATGCATGTTAATTATGTATTTATTTGCCGTACTTCATTGTTTATTTCACGGTCATTATATTCCTTAGGCTCTTATTACTAAAAAATAAAATAAACGGTCATTGTCAGTGGTAATCATTATAGGATTTTCGTATTCCTAGCCAGTCAATGTGATATGCAAGTCGTAATTACAACAAGAAGTATTGGAACATTGTTACAGTACTCGCAGTGCAATTGCAACAACTAGTGTATCATATCGAGTGCCTCTGAAAAAACTAAAATGGGAATACAAGTCTTAACCCCTTCTGTACCGGCGACAACTTCTAAATTTTATTCTAGGCATATTTAGACAATTTTGTGCAGGTTAAGAAGGATTTGTGGTTGTAAAAATGGTTAAGTGAGATAGTTCGCAGCCTGTTAATTGCTGGAGGCGCTTTTTAACCTGAATAATATTGTCTAATAGTAGCCAGAGAAAAGTTTATATGATGTCGTCGGTACAGAAGGGGTTAATCTCATTATATTGCAAACAACTTCCTGGCAGGTTTAGATTGATAATGAATTTGTCGCATATAAAATTCGTATTTTATCATCTGAGCTTCATGGAAATAATAAATCTAATTATAATATTTATTTTGTATGAGTTATGAATTCGACTAGTGCCCTGTTCTTTAACACTGGAGTGTCGTTAAGGTATGCATAACCAATACAAATGTAAGTAAAATGTTTAAGCTTTCATGATTTAGTTAAACACTAGCAATAGACTCCTATACATTCTAATAATATAATCTTGTTAAGTTGGAAACTCTAGTTTTACTTCGAATGAGATAACAGCAATAGATTTATATATATTTTGATCTACCATAATGAGTTTAACTGGAACTAAGATTACGGGAATATTAAGTTTTTATACATCTTAATAATATGCAAGCCAGAAATAATGAGTTTTACAGTAAATGATAGTGTGTCAATCATGGTTGAAGCGGCGCCACGGCGGCTCATTGTCTTGCTCATATACCAGAAATTGACTTGTCTCTGTGATGCCTACGACCTAATAGTTAACTCACAACAACAAGAACGACTCCACAATAGTTTATTTCAAGAGCCGTACCGGGGTGCTTTGTCTAGTTTCTCCTCGCAGTAGGCATGCTGGCTGGAAAATTAACAAGCTTGCCCTTCATGTGTAACTTATTATTAGTTCTATTTTATCAGTGTGCCACATATATTCTATAAAAACGTCTGTGTGCCATGTGTATTACGTCGGTGTGTCACGTGTTTTCGATTAAGAACGTTTGTTGTTGTGTTTTTAAGTGACCTTTGAACCAGAGTGAGAACCAGAACAGGAGCGTGTCTAGTTTCTCTTCAGAGTTTACATACTGAACGGAAAATCAGTAGGTTTGCCTTATGTTTAACTTATTAGTAGTTTTATCTTCTCTATTAGCTGAAAATGTTTGTTACTTTGTTTTTAGAAGAGCATTGAATCCATAAGAATAGAGAAAGGAATGTCAGGTTCCAATAATGTACTTTCATGATGACTCCCATACAAGGATACTTTCTGTTTAGTGGGGGGGGGGGGGTTCTAGGACGAGCCCTTAAGTCATAAAAATAAGAAAAGTTATGACAGGTTCCAATAATTTACTTTCATGAAACTCCCTTACTAAGATACATTCAGGGGTGCAGATTCTCATTAGAGATCATAGAGGAATATAGTCAGTCAGCAATATATACCTTTTCAATTAACTGTTTAGCTAGGATTGTTCATTTATTTTGTCAGCCAGAGTGGACAGAAGGGTGCTGAGCTGGTATGGTCATGTTGAACGAATGGAAGATGAAAGGCTTACAAAGAGTACTCATTCAGCCACTCCTGATTGATTAGGGAAGTGTCTGAATGAAATTAAATGTATTCAGCCAAAACTAGACAAAAATAGCTTCAGAATGACGCCAGAACGAGCTTCGTAGCTCGCGGGGGTTCACCTGCAGCACTACCATAGACATTCGCTAAAACGAGCAATTCTCGCTAATTTCTCGCTACATTTGCCTTTGGCAGCACTGTATATCTCGCGAGACTCTGACTCAGAGCCCTCAGTGCCTCAGCTGCCTGGCTGTACGAAGGATGTGTGGCCTGTCTCGCTCCTGCCCCCTTGCACTCGATTTTACAGGCTTTAAGAGGCTTTAAAAGCCTGTAGATTGCTGTAAATTGCCATGACGTTCGGGAACGTCTCCCGCAGGGAAAGGGTTAATAACCTCAGACGCCAAAGGGCAATGAATCCGAGTTGAGAGCTGCGACGATGCACCGTTTCAGCGTATGCCCACTAAACTTTACTTCAAACTAGCCTTCTCCCTATGGCCGACTTAGCCAAACATATTGGTCTAACATAACATAACATAATGTAATCTAACCTAACCTGACCTAACCTTACCTGACCTAGGCAGACCAAGCCTAAACTAACCTACCCTGTTCCCCTTGGACGACTTTTCTCTGACGCCTAGTTCTTTTTGTCTCAGAGACAGAGTTCTCCTGATGGCGAGGATTGGGTTAGGACGATCTGAATAATGAAAGTTATACTTGATATAACTTACCCGATATTATAGCTGAGGAATTATTGAGTGAGTGCATGTTATTACAGTATAGTCAGTTTAAATTAATTTGGTTGAAAACTACTCTCCCTGAGTAAGACTATGAATGAAACTTATGATGGTTAGCAATGGGAGCTGGAGTAGCTGAATGATTAGATAAATAAAACCTTGTCCATAAAACTAAAAATATTTGGATTAAATGAACTGCCACAATAGATTGAACAGAATATAGTTTGAATGATCAGCTGTCCCTTGAAGCAATTCAGACGATATACCGGTATATATATATATATATATATATATATACAGTATATATATATATATATATATATATATATATATATATATATATATATTATATTATATACCGGTATATATATATATATTGTAATCTGAGGACTTTATAGAATGGATATATACATCATTCGAAGAACATTATGGTTATTTTTTTAAGGAGGCGGAAGTACGTTTCAATGGGGTTTTTTTTTTTTACCCTAGCCCAGTAATTTGACCTAACGTGACGTCTACCGCCACCAAACACCCTGCTGGGCTAACCATTGATGGCTAAATGCTTGCATAGTGTGAAGAATTGAAAGAAAATAACCGAAAACAAGGTAACCTTAGGTTGTAGGCCTACACATTAAAAAAGAGCGGGGGAACTAGCGTGCACATCAATCTCATTAAATAATACCTAAAATGGTACTAACGTCACTAAAATCACTTAAGGGGATAGTGTTTGGTTTTTGGACCATGTATTTATTTATTTATGTATTTTTGAGTTTCCTCGCTAGAGCTTTATCAAGTTATTAAAAATCACCCCCTTTCAAGATAGCAATTGTACATTTTTCGGTAGAAAAGTGTGTCCTCCTAAAATTACAAGCTTGCTATCGCTCGCCAGGAAAAAATCGACACCTAAATGGCATGAAAGGTCTTAATATTGACAAAGAAATGAGGCGAAAGGTCTCAAAATCGCCAAACTGACGGAACGAACGTCTTAAAATCTCAAAACTATAATGCTAAACATGAGGGAGAAGAGGGTCCAGAAAAAGCGAGTACCTCCCCCTTAATGTACACTTGTAGGGTTATGGCCTGAAGTAGTTACAAGCTCAAGTGATGTTTATATATCCCATTACATTCTGGCTGCCTAGTGTTATATATTTATTTTGTTTACTATAAAAAGAAAAAGGAAAAGTGGGGATTGGGCCTGAGCATATAGATAGATAGATAGATAGATAGAAAGAATAATAATTACATAGCGATATATAAAGAGATTAGCATAATATACTGTACAGTATATTGAACATATTAGCTAATTACATAGCGATATATTTAGAGATTAGCATAATATATATTGAACATATTAGCTGATATAGTAACCCTGCCATTTCTTCGGACAATAATATAGTAGGTGTTTATTTATTTTTTTTTTTATTTTTATTTTTTTATTATTTATTTTTTTTTTTTTTTTTTTTTTTTTTTTTTTTTTTTTTTTTTTTTTGCAAAATGCACATACATCTCGGGCAATATTTAATGTATCTTAATGTTTCCATAGTATTTATGTAGTTTAAAAAGGTCAAGGCACTTTAAAACTTCTGCAATTAGCCTTTCTCATTAATGATATTGCATGAATTGTATTAGTTTATGTCTCAGGCACCTTGACATTGGTCAGAAAATATATTGACATTGTCGAGATTGTTTAGCTTATATTAGGTGTCTGAACAGAATACATAATAAGTGTTTATTATATATACTGGTATATAATCCACAAATATGATATTGTTTAAAATATATTATAAATTGCAAAGTAAACAATCGATCTGCAGTGCTGTATGATATATGCTGTGGACAAATAAATGTTCACTTATGCTAATGCTTACCAAAACATTACAAGACTCTTTTGAATAACTTAGCTAAGACTAACCCTTATCATTTTTACTATAGTTTGATACATACTTATAATTTCCAGCGTGTCAGAACTGTTCATGAAAATGTGTGCCACTAATATTTGTCGGCGATTGAACTAACAGCGGACCATTTTCACTGAACCAGTAGACCATTACAACCACTAGATCTCATCCAGTGCCAACTCAAACATTGTCAACTTTAAGTCCAAAGCTAACCTAAGCTTACAGTATGTTACAGTCAAACTGTGAAACGTAGTCATTTCGTGAAATGACTAAACAAATTTAGTCAGTCTGTGAAATGACTGGTTACTAACTGAACTGGGTTAGGTTAGGTAGGTTAGGTTAGATTAGATTATATTGATCTCCACCTATCAAATGATAGGTGGAGATCAATATATCCTAACCTAACCTATCCTGGCCTACCTAACTGATAACTGGAGATCAATATAACCTAACCTAACCTAACCTAACCTAACCTAACCTAACCTATCCTATCCTATCCTATCCTATTCTATCTTATCCTGACCTACCTTACCTAACCCAATTCAGTTAGTAACCAATTTAGTAAATTAGTTTAATTAGTAACCAGTCATTTTACAGATTGACTAAAATGTTTAGTCATTTCACGAAATTACTACGTTTCACAGTCTGACTGTAACAAGTATATGCCTACTGGTTGGGTTGTACTGAATCAGATCTACTAGTCGGTTTCATTTCAACTAACGCTAAATTGATTCTCTTAACATTTTATTTCTGGGTACTTAATAGAATAATATGGAACTTTTATCTTTGTGCACTATATTTAATTCCAGGTTTTAACAATTCACAGCATATTTGGCTATAACCTATCACTTTGTAATAGCTGAGTAATGAATATGGAAAGTTTGCAATTTACTGTCAGCTGAAAATTCACAGACTATAGTTGAAATGGTGTACTGGTAGTATTTGAATTGAATATAAACATATGAGTAGGAGCACTTTATTGACAACGTTTCGCAGATAGCTTCTTCAGGAGAAAAAGCTATCTACGAAATGTCAATAAAGTGCTCCTCCTCATACGGTGTTTATATTCATGCTGTCAATTTATTTCAACAGTATTTAACCCCTTCAGAGTCATATGACGCAGAGGTTGCCAGATTAGCAATAAGAAATAGAGTTCTCTCACTCTTATAAATACCTCTCCAAAATTAGATTTCTGCCCACAGCTAACTCAAAGACAACTGCAGAGGTTGAAGTAACTAAACTAAAGGTTTCTAAATACCCCTGATGGTAACAAAGGCTTTAAAGTATCCCTAATCGGCTCAAAATCGCGTCATATGTCGGAGAGGGTTAAGTTGTCCAGTCACCATTGCAATCATATTAGGTCTCATGAAAAATATGTGTTTGTGAATAATCTATCTGATTAATCTATTATATTGTATACAGGAGTAGGGTACATTTTTAATTTGTGTATTGTTTTCCAAATATAATCAGTGACGTACAGTTAACGGCTTGGTTCCATTAATACCACACAATAATATATATTTCTCCTTTCATTATATATCATTGTGTACTTTCCTTAAGTTTATACTATTATTAAATCCATTTCATTCCACCAGCCACAAAATGCTTTTTATATGTATATTATTATTTTATACTAATCCAAATTTCTTTCACATTTTCTTCCTGGCATCCATATTCAGTGAGAATTGAAAGAGCGTCGATTATATTTATTTGTTTAGTTTTCTGACTTGTGCGTAACAGAATGAAAGAATAAAACCCAAATTCCATGAAAACCAAATCCCTGCGGCCAATGGAGTCTTCGTTCATTTAGTGGGTGTTGTGAGAGATTGGGTGATGGCATTAACCTTCTCACAAACAACTACTCAACAACGATTCCACGGCACCACCTCCCTTAATCCCCGACTACAACTCCCAGAACACACCAATACATTAACCCTTTCAATTTACGAGGACGCTTTTCTACATTTTATTCTGGTTATCATTAGACGATATTATTCAATTTAGGAAGGAAGTATGGGAGTCAGAGGGTTAGTTGATATAAACTTAACCCCTTTGATTACTAGAAGGCCTTCTGAAGCTGAGCAAAATCGTCAAATATTAGGCAGAATATAGAGCAAAACGTATCCTCAAATAATGAGAGAGTTAACAAAGTGCATAAACTGTTGCAAAAGGAATATATAATTTGCTATATTACAACTGCGTTCTCCAGCTCCAGCTTAACCCAATATCCATATTATCACCCGATGCATTTTTTTTATGTTTCAAGTTAAGGACTTAGGCTTTCCTCAGCAGCCTATGATCCTAGCGAGGTCCAGAAGTTATTTGCAGGCTAAACAAATAATGTTAGACACTGCACATGTACCACCAGCTTTAATAGGATGAATACTATTTCCACTAATTTCCTTGAGTTTGGGGGGGGGTATTCATGTTCTACTATAATCTATTCATTATGATGAGTCTAGTAATCCCGACCCCCAACCTCTCATAGCTCAAAAAGGAAATGCAAAATTGACCTGAACTCGAGAAGAGTCAATCAGTAAAAGTCTGTGGAAAATTACATCCCATTTGCTCCAGACCTCACTGAGTTACAAGAGGCTCAGAGTCACAATATGTAGACTCGTCATAATGAATTAACTATAGTGTAGTTAAAACAACAAGATTTGTCATGGCATAGGGATCGTGTATGATAAACTTCTGAAAGTAAGTCTAACACAAATTAAGCATTGCATTTGTTTTTAATAAACATCACAAAGTCAGTCTTCTGTATAGATGAGATATGCCTAAATCCAAAATCACATGAGTAGCTCACCTCTAATTTGAGACACATTCTATCCATCTATCCCATCTTTCTCTAAAATCTCTATTTTGGGCGATTTTAACGTTCACCACTGCCAGTGGCCCTCTTCTCATTTCACTGACCAACCTGGTGAATAAGCCTACATCTTATCTATCCTAAATGACCTAGAGCACCCTACTTGTATCCCTGATCGCCTTGGAGCTCAACCCAAACCCTGGACTTATTTCTAACCTCTAATCCCTCTGCTTACACTGTAAATTTATATCCAGTGGGCTCCTCCAATCATAATCTTATCTCTATTACCTGTCCAATCTCTCCAGTACGGCCATTCAATCCTCCCAGCTTGCAACGCTTGTGGCACTTTGGCACTGTCGACTGGAGAGGCTCTCCAGCAATACTTCTTTGATTTCCCATGGAAGGATTTTTGTTTCTGTGGATGGGGATCCTTGGAGTGTATTGAACGTATTACCGAGGTAATCATCTTGGGTATGGAGGCATACGTTCCATTTTCATTCTCTCAGACTAAAGCAATATATCTTTCTTTACTCATGCTTGTTCTACTGCTGTCCGCAATAAGGAGGAACCATTCAAGCGGTACTGTCACCTTCAAACTCCCGAATCTCGTGCAATTTCTATGTGTATGCCCAGAATCAAGCCATATCTCTTCTTCGACTCGATAAAAAGTCATCAATAATAAATGTTCTGAAATTTCCAACTCTAGTCCTTCCCAAGCTTTCTGGCATCCTGCCAAAAACCTCTCCAACAATTATACTTCCTCGTCTTTCCCTCCTCTTTTCTACTCCGATGGCACTACCGTTACTAATTCCTCTGACAGGGCTGAACTCTTCGCTCAAACCTTTGCTAAAAATTCCACCTTGGATGATTCAGTGCTATTCCTCCCTCTCCACCCCTCTCTCTCTTACTTATGCCTAATATCCTAATTTCTTCTAAGGATGTTCTTTCTATAAGCTCTAGGTTTAATACTAAGAAGGCATACGGACCAAATGGTGTTCCTCCTGTTCTATTCAATAACTGCGCTTCAATGCTGACTTCCTACCTAGGCAAATTCTTCCGTCTCTGTCTTTCTTCTTACATATTTCCTTCTTGATGGAAGCTTGCTCTCTTTCAACCTGTCCCAAAGAAGGGTGACTGCTCTCAACCCTCCAACTATCGTCCAATTTATTCTATTTCTGGCACAAATCCCATATTTATATACTGTACTATCATCCTTCAGTTTCTATCCTTCTATCTGTGCCTTCTCCAATTTCCTGTCTGACCATTCCATAGCTGCCGTTGTGGACGGCCTTCGCACACTTACTAAACTCCGGTGTTCTCAGATTCTGTCCTATCTCCAGTCCTATTTCAAATATTCATTATTGATCTTCTCAACTGTACCTCTAATCCTATCCACTCCTTTGACGATGGCTCTACCTTACATTATTCAACTAGCTTTCCAAAGCGACCCTTCATACAGTTAACTTCCATACTCATTATTTATCTTCTGATCTAACAACTATTTCCAATTGGGGCAGAGATTACCTTGTTGGTTTCAATTATTCCAAAACCCAATTTCTCAATTTATCTACCCATTACAATCTTCCACACGACTATCCCTTGCTCTTCAATAACATACAAATCCACCCTTTGTCCTCACTCGATATTCTTGGTTTATTTATCCTCTGACCTTTCTTGGAAAGACCATTTTGCCACTCTTGCTAAAACAGCTTCCCAGTAATTAGGTATGATCTACCGTCTTTGTGGGTTCTTCACACCCGCAGTTTCTTGCTCTGTACATGGGTACTGTGTACTATGTATCGAGTACTGTTCGAATGTGTGAGGAAGTTCCACCCATACGGCACCTCTCGAAAGAGTATAGTCAAAAGCATTTTGTCTCATTGACTCGCCTCCTATCACTAATTATCTACCGTCTCTCTTTACACACTGCAGTGTTGCATCTCTCTCTCTTCTAACGCTGTTATAATCATGCATGTTCTTCCGAGCTTTTTCACTGTATACTTCCTCCCTTATGGAGAGTAGGTGGCATCCACCTTTTAATACATTCTCACCCTTATTCTGTCCAGCTCTCTAACCCAAGAGTGAACCAATTTTCCCAGTCTTTCTTCCACTGAACAAGCAAACTCTGGAATTCTATCTCTCAATTTATTTTTCCCTCAACCTACGACTTAAACTCCTTCAAGCTCCGTGTGTCCAGACATTTTGACTCTAACATATCTATAATTTGTCTCTCTGTCACTCTTTTAATTTAGAAGGGGAACACTCGTTACTGCAGCTTTGTGTTTTGTCTCTTTCTTACACAGAAAAAAAATAATAATTTACCTTCAGTTTAGTCATCGATACCAATGCAAAATAGTCCGTGTTCAATGGTTACAAAGTTGTCGCTCAAAGGTTGCCGGAAAAGTCGCCCGTGGAAACCCGCCATTATAAAACATTCTTGAAAAAGTTGGTTGACTGATTACACGTAAGGAAAATTGTTTTATCTACAGGAACAATTCTATTGCTTGCCTCGGCGCGACCTCGGAATATGGACGCCCTGGCATTGTAGCACCTGCTCAGATTGCGCGAGTCAGCCTCCCCTCTCCGCCTCCTTGCCTTCCCTGCTGCCATATTTCGGAATTTTGGCTGTCTTTGTAGACTCGAGTTACTTCTCTAATTCCAGAACGATCGCGGATATTTATCCTAACTTAATCTAACCTAACCATTAAGATTTGTCAGGTAAAGTGAGGTGACGTTTTTGCATGTTAGGTTAGGTTGGGTAAGGATAATTTACCATTGGCATTCTGGTCAAAGAAAAGTAGAATGAGCGTATAGTTGCCAAGACATGAACCTGGGACAAATGTTGGAAATGAATGACAAAATTTAATGCTCTTACAGGTTTATGTATAGTTTGATGATGTTTACCCTTTTGTAATAATGTTGTATGAATTAAGACCCTTTGTTATCTTCACTACTATGCATTAACCTGGCATTGCGGTTATATACATCCAATTATCAACCGTATTTATTCCAGGTTTATGTCTTGGCAACTGTACAAATACATCCATACTTCAGGGAATATGCGGCCGGGCTCACCATTCTCACGGCTTTGACAGTGCCACATTTTAATCCTGTTTTTTTTTCTTGATCCTTCGTGAACCTTGTCTCCTGGGCACTGTGTGTAACACCCTCTTGATTCTTGTTTCAGTTCACTAACTCCCACTTGGCTCTGAAAGGCTCGTCTGGTGTGCCTTATCTCGCTCGAGGTAGGGGCCTCACCGTCACCCTCGTTCTGCTAGGCGTCTCACTACCTGGCCATCTCACTTCCAAATAGTTCTTAGTAACAACAACACTGCCAAAATATATAATTCATTACAGATCCTAATATAATGTAACTAATGATATAACCTACCTAAGTATAACCTATCCTAACCTAGATTTGGTAAGGTGTGGTTATTTATAAAGGTTGTGTAGTTGGTGAGGTAGTGAGATGTCTTCATACCGTTCTGCCTCTCCTTCTGTGTCGCCGAACCCCAACCACGGATTTACACCACCATTTGCCCCAATAACTTTGTCCGGCTATTTTGGTCTGGTGGCTTTTGAATTTAATCTCTTATAAGAAGTCTATCCCCTAAAATAAAGTACATTAAAACCCTTGTCTTTTGGAGTAATCAGGGTAGGCCATTTCCAAAAGACTTAGTATGAAACACTTTAGTCTTTCAGAATTTTACTTCGTCATTTTAGACCTTGTCCGAAGGACTTTGAGGGGTTGTTCAAACTTGATATTTTGTTTCCAGACATTTACGATTCTCTTTCAGACAAACTCCAAACGACCAATGTAAATATCCGGACAGAGTGCCATTAGTCAGACATTTGCCTTGTCTCTCAGAGTTTGTCTAAGACAGAGACGTAAAGTCCAGACTTAGTTCGAAAGTTACAGTCCTCACAAACCTGAACTCCGAAAGAGATGGGTTGTTGTGTACTTTGAGTTTAGGTGACAGGTTCCAAATAGTCTTGAAATGTTGCTGAACAAAAGTTGCCAAAAGAATCGTAACTCTGGTCTGGCAGGTTATACATTAAACTTATGCAAAAACTATGTCAACTAATATAATCTACTTTCAGTCTAATCGCCGATACCAGTGCCACTTTTATGAAATGTTGCCGATCAAAAGTTATCGGATGAATCGGTTGTGTGAATTCGTAACTCTCCACCACCGCCACCACCACCCCCGCCTGTGCTACCACCACCACCACCACCACCACCAGCTTGAATGATCATTTATTTTAACCTTAATCTTATGTTCTTATTCTCTCTCTCTCTCTCTCTCTCTCTCAAATATATATATACAGTATATACGACCATATTGCTACATTATTGGTTTCATTTTGGCTGACAGTAATTATGTATTTCTCATTCACTCACAATTTAAGACTACAGTACGTGAGGGTGGCTTTTAATTAATAAAATCCAACAAATAGAAATCAATAAGCTTAGTTCATAATGTATACTATATTTTCACTACAAAGATTGATCGAGACATTCGAGTTGGTGAATCAAATTAACAATTATAATATATTTAATTATTTGTTCACAATCCTCCACTGTACCAGGACTATTCTTGTTTATTTACTTCTTAATTTAGCCATACAGTTTATTTCAAAACACGTTACTGAGCATCTTACAAGAGTGTTAACCTAAATTTCCAAGACTTGCTTTCCTCTTTAAAAACCCAACATTCACACTCGCGATCCAGAAAACTCGAATAACGAAAGCATGCAGAAAATATAGCTTTTTGCATACACAGAAAATATAAATTAGTCAAATAACGTCAATAATTCATCAGGCTGACTATACTACGTTAAAATTAACTCTGCTGCAAATCCTCTTTCCATGAATATGATTATGAATTAAATTGATTTATTGTCGGCAGTGGTATGAATTATGGGTCACATGATCAATCACTTTTCACACCCAAGAGGTCAACCATTGACCGAATTCTGGCGCTCTGGGTTCTTACAGGACACCGGCTTGAGTTTCAAGAATGACTGCTTGCAGTTTATGTTAAGCTCAAGAAGGCGTTTGAATGCATTACATCATGAGACATGAACACTACTGTGACTCCGTGGGATACCTACAGCGATGAGTTGTTCTATTATCCGGACTTACTGTAATACAGGAACAGAGAGTGCTGTCAAGGCATGTCCAACCCTTCTCTGTTAACTGGGGGAGACAGACAGATGTGTGTGTTGTCACACTAACTTTTAAACACATTATAGACTAGTTACTGGGCCGGGCAATCAATCGCAATTAATGCGGTCCTTAAAATTGAATATGGAAAAACTTGCTACAAGTTCAAAACAATTAAATAACCAGATATACAGTATAATAACCGAAGTACAGTATACTTTAGGTTAGTCATGAGATCCAGACTAATTACTGGCTATCCTTCATTGACATGGACTAATCTATGGACCATCACTGAAATTCGTCAAGCATTAGTAGTTAATATTTTTGAAGCCTGAATGAAGTTTCATGATCTCTTGAGTATGTAAAACTTAGTCAAGATAGAAATATCGCTGAACTAATATTATGACTAATTTATGTCTTCTGTGTAAGTTTTAATCACTCAGCTGGGACTTGTGGATGCATGTGTATGTATGAATAACTGTTTATTTTTATATACATTCAATCATATTTATTGTTCTTATTTGAAGTATTATGACCGCATTCTTGGCACCTTTCTTTTTACAGTATTATAATTCATTGACATAAAGTGTACATTTGAACACATGAATTCGTGTCGGTTCTGTGATTTTATGTGTGGAAATAATACAAAATAGTGTGATTGACTTACAAAAATAATTGGTATATAAACCAAAATAATTGGTATACAGTATATCTATCTATATATTGCCAGACGTCTTGATCACCGAGAATGGCCACGATAATATAAATCATTTAACCCCTTCTGTACCAGCGACGTGTTGTTTATTCGATTCTATCTACAGTATATTTAGAGGATTTTGTGCAGCTTAACCCGTTCAGTACCAGCAACGGCTCCCTGCCGTCAGTAGATAAATCACTCCCCCAGTCCCAGCAACGACAGGGTGCCGTAAGTAATATACCATCCTTGTAACTGCCAGTATCAAGCAGTGCCTGGTACCACGACTGTTTGAGCACTACTCTAGAGTTGGCAACACTTCTCAGCTTATATGCAAGCCTCTACAGGCTGGGAGACCCAGTATTCCTCCATCTTTTGAGGTGGGAGGTTGTTATATCTTGCCATTTTGACCACATTGCTTGGGACTGGGGGGGACTTTTATTACTGTACCCTATGGTACAGTAGGGGTTAAGAAGGATCTGTGGTAGTATAAAGGGTTACTTGAGATAGTTCAAAGCCTTTTAAACTGAATAACATCGCCTAATAGTTGCCAGAATATAATGAAAAGGATATCACCGGTACTGAATGGGTTAATTGATCACATGATGTATCTACTGCATTACAATGTCACTCTTATTTCAATCATTCTAATTCTCCTTCCATATGTAGAATAACTAAGTGCAGTAAACCCCCACCCTTTCGGAATTCCAAGACGTTCGGACGAGAATTTCAATTCGGACTCATGGTTCAGCCTTTCGGATTTGTCCGAAAGGCTGAGAAAATACCTCCGTCCGTTTCGGACTACATTTAACTTCGGACTCATGGTTCAGCCTTTCGGATTTGTCCGAAAGGCTAAGAAATATTAAATCGCATATGGATCAAAGAGCCGAGTTTCGGACTTGTCTGGTTAGGTGAATGTGTATTCGGACTTATAAACTTCGGACATTATTTTAGCCATTCGGACAAGTCCGAATGGCTGAAGTGTGAAATTCGGATTCGGCCCTTTCGGACTTTTGACACTTTCGGACAGGGGTCTCCCCCGATTAGTCCGAAAGGGCAGGGGTTTACTGTGGATACAAACTCACGTAGGCAACTGTGCATCACATAACGGGAACATACTTCACCTTCATTTACATTTCAAGCGGAATAATTTGAACTGTTGAACATTCGTAATTTTGTATTAGTTTTGTGCCATGTCAGTTTTACAGAAATATGAGCATACATAAGGTAAGTAAGCCTGCATCTGTTTGTTTAATTGGATTGTTTAAATATGTGTATTATTGGTAATTTTTCTGTTAATTTAGCAAAATTTTGAATTTATCATAATTATAAATTCCATAGTAATTCAATCTTCCAGGGGCAATAAATACTCGACACATATTTTATTAATAAACTTATATTTTTATTGTTTTAATTTATAGCTAAATTAGTATTCATTGTTTAAGGAAATAAGTTAGTTTTCTTATTAATAGTATAACCATAATATAAGCCTTTTCTTTACTGGCTTAGGCAAAAACAATGTTTATATTGTGCTAATACTATAGTCTATTCGCTGTAAGTAGGCGAGAAATTATTACCTCTATCCTCTGTAACTCAAAAAGGGCTAGAGCAAATTGGCTATACATTTCCACATCTATTCCTTGACTGACTCTTCCCAAATGGTAGAAGTGGTAGCTCGATTACTCTAGTCATTTTTGAGTTACAGAGGTTAGAGTTCATGATTTCTCGCCTACTTACAGCGAATAGACTATAGTAGTGTACCATACGAAGTACCATAATTTGCTTAACAGGTCCCGAATTAAGTATATTACTGACAGTAGTGTATAGGTAGATGGTAAGTGTAATCAACGTTAACCCTTTCACGCACATATGACGCAGAGGTTGCCAGATTAGCAATAAGAAATAGAGTTCTCTCACTCTTATAATTACCTCTCCAAAATTAGTTTTCTGCCCACAGCTAACTTAAAGACAACTGCAGAGGTTGAAGTAACTAAACTAAAGGTTTCTAAATACCCCTGATGGTAACAAAGGCTTGTTACGCTGGCCAGCTTGCCAGAATGTACTCGTGACTCGCTAGCACTCGCCGCGGCAGTGAAATGGGCTATAATAATCGTAGAACGATATTCTTTCTTTCTTAGTATTCGTGTTGTCACAGACAGATCAGTGTTTGCCTTTATCCTTGTCTGTGACACTTAGAAGTATTTTATATCCATAGTAGTGATTATAACATGCAGCGCGTGAGCGAGAAAATGAGAGAGAGAGGGGAGAGCGAGGCGGTAGTGTGTGTGCGTATGTACGTGTGCATTCCTCGCTCGGTGGGCTCGCTCGCTCGCTATTGGTCGGCGTGCCTGGCGTGATCTATGACGTCTGCTTTTCTGGTGACGTAGTGGCCTGTGGTTGGTCGCCGCCCTCCTTTGCCCAGTGGTGGGGCTCCTACCCTCTTCTCTCCTCAGAGCATGGCATTGTGCATTTGGTCCTAGACGTCCCTCGCATTCTGTCTCCAATCTAACCCCCTTTACTGCTGTTCCTCTCTCTGAACTCCTTCCTTCCAATACTTCTTATCTTTATTCAATTACCCATCCCTTCTGGTTCTCGCATACGACTTCCATAGTCGGCCAGTCGTATTACCAGCGCCTGTTCTCACATATATGTTTTGCACTAGCTTTAGAGGTTATTAGAATCTTAGTCATATGGATTCCTACTGTTGGGTGCTTCTAATTATTTGGTTGTTCTTTATTACTATTTAATGCTAGACAGTGGAGGGTATCTCTGGTCGTTGTCTGAGTTATGTACATGGCAAGTCAGAGCCTGTACGACTTCGACGGAGCTAGGTAGCCTGTAGTACACCCTTGTGCATATTTTCCTTTGCGAGCTTAGCAGTATACAAGCGAAGGGCTTTTGCCTACTCTTGCTTGTATGCTTGCTAACTCATTTTGTTGACCTTTGAGGAGCGCCAGGGTAAGACCAGATACTTGAGATCTGGACTAACCAAGAGAGCCTCCTAGTCACTTAACGTAAGATAAGGGAAATCTGTTCAGGGGAGACAGTAGGCTGTGAGCATGCTTGAGCTCTGCCTAGGCTCCCTGTACCTTTATACCGCTGCTAGACTTTATTAGTAAGAAAGACAGCATATTGTTTATTAACTTTAACTGCGTATGTTTTAGGAATTATTCACGTATTGTTTTTGCCTAGGTTGATGCATAGTGCACAACCCAGTATGGCTGTTACTTTGGCTAAGGAAGTACTGTTTTTGAGTTGCTGTTGTTAGTGCTGTCACAGAGTTGTTGCACTCCCTTGTTTCCATATATATGTATCCTACTTTTAGGTGTATTTAAGATACACGCTTTGGTGTCCTGCCCCTGCATTATTTCTGTTCTATATTCGACGAGCATCTTAGAGCATCAGACGTTTTCAGAAGATTCCATATCTGTTGTTGTTGTTGTTGTTGCTGTTCCCCAGGCTGCCTGGCCGAACAGCCCCAAGGCCCCAAGCAAGGCCAAGGCCACAACCGAGCGCCCCCACAGATCCCTCCCTGCCTACCACAATAAACCCTGGGTGACCAAAGCCACTCCATGGCAGGGAGCTAAGGAGGGAGCGGAAATGCCCGGGAAACCAAAGCCCCACCCAGGGCCCTGTTCCCCTCAGCAATTATGAAGAGAAAGTTGAGGGTCAAAGGAAAAATGTGACGCTTTGGCTTCCAATCTGCCAACCTCTAGGTTGGGAGATTGGGAGGTCAATCCACGGAAGAGACGCCGTCACCTGAGATCTAGAAAATATATAAGTAAAAGGAACAGTCAGAGTAAGCTATGGGTATGGCAGAGATCGCTCAGCTCTCACTCTGATAGACCAGCCCATCACCACATGACTAGAACCCAATCCTCTCAGCATCAGCTAGGAACGGCCCTAGAAAGCCGCCTTTGGCGGGGGGATAGCTCCCCTATTTCAACCCCTTTCGGGGTTGGGCACCCGCCTTTCTGTTTGCTGTAGGACTAGACTTCAAGTGTTTTCATAGAGCATTGAAGAGTTTAGTGTTGAGTTCAGATTCACACTAAAGATAACGTAAGCATATAACCTTTTTTTAAATCTTGTCATAGTTTATTTAAGCATTGTTATTACTTGAGAGCTTTTTATTAACGTAATTACTCTTGTTGTGAGTAGGCTTTGCCGTCACCGGAAAGCCTTTGTAGAAGTACACTTAACCCAGTTAATTGATACCCCGTTATCCAGTAGATTAACTCTGGAGGGTTTTAAGTGTTTTGTTCACCGGCTTAATAGTTCGAGGGTTTGGAATTAGCGTACCGTTGTTGCAGATCTAGCCTATCTTATAGTCCAATACTAAGTGCCCTTGTTTATTTCGTTGTGCCGGTCGTAACAGGCTTTAAAGTATCCCTAATAGGCTCAAAATCACGTCATATGTTGGAGAGGGTTAAGGGAGCCCACCTCGCTTTTTTTTTTATCTTTCTCTCCCTCTCTCTTTGGCTTGTATCCATTCGGTCCCATTCAGCCTACTGTTTTAAGATGTTTACCCCATCCAGGTCTCAATATTTCCTGGTGAGCGGTAGCGAATCAGCATATAAATATTTATGTTTTGAAAGCAAGCTAAATTTGTAAATTTTTCGATAGAAAATGCCTCAGGCGAAGCCGAATTTCTCCGAACAATGCTGGCTCGCTATCGCTCGCCAGGAAGATATCGACACCTGGATGGGGATAAACGTCATAAAACAGTTGGTTGAATGGGGCCGAATGGGTACAAGCCAGAGAAAGAGAGAAAAGGAGAGAAAGAGAAAACAAGCAAGTGACCTCCCTTAAATAATTGTTTGGAATATATTTTGTAGGAATTATAGTACAAATAATTGAATACAAAATTGGCCTTAGAGGTCTTTCTTACCAATGGGACTATAATATTAATCTAGAGTATCTGCTGCAAGCGGGTTACTTCCATACATGTAAGGTTAGAATAAAGCCGCTGTCACACGAGCGCTTTTTCCACCAATTTTCCATGAGCAAGTTTTTTCTCATTTTATTTCGGGACTTTTTCTTGCTGGTATCAGAGACTAGACTAAAGGTAGATTATGTTAGGCGGCTGAATTCTGATAACGTGTAATTTTTTAAGCTTCCAGACCATAATTGCCCGTAAAATTGCTCGAAAAAGGGCTCGTGTGACTCCGGTTTAACACATACAACTATTTGACATACCAGTAAATCACTTATTGAGTCATACAAACAATCTAAATGCTTCATAAACGTTGATTTAAAAACAAAAAATTGCTTTATTAATTGAAAAGTTAATTTCAAGACAGTTACTTTCTAATTTGGGGTACTTCATAAAGAGTTACCGCACCGTTCACCAACAGCACTGACGTCTATCAATAACACACTGGCTGGCCTGAGGCTCGAACCGTCAACCTCACGGTTAGCAGGCGAACGCTCTACCAATCAAGCTACGGCCTGTGGGCCTGGGATCCTTCTATCCTTTGGAGAAAGCTGCAGTTCCTTCATGAGAGGAAAACTTGATTTCTGCTGCTGCTGCTGCTGCTGCTGGAAGGTCTCGAGGGGAGGGAGATTGGCTGCTGAAAAGTCCCAAGCCTGAGGTGCAAGTCAGTCTCTGATGTTCTGTCTTCATGCTCCAGGATCCCGGGTTTATAAGGCCCAGCCCTGGATCCTGCAATATTTTCTGCAGTTCCAGCTGCCTCTGATTGGCTGTTGGCAGAGTATCTGGACGAATGAGGAGCCGTGGCTCTGCCCACCAGCTCTTCAGTGATCCAGAAAGTGGTGAATCCCCATGATGTAGATCAAGGAGTACTGAGGGCTGCTCAGCTATTTTATGAAGAAGGCGGGTCTTCTGCTGCCAGCTTTTTTGAAGTGAAAGCGAAAGGCCTTCTTCTCGGGCTGTAGATCAAGGGATGCTGAAGGCTGCTTGGTTGTTATGTGAAGGGGGCTGGGCTTTGGCTGCCAGCTTCTTGAGATGAGGAAGGTGGAGAATCCTAACCGGAATGTAGGGCAGGGGATGCTGGAGGCTTCTTGATTGTTATATGAAGGAAGCAGGGTTTCTCGGTTGTTCTGTGTAGATCAAGGGATGATGCTTTCCGTGGTTTTGCGTTCTGGGTCGTCTTGCAGTTCCGCCCAATAAATATTAATTGAATTATGTCTCATCCATCAATGACGTACTGCCTATATTCATATTTGGCGCCATTGCTAACCTAGTAAGCCCTTCAGAGGGAACACCTCACTTGTCAACAATGATCAACCAACTTCAAAGGCGACACCGTTAATATACCTAAGGAACGTCATTTGAATCGTGTACCACAATGAATTAATAAAATAATTAAATAAAAGATATTAACTCCTTGCGACTCATATGACGCGATAGCGTCATATGGAACTTATTACCAAAAACTAATATGACGCGATCGCGTCATATGGACTTATCTACATGCCTCTCCAATAAGTCCATATGACGCTCTAGCGTCATATGGAGCTCAGTAAGTCCGGTAAGTTAGATGAAGATCTGTCGGTTGGTGGCAACCCCAGGTTCCTCCCACAATTCTAACGGCCAGCAGTGTGGTTTTGACAGTTGTGTGGTGCAGTGGCAATGATACCGGGCGCCCGCTTCCGTGGACTTACTGGAACATAATATGTCGCAAGGAGTTAAGCATCTATTTGAGTGCGCTTCTCATTCCTCACTTGTTCCGAGCTTCAGAGTTTCTTCGGAACCCACGCTTCGTTCTTCGTGACAAGCGATCAATGGGTAACAGATGTGTTTTTCCTTCCAGTGCACCCCTTCAGTCACTCTTCTGACTGCCCTTTTGCCTTCCACAATGAGTCCTTGTTATGTTGAGAGGTGTTAAGCTAGTTAGGAAGTACTTCAGCAAGTAAAGGTTGTATTTTAGCTTGTGTTATCTTCGCCGTTCGCTAGTCATGAAGGATACCTCAGTCTGGTCCCTGGTGTGAATAAATTTGACTAACCAAACTGTTTTTATTGTTTTATTATTAAATTATGATTGTGTTAGCCTAGTTTCCCAGGTTCTTCTACAGGGGTGCATACCTTGGCCAGTAGGGGGGTGTGCAAGCTGGCAGCAGAGAGTTTTCATATTAAATGCTTCACTTAGTGAGGGGTTTGTTGTTAATTCCTATGTCTTCGAGATGTTTTCTTCCATGAGGAGCATTCTGATGTCCAGATGTCCTGGTGGGAGTGATGTGTGACGTATGGGTGTCCATTTTGGGTTCGTCACGGTAATGTAATCCTCATTTACTCACTTCGCAACTCCCCTCCATTAGCCTATTTAGTGCCTTCTACTCAAGTTTTGATGTGTTAGCATCATTTATATAATTGTTTGCTCGCACAAACCTATTTGTTTGTATTTTATGATTAATGTATCTATGCAGTGAGCCTACAGTATATATTGTGCCACAAGTGATTATTAGTTTATTGACTCACATTGCCTGAAGTGAGTTACACTGTACTTGTGGACCACACACGAATGTTGGGGCTGGTCTCCTTTTCCTCTTCTTGGCTTTCGACGTATATTATATCAAGGTCATCTTGAGTTAAGAGTTTGGGAGGCAAGTCTGTTTCCACTGGGATTGCCTTGGTCTGTGACCCTGGATCCCATGTTGTGTTACGATTTGTTTTTCTGTTTCCTCAACTGGTCAGACATGGTTCGCCGAGGTCGTAATTGAATATAGGAAAGCCGAGTTAATCTGTTGTCACATTTTCTAAGTTGGCCTGACAGATGTTAACCTCGTTAAAGGGCCGGAAATTCCGTTCTCTGACCCTATAAACCCAGTGAGTGCACATCATCGCGTCGGGACTGTATTTGGTCTAATTAAAGGGCTAGCAACTGTGTTCAACAGCACTATAAACCAGATTGTGTGCCTCGCACCGCAGGTGACCGCAACTGTCGTGAAATGCCTGACACCCTAACAACCCGATAATTGAGCCTTTCACCACAGTAAAGTTCGGCTGTCATGAAGGGCTGGGGCACCGCCCTTATATATTGGATGCTCTACTAGATGTAAAGACTGCACTTTGCCTGGTTAGACAGCTGTCTTTGATCACTTGTATAACAACTATAGGGAATGTGCATCGTGCAGTCCTTGACAACATTATGGCACGACAGGACCTGCGTGTTCCTTTTCTGCAATAATCTGCCGTCGGATTTAAAGGATCGTATCGTACAGTTCGATGTGCTTACTGTGCATATCATGTCTCAGGTCGTGTAGCGGGAGTGTTACACCCAGAAGTGGCTGTTTTCAGAGCTAAAACTAGTCAGACCTACAATTTTAAGAAATTTTGCATTTAACCTCTCCGCTGCGTAGGTGGGGTATTGGCCACCCCTCCCTGTGTGGAGGTATTTAGACGGTTTCCTAAACTCAAATAGTCATCATACCATAAATATCATTAATACTTATCCATATGCGCCTATTTTACGTTGATTATAAAGGTATTAACCTGTTACAGCAATAAAACAAGTGGAAACAGCATTTGGATGGTCAAAATTGGAGATAGAGGCCGGGAGTTACATAAGTTATGGCTGAGGCAGCCTGCCAGCCAGCCAGCCGTGAAGACGGCTGGAGAGACACTGTTGCGTGGTAGTCTCTCTCTCGCTCTTTCCCACGCTTGGTAACACAGATGACCACGCCCTGCTAGCAACTCGCTAATGTTAGCACGAATATATACCTAAGAATAAGGGAATAACAGGGAGAATAGGTGATAATTGAAGGGGGGGGGGGGGGGTGGAAGGAGGGGATGTGGAGGAGTGATATTTGGCATGGCCAAGGGGCAATAAAAAACAAAATATATATATATATATATATATATATATATATATATATATATAAATGTTTTTTTTTTAGGCCTTGGATTATATAAGGCTTCCCGCAGTCCACCGATAGGCCTTATATAAGTCTTGCCGCACTTGCTGGGTTAATCATCCACAAATCACAAGCAAGGCCAAGCTTACTTAGATATAGACAAACGCACGAACTCCCCAATGCTGGGCACGTCAGGCCGTGCTCGAGACCGGGGCCGAGGCCGCGGTCATGGATTCCGTAGAGGGAACCAGACTCTCGTGAGGGGTGGTGGGCAACAGCAAGAGTCACTTCAACATCCGCCTCCAGCATTTACAATACATAGAATAGACACATCTCAACACACTCATAAGCCACTTAGCAGTTTACCCAGTGTTAGTAGTTCCCTAGGAGGATGCGACCTATGTGGCTATTTCGGACCAGTTTTTATAATCTATTTCATATTCAGGCACAGGCAACTTCCGGGTGTGTTTCAAGGCTTGGTCGCAAAGCACGTCGGCCAGAAAGGTCGTTTGGAAAGGTTTCTTAACTCAATGCCTGCGGGCTGTTATATATAAAATACGGTCATCACTGCGGCACTTGTCATATGACAATTGCCGAATTTCTGCCTTGAACAAGGACTGGGAGGCAGGCGGGCGAGTATAAGCAGCGTGGGACCGTCCCATTCACCGCCCACCATGTCTGGGCCATCACTAGTGGCAGTGGGAGACATCTCCAGCTCCCTTACAAACTCGGGAATAGCGTAAACCGCTCAAACTCGCTATTTTTTACCGGTTTAGCGTCACCTGTGCAATATCGTTGCACGACAACCAGTGGTCGTACAGACATGATTCAGGTATCATTGGAAAGGTCTATTCCTCTGCTTTCAAAGATATATCATTGAAATACGTTCTAGCTCTTGTTTATACATGAAAATGTGCAGGGAATGAAGGTTACTTTTCCAAAAAACACGTATGGTACAATGGTGTCCAAGTAATTGTCATATGACAAGTGCCGCAACAAAAGTGTTAAGGAGGTGGCTCTGCACCCTTCCACTATGTCTACCTCAAATGCCATAATTGTTTCTTCGGAGTTGGAATCATTGATCAAGGGGATGCTCGAGAAACAACTTCTCATTCCGGCTGGTCAAAATAAAAAAGTTGTTCCTCGTACCAAAAAGCGACAGTCACAAATGACCCCGGTCATCGACCTGTCCACTCTGAACAAGCTCATTTACAACGAACAGCTCAGAATGCTGACAATTGCCCAAGTATGGTTGACTCTCCAGCCCTTAGCCTGGATCATCATTCTAAACCTTTCAGAGGTGTACTGTTATGTTCTGATTCACAGAAGATTTCAAAAGTTCTTTGTGATTCCGTAAATAAATCAGGCCCTTCCCCTTGGGCTAAATCTTGCACCTAGGGTATTTTCAAAGCTGATTCTACAAGTGCTAATGCCACTCATCGTGGAAGGCATCACCGACCTATGGTATCTGGACGATTGGTTAATACTGGCAGATTCACATCGTCTTTGCATCCAACACACGGAACGAGTAATTCAGCATATCACAAACCTCAGGTTCAAGTCATCGTTTGCAAAGTCCAACCTTGTTCCGTCTCTAATCACTCAGTGGTCGAGTTTGCTGTGGGATTCCTAATCGCTCACAATTCGACAGAGCTCAGACAACGCCTCACAATTCAGATGAAAACTATTCCTATTCAGTATTCATGCACAGCAAATCAGTAACATGATGCCAATGGTAGTCATTAATCAGCACGCTCAACTGAGTTCAATGAACCGTTCCGCTGTGCCGCCTCAGATTAAAAACACTCATCTTGGATGGCAACAAGTTTTTCCTCTTTTACCGGCGGGGAGCAAAGTTCGGCGAGGTCTCGGGTGTTACAATCTCTCGCGTAACAGATATATGTGTTAGCCCACAAGCTGCAAATGTCTATCCATGTCAGGTATCTGCCTGGTGTCGCCAACCTATGGGCAGATGCTTTGTCGAGAGGACGGAGCACACTTGTAGATTGGACCCTCAAGTAAAACGTTTTCCAAGAAATTATTGTTTTGAAATACCATCTACAAATAGATCTGTTTATGTCCAAACAGACGACCAAGTTAGTCCACTACTTGGCTCATTGGGAGCAAACTCTGGCGGGAGGTCCGGACGCGTTCTGCAAGGACTGGAATAGATGGCGGTCCATCTATCTGTTTCCAGCTCCAGACGCATCGCTAATGTGCCGGGTTGTCAACAATTTACGGGTATATCGGAGGATGGTTTCTCTGATAGCTCCAGCATGGCTGACTAAAGCATGGTACCCCTCCCTCAAGATGTGGTTCATCAACCTGGTTTCGCTCTGATTTTGAGTTTCCACTTCTAGACGATTGGAAACCTCAAGACCTCGCTAACTGTTGCCTTATGGACATTCAAAATGCCAAGTGGCTTGACTTTTACAGAGGAATTGTGTCACTGCAAACTTAATAAATGGCTATGCCTAATCCACTAGAAGGCAGTATCAGTCCCATTGGAAAACTTTTACTACTTTTTATTTATTTTTTTATTTATTTATTTATTTATTTATTTATTTATTTATTTATTTTTTTTTTTTTTCTTCCCAACTACTCCCTTCTCGGGCATAGGCTGAGAGCCTGCACACTCCACCGCTGAACACGGCGAGGCCCGTGAGGTCTTGTTCCAGTCTAGCGAGTGAGACATGCGAAGCATCCATTCACGATTCGAAGCAGTCCCATCTCTGATGCTGCTTCGCCTCAGTGCTTCACCGTCTCATCCCTCAGACTCGGACCCTCACTCTCAGAACGCCACCTATTGAGCAATTAACTCATTAGGCATTGACCCCCTGTAACATATTTTGAATATGGGAATATTCATACAGTGCTATTTAATCATGGAACAATGAGGGTATTTTTTGGCATTTCGGTGTGCTTTGTGGTAATGCACTGAAACTAGGTACAGCACAAATTCCATCCCAATAATATCTTCCCATTGACATATTGGGATTCGAACCCGGGTCCATTGGATTACCAGTCCAGTGGCAAGACCACTCAGCCACACCTCCCCTCACAGAGCCTGACCAGCAGGTACCCTCGGTTGCTCTAATCTTGAATTACTTGAACTATTTATGTAGAGTAAAACAGCTTTTGGTAGTCACACTTAAAAATCACTTGTCTGCTGTTTGCATCCCTTTCTATGATCTGACTGGTCTATCCATGCTCACAGATGAGGAGAGAGTTTTTTTATGCACGCCTGCTTCAGACTCCGACCCCACCTCATTAGCTCATGCCAACATGGTCTCTTAACCCGGGAACTACCGGGAGACTCTTAAGAGTTCCCCCAGCGGACTGCGGGAAGACTCTTAAGAGTAAGGGGGAAAAAAAAATCCATTTAAAACACCCCAAAAAAAAAAAAAAAACAAAAATTTTTTTGCCCCTGGGCCATGCCAAATATCACTCCTCCACCTCCCCTCCTTCCCCACTTTCCTCCTCTCCTTCAGTTATCACCTATTTTCCCTGTTATTCCCTAATTCTGTGGTCTATTTTTGTGCTAACATTAGCGAGTTGCAAGCAGGGCATTGTCATCACTGTTACCAAGCAAGTGGAAGAGAGAGAGAGAGAGAGTATCGATCGACAGTCTCTCTCCAGACTTGGGAAAGAGTGGTGGGGAGGGAGGTTGCCTCAGCCATACATTATGTAACTCCCGGCCTGTATCTCCGATTTTGACCATCCAAACGCTGTTTCCACTTGTTTTATTGTTGTAACAGGTTAATACCTTTATAATCAACCTATAATAGGTGCATATGGATAAGTATTAATGCTATTTATGGTAAAATAACGATGTTAGTGATGAGAACAGCTCAAATACGTCAGCACAGGAGTGTGGTGTCTCATACCCCCCATGCACACTTCTTAGGTTAACAGGGTCCTACTACTTTTAAAATCTCCTTTTTACATGTGTTGCCTATCTACACTAAATTGACAAAAAATGGCTCTAGTTTTTGGTGTTTTCGATGAGTGATAAGGTGTCAGAGTTGGTGGCTATGTCGAGATCTCCGAACTGTTTATCCTTTGCTTCACATTTGGCCTTAGTATCAAGTGCCCCTGCCCCCTGAACCACATTTCATTGTAAAAAATGAGCACGCCGAATATATTTTTATGGAGTTTAGTATATGAGCTCTTGAATGCGGCAATACCCATCACATACTGTACCTGGTGAAAGCTCTCCGAGACTATCTGTTAGTGGCAAACTTGATTAATGACTTACATTAGTGGGTTTCGCCGGTTATACGGACAAGACTGAGAAAGAAACAGGTAGCGGCCATGATAGTTGATGTCATACGAGAAGCTAACCCTGGTGTCCTTTGCAGGCTCACGATCTGCAAAAGTGGGCTGCTTCTATCTGATTTCTCCACAATTGCTCACTAGATGACATTGGTAGTATTAACTTGTGGGCTTCGTCGCACACCTTCCTTTCTCAGTATTTGTCAGTAAATATAGAGAAGCCGTACCTACCTTGTGTGGCTCTCTGATTAAGAATTAATTGAGGTTGTTGTTTGATTCCTAACGTTTAAGTTAAATAAAAGAGGGGGGACCCGCGAAAGGAACCCGGCTACCCTACCTCATTGTGTACATCATACTCAAAGAGTAATTATCTGTTTGTATATGTCTTAGGTATTTTTATTATTTTTGTATACTATTGTAACTAAGTAGCTACAATAGGCGGGTGCCCAACCCTGATAGGGGAGCTATCCCCCCGCCAAAGGCGGCTTTCTAGGGCCTTTCCTAGCTGATGCTGAGAGGATTGGGTTCTAGTCATGTGGTGATGGGCTGGTCTATCAGAGTGAGAGCTGAGCAATCTCTGCCATATCCATAGCTTACTCTGACTGTTCCTTTAACTTATATATTTTCTAGATCTCAAGTGACGGCGTCTCTTCCGTGGATTGACCTCCCAATCTACCAAGATTGGAAGCCAAAGCGTCACATTTTTTCCCTTGCCCCTCAACTTTCTCTTCATAATTGCTAAGGGGCCCTGGGTGGGGCTTTGGTTTCCCGGGCGTTTCCGCACCCTCCTCAGCTCCCCGCCATGGAGTGGCTTCGGTCACCCAGGCTTTATTGTGGTCGGCGGGGAGGGTTCTGTGGGGGCACTCGGTTGTGGCCTTGGAATTGCTCGGGGCCTTGGGGCTGTTCGGCCAGGCAGCTTGGGGAACAACAACAACAACAAGTAGCTACAATATTTTTCCGGTAGGCTTATTTTAGGACACTGTCCTACTTATTATTCAGCGAGTTTCTGTCTCCTGCTTGAGCTTGTGGCATAGTTTGATGTAGAAATGTCCTGCCTCCAGTCTTGGTAGTCCAGACAGTATATCATTGATGGAGGAGCCACTATTAAAATATTGGTTTGAGTCCCAAACACAAAGTGAAGATGAAAAACTAATATTTAGTAGTGGCTCGGGAATCAAAGACATAATGTTTCCTTCCCATTCCTCTGTGTTTATCTTGATATTGTGTTGAAGAACGAAGCATGGGTTCAGAGGAGGTCAGAACAAGTGAGGAATGAGAAGCACGCTCGAACAGACGAATAATATGTTATATTTTTTATTATTTTAATACTTCATATCAGTATTTGATTCAAATAACGTTCCTTAGAAATTTTAAGTGTTGCCTATTAAGTTGGTTGATCAATGTTGACAAGCGAGATCTTCCCTATGAAGGGTTTGTTTGGTTAGCAATCGCGCAAAATATGACTATAGGTAGTACGTCATTGATTCTGGAGCCATTACTAAATATTAGGTTTTCATTCTTCCCTTCGGGACTCTAGCCTATGTTATTATTGAACTAAATTTTATCTGTTTAAGTTATTCTTTAGGTGTATGTTTTCAGTTATTTATTAGTATTACAATTATATAAAGGTAGGTTTAGTCCCTATATACACTAATATCGAAATAGTGGTGTACAACATACCGTTACTTTTAATTAACCCTTAATTAACCCATAAACGGCTGCAAAGCTCATAAGAGGTTTTACTGGGCGACGGCGGAAAAGCTCAAGAGGGAGGCCTAAAAAAACATTTAAACAGCCCCAGTAGCACTAAAAAAAAAAAAAAAAAAAAATCCTATGCCTCATATCACTCCTCCACATCTCTTTCTTCCTCCCTTTCCCCTCCCCCTTCAATTATCACCTATTTTCCCTGTTATTCCCTAATTCGTTGGTATATTTTTGTACTAACATTAGCAAACTGTGTGGAGGATGTGCTTACGTGCCTAGCGGGTGTGTTACATGACCGAGTGTGTGTATGAGTAGGCTCAGTGTGGCTTGAGGCCTCGTGGAGGGAGGGGTTGCCTCAATTTTCTCCATAATTCATGAATGGGCTGGTCCATCTATATTCGCAATTTTGACCGGAAAAAATGATATTTTCACTTGTTTTATTGTTGTTACAGGTTACTATCTTCATAGTGAAGGTAAAATAGGCTCATAGGAATAAGTAATAACGATATTTATCGTAAAATGACGATTATAGGCCTGAATGGAGCCAATATGCTCGCCCATGGGGAGCTAGTTCAATACCTCCCCCTCGCCGTTGCCGAGTTAACCTTTAACCCGGGAACTACCGGGAGACTCTTAAGAGTTCCCCCGGCGGACTGCGGGAAAACTTAAGAATAAGGGGGAAAAAAAATCCATTTAACCCGTCGAGCCCCGGCTAGTTATTAATAAATGTACCACCACAACCCAGCCGGTTTTGAAAATAGTTTTTTTTTCCAGAAACAATAGCGAATGGGTTAGGAATGAAGTAAAAACCACGAAAAACCGATCAAAAAGCTAAAAAAATGGTCCTACAGAGCCCCCGAAAACAGATTTTACAAGAGTAAAAAATTGAAGGCAATTTCCCCCAAAAAACGTGTTTTTGCGCGCTCACGCGCACGCGGTTGGACTTTGAGAGTTTTCAACCATCGGCATGGGTGCGTGGGATACTTACACAGTTCCCACACAAATCTGAGCCCTCTAGGTAGAGCCACTCTGAGCCTTACGACTGAGCTAAAAGGGTGACTCATCAGGCGAGTCGCTGGGGCTTGGCGTTACATACATAGGTGACTCGTCAGACGCGTCGCTGGGGCTGGCCGGGTTAAAACACCCAAAAAAAAAAAAAAAAAAAATATATTTTTTTATTTTTTTATTTTTGTTTTGCCCCTGGGCCATGCCAAATATCACTCCTCCACCTCCCCTCCTTCCCCACTTTCCTCCCCTCCTTCAGTTATCACCTATTTTCCCTGTTATTCCCTTATTCTGTGGTCTATTTTCGTGCTAACATTAGCGAGTTGGTAGCAGGGCGTTGTCATCACTGTTACCAAGCGTGGGAAAGAGCGAGAGAGAGACTATTGCGTAACAGTGTCTCTCCAGACAAGGGGAGGGGAGGAGGGCAGGAAGGTTGCCTCAGCCATACATTATGTAACTCCCGGCCTGTATCGCCGATTTTGACCATCCAAACACTGTTTCCACTTGTTTTATTGTTGTAAAAGGTTAATACCTTTATAATCAACCTATAATAGGCGCATATGGATAAGTATTAATGCTATTTATGGTAAAATAACGATGTTAGTGATGGGAACAGCTCAAATACGTCTGCACAGGAGTGTGGTGTCTCATACCCCCCATGTGCACTTCTTAGGTTAAACAGCAAACCTATGGTATTTAAAAGTGCCCGCCAGGCGAGGATATTTTCATACATTCCCGACTAAAATCGTGATTATCCGATAACTATTGTTATTACTTGTTCATATGCGCCTATATTACGTTTAATATGAAGATATTATCATGTAACTGCAATAAAACAAGTGGAAATAGTATTTGGAAGTGAAAAAGACGAAATATTGCAGACCGGTTCATTCACGAGAATAGAGCTAGCGCAGCACACAACCTCCCTCTCTCACTTATTGATCGACACGGACTCTTTGTAAGTGAAGGCTCTCTCTTGCCACGATCTCTATATGCATTTCCCACATGACCTTGAAACCGGGTGGGGGATATTGGTGCGGAAAATAAACTGATAAACAAGGGAATAAGAGGAAAAATAGGTGATAATTGAAGGGGGGGGGGGGGGTTCGACACATGTGGAGGAGTGATAGAAGGTATGGAGGGGAATTGTCTCACTTAATCACACATTCCTTTGTTTTGAGTGCCACTGGGGTCTTCTAAAAGGTTTATTTTAGGCCTTGGATCTTAAGAGACCCGTCGCCTTCGCCCAGTAAAAACTATTAAGAGTCTCGACGCCTTTCCCGGGTTAACAACGATAGGGTTTATTCTGAGTATATTGAAATAATCTAGTGTTAGCCAGAGTATAAGAATTATGTTTCACGCAATGAAGAATGTACTGTACTCGCAAATACAAAAACTAGTGTTTCTTTTTTTTCTAGATACATGTATATTATGACATATATAGTTTGTGTCTGTCTCTGCTTATCTATCTGATATGTATAGCCACATTATGATACATGCTGTAAAATATCAAAAGTATAAAAAGGGTAAATAAAATAGTTAGGTTAGGTATATTGGTAGAGATTTTTGTTTGAATATTTGACTTTCTGTCCTTATATTAGATGGCCTTAACAATATCATCATACCTACTGTATACAGTGGGGGTAAATTTTTATGGAAATTTTATATGCAATCTATCATCCTTTTTTAAAACCCATATTATGTTTACATTGTATAACTAACCAAATGTTAGCAAACTTATGACTATAACGCATAAGATGGTCACAGGCTCTTTAAAATATCATTGAAACCCCTCCCAGCGCAGTTACTTTCAATAGTCGCGTCCTACCTCAACATTTAGAAATATATCCTAAGCTCACATGGAAAAATCCTATATATTCAAGGACTCTTCGTTTTTCCAAGGATCATTTACATATATATATATATATATATATATATATATATATATGGATTAGGTGTGAGACAAACACAGGGAAGAGCTTTGATTCTTTATTCCCTAACGTTTCGGGATATAAATTACCCATCTTCAGAGAGAAGTAGGATGTACTTACAAATATATGTATATATATATATATATACTGTATATACAATCTAGACATTTCTGGTTAGCATCTCGGAACATTACTGCCATATATTTGGTGTTAGCTCTTCATTTATCCCCTCACCTGATGAGGTTATCTGCCCGCCCCATCTTTTGACCTCAGAGCTAAATTCGCGGCAGGGATTGACCACCTGACGAAACCTTCCCTGTGATTGGTAAAGCCTCTTTGGCCAAGCTTCCAAAGCTTTTCTCATTTTCTTAGTAAGAAAATTGACAACTGGACCAGCCCTATGGGGATGTATTTGGGAAAATACCATTTTCAACAGGTAATATCACTGTAACGATTGAGATTTGGAAGTGTATTTATAGAACATTTTATGCTCAGAATAATTTTGTTACGTAATTTTGAAGTTTGGCACACCTAATATGGAACACTGTATATATATACTGTGCATATATATTTTATATATACTGTATATATATATATATATTTTATATATACTGTATATATATATATATATATAATTATATATATATATGTATATATAAATATATATATATACATAGGCCTATATATATTTTATATATACTGTATATATATATATATATATATGTATATACTGTATATATATATACTGGTATATTAATTTTGTATTTTGTATATATTTATTTATATTATTTATAATTCGGGGGGGATAGGAAACGACTTATAAACGCGACTGTATGGTCGTGCTAATAAGTCATGTCCCAGCTGTCATTACGTTTGGCTTGCTCTGTGCTGTATTAATGTCTGTCAGATGTTGAATAGGCTGGGTAGGTGTGGGAACATGTTTGTATATTTCACTCGATATGAAGAAATGAAGCTTAGATATTGCTGATACCAATTATTGATCAAAACATACTTGGTGCCGAGACATCACTTATATATTAGCGTGATTGTACACTATTCAAAATGATCTTCACACCTCTTGCAAATACTCAACCCTTTTAATTAAATGACGCCAATTTGTGCTACATTTTAGCTCCTGTTGATTTTATTCAACCTAGGAAGAACATGTCATAGTTAGATAATTGAATGAGCTAACCTGTATCCATTTCACACTGTGACACTTGAGAACATAGAACCTTTGTAAAGCTGAAGAAAATTAGATGCGCGTAACTAAAATAAACCAAAATTGCAGCCTTTTGACTGAAAGGGTTAACACAGAAACTTACTACACAGACATTTTCTAAATATTTATATCCAGGTACTTTTATATTATCAATAATCCCTGTAGATTTGCCGAGAGACGTTATTTTAGGCATATTCTTATTTACGTTTATTAGTATGTGTGTTTGTATGCATTGTATGTATGTAGCCTATATATGTATGTATGTATGTATGTTCCGAATCATCCGTCATACACATGCAGCCTATTACGGATAAACTATAGGATATGAAGTTACACAAGCGACACAGACACTTTTAAGTTAAGAATGAGACCCCCTCTGAGCTTATTTTGACACCATTCTCAAGACATTTCAACATTTTACTGCCATTATTTTTCTCTGCAGCTCTCTTTGGCAGCTTCTTGAATACTCGTGTGTGTAATGTGTGTATATATATATATATAGATAGATAGATAGATAGATAGACACTATACACACACAGTATAATCCGGTCGTAAATATACTGAAATCGCTCATGCAACAGTCTTTAGTCAATGAAGAGGTCGGGAATAGTGAATGGGATAAAAAAGTATGGCACTATTACCATTCATTATTTAGGCCTTTTCTGTTTTCTACCTTGCCTTCATTTACTGCCTTTCTTTTCATCCTTTTTCCATCTCTTTTTCTTTCTTGCTATATTCCTTCTATATATATACTGTATATATCCCAATATATGTCTTCCTCCCCTCCAAGTTTTTCTCCATTATGTAAGCTTCTTCACTTCAGATCTCCTCTTCCTCAACTCAGTCTTCCTCTCTTTTTTTATGTTTTCCATGTCTCCTCCCCCATCTTTTCTCTTTTCCTCTGTTATTTATCTTCCCTCCATATCTGTAATTGCCCATTCCATACCTTCTTAAAACAATAGTTCTTACAATGTACAGTGCTTCTATACCTTCGTATCCCTCCTTCCCTCTGTCATGCTGGCTTCTGTGTGATTTATTTTAGTTATTATTTGTTTTTTAGATAGGATTGTAGTCATTCATACACACACACATCCTGTCTTTCATGCACCACTTTTGAGAAAAGACTCGTCATTTTGAATTTTATATCTTGTAATCCTCATTGGTAAGGGGACGTCTAGTCATATTGACAAACACTGGGAGAGAATTATGTTTTCAGGGTTCCTTCTCTTCTTTCTTTCTTTCTTTGGGTAATTTCTCTCTCCTTTTTATTTTATTACTTTCATTTTTCACTATTATTAATTTATTCCTCTTTAGATGTCTCCATTATCATTTTGTATCATTATTTTGCCTCATGTATTACTTTTATCTCCCTGTTTCTCAGTATTTTGCCTTCCCTCTTTCGCATTCCTTCAATTTCTGTCTTGACTCCATTATTGCGCCTTCCATTTCTTCTTCAAGTGTCTCCATATTCATTATATATCATTACTTTGCCAATTTACCTTTTTGTATATGGTCTTTTTTCCCTGTTTTGATGCCCATGACTATCTATATTTTCTTGATTCTGTATTTGTCTGTATTTACTGCATATATTTGCTTAATTCTTAAATTCGTAATGTTCCTCCATGCAAAAACTTTAACCTTCACGTCCGCCCCCTTTTTTATACTCACTACTTCCTTCTTTCCTTCCTTCGTCCTTCCTTCCACCCTTCCCTAATGTATTCATTCATCCAATATTTCAGTCCTCCTTCCATCACTAATTTCTTTATCCATTCCTTCCTTATTTTCCTGTACCTCGCAATCCCAAGATATTTCCTAATATATTATTTTCAAACCAGGGTCAGCACTACTTTATTTTATTGATTTTCCAAGTACATTTAGGAACTTTTCTGTTCATATTACTTAAGATCTATTATTATTTTAAGTACAGTTTTGTTCCACTATAATTTTTCTATTAATGTCTAACACAGTCATATAGCTTCAATGTCCTAGATCATTCAGCGATTAGTATTGTTTTCAATATTGCACATTACCATGATCGTAGTTTTAGGTTTCACATTCATATATATATATATATATATATATATATATATATATATATATATATATATATATTTATACTTATTTAATTATTTATTTATGTATCTATTTAATTATTTATTTATTTATCAATTTATCTATTTATTTATTTAACATGTTTCAAGTCAAAACCGCTAACATTATGAAATAACCACAACCAAACCGGCCACACAAACACGTCCACTAAACTAAATAGCTATAGTCTCCTTATCTAACTTGACCAAGCTTACCATAATGTAGCATAAACTAAGCTGACCAACTAAGCTTAACCTAACGTAAAATAAGCTAACTTATCTAAACGCAACCAACTATAACCCCTAGTCCAGTGGTGATGGGCTGGTCTATCAGAGTGAGAACTGAGCAATCTCTGCCATACCCATAGCTTACTCTGACTGTTCCTTTTACTTATATATTTTCTAGATCTCAAGTGACGGCGTCTCTTGCGTGGATTGACCTAATCTACCAAGATTGGAAGCCAAAGCGTCACATCTTTCCTTTGCCCCTCAACTTTCTCTTCATAATTGCTGAGGGGCACAGGGCCCTGGGTGGGGCTTTGGTTTCCCGTGCGTTTCCGCACCCTCCTCAGCTCCCCGCTATGGAGTGGCTTCGGTCACCCAGGCTTTATTATGGTCGGCAGGGAGGGTTCTGTGGGGGCGCTCGGTTATGGCCTTGGCCTTGCTCAGTGCCTTGGGGCTGTTCGGCCAGGCAGCTTGGGGAAAAACAACAACAACAACCCCTAGTCCATTTTTTATTGTGGCCGTTCGGGTTTTGTGGCAGTTTAGATTTGCTTCCAAACCTATGGTGGTGGTGTATCGCTGCACCTTCTACCCTACACTGTACTACTATAGTATATTCGCTGTAAGTAGGCGAGAAATCATGACCTGTATCCTCTGTAACTCAAAAAGGGCTAAAGCAAATTGGCTGTAAATTTCCACATCTATTCCTTGGCTGACTCTTTCCAAATGGTAAAAGTATTAGCTTGATTACTCGTTGTTTTTTAGTTATAGAGGTTAGAGGTCATGATTTCTCGCCTACTTACAGCGAATAGATTATAAACCCTTCACGACGGTCACTCGCTTCTTTACTTTAGTCTGGTTTACCCTTTCAGTATTAGGATGCCCTTTTTTTTTTTTTTTTTCTATGTGATTGAGGGAGGCAAAAGGCAGAACTGCCTATAGCGAGTGCCTCCCCCATAGTTGAAAGAGTGACAGGGCCAAAATCAAGGGACGCTCGAGCCAAAATGCCTGGACACACGGAGTTTGAAGCAATTTAAGTCGTAGGAAGAGGGAAAGACTGATTCTGGGAGAGAGTTCCAGAGCTCAGCTGTTGTGTAGAAGAAAGACAGAGTAACGTTTCACTCTCGGGTTGGAGAGTTGCACAGAGTAGGGGTGGGATTGAGTTGCAAGACGGGTACCACGTGCCCTAAGTAAAGGAGGTGGTATACACTGGGAAAGCTCTGAGGAACACTGATTATTATAGTAGCGATAGAATAGCGAGAGAGATGCAACATTGCCTTACTATGATATGGGTTATAAATATTATTCGGCGATTTCACTCAGCTTAGTAAGTCCCTCTAGGAATTGAATGAGGGGGGGGGGTACAGGCTATCTCAATCAATCCTTTAACTTTAACAATTCCTAGGCGGAGTAAACACGTCTAATGTTTGTAACCAAATAACTGTGTCATGATATACTGAAGGGGTTAACATTAGTCGATATTATTCAGCTATAGAAGGACCTATAGGTATCAGAGTGGTGAAAACTATCGCGGTGAAACCTTTAACTACTACAGAGCCTTCCCTAGCTGAGTAAAATCATCTAATGTTAGCCAGAACATAATAAGACGCCATCCATATGAAAATGGGTAACCACTTCACTATACGACCTCGTTATCTTCATCTTATTCTTGCTAACGATTTTATCCAACAGAGGAAACACTTCTAGCAATCAAAACCCTTGAAATTCCACAAATTTTGTCTAAGCTGAATAAAATCGTCAAATAATAGCTAGAATTAAAATGAAGAAACATGTCCTTTAATACTGAAAAGTTTAATCCACTTCCTTTCACTATAAATAGTTTGAATGCAAACTGCCCTTGGGGATTTTTCAGCATGTGGCACACTCAAAAATATGTTTTATATAATTTTTTTTTTTTTTCTCCTTTTTCCTCATGGCCTCCCACCTGGTTCCGCATCTATTTCATACAACGTTAATGCTTGTTCAAAAGAATGTTGTTTTCATATACATACTCCTCTCTTATGATATATACTTTAGTGTATAGAAAATCACAATTTTTCTTAGATATGACACACAGTCAAAATTAATATATATTTGAATGAATTCTTTAAGTGAGGCACCAGGTCTAAAGGCCAGTGTTTTCAGTAGTGTTGACCCCGAGTAATAGAACCAGCCAGACGGCTCCCCTACATGGCTTTAGAACTGCTTTGAGTGTTTTACTTTTAGTTCCTCATAGGATATACCCCTAACTGATTGTTTCATTATTAATGATAAGAATAACATTTAAATTAAAGCATATAAATTATTACACTAATAAATCAATATAAGCAGAACACACGCTGAATTACGTAAGCCAATTCTTGTTTATTTTTTCAGAGAAAGCTGCAAAGTGGACACGCCTTTTGTGAAGACCTATGCCACACTGGGATACTTGTAGCAGCAGCATCATCTTTTAGCTGCTGTCAGGTGCAGGATGCCGGGCTAGGTGGGCTGAGACGGCTGGGGCTGTGAGAAGTAAATGTCAATGTTTTGGTATGATGACGCCTTTATTTGATCATGGCTATCTTTAGACGGTTATATTCAGTGTTTAAGAGGGATTTCTGGAAGTCAGAGGGTTGAACAGAATCATATTTCCTCCCTGTTACTCGCAGAGGTACTTACTAAGCGGAATATAATTGTCTAGTGTTATCAAGAATATGATTAAAAAGACAGCATTGTACCTAATGGACCAAATGCTACCTTCCCAGGACCTAGACACATCTGGCAGTCAAAGGCCTTTTATAAGAATGGTATTAAGCTGGCCCGAGTCGAGAGGTCTGGACTCAGCGCGGGAGCATGAGAGGATATAAGAGCTGGTAGGGACCGTTGGATCGCGTCTAGCCACCTCACGTCCCCCTGAGGCCGAGTGTCCACCGCTGAGCCCTTGCAGAGGCACCGCTGGGGGGGCGTGAGTCGGCTTCAGACGATAAGACGAAAGCTAATGCGATATCACATGGGCATTCCTCCGGCGTTTTTTCTAGCCAATATCCGATTCTGGCTTGCGATTCTGGGATAAATACACACAAATACAGTCACAAGCTTGCTTATGGCATGTGTACTAGTCATAATCTGATTTTGGCCTGTGATTCTTGAATGAAAACACCGAAATCAGTCATACAGATCAGTTACTTCACTCGAGTATCGAGTTAATACCTGGTGTTGATGACGGTCGTAGATAAATCAAGTAGTTGAAGGCAAAATCAGTGAAAATAAGGCGAGAAAGTGATAGCCAGAATCAGTAGCAAGCTAGAAAAAACACCGAAAAAAAATTGACTGTGTGATGCCGCCTTTAGGGACACTACTGTTTGGAGGATATCACTGCCCTCACTGATGCTGGCACTGGGGAGGACTGGCAACATGCTGCTGAGTTCATCGCGAGGGGGCTGCTAAACGAGGCGCCTCCGACTCCATGCAACTTATGCTCAATGCAATTAAAATGTACTAGAAATGAACCCAAAATGGCAAAGATTCATTCCAAATAAATACGGTATGTGCTTGCATAGGCCTACTCAAAAATCATATAAGTATCTCGATAAAAATCAGTATATCTCGAGATATGACGGCAGAAATGTTGCATTGTATCTAGGTGCAAATGTACGCAGGCGGCTCGTCAATATGAGAGGATGGGTCAGACCCCCGCGAACTTTACCACCTGAACCAGTAAGCCCGGCGCCTTCCACTTCAGCTAATTCTGAGCAAAAGGATCGTTTGGAATGAGCTTTTTGGTGATCTTAGAACGAGTACAATGATGAAAGCTTGATTGCCCAACCGAAAGCAAGGAAAGCTATAGATACACTAGTTTCAAATAATGTGGTTTGTGGGCCTTTGTCGTCAGTAGCGTCTGTGTCCTGGAGGGGTCGGGGGCAGGGGAAGAGAATAGATGGCTAACTCAGCTCACCCATCGAGGCAGACTGCGCCCTGTCGTTGTCCGTGTGTCATTGTGCAAATATTTTATATGGAACTATAAAACATTCTACTAGATAATGCAAATATATGGATGCCAAGACTCAGTGTGCCAAGAATCATGTACTCTGAGAAGCATCATGAACTTTGTATAACTAGTTCGGGCTGTGCCTGAAATGTTGGCGCACTTATACATGTACTAAGACAAATGTTTATTCAGCAGATAAAACTGATATTTTAGAAAATCTAACTTGGTTTAGCATAGGATATCTTCAGTATTAGATCGAAGTGGCACAAAAGTAAATTAGACAAAATCAACAATTAATCGTAATTTAGATCACCTTTGTAGTCAGGTAAAAGATCTCTAGAGAGGTATATAGACTATTCTTGTTCATTCCAGTTGTTTTCAAACTAGGGGTGTGACCGCGTCGTACATGACCGATCGCTAGGTGTGAATGTGTATATAACTGTTTCATGTTGTCTCTGAGTGGTATAACTGTCTGTGCACAGCGCTTCTTCACGTACGGGCGGGCGGGGCACAACCATTTTTTGTACAACTGTGATGGGGCAGATCGTACGCATGACAACACTCATTATTTTGCAACCTATATGGGAACACTAATATTATTCACCCTATACGGCAACACTGATTGATATAAGTCAACCTAAACTAAAATTAGAAGAGATCCAAACTAACCCCAAATTTAGTCTAATTTACAATGGCAATATCAGTCAACCTAACCTAATCCCTAACCTGGTCAAATTTACAATATCCAATGTATGTTGCAACAGATAAAGGTAGAGCTACCAAAAGCAAAATATATATTTTGGCTATTCTACCAACAACCTAATACGTATTTGTAATGTAATAGATCTATAAAACTAAAGAACATCAATAAAATGTAGCAGATCTGCAAGACTGAAGTACATCGACAAATGTAATTATGTAACAGATCTATAAAACTTTAAAACATTGATGCTGCTTTGTGAATATGTAAGAAGTCAATCACATGAAAATCAGAGTTAACATACGAATGCAAGCAGATGAGAAGCACTGTTGCCATACATAAGCAATCAGATCAGAAGCACCGATGTCTTATGTACACAGTCCGATCAGAAGCAGCGATGCCATATATACGCAATCAGATAAGATGTTGCCATACATACACAATCAGGTGAGAAGCACTGTTGCCGTACATACGCAATGGGATGAGCAGCAGTGCCACCAAAGATACGAACTGCCCGAACACGGTTGTGTGGAGAAAACTTGCGGGCGGGGCTGCACACTCCCACTCAATAGTCCTGCAGTAGACCAAACCCACGTCAGTAATCCAGCAACAGGTTCACTTACTCAAGCCACCTCCCTTCAACTACAACCCTATTGGCAGAAAACATATCCAATGTTCTTCAAGTGAAATAGCTGTTGACAGAAAACTTGCTATCCAATTTCCTTTCGACTAAAATAGCTGTTGACCATTCCAAACCAAAAAAAATATATATTACTGATCAATGTTATAGAGATATATTGATATTGCTATTTTCCTCCCCTGTACACTGATAGCCAATGTGACTGCTTGTGCCAACTCCATGCTGGATATGGTCGCCACCAGCATAGTTACTATAGTCGGTTCAAATTAGCTTGGCAGCAAATCTACACCACATTACAGTAGTATGATTGTGAATGGACATGATTGGACGGCAGTTGTGTCTGGAGTCCTTGAAGTTGAATAGTGAAGAACTCGTATTATGTCCATGATATATAATTGAATTGTACTAAGCTCAAGCAACTGAGCAAGTGTAGAATAAGCTGCCAAGTTAATTTGAATAGAGTATACCAGGGTCACTTTCTTCCGATCATTCAGATTCCTGCACCATCTTAAGCCTAACTATTTTTGGGGAGAGATTTTCAATATGCATGCTTCACAGGCAACATAAAGTTGTAACAGAAGGAGCGCTGCTCATATTCTATGATTTTCACAAAACATTACATAGATAACTCATTTTCTGTTAAAGATCATTATCTTCACCCGTCTGTGCGTGGCCCCAGAAGCCATTCTCGGTGGACCAAGACATGCTTCATCAAAGCCACGTCACACGGACAGTTTTCCGATATGTTTCTTTCAATTTTTTTCGTTTTTGTCTTTAGCCAATATCGGATTCTGGCTTGGGATTAAAAGAAAATAAAGCGAACTAAGTCCCACTGATCGATTAATGCACTTTGGTATAATTTTAACACCTGGAGTTGATATCGAAGGTAGATGAATATGGTAATGAAAGGCAATATTAGTGAAAATGGGGTGATAACTATAGCCAGAATTGGCAACAGGCTACAAAATTTCCTGAGGAAACTGGCCGTGTGACGCCGCCTTAAGCCAGTTATACATGTTAGGAAGACTGGCTATTTCAGACAGGCACCATCATCATATCACATAGATCCTCTGTTCCTGTCTTTACAAAATGGATGAACAGAGCCAGTTTGTGCCACAAATCGTTGATGTTCTCTATTGCGAGCCCCAGCAAGACTGTGAGGGATCAAGACAAGGGGTAACAAGCCTACTGGGATTGTCAGGCTTTGCAGACATTTCTCTTCTGTTGCTGTTGTTGTCACCACGTGTGAGGCTTCCTTCATACATAGGGCCAGAGTCAGGTTGTCTCGGTTGCCAGTCAAAACAGCCATAATCCTAAACTGCCACAATCCTAAACCACCACAACCAATATGATTACTACTCTAACCTAACCGTATCAAACCAAACCAAACATAATCCAACCCCTATTATTCCCTTTTGGTGTTGGACCATTTTAGTTGTGGCCGCTTAGAAGTGTGACCATTTTGAGCTGCTTCCTGAACAATCGTAGGGTGTGCGAAGGTTCAGTGACAACTTCGGGACCTTATAGTGATATAGGACTAAGAAGCTTCATAGAGTCCAAATTATGTCATATATTCCATTAATCCGATATTCCTTATGCGTATATGATATTAGAGTTACTATGTATAAGGTTATTTTTCTCTAACCATTGGTACAGATGCCCACAGCTCCACCTTCATAAATGCTGGTCTGTTTTGTTAAAATGTTGTAGTTTATATATACAGTATATACAGTATATTATAGGCTATACATTTTCAGTACCGGTAACACCAACCAATATACTGTAGGTATCCCCTATATCACAGAATCATACTTTTCCGGGTGGATGGGACTCGTCAGCCTTGGTCGGCAACCTGTCTAGGGGAGTAAACCTGATACAAATCCGTACTGCTTATCTATGGGTAAGGCAGGTTAGTGGATGGACTAGCCGATCACCACTGTAGAAAAAATAGTGCTAACAAAATACACAGAGGGCCTCTGAGTCGGACGGATCCTAAATTGAGTGGTCAATCCTGTAAGTCCTTCAGTAAACTGGCTCGGGTTGTTCCCTCTTACAGGGAATAGGTCCGCTTGGGGGCATTCTGTGTATGGCCACCCTCATTAAGGGGAGTAAGGCGTCTGGCAATAGAAGAATAGATACTTTAAAAAGTAAGCCAAGTGCTGCAAGATATCACCATAACTGGAAGTACAAGCAACTAGACCTGATGTTGTGGATTGTTAAGGCGGCGTCACAATATTTTTCAGGCGTTTTTACTTGTCAGTCTCCGATTTAGGCTTGTGATTCGTGGATATAAACACCGAAGTCTGTCACGTACTGTATATAGATTACTCCACTTTAATGTTAAGTTCGATCATACACAAATCATACACAATTGAAGGCAACAATCAGTGAAAATATGGTGAAAAAAATATATACATACTGTATAGCCAGAATCAGTACTTGGAGCTGACGATGATCTTCCGTAAACTGGAGGCAAAATGTGGTGATTTTTTTTAGACAGAATCGGTTACAGACTAGAAAAAATAACAAAAAACTGTCCGTGTGTTGTCGGCTTCAGAGCACCCAAGGATTGTTCTCGACTCTGGCCCGCACTGATAGTCACCATTATTATTTGTATGGTTTTCATCAGCAATAAATTTTATGATATTCATAGTATTGTTTGACAATGATATTTTCTGCATTAATTTCTCTTGTAATAGGTATGATAATATATTCTTAAGCATTTTCAAATGCTTACATGTATATGACAGCATATTTGTACATGATAAAGTAGAACTGTATATATATGTTTTTCTATGATTACATGTAAGCATTCGTTTATTTATCAGTAGAGTAAATATTGAATATAAACACTATTTGAGGAGAGGCGCTCTATTGGCAACGTTTCGCTTATAGCTCCATCAGTTCAAATGAAACTTTGTCAATCAAGTGCTCTTCTTTAAATGGCAGTCATATTCATTCTGTCAAGTTTTTGGAGTTTATTTAGTAGAGTAAATATTGTTTGTTTAATCTAGCTTGAGAACCCTGTCCGCTCTATGGCCAGTTTTCCTAGACAAACCCCATCATTGTCTGTGCTAATTGCTATCGTTGTGCTGTATTCCTAGCCAGTCAGTATGATATGCTAGTTGTTGTAATTGCAACAAAAGTACCAAAATAATGTTTGTTCCAGCACTGCAGTTGCAACAACTAGCGTAATTCTAATGCAAGTACTGTACTTGTGTTCATTGTTCACTGGCAAACAATACGGCAAAGCTATTTTACTGAGCACACTGTCAACGGTGGGGTTTGTCTAAGAGTACGGGTCTTAGTCTCCACTGTGTAGAGCGACCGGAACACCTCCCGTATGAGTGATGTTGGAACCTTAGCTCCGTGTATGCTAGGTTATACAGTGACTGCTACATTTGCTTTATATTGTGCAGCAAGTTTCACCTAAAAATAAAAATAAGCTAATCGACCCCTTGTGTATTCTTTTCTACCATACCTGGGGATTTGCTTGATGGGTAAATATTAGTCAGTATGGTATACATTTTGGGATTCTTATATTGTAAAATAAGACAAGGTGGGTACTGTATAAAAATATATCCTGTGTATATTAACCACTATTACTAATGTACCAACTGGTAAGCCTCTGATAAATAACATCAAATTTGATTGAATAATCTGTAAAAGAAAAAAATAAGAAGTAATTTAATGGTGAATTACGTAATTTAATGGTGAAGAGTATACTGTATACTGAGTTCAGTGGAATGATTATGATGATGTAGCCTAGAGATCCATTATTTTTTAATTTGGATGTCATATTAGTTCCATAAATATAAAACACGGGGTGATATATTTTATCACATATTTAGAAGCATAGACCCAACTATATATCCTACACCAATTGTGCTTAGTTTATTAGGGCTATGGATATATTTATTAGTGGCCCCTTCATCATTGACGATATGCCTTAAACATTAATGGCACTTTGAACCCAAAGGGGAGTGTTCAAAACACTTGCCCCCGAAGCGTCAGAGACCAACATCGTAAGTGTATTTTTATAATTTCTTACGGAATCCTCATTATGAGCGGATGCCAACTACGAAAAAAACAAAAAATAAAAATAATAAAAGAAAAAGTATTGATACTCTAAATCTGCTTTGTACACCCTATGTGGTGGATTGTGTTCTTTTATTTCATAAATTTTATTTTAGTAAACGTTTCCACATAGCGATTTTGATAAGTTAATTTGACTTTATATTGTCTTTGTCCCAGTTTTGGTTTGCTTTGTTTGCAAGTTTTACATTTTAATGCTTTCCATTGTGTGGATGTTGCTAGTGTGGGTTTGTCCCTAGACGTTGACGTGTCATTCCTCCTTCGCGCTTCGGGGCTCGTTGTCGACTGACGTTTTTTCCGACCTCTCTTCATTCTGCATTCTATCGTCTGGAATAGCGAGTCTTTTGCTCATATGTCTTTATCTGAAATGTTATAGAATAGGTTTAGACTAGATAGGTCGGGCGTGCAGTCGACACGGCCCCTAGGAGTGTGTTATTAAGGGTGTTATTTGTTAGGCGTCCCCTCAGGTCCCATTGGCCGAGGCCGCCATGTATTTTATTGTTATTGCTCTCATTTTTAGCCTAGCTAGCAGGGTTAGAGGCTTATTATATTCAGGGCAACGGTTTTCGGCCGCCTTTCTGGTGGGTTAAGCGTTTTTTGTTCATTAGCAGAATCTCTGCCATACCCATAGCTTACTCTGACTGTTCCTTTTACTTATATATTTTCTAGATCTCAAGTGACGGCGTCTCTTCCGTGGATTGACCTCCCAATCTACCATGATTGGAAGCCAAAGCGTCACATTTTTCCTTTGCCCCTCAACTTTCTCTTCATAATTGCTGAGGGTTACAGGGCCCTGGGTGGGGCTTTGGTTTCCCGGGCGTTTCCGCACCCTCCTTAGCTCCCCGCCATGGAGTGGCTTCGGTCACCCAGGCTTTATTGTGGTCGGCAGGGAGGGTTCTTTGGGGGCGCTCGATTATGGCCTTGGCCTTATTCGGGGCCTTGGGGCTGTTCGGCCAGGCAGCTTGAGGAACAACAACAACAACAACAACCTATAGTTTAAGGGTGGCCTCACGTGGTGGGGAACCTTAAATTCTTTAGGTATCTGCGCCGTCTTTTTCCTGTCGTCGTGTGTTGGCAGCAGCTGGTTCGTCCCGGAGGTAATAGTGTCGCCTGATTATCGTCTACCTTGCCCTAGGCCACGTGGCCAGCCTCTGTGTAGGACATTTTTATGGCCAGGATGTTATTGTATAATTATTATTATTATTGGTAATTTTAAGCCATAATGTGACCCTCTTCTCTTATATATATTGTGCTTAAGAGAATGGTGTTGGGAGACGTCCTGACGTATGTATATGTGTGTGTGTTTTTCTGGTTGCAAACTAGTTAAAGCATGCAAGGGTTAGGATCTGGTTTCCCGGCGAGGCGTAAATCGAGTACTACCCCGGCGGGATTATCGATGGCAGCAGTCTGATTGACCTCGATCCAATTAACCAGTTCGTATTCTTGAGCCAAGAGCGAACTCCCGGCGGAAGGGGAAGGCTTCCACAGGGATTCAGGCGGAGCCGGAATGACTCGCCTATTTAATAATTAATTTTCCTCACGCGGTGAGGAGACTTCTAATAATCTGTCGGCACGGCGGAAGAGTCATGGCTAGATTCTGTCAGCAGCAGGAGAGCAATTATATATATAGGCCGGTGATATGCAATATCATATATAAGTAATCTTAATTCCTTCAAGAGGAATAAACCGCAGCTGTTGTTTCCTGGGGAATATACGAGAAACTTGGAATGGTGAGACTAGCCATATCTATTTTTCTAATATATTCATGGTATCGGTAACGTGTAAATGTCTCAGGTTAACCTTATGAGCATTGATTCTTGGAATTTTCTTTCCAGAAATCACACGTCATCCTCGGCAGGGAGCCCAGGACCGGAAGCTGATAGCCGGCGGGGGTTGGTGGACTCGCAATCATGGATCTCGTTACTTTATGTGCTACACCATTGTGTCATGGTATTCCTATTATCGGTCATAAATTATGTGTAAGATGTGTCACTTGCCTAGACCGTTCCAGAGGATAGTAGGTGACTACGAAATGTCACATTTGCACGAAGCTCCGTAATGGTCTTATTACGCTCAAGGAACCGGGTTGTCATGGGGTGCTAGAACGTATTCGCACATGTTTCAATGACTATGCGAAAGATGTGGCCCATAAGACATTATGTTGTGACGATGAAGTTTTGTGGGAACTGTTGATTATTAAGTCTCCGAACATTAAATCTGTCAAAGCCAGCAGTCGTTCTAGTAGCCACAAGAAACAATCTAAAGTACTTTCTAAAGAAACTGTAAGTTCTAGTGAGTCTTCAGATGAGATTAGAAAATCAATGAGTCCACCCCGCCGGCTGGCAAAACGGCCTACACCCGATTCGGCTTATGAGCAAGGACGGACCAGGTCGCGCTCCAGGTTCCCCCTGTGAAAATCATCCTCTCACCATTCTTCAGCCAGGGTAGCTCCACCGGCGACGAAGAAGAGGAAAGTGACGCCGGCAAAGGTGCACAAACTGGGTTCTTCAACATCCCGTACGGCTGGGTTGAGTGTACGATCCAAGCAACCGCCGGAGTCGACACCTACCGTCTCTACCCCTCTGCCTGAGTCGAACGTCCAATCTGGCCAGTCAGAGTCAACAAAAGATATTCCCCCATCTTGCGCTGAGCTTCCGAGCGTCGAAAGATTTGCCTTTTATTTATTTATTGTTTTTCCCCACGATATATTTTCGCCTTGAAAGTGTGTCTACACAAAATGATGGGGAAATATTGTAACATGTTTTTAACCTATAAACGGCGAGCTGTGTGTATTGAACACCACTGTTCTCGGCGACGATATTAGGCTCCATTCATGCCTATAATCGTCATTTTACGATAAATATCGTTATTACTTATTCATATGCGCCTATTTTACCTTCACTATGAAGATAGTAACCTGTAACAACAATAAAACAAGTGGAAATATCATTTTTCTGGTCAAAATCGCGAATAAACATGGAGCAGCCCATTCATGAAATGTGGAGCAATGTGAGGCAACTCCTCCCCTTGCAAGGCCTCAAGCTTGACTGACTCATTCACCCCACCATCTAGCTCTGCCAACACACTCGCTAGGCACATGCACATCCTCCAAACAGTTGCTAATGTTAGAACAAAAATATACCAACGAATTAGGGACTAATAGGGAAAATATGTGATAATTGAAGGATAAATTGATAAGGGATAAGGGATAAGGGATAAAGGATAATTGAAGATAAAAGAAGGAGGGGATGTGGAGGAGTGATATGAGGTACAGGGAAAAAAAAAAAAAAAAATTAAGTGCTACTGGGGCCTTTTAAAATGTTTTTTTTAGGCCTTCCCTCTCAAGAGCTTTGCCGCCGTTGCCCAGTAAAACTTCTTAAGAGCTTTTCAGCGTTCCCGGGTTAATTGACATTTATGTCATTTTTGCTGATTATGAGTTGGTGGGAAAAAAAAATCTTGAATTCCATCATATCGGAAATGATTCACAGATTATATTGAGACCAAATAACATACACTTTTAAGTTTGTTCAATAGTTTTTCATTTTCAATAGGGTCATAACTTTTATACTTTCTGGTTTACTGAACCATAATAAAGGGAGGGGAGGGGAGGGGAGAAGGGAGGGAGGGAGCGCCCCCGACAATAACAACCAGTCTGATGATGATGATGATATGATGGACATTATTTCTGTGTTATCTAATTACAATGAGGACGATGAACATGCTGGTGTAGCCTACCTAGAGGGGCCGTCGATGTGCGAGCTGTAGCACAAGCCCATCAACCTCATCACAGTGGGGTTGGGGAAGGAGCCCGGGAGGGAATGCAGCGGCGAGGAAATCTACTGACGTCAACACATCAATCCACACCAAAAAATCAGTAACGGGTCCAAAACAGTTCTTATTGTTGCTTAATATATTCTATGTTATGTCATATATGATGTTAGTGGTATAATGTAATATAAGTCGGCTGAAGGAAGGCAAAAAGGGTCAAAAGGGGGACTTTGGGAAAGTGGCTGGAACGAATGAACTAATTCCCATAAGGCCTATCATTTCTAAAACACGGTTTTGATATAAACGGTACGTACACCGCGTATATCAAGACCCGACTGTATATATATATATATATATATATATATATATAAAGAGAGAGAGAGAGAGAGAGAGAGATTTGTCATCACCAATTTTTCCCATGGTAGGTTATATCTTCTCATAATTTATCATTTGGTTTCAAATGGACCGGGACAGCAAGGACAATAAGATAGGCCTACAGGGAGCTGATTATAATGTGATAGTGATGACTCTGGAGGAGATTCAGAAGAGGAAGGAGCGCTGGAAGCGGAAGGAGAAAGTTATGAAGAAAAATGAGGAGGAAGGGCGAGAAATAAAGAGAAAGATCGACTCAGTGGAATAATAGTGAACGGTTTGAAGAATATGACGAATGGTGAGGATAATGGCCTGGGAGGAGTGGAATATTTTATGATATGCTATTTTCTTGCCTGTCTATCGGTGTTGGCGTCGGTTGAAAGGCAGTCACATGTTTTGCCTTGGTCAGCTGATGGCCACATTGCACGTAATATACATTATTTCACATTATTATTATACATTATCTTATTCTTCTGGTGGAAAATTTGTTTTATTGATACTATGAGTTCTTGAAGCGCGGTCCGCGACCTCTTATGTTATTATTTAATGGGAAAAATGTTCAAGCCTTTTAGGAAAATATTTGTATTTTCATTTTGTTATCTGATCGGTTTGCTTAACCCCTTCAGGATACGAGGACGCATTCCTTCATTATAATTTGGATATTATTAAACGATTGTTTTCAATTAAGGAAAGGTCTTTAGGAATCAAAAGGGTGAAATCTATCTCAATTACTTCTTTGACTTCCAAAATTCCTTTCTTAACTGAATAAATTCGTTTAATTATATTCAAAATAAGAGGAAGGAACGTGTCATCATATACTGAAAATTGAAAACATTGTCCCTTGATCTTAGTTTATCTATATATTGCAAAAAGGTGGTCTAACACGAGCGCATACAACGGCAAATTTCGATGCACAAGTTTTTCGCTTACTATTTTGAACCTCTTTCGCATTTGAATGGGAAACTAGATCGAAAGTAGATAATGGTAGGCAGTTTCATTCATATGAAGCTGTGGAAACTCGATCGAAGGTAGATTATTGTTATGCCCTGTTTTTCTACAGGCTTAACTTGGGTAATGTGAGTTCTAACTGACTGGATATATAAGGCTGCATGCACAATACAAGGTATGAGGAATAGAGAACACAAAAGAAACACACGGTAACAAGACACACAATCACGTTTATTAATATACCACTGCTGAATACTCGTGCAAGACAATATGATAGAAATGAACAACACTAGCATAAGTGGATCTGGATGGAGCCTAGTCTCCCACTTCCAACGTTCAGGTATTAATCTTCTGATCACTGGCTTATTTAACAGGTTTATACTAGAGACCATCAATGTTACTTATAGATTCATATTCACTGTTAGATTTATTACTGGTAGCTCTGGTGCACAAGTAATAGTTCACAGACTAGATTAGACACGCGTATTTTAGAGCACGGGAATTCTAGTAACCTCAGGGGGGTACTGATCTAAGTTTTATATTCTTATGGCAGAAATACGTAGAACACAAATCAGTGGGCGAACGTTAGATATCACTAGGGTTTTACTCCTATGTAATAATATCTGGATAAGGTAATTACGAGAGTTAATGTCGCCTGTTAATTAATAAACACTGATACGCTTAGCACTTCCCAACTGGAATGGTTATATATGAATTACACTGGGCAAAGAGATAGCCACTTCGTAGAAATATTAATAAGCGAATCTCTAAACAGCACTGTAACGTAACAATGTGAATCTAGATTCTAGAGTGAATCTTGGGTAGTATCTGAATGGTCTGGTCCTGGTTATCTTGCGTCCATGATGTTGGGGGCTAACGACTGGTTCCGCGGCCGTCCAGGGTGTCCATATGTATGAAGTTCTCAAATACGTGGACAGGTCCTTCTATCCAAATCTGCCACGGAGTCTGCCAGCTCTGGAACTCATTTCTCAGTAACTAGCAAGGATAGAGCTCAAGGTTAACTCTGGTGACCAACCTGGATTGGTGTCTATCTTTCAACTGATTTTACTGGGGGCTGGAGCTGGGTTTATAGGCTCGGTTTTGGGCCCTGTAGGCCATAGGGATCTCGAGTCTTATGGACTTATTTGATTCTCAATAGATACGGGGACTAGGTAAGGTAGTGATTACTGTTGTGGCACATGGCTATAGGAAGCCTTTATAATATGATATAACTGAGCCTTAGTAAGAGGTACTATTTTGGCTATACTGGAAGTATTTAGGGGAGAGAGACTGGATCTACTTTGCGAGGAGGATGGGGACAGTTGTGATAGGAGCGTCTCTCTTAGATTGTTCAATCTTCATTCTATGGTATAGCTGAGGTGCTAATTTAGTGATCAGAGTATGCAAGAAAGGTAAATGGTTTATTGTGAGTTAATAGAGGTTAGTAAAGGTGTTAGTCATGCATGGTTAGTTCATTGATAGGAAGAATTCCTGTGCTACCTGGCAATGACCCAGAAGTCAAAACAGGGGTCAGGTATACCTCCGCGGGGGTGGGGGTCTCCCTCCTCGGGTGGGTAAAAAAGGGGTAGCCGGGCTCTCTCTCTCTGGGATGGTCGTCCAGCGGCTGTGGCTAGGGGCTTGCCATATCACCAGTGTTTGTAATAACCCTCTGTTTATGAGACAGATGTGGGTCTTCTTAATATCCAAACCGAAGGTGCCTTGGCTAGCTGGTTTTAATCGGTTGGTTGTTAATCGTATGGTTTGCTGGATGTGGTGGAGACTGGTTGCTAACTCTGCCACATTTATCTGGAAGTATGGCAATAGAAGTTAGTTACTGGTGAGGCGGCTAGCCTCGCACCGACGACCATTGGGTGCAGGGTTGTGAATAGGTTGTAAGAGAATAGATGGCATGCAAGGGGGTTAGTAAAGTTCTAATGTTGTTCTGGCCTATTAACCCTTAACTGTCGGCGAGCAACTTAAGTCGAGTTAAATAAAGCTGGACTATGTGGCGGCGCTCGACATAGGTCGTGTGGCAATTTCAGCACGTAATGTTGCTGAGAGAGAGAGACAAGTGGTGGCAGGAGAGTAGCGAGCGTATGACTGCTCCAGACCACCGCGGCGAACCTACTGACACGAATCCCACCTCCTCCCTCCCTCTCTCACTCGCTATATACGGAATTGTATGGGGAAAGTGCCTAATTACATGCTTTTTGCACTCGCGTTGCACGGTTATTGCAAGAAAACTAGCCATCATAAAAGGATCGTTATGGTGTCATTCGAAAGCTCTGTTTATGCCCTTTCAGGGATAGATACTTGTTTAAGTTCTGGGTCTTATTTAGGCATGAAAATGATCATGTAAACAGCCCTATTTTGGCTAAAAACACCCCGCTGGGCAGTACATATAAATAAACCGCCTAGGCCGCTAATAAGGTGTTAAGGGAAGGCAGGCTGGATAGGAGTATATATATAAAAGGTTGGAGAGCATTAGCAATGGAAAAATCCAGGATCTTCAAGAGGTATGAGAGAGAGGCTAGGTCGGACAAGAGTCGAGAAGCGCGGGGTATTTTAATGAGAGGGGAGGAGTTCAGTGGGGGCTATAGGGAAATTTGACCCTACGGTCTCTGGGCGTGGGGGTGGCATTAGGCTGCAGTTGATATTGGAGTCTGAAAAGGCAGTGAAGGTACATTAGCCAAATGCTACCGGGGAATGCAACTATGGGGGTGGTATATGAGTCTGGAAAAGATAGAATTATGTGGACTGTGGGGCTGGGGGGGGGGAGAAGGAGGTGAACTGTAGGTGTGTGGTTGACAGTGGGTAAAGTGGGGAAAAACATGGTGTATTATTCTTCGTGAGTACGAGGGGTTATGGATACTATTAGTTGGCACAAGCTTTTGCACGTCTAGTTGTCCCTGGGAACTGTGTTTTCTATGAAATATATACCAAGAAAAGCGGCAGTTCGTAGGGGTACTTGGTTATTGTTTCGAGGTACTTATGACAGATACTGGTAACAAGGTTATCTATACAATCTCTGGTTGGGGTAAGAGGTGTAGGACACGAAGCAAATTAGCGTAGTGTGGACTGTGGATACGAAGGGGGTGAGTGGAAGATGTATAACAATTGTGGAAAAGTAAATGGAAAAGATGAACAAAATGGCGGATAAAGATAATTAACCTAAGGATTGAATACATAGATTTATGGGGGCGATTGGTCTTCAGAAACCGAGTCTGGCAAGACAAGGTATTTTAGGGTATGTTGATATTAATACTTAACCTAAGGATTGAATACATAGATTTATGGGGCGATTGTCTTCAGAAACTTAGTCTGGCAAGACAAGGTATTTTAGGGTATGTTGATATTAATACTTAACCTAAGGATTGAATACATAGATTTATGAGGGCGATTGGTCTTCAGAAACTGAGTCTGGCAAGACAAGGTATTTTAGGGTATGTTGGTATTAATACTTAACCTAAGGATTGAATACATAGATTTATGGGGGCGATTGGTCTTCAGAAACTTAGTCTGGCAAGACAAGGTATGTTAGGGTATGTTGATATTAATTCTTAACCTAAGGATTGAATACATAGATTTATGGGGGCGATTGGTCTTCAGAACTTAGTCTGGCAAGACAAGGTATGCTAGGGTATGTTGATATTTATATCTTAAACTTAGGGACAGAGCACGGGTGTATTAACTTAAAGGTGTATTTATTCGTCATCGTGTAGGTAGATTCGGGCGGGTAAGAGGTGTAGGACACGAAGTAAAATGGCGTAGTGTGGACTGTGGATACGAAGGAGGTAAGTGGAAGACGTATGACAATTGTGGAAAAGTAAATGGAAAAAGGTGAACACAATGGCGGATAAAGATACTTAGTTACTAGAGGAACAATGCAAGGGGGCGACTGAGCACGGGTTACATATATCTATACTCGTCATGGGAAATGATATACGAGGTCTAGGGACAGGCGTGGGTGTTTTAACTTCTAAGATATATAACATCTACTCGGATGTAAGAACATACATAGATATATGGCTGTCTGATTTGTTGGCTTTGGCTCAACCTAGGGACAGGGCATGGGTGTTTTTAATATGAATGTATATTCCTGTTCATCATTGTAGTTAGAAGTGTAGGACACGAGGGGGTAGTGTACGTGAGGTGTGGAAAATGGTCAGTTTAGAAGGGGTAGGTAGGTGCGGCCTGGAGCTGCTTAGCCCTGCGGGCTTGGGCCTGTCTGAATTGGCTGGCTCGGTCAGGTGGTCCTTTCGTTCTGTGGACCTTTCTTTCGGGTGTTTCTGTGTGGTGTTCGCTTGTGGCTTCTGTGGTGGGCTTCTCGTTCTGGGGCATTTTACTTCCCTCTCCTTCATTATAGGCTCGTCCCCGAACCTCAAGGGTGAAGTAAAAAGAAGCATAGTTATGGTGGGTCATTTTGAGCATGTTTAGAAGGTTCCACCAAGCAAGAGAGCGACGGTCAGGTTTCTTTTGTAGGTCAATGTATACCTGTAAGAATGTGTCCTCTGTGTTGTGACGGGCGGCTGGCAGTCCTGGTGGGAAGGTAGATGTTTGTCGTGGGACTTGAGTCGCTCGACGATGTTTTATATTGAGGGGAAGAACGTTTTACAGGTGAAGGGCATCTATTGGGGGCGAGGTCGGGGGTTATTTGAGAGGTAGATGCGTGTGGAGGATTTTGCTGGGTGAGGGTGGTAGACGGAATGGAAGAGGATTTGGTGGGGGTATGTATGGGGGTTCTCTTAGGGGGGGATTTTTTTTTTTTTTTTTTTTTTTTTTTTTTTTTTTTTTTTTTTTTTTTTAGGGTTGGTTGGGTGTTCGATGAGATGAGGGGGTTGGTTGAGTGTGTGGGTGGGGGTGCAGGGATAGTGGAGGGGGAGGGGATGTGGGGGGGGGGGGGGGGGCTAGACGGGTGGGTAGGGAGTGTAGATTTAAGTTGGAGGGAATTGGCAGCCTGTCGGTGAGGACGAAGATTGCTGTCATCCCGACTAGCAACAGACTGTTCCGAAAAGAGAGACAAAAACTTAAAACATTTTATCCTGGAATGTGAATAATATAATGAAATTAGGAAAAAAATTACTCAGGCCATATATCTAAGACACTGGAAACTAATGGGAGAGTTACTATTCAAGAAAAAAAAACGAGGGAAGAAAATACATAGATGTTGGAAAAGGAGAGAAAATATGATAAAAGTACTTGACGAAAGAACAGATAATTAAGAACACAGGAAAATTAAGAAGAGCTAAAGTGTTTTAACAAGGTATAAAACAAATTTAAAAGATAGTCAGAAAAGTGTAGGTTAACAAGAAAAGTAGTATGACTAAGGGAAAAAATATAATATATACAGTATTATGGAAAACATGTAAATTTAAGAACAGATAATTAAGAACACAGGAAAATTAAGAAGAGTAAAGTGTTTAACAATGTATAAAACAAATTTAAAAGATAGTCAGAAAAGTGTAGGTTAACAAGAAAAGTAGTATGACTAAGGGGAAAAAAATATAATATATACAGTATATGGGAAACATGTAAATTTAAGAAAGAACAGATAATTAAGAACACAGGAAAATTAAGAAGAGGTAAAGTGTTTAACAATGTATAAAACAAATTTAAAAGATAGTCAGAAAAGTGTAAGTTAACAAGAAAAGTAGTATGACTAATGGAAAAAAAATATAATATATACAGTATATGGAAAACATGTAAATTTAAGAAAGAACAGATAATTAAGAACACAGGAAAATTAAGAAGAGGTAAAGTGTTTAACAATGTATAAAACAAATTTAAAAGATAGTCAGAAAAGTGTAGGTTAACAAGAAAAGTAGTATGACTAAGGGAAAAAAATATAATATACAGTATATGGAAAACATGTAAATTTAAGAAAGAACAGATAATTAAGGAAAATTAAGAAGAGCTAAAGTGTTTAACAATGTATAAGACAAATTTAAAAGATAGTCAGAAAAGTGTAGGTTAACAAGAAAAGTAGGATGACTCAGGGAAAAAAATATATAATATATACAGTATATGGAAAACATGTAAATTTGTAGAATCATGCCCAATCGCTTAGGAATTGAAAACAATCACAACAAAAAAATTCAAGTACAATAATATCCTCATCATCATCAGGGGGGGGGGGGGGTTATTTAGGGTCGCCGTTAGTCTGGGTGACGGTCTGGTAATAGGGGTGGTGGTGGTGGTTGTGGCTTTGACCTTGGGGTTTCACTTTCACTTTGGAAGGGAGGGGTGGGTATACTGTTAGGTCTGTCGTTAGGAATGTGGGTCTGGGTGAGAGCTGGCAGAGCCAGTTTTTGGAGGGAGTTTTAAATGGTTTCGGTCGGGGGTAGTGATAGGGGGGGTTTAAAGGTGAAACGGGCAGGTCGAGTCGGGGTTGTTGTTGCGGAAGAGGTTGGTGCTGGGGAGGGGTTGAATTGTGTAGAGAGTTGTGGTCGTGAGTGGGGTTGGGGGAAGGGTGAGTAAGGCTGGAGGTTGAGAGTTTACGATGATCTGGAGGTTTGGAGTGTGGGGATTTGATAGGGAGATGGTGGGGGGGGGGGGTCTGGGCAGACAGGGTTGTGGTTTGAGAGGGGTTGAATTTGGACTGATTTTATTTTCGGGAGAGACGTGAATGGGATTTCGAGGAGTGGTTGAGGTTGAGAGGTTGATTATGTTGTTTGGGGCGAGAGAGAGGGTAGTATTTTGGGAGTTAGCCAAGGTGGAAAAAGTTTTGTAATTGGATTGGTATGGGCGTGGTATTTTGTCGAGCGGGATCTTTGGGGGTGGAATTTGGGGCGGATGGGGTAACGGTGAAGAGGGGGGTAAGGTAGGGGGAAAAAGGAGGTAGGGGTTATGTACGGGGGTGAATTTTCGTTCTGAATGTGGTCGTGAGAGGTTAGGCTGGCAGGGTGGGAATTGGTGGAGGTTGAAAGTTTAGCTGGGCTAATGATGGTGGGAGACCGACTGGTGAGCAGGTGTTCGGTACGCATGAGGGGGGGGAAATCACTTTGGTGGGGGTCACGCGTGAGGGGGGGATTAACGGCGCGTGTAGGAGGATCAGAGTGGTGAGAGGTGAGCGAGTTAGAAAACGGGATTTGTTGGGGGGGACTGCGGAGGGTTGGTGGGGGAAGAGTTAGGTGTAGAACAGGGGTTATTGGTAGAGGACTGATGTATTGATTTGGGGTTGTTAACAGGACGAATTTGGGGAATTTTCTTGGTGTCAGTCTCGGTCTGGTTAAAGATTATGTGGGACTGGGGAGGATTGGTGGGGGCAGAGTTAGGCATAGGACATGGGTTATAGGGGGAAGACTGATGTACTGATTTGGGGTTGTTAACAGGACGAATTTGGGGAATTTTCTTGGTGGCAGTCACGGTCTGGTTAGAGGTTATCTGGGACTGGTGAGTTTGTTTGACATGAGAGGGCGAGTCAAGTGTGGGGTTTTGAAGTTTTCTAGGGGTGTGAATTGTGTGGGGTGGAAGGGAGCTACTGACGGAAAACTGTCACAAGGGTAATTTTGTTGTTTGTGGAATAGCTGAACATTTCTGGGGGCATGGGGAAAACATTTGTTGGTACATAGGTCGGCATTTTCCCTGGAAACACGTGCACATAAATATTTGTTAGCATGTTTACATATATCAGAGTCTGTCCTGAAAACATGGGGGGATTTATCCTGGACAGATGGGGGTCTGGGTGATTGACAGGTAAATTGTGGGGAGGGGGTGAGTAGGTCAGTTTGGAGAGATTGTTGCGGAAGAGATTTGTCTCGGACAATAATGGAATTTGGTAGGATGGATGAAGGAGGCATTGATGGAGATTTTGGTTCTGGTGCTGGATTATGGGGCAGAGGTAGGTTGGTGAGCGGGGGTATTACTGGAGGTGGATTCAAGAGCGGTTCGGGTAATGTTGGAGAGGGTGACAAGGGAGGGGGGGAATAGGAGGTAGGCGGAGCTATAGCATTCTTGGTTGATGCGGGTGTTTGAAGGGGTTCACCGAGGTTGGGCAGGTGGGGCGATGATGGTGGGGCGTGTGAGGTTGACAGTTTTGAGGGGGGGATAGGTGATGAATATGAGGAAGTGAGAGGCGTGACAGGTTGTTGAGGGATTGACGGGGGTGAAGGTTGGTCTTGGGTGACAGGGGCATGTGAGAGAGTGGAGGGGGGGCTCATTTTCTGACCAGCATTTTTTAGGGGTAAAATTGAAAAATAATTGGTTACTGTGGGGGTGGCCATTTCTGCGTGCTGTGGTTTGTTGGCAGGCATAGAAAAAGGATGGGGTTTATGGGGTAACACAATTGGTGGAAGATTATCGTTGGTGGATGGCTGGTAGGGGAAAATTTAGGGATGGTCAGAGAGGATAGAGGCAAGAAAGAGTGCACTGGGGTTGGATTTTCACCGGAAGTCATTTTGGAAGGGTGCACAGAGTTTTCTTTAGGGGGATGGAGGGACTTATCAATGGTAGTGTTCAGTGGAGGAATACGTTTACTTTCTAGGATAGGGGCTGAAGGGTTGGATAGGGGATTCATCGAACTGAGTAGGCATTCTTCTCTGATGGAGAGCATATGTTCTTCGAATGAGCCGTACGGGTTGAGCTGGGCGGTGATGTGGGGTGGGAGGATGTTTAATAATGCGGTGAATAAGAGTTAATTTTGTTGCTCGTCATCTTCAGAGCTATACGTGGTCCTCACGTATCTGTAGAGTTGTATGAGGGTCACATTTATATCCCCATCATACTTGATCTCGTCGACTTTTATTATTTTGGGGGCGACGAGGGAACCCAAAAGTGGCCCTAAGGTCCGGATCACGAGGGATCGAAACTGGTTCCAGGTAAGCTTTTGCTTTACCTGTTCAGCAATTTGGCAAAAAGAATAGCTCCAGGTAAACTTATCAACAATTTGGGAAACGGCTTTTCCCAATTGCATAATGTGCAATGATGAAACGGCGATTTTGTCGCGGTCATTTTGAAATGCCACATCGTACAGTGGCTTTATTATGTCTAAGTAAGTGGCGATATCATACGTGTTTACATCATACTCGGGAATGTGTGTGAGTATCATAGCGGGCTGCCATTTTTGCGATGTTGCCATGCTTCTACTGTTCCAAACTTGCAGTGTAATGCAACCTTTTATCCGAATCAAGAACTACCGCTGTCGCCAATGATATGCCCTGTTTTTCTACAGGCTTAACTTGGGTAATGTGAGTTCTAACTGACTGGGTATATAAGGCTGCATGCACAATACAAGGTATGAGGAATAGAGAACACAAAAGAAACACACGGTAACAAGACACACGATCACGTTTATTAATATACCACTGCTGAATACTCGTGCAAGACAATATGATAGAAATGAACAACACTAGCATAAGTGGATCTGGATGGAGCCTAGTCTCCCACTTCCAACGTTCAGGTATTAATCTTCTGATCACTGGCTTATTTAACAGGTTTATACTAGAGACCATCAATGTTACTTATAGATTCATATTCACTGTTAGATTTATTACTGGTAGCTCTGGTGCACAAGTAATAGTTCACAGACTAGATTAGACACGCATATTTTAGAGCACGGGAATTCTAGTATCCTCAGGGGGGTACTGATCTAAGTTTTATATTCTTATGGCAGAAATACGTAGAACACAAATCAGTGGGCGAACGTTAGATATCACTAGGGTTTTACTCCTATGTAATAATATCTGGATAAGGTAATTACGAGAGTTAATGTCGCCTGTTAATTAATAAACACTGATACGCTTAGCACTTCCCAACTGGAATGGTTATATATGATTTACACTGGGCAAAGAGATAGCCACTTCGTAGAAATATTAATAAGTGAATCTCTAAACAGCACTGTAACAATGTAGTACTGATAGAGTGAATCTTGGGTAGTATCTGATTGGTCTGGTCCTGGTTATCTTGCGTCCATGATGTTGGGGGCTAACGACTGGTTCCGCGGCCGTCCAGGGTGTCCATATGTATGAAGTTCTCAAATACGTGGACAGGTCCTTCTATCCAAATCTGCCACGGAGTCTGCCAGCTCTGGAACTCACTTCTCAGTAACTAGCAAGGATAGAGCTCAAGGTTAACTCTGGTGACCAACCTGGATTGGTGTCTATCTTTCAACTGATTTTACTGGGGGCTGGAGCTGGGTTTATAGGCTCGGTTTTGGGCCCTGTAGGCCATAGGGATCTCGAGTCTTATGGACTTATTTGAGTTCTCAATAGATACGGGGACTAGGTAAGGTGGTGATTACTGTTGTGGCACATGGCTATAGGAAGCCTTCATAATATGATATAACTGAGCCTTAGTAAGAGGTACTATTTTGGCTATACTGGAAGTATTTAGGGGAGAGAGACTGGATCTACTTTGCGAGGAGGATGGGGACAGTTGTGATAGGAGCGTCTCTCTTAGATTGTTCAATCTTCATTCTATGGTATAGCTGAGGTGCTAATTTAGTGATCAGAGTATGCAAGAAAGGTAAATGGTTTATTGTGAGTTAATAGAGGTTAGTAAAGGTGTTAGTCATGCATGGTTAGTTCATTGATAGGAAGAATTCCTGTGCTACCTGGCAATGACCCAGAAGTCAAAACAGGGGTCAGGTATACCTCCGCGGGGGTGGGGGTCTCCCTCCTCGGGTGGGTAAAAAAGGGGTAGCTGGGCGCTCTCTCTCTGGGATGGTCGTCCGGCGGCTGTGGCTAGGGGCTTGCCATATCACCAGTGTTTGTAATAACCCTCTGTTTATGAGACAGATGTGGGTCTTCTTAATATCCAAACCGAAGGTGCCTTGGTTAGCTGGTTTTAATCGGTTGGTTGTTAATCGTATGGTTTGCTGGATGTGGTGGAGACTGGTTGCTAACTCTGCCACATTTATCTGGAAGTATGGCAATAGAAGTTAGTTACTGGAGAGGCGGCTAGCCTCGCACCGACGACCATTGGGTGCAGGGTTGTGAATAGGTTGTAAGAGAATAGATGGCATGCAAGGGGTTAGTAAAGTTCTAATGTTGTTCTGGCCTATTAAGGGAAGGCAGGCTGAATAGGAGTACATATATAAAAGGTTGGAGAGCGTTAGCAACGGAAAAATCAAGGATCTTCAAGAGGTATGAGAGAGAGGCTAGGTCGGACAAGAGTCGAGAAGCACGGGGTATTTTAATGAGAGGGGAGGAGTTCAGGGGGGGCTATAGGGAAATTTGACCCTACGGTCTCTGGGCGTGGGGGTGGCATTAGGCTGCAGTTGATATTGGAGTTTGAAAAGGCAGTGAAAGTACGTTAGCCAAATGCTACCGGGGAATGCAACTATGGGGGTGGTATATGAGTCTGGAAAAGATAGAATTATGTGGACTGTGGGGCTGGGGGGGGAGAAGGAGGTGAACTGTAGGTGTGTGCTTGACTGTGGGTAAAGTGGGGAAAAACATGGTGTATTATTCTTCGTGAGTACGAGGGGTTATGGATACTATTAGTTGGCACGAGCTTTTGCACGTCTAGTTGTCCCTGGGATCTGCGTTTTCTATGAAATATATACCAAAGAAAAGCGGCAGTTCGTAGGGGTACTTAGTTATTGTTTCGAGGTACTTATGACAGATACTGGTAACAAGGTTATCTATACAATCTCTGGTTGGAGTAAGAGGTGTAGGACACGAAGCAAATTGGCGTAGTGTGGACTGTGGATACGAAGGGGGTGAGTGGAAGACGTATAACAATTGTGGAAAAGTAAATGGAAAAGATGAACAAAATGGCGGATAAAGATAATTAACCTAAGGATTGAATACATAGATTTATGGGGGCGATTGGTCTTCAGAAACTGAGTCTGGCAAGACAAGGTATTTTAGGGTATGTTGATATTAATACTTAACCTAAGGATTGAATACATAGATTTATGGGGCGATTGTCTTCAGAAACTTAGTCTGGCAAGACAAGGTATTTTATGGTATGTTGATATTAATACTTAACCTAAGGATTGAATACATAGATTTATGGGGGCGATTGGTCTTCAGAACTTAGTCTGGCAAGACAAGGTATGCTTGGGTATGTTGATATTTATATCTTAAACTTAGGGACAGAGCATAGATTACTTAAAGGTGTCTTATTCGTCATCATGTAGGTAGATTCGGGCGGGTAAGATTAATACGAACCGAAGTAAAATGGCGTAGTCTTGGGAAGGAGGTGGAAGACGTATGACAATTGTGGAAAAGTAAATGGAAAAAGGTGAACACAATGGCGGATAAAGATACTTAGTTACTAGAGGAACAATGCAAGGGGGAGACTGAGCACGGGTTACATATATCTATACTCGTCATGGGAAATGATATACGAGGTTTAGGGACAGGCGTGGGTGTTTTAACTTCTAAGATATATAACATCTACTTCTCGGATGTAAGAACATACATAGACATATGGCTGTCTGATTTGTTGGCTTTGGCTCAACCTAGGGACAGGGCATGGGTGTTTTTAATATGAATGTATATTCCTGTTCATCATCATTGTAGTTAGAAGTGTAAGACACGAGGGGGTAGTGTACGTGAGGTGTGCAAAATGGTCAGTTTAGAAGGGGTAGGTAGGTGCGACCTGGAGCTGCTTAGCCCTGCGGGCTTGGGCCTGTCTGAATTGGCTGGCTCGGTCAGCTGGTCCTTTCGTTCTGTGGACCTTTCTTTCGGGTGTTTCTGTGTGGTGTTCGCTCGTGGCTTCTGTGGTGGGCTTCTCGTTCTGGGGCATTTTAATTATGGTAGGTAGTTTTATTCACATGAAACTGTAATAATTGACCGAGAAATCGCTCATGTGAGACAAGTTTATAGGTTTAACTCCTGCAAGGAGATAAAGAAAACCTAATATTTAGTAGTGGCCCCGTAATCATTGACGATTATGCCTATTACATAAGGCTACCTCTTCAAACGCCCATAAGCGCAGTTTGAAACTACCGCCGCAGAGCTCAGAGGAACCTTCATCATAAGCACACGCTAAATCACTCATGGTCCGTCTTTATGATTGGGTTCTCACTACGAAAAAACTTCGTAACAAATAAAAAATAAAAATAAAATAAGAATAACTATTGATAAGCTTTCCATATTCCGTGGATGTACTTCTGTGGATTCTTGGATCAGACGCTGGCGGTGACTGGATGACTCGGCCCATGGGACAACTCGGCTCGGACAGCTCGGCCCACTTTTGGACAACTCGGCCACGACGGCGAGACAACTCGGCCCATTATTTGAGACAGCTCGGCCCCATGTTTTGCTATGGGGCAATTTGACGAGACCAGTCAGGATTAGGATGGGGAGAGCTAAGTGGAGGGTTTATGGGTGAGGCCATGTATGCAGCACCAAATCCTGTCCTCTGCGTATGCGCGGCCTTTTCCCTAATATTTTTATTATGTTATTTAGGCTCAACTGTTAGGTTAATTTAAGTTAGGTTAGGTTAGGTTAGGTTAAGATAATATTAATAGTATAGGCCTAAAGGGAAAAAAATCGTGCCAAGGGGCCTAAGATTCTCACGCATGCGAAGAGGACAGGATTTGCAGGATTTGGTGCTGCATACATGGCCTCCCGTTTATGGTGTGTGTGTAATGTGGGCGAAATTTTTGTTTATTGTATAATTATGTCATAGGCTAGTTCTCTCGATTCATAATTCCAACAATTCATCTCCCAACAATTTGCGTATTGCTACTTATAACTGTAGGGGGCTCCCTAAAACCAACAGAGGGCTTCTCCTACGCCCTGATGTAGTAGACGTATTTAATACCAGTGATATTGTGTGCCTGCAGGAGACTTGGTATTTTAAACAGGATTTGGGTAACCTCAGTACTATCTGTGATAATTTTCATGGGTTTGGGGTCTCGACAACCGATGCTATGGATGGTCTAGTAGCAGGTCACCCACCGGGAGGAGTAGCTATTTTGTGGAGGGACTCTTTAGACAGCCGGGTTAAACCACTTGTAACAAATTTACCATGGTGTACAGGTATAGAAATAGAAGATATCCAACGGAAAGTAGTTATTCTTAGTGTGTACTTGCCCTACCAATGTAATGAAAATGAAGAACAATACCTGGAATGCCTTGGAGAGCTAAGTGCTCTTTTACAAGAACTAAATACCACCTGCTACTCTGTAATAGGGGACTGGAATGCTAATCTGAAGGACATGAGTAACTCTCTGTTTGCTAGTCATATGACTAACTTCTGTGGTGAGCATGATCTAATTATCTCTTCTCAGCTCATGCTCCCTCATAGTAGTTACACATGTGTCAGTGCAGCATGGGGCTCAACGTCTTGGCTAGATCATACCGTAGCTAGTGCTGATTTCCATGATATGATAACAAATATGGAAATTCAGTATACATATACAGATGAAGATCATATCCCATTGACCTTAACAGCTAGTTTGGAAAGAGCGCCAGAATTAACCCAGTCAAACAATAGTGTAAATCCAAAACTGCCATGGGGCGGGCTTGACGAGGAGGAGTGTGAGCAATTTTGCACTTTAACACACTCTCCTTTCTGAGCTTGATCCTGGCAGTGAGGATGCCATTACCTGTGAAGACCCCAATTGTGTTAATGCTAGTCATCGAGAAGAAGTCAGCAAGCTGTACAATAATATTATATCTTGTCTTACTAAGGCTAGTGACATAGTATTTCACAAGCATAACAAAAATTACTCTTTTAACAAACCTGGGTGGAATGACCATGTTTCAGAACTATACCAGGCATCCCGAGATGCTCGTAGTGTATGGCTGGATCATAACAAACCGAGACAGGGACCCATTTTTGACATGTTCACCAGACTAAAGGCTAGATGCAAGTATGCAATCAGATATATAAAAAACAATGAAAATGTATTAAGAAGAGAAGCATTGGCCAAAAACTTTGCTAGCAAAGACACATTGGCCTTCTGGAAGGATATTAAAAAAATGCATAATAGCTGCACACCTCTACCCGTTAGTGTAGATGGGATCTCTGGTACTAATAACATAGCCAATCTTTGGAAAACACATTACCAAACTTTGTTTAACTCTGTTGGGCACCAAGGAAATACCATTGCTGCTACAACAGAGTGTAACAAAGAAGAAAAATATGACACAATTAAAGTTACAAGTGAAAAAATCAAGGCTGCAATAAGTAGGCTAGATGCTAACAAATCCTGTGGTTTTGATGGTATATATGCTGAACATTTGAAGTACTCCTCCACTCTCCTCTTGGAGAAACTCAGCAGTTGCTTTACCAGCTTTCTAATCCATGGTTTCCTACCAGAATCTATGATGTCCGTTACCTTGATACCAGTAATTAAAGACAAGGCTGGCAAAATTACATCAAAAGACAACTATAGACCTATTGCCCTTGCCAGTATTGTAAGTAAGATACTAGAGTTAATCATTTTAGACAGAATCTCAGTGTATATCTCAACTAATAGTAATCAATTTGGTTTTAAAAAGAATCATGGTACGGACCAGTGCATCTACACTCTGAAGGAGCTAGTGGATGGGTACATCAAAATGAACAGCTCTATTTTTGCATGCTTTCTTGATGCTAGTAAGGCATTTGACAGAGTCTGCCACAATATCCTGTTTGATAAATTAGCAACAAGGGGAGTGCCATCCTATATACTGAGAATCTTGAAGTACTGGTACGCCAATCAAACATTTAATGTAAGATGGGGTAACATTATTTCGGATTCCTTTACAGTAACCAATGGAGTGAGACAGGGTAGTATTCTCTCACCTTACTTATTCAATGTATATATGGATGAATTAAGTGATAAATTGAATAAAGAGCAGATTGGATGTTATGGTGGGAATAAAATCATCAACCATCTCATGTATGCTGATGATCTGGTCATTATTGCACCGTCTTCTGCGGGTCTGAGCAAACTTCTTGATATATGTGAATCTTTTGGTAGTAAACATTGTGTTAAATTCAACCCACTGAAAAGTGCTGTTCTTATATTTAGATCAAAATTACTGTATAAAAGTAAACTGCCAAATTTCTCACTCAATAATCAAATTATTCAAGAAGTAAACAAAATAAAATACCTGGGACACATTATCTCAAACGATTGCTCAGATGATGCAGATATCGGCCGTCAGCGCAGACAGCTATATTTACGTGGTAACACCATCTTGAGAAAATTCCACATGTGTAATTGGGAAACTAAAGTCACTTTGTTCCGGACATATTGTTCCTCTATGTACACGGCCCATTTGTGGTGGAAGTATAAGAGAGCCACCATAAATGGTCTGTGTACATCCTATCATAATATACTCAAGATGTTCATTGGTCTCTCTAAATATGAAAGCACTAGTATGGTGTGCACACTGTTGGATGTGCAGTGCTGTCGGGCTGTCATCAGGAGACTGGTGTACAGCTTTTCGCAGCGACTGCAATCCTCCAGTAACACGCTGATTGTAGCTCTTTGGTCTAGTGATCATATCTATGAATCCCGTATTATATCTCACTGGCAGAAGCTGCTGCACACATAGTATGTACTGTAATGTAATATATAGGTCTAATTGAACTATGAGCAATGATCTGTGCAATAGGTGTTAACCAACATTGAGCAATAGCCTTAGTTAGCCTATCTGTGTTATATTGTGACAAAATGTGATATGTGCTCTATTCTGTAAATAGGCCTACTGTATTTTTTATTTTATTGTGTCTTTATTAATATATCTTTGTGTATAATTATTATCTGTGCTCTGACGAGAAGTGTATGTGATATGGACCATTAGGTCGTACTGTATTTATACTGTATCTATCTTATGTGTCTGGAATAAAGAATTATTATTATTATTATTATTATAATGTGTAGGTTAGGTTAGGTTAATTAAGAGTTGTCTCGTAATTAACACGGGGCCGAGCTGTCAAGTTTTTACTGGGCCGAGCTGTCTCGCCGTGGGCCGAGCTGTCCTGGCCGAGCTGTCCCGTGGGCCGAGTAGTCTAGCATTCGACGCTGGCTAGCGCATCTATCCACCTTCACTGACATATCAAGTATACCAAAATCCTTAATACGTCAACGAATGGGAAGGGGATGGTCGGGAGGGCCCCAGTCGTAAATGATTACGGGGCCACTACTAAATATTAGGTTTTCTTTATCTCCTTGCAGGAGTCAAACCTATAATTTATTAGTGGCCCCTCCATCATTGACGATTATACCTGATATCTAAGACTGGAGGGGGACATTCGTAATCATATCATAACCATTGCAAATAGAATAGGCAGATAATCAAACAACCACATAGTATTCTTACTTTGTAAAAAATATATATTTATGTATAAACTTTATACAACATATAAAAAGAGGTACAAGCAGGGGCGTGCTTAAAGAAGCCTGCTTGAGGAAAAAAGGTAACTATGAGAATCTGTTCACAGATCTGAAAGTTAAAGGCACTCCACTTAAAGTAAGTAGTGACAAATAAAACTTTGTTTACATGTGCACATATAAACCCCATTATTCTAATGTGTATATTCCTTAAAATTAGACACAAAAATAGAATAAATTCTTGTACTATCGCAGATGTACTTACTAAAATGCTACTCGTAGTTGCAACTACCGAGAACTTTAAAAGTAAATTGCTTCAACAGTGTATCCCACTGTAAGAAACCATTGTTGTACTACTGTACCTCAACAACATTTCCCGTAGGCATTACTACAGAGAAATTTTAATCACAACACTTATACATTGTATCACAGCTCGTATACTCTGTACATATCCTCCGGCGGGGTCTAGGGTGTCTTATGTTTCACTGACTGCACCCCCCCCCCCCCCCCCCCTCTTTCTTAACCTAAACAATTAGTGACTTAGAGACCCATCTAGACCCTTTGCCATAATGCTATACATGGCATTGATGGTTTGTCTAGTGCTACCGACAGGTATCGAGTCAAAAAAGTATGATTTGACGCCCATAGTTGAGTAGTAGCTATGTCTTCAACAGATTTTTTTTTAGAAAACGTTAATCGTGGGCCCTACCCACTACGCCGGGATTACTCTCTTTAATGACTTCTACTAGCAGAGAAGCCATTTTACGTTTCATTAATCTTTTACCTGTACTCGATACCCATAAAGCACCTTGTTGGTTAAGAGGTGCCACTCTCATATATTTGGTTAAAGCTTGTACAGGACACAAATTATGGTGCACTTTACCCCGTTTCAACGCCGGCACCGTGAACTCTGAGAAAACATGTTCACTATGTTCATTCTTGGCGATGAACCCTGGGGAAGGTGCAATATGAATGCAATCATTTAGTCTACCAAACCTTATGCAATTAGGGGTGTTGCTCATCGCCGCCAGCTCAGACACCCTGTTACCAGTTGCCAAAGCCATAAGGAACACAGCCTTTTTTAATAGCAATTAAAAATCTGCCGTATTCTGATACAGACGGGAATGAAGCAAAGATAACGCTTTGTCAAGAGACCAGGTAGGTATGAGCTGACGGGGAGGTGGGCGGAGTTTGAAGCATGCTCTCATGAAACCTGTTTCTTCTGCTTGTGGTATGGTTAGACCTGTAAGGTCAAAGAATGGCACCCTGATAGCTGTTAAGTGATTTTTTAGAGTCACTACAGATAGACGTTTCTGTTCAAACAAATAGTTTAAATAATTAAAAACTAATGCCACCGAAGATACTGTCTGTTCTGTTCTAACTATCCAAAAAGTAAAGGACTGCCAATGAGATTGATATTGCCTCTTGGTAGATTGTGTGTACTGATTCATAAATTTATCTGTCATGTTTCTACCATACGGCGTTAGCCACTTGGCCTCCTGAATGTCCACAATGCAAAAGTCAGCGAGGTCTTTAGGTTGCCAATCGTGTCTAAGTGGAAATACCCGACCGGGAGCGACACCGGGTTCGGGCACCACATTCTCAATTGCTGGTATCACAACTGCGCCGGCCACAGGGGCGCGATTAACGAGACTACGCCTCGATAATCCTGTAGTTTGTTGACTACGTGGCACATTAGAGAAGCGTCTGGTGGCGGAAACAGATAAACGGAACTCCACCTGTTCCAATCCGTCACCAATGCGTCGGGCCCCCCCCGCCGGCGTTAATGTCCGGCGTGTGAGGTACCGAGGGAGTTTGTGATTCTCCTCTGACGCAAACAGACCCACTTGTGGACGGTAAGGTTCTGCAATCATTTGATCAAAACATTTTTGCTTGAGTGCCCACTCTACTGTTGTGCTCTGTCTCCGAGACAGCGCGTCTGCCCAGACGTTTGCTACGTCTGGGAGATATGATGCATGAAGATGAATGTACAGCTTGTTGGCTAGCACAAAAATCTTTTCTGACACGTCTAGCAACTTCCGAGACCTCGTTGACTCTTGTTCTCTCCCCCGCTCTCCTGCTGGCTTTAGCACCGCCAACAGCTCCGCATCGCCACTGAGAAAACTCGATCCTATTTGAGTATTTCATATCCCTATTACCTTTATTCATTGCATGAACAGTAGTTAAGTGCTTGTTTAACCTCCACATAGTTCTGTAGTTGCCGTGCATGTTATTTTATTGCTTTTCTGACTGATAAACATTGTTGTTTACATTTGTTATCCTAGCTTGTAGCAGACGACGCACGCGCACCTCTAATCAACCTAGCTTTGTATTTTCTTATTAACTCTAGTAGTTATCATATTCAGTATCCTACTGTAGCTATATATATCTGTAATTTTAGTTGTTGCTTGCATGATCTTGTAGTAACCTTTGACTGATAACTTTGTTTATCTAAATATAATCCTGCTTGACTAGCCTACAGTGACACCAGCGCCATCTGTTGATACAGTATATTAACCCCTTGTGTGCAGTTACACTGTATTCTTATATAATCTCTATTTGGTGAATTGTATATTTAGTTACATATTCTATTATATATATATATATATATATATATATATATATATATATATATATATTTGTTTTGCTTTTTTAGGTAGGTTATCACCCCTGGTAGCCTACTTCTGCATATTTCATACTTTTTGTTTTTGGTTATTTTTGTTTTCGGTTAGTCTAGGCCTGGTGGCCTATTACTGCGTACTTCAATTTGTAAATTTTCAGTTAGGCTATCACCGCTGGTGGCCTATTTCTGCGTACCTACCGGTATTTCATAATTTTTGTTTTCGGTTAGTCTAGGCTATCACCCCTGGTGGCCTATTTCTGCGTACCGGTATTTCATAATTTTTGTTTTCGGTTAGGATAGGCTATAACCCCTGGTGGCCTATTTCTGTTTAAATAAAAATAAAATTGTTTTCGGTTCGGTGTCACTGCGTATTCAAATTTAATTTTGTTTTGTTTTAATTTTCGGTTAGGCTATCACCGCTGATTTGTGCGTATTTCAACATTTTTGTTTTCGGTTAGGCCTATTTAAGTAAGTGAAGCGACCTGAAGGGAGTGAAGTGTTTTTAAAGTGAGATAAGTGTTTTTTAAAGTGAGTTTAGTGTTTTTAAAGTGAGTTAAGTGTTTTTAAGTGAGTGAAGTGATCTGAAGAAAGTGATCGTCACCATGCCTCGTGCCTGTACGAACTGCGCCGGTAGGTTTGGTGCTTCCATGTTTGCTCCTGCCGATCCACAAGTCTGCCGACTCTGCCAGCAACGAGAGGATTTGACAGCAAAATTGGATGAAGCCCACAACAAGATCAACGCCCTCACCAGGAAGCTGAAATCACTCCAAGAGTTTGTAACACTCAACGTTGGAGTATCACTAACTCCAATTGTTTCAACTCCAACATCCACCACCGCCCCAACGTCATCTGCCAACAATCCAACACCTGCAGTAGCCACTGCAGCATCTTCTGACGAACCTGAGCCGACATCAAACCAGGACAGCCGCCCTGTTCACCTTAGTCTCTCCCCCACTCCTCGTGCAAGAAGCCTGCTAGCACGAACATTACCAACCCCTCGCCCCCGTTCTAACCACTCCTCTCCCCGACCTGTACGCAGAGTCCCGCCACCACAGGTTTCCGGATTTACACCAGTGAGGAACGGTGCACGGCCAACGCAGAAAAGGTCTCATCTACCAGTCACAATGTCAAACAGATTTGAGATATTGGTAGAGATGGAAGACGAACCAGAAGAGACCAGGTTCGTTGGGGATTCCATCCTACGAGGACAGGTCGAAGAGTTCTGCGACAGAGTCCCAAATCGACGAAAAAGATTTTGCATCCCAGGAGCTGGACTGGACGACATTGTGGAAGCCTTCGAAGATACCACAAAGGATGCAAATGAAAATACCCTTTTTGTCATCCATGCTGGTTCAAATGACGTCATGCGCACCAGATCCGAAGAGTTGATGGAGAAATATCGCAAGATGATCCAGCACTACAAAAACAAGTCAAGGAATATCATCATCTCAGGCATTCTCCCCAAGATCGACGCACCTGACAAATTCTACGACAAGGCCTTCAGCACAAATAGCCGACTAAAATATTTGTGTCTGAGGGAAGAAGTTGAATTCATCAACCTCTGGGACAACTTCTACAACCAGCCTACTCTGTTCCGCAAGGATGGCACTCATCTAAACCCTGTGGGTTCAGCACGCATGGGTCGTCTCCTACACGAAGCAGTCCGCAGCCATGGATCAAAAAACGCCATCCGAGAAGAAGCAGCAGTGACATAAATCATCCAACGCCAAGCAAAAAACAGAGGCAACCGAGGACCACCAGCGATAAGGACCGAAGACAGCGAGGACCGAGGACAGCCATGAACATAAATGTAGATCCGACAAGAACCAAAAATATTATTAAAGAGCGTTCCGTGAGTTCTAAAATAACAAATTTAAAGGTTTTCTATGCAAACGCTCGTAGCATACGCAATAAATTTTCAGATTTAGAGGAGCTAGTGTTTACAGAAAATTATGATGTGATTGGCATAACAGAATCTTGGCTCAATACAGAAGATAGAGACTTTTTAGCAGAGTATTCACTTCCCGGTTATGTAATGTTTGAGAAAAGCTGAATAAATCGAAATGGAGGTGGCATTTTACTTTAAATCAAAGAAAGTCTTAACCCTACCCTCTTGTCAAAACCTCAAATTGTGAACGTCGACACATCTTTTGTGCTAATAAAGAATACTAAAGGTACAACAATAATACTTGCGTTAATATACAGACCTCCAGCTCAATCAGTGCAAACTGACAGAGAAATTTACGAACAAATTGCAGATGTAAGTAACTCACAAGATACCGTTATTTTTGGCGACTTTAATTTACCTGTGACCAAGTGGGGCGATACTCTTACTTCACATTCCGGACATGACTTGTATACGAACTTGCAAGAGAGTTCGCTTTATCAATTTGTTCGAACGCCGACCCGTGGTAATAACGTTCTTGACATTGTACTTGCAACAAAAGAAGAATTGATAGAGAATTTGAATGTTGGTGATGAATTCAGTAACAGCGACCATCGTACGATAACTTTCACTTTAAAGTTTACTAGTAACGAACCAAATAGTAGCATCGAAAAGTCCCTAATTTCAAGAAAGCAAACTTCCATAAACTTAGAGCTATGTTTAAAGAAACTGACTGGAGCTTTTTAATTAACAATAACGACATAAATACATCTTGGAAGTTATTCGAAACCACTTACCTAAAAGCAGTGCAAGACTGCATACCATCGAAAATACGGCGTCCAGGCCATAATAATAAGCCCAAATATGGTGGAATAAAGATATTTCAAACTGCCTGCTTGCTAAAAAATTTGCTAATGATAGATTAAAATCCTCACAAAATGACGAAGAACGGGTGAAATTTGTAGAGCTAGGACGCAAAGCCAAAAAGTTAATTAAGCAAAGTAAAAATACCTTCGAGTTACATATTGCGAATCAAAGTAAAACAAACCAGAAAGAATTCTATAGTTATATCAGAAAGAAAACAGTAGTTACTTCAATTGTTGGACCGTTAGTCGATGAAAATGGAGAATACACCAAAGACGAAGTACAAATGAGTAATGCCCTCAATACCTTCTTTGCATCAGTTTTTACAACAGAAGACCTCAGTGATATCCCTACACCATCGCCGATTCAGATTGATAATTCAGATGTTCTAAGCAATATCACCGTTACAGAGAGAGAAGTATTGAATTGTTTAGATAAACTCAAGGTAAATAAAACGCCTGGACCTGATACAATCTCGCCTAGAGTTCTAAAGGAAGCTAAGGATGAGTTCTCCACACCACTGAGATTACTATTCAATAAATCCTTGCAGTCTGGAACTATGCCTGATCAGTGGAAGCTAGCCAACGTAACACCGATATTAAAAAAAGGCAGCAAATCCCTACCCAGTAACTATCGTCCAATTAGCTTAACCTCAGTTGTATGTAAAATGCTAGAAGCGGTCATACGAGACAGACTCGTAAATCACTTAGAGGAAAATAACATACTTAAAGATACTCAACACGGCTTTCGTAAAAAACGTTCCTGTTTAACAAACCTCTTAGACTTCTTCCACGATATCCTCAACCTCTACGATGAGAGTATAGCTGTAGATATTATATACCTTGATTTTCAAAAGGCCTTTGACAAAGTTCCCAACAAACGTTTACTGCTAAAACTAAAAGCGCATGGAATACAAGACGGTGTGTTGAAATGGATAGAAAATTGGCTCAGCAACAGAAAGCAAAGAGTAGTCATAAACGGTAAGGCATCTAAATGGACCAATGTAAGTAGCGGGGTACCCCAAGGATCGGTACTAGGACCAATTCTCTTTCTAATTTACATCAATGACATAGATGAGGGTCTCACCTGTACAATCTCAAAATTTGCTGACGATACAAAAATTGCAAATAGCGTACTCTCAAAAGAACAAGTTGACGATATGCAACACAATCTAGATAAATTGTCATGTTGGGCCCAAATTTGGCAAATGAGTTTCAATGCGGATAAATGTAAAGTACTACATATCGGATACCTAAATGAGAAAGCAAACTATTCGATGAATGGCACTCAGCTTAAGAATGTAAACAGAGAAACCGATCTGGGAGTAACAATATCGAGTAACCTAAAACCGAGTCAACAATGTTCAGAAGTTGTTAAGAAAGAAAACAAAAATTGGCTTTATAGGCAGGTAATTTGAGCATAAATCCAAAGAAGTTATCCTAACCCTTTACAATTCTTTAGTCCGCCCTCTTCTGGAATACTGCGTTCAATCCTGGTGCCCTTATTACCAAAAAGATATAAACAAGCTAGAACGAGTTCAACGTAGAGTTACCAAAATGATACCTAGCCTAAAGAACAAACCATACGAAGAGCGTCTTAGAGAATTAAATCTATTTCCTTTAACCCAGCGCAGATTAAGAGGTGACTTAATTCAAGTGTTCAAAATCATCAAAGGCATCGACAATATGAACTGTAGTAAGTACTTTACTATCGACCAATCTAATTACACGCGGGGAAACGGTTGCAAAATTATTGGTAAATCTTTTAACTCGCACGAATCTAAGAATTTCTTCTTCAATCGAGTTGTCAACTTGTGGAATGGGCTTCCCCGAAACGTTATAGACTGCATCACCGTTGATTCATTTAAACTCCGCCTAGACAAATATCTCGCATCAAACCCGCGACTGACTGCGTTTGTAAATGAATAACTTTATTTTATCCCCCCCTCAGTTACTAACCCATCTGTCCTCTACTAACTTCCTAATCCTGCCACGGACATTAGTTCCAGGGCAGTAATTCCCTTTCCAATGTTCCCTTACCCACTCTAAACCACTGTTTGGACACTTGATCCTCAGTGTTTTGGAGGACAAGCAACCTAGAAGGGTCACTAGATCTGTTGTTGCTTGATTTCCTTTGTACTCCTTTGTTTCTGAATGCAGTGAACTCCATTGAGATTGTCCATCCTGAAGGCCACCGACTTTTCCCGTAAAGTAGAGCCGTGAACCTGAAGGAAATACAAGGGGACTAGTAACTCTTGTACATTTATGTGAGAGGTTTCTGAAGGGGACCAAAGCCCTTGACCCTGATGCCCGAGGTTTGACTGAAAGCCCCAACCTATCGTCCCTGACGCATCCGTGTCCACCCATACCGTCGGCGGAGGAGAGGTCCATGACATGACTGAGTGCAACATTTCCCTCTTCGCCCAGACCGCTAGTAAGCTGTGTATTAATGTTGGGATAGGCCATAATTTTCCCGCCGGTAAGAGTGGGAAATATTTGTTGCCCTCCAAGATTAAACGTTTGACTTTCAACCGGCCCAACTTCACAGTTAGTTGAACCCAGTTGAGAGAACCGACTAGAGATTCCCAGAGTCTCCGTGTCGTAGTCAGACTGTGGAGAAACATAAACAGTTTCTTGCGAAATCTGTTTCGATTGTCCACACTCTGATTCAGATTGAGAGATGCTGTGTCCCAGACCAGCCCTATCCACTGAATTACTCGTGAGGGAACAAGGTTTGACTTTACCAAGTTGACCTTGAATCCTAGAGATTTGACATGGTTTAACGTAATGTTGACACGAGTGTTGCATAACTTTTCTGTCTCTGCCACCACCAGCCAGTCGTCCAGATACCACAAGATCCTGATCCCTTGTTCTAAAATGGGCATCAGGGCTTGCCGGACTAATTTTGTGAAGATGCGCGGCGCTAGGTTCAACCCAAACGGCATCCTTTGAAAGACATAATTCTGATGCATTATTCTTAACGCCAGAAATTTTTGAAATCTCTTGTTTACCAGGACATGCTAATACGCGGCTGTTAGGTCTAATGAACACATCCACCCTCCCGGCGGAAGTGTTAGCCTGATTTGATTCACTGTCAGCATCCTGAAGGACACGTTGTGAATGTGGAGATTCAAATAAGACAGGTCTATGACCGGTCTCATCTGAATACTGGCCCTTTTTGGTACTAGAAATAGTTTGGATGTAAACACCGGGTAAGTCGGGGGGACGGGGATAAGGACACTCTTGGTAATCATCTCCTAAACTAGTGACTCCACCTCTAAAGAAACATGATTGGCCTTTGTTGGCTGATGTAAGCGAGGTCGCCGGAGCCACTGCCAAGTGATGCCTTTGCGTACCACAGTCCTCGCCCATGTTCTTAATGGCCATGCCTGATGACACGCCCGGAAGGACCCAGTTAGCAGACTGGGGTTCGCTGGCTGGACTACCCTCTTTTCCAACACGCCTTTGACTGGCCCCGGGAGTGAGAGAGACCTTAGTTTTTTGCTGGTGGAGGTGTACCCTTGGACGACTGGCCGGGTTTGGCTGGAGGCGGGCCCTGACCTGGTCGTTGGTGAAACTTGTGGCCTTTACCTGAGAAATTACCCTGTTTATACCTGAACTGAGCCTGACCCTGGGTGGAAGGGGACTTTGGCTGATGAAAAGGCTTAGACCCACTAGTTTGAGCTTTCGAAACTGGTTTGGGTTTAGGGAAAGTGAAGGTAGGTTTCTTAGGTTGAGAGGGACTTTGTTTGAATGTTTGTGCCATATTGAAAACAGTCCTCCAAACTGCTGGTGAAATCAAAGGAGTTAGAACTGGAGACAGAACTACTTGGCTTGCAATACGGTCAGGAAGTTTCTTCACTAAGAACATCCTCGGATCCTGCCTTGCTCGAACTGCCTCTAATAAGGCCGTCCGAATATCTCCTAAAGACTGTATGGAAGTCTGGAGAAGCAAGTGCCGGGAAAGTTCAATGGCTTTCTTGACTTCCGCGGCTTCTATTGCCTGAGAAGAGCGTAACAGAGACTGTTACTTGCTGGGTAACAATATATTGCGAAAACAGTCTAAACGCTTTTCCTCTTAACCTAAACTCGCGGTCTAGGTGAGCTGGGGAAGGCGTGCTAAAAGGATCTTTTAATTCGCACAAATTGATTTTAGGGGCAGCCAAGAAATCAAACAAAGCAGAGGGGACTCCGCCGGCACTAAAAACCGGAAGAGAGAACCAAGAATGGTGTTCTTGAGGGATTTGGTGGGAAGATTTTGACGTGAAAGTAGTGGCAAAATTTTGAGCCTCTGTTTCCCATTCCACCCAAGGTCCCGTACCCAACTGCCCCACCTGCAAGACTGGATTAGAGGCTGAGTCTGTGATCGGAAACATATCCAACTCCGGCGTCAAAGCAGAAAGTGCCTTGACGTCGTTAAAGCCGTCATTCTTAGTCCAGTCAGAAAATAGCTTTGAAGCTGAGGCAGGGGGTAGGGCTGGTGTTGATGCATACACAAAAAAGTCATGGTTATAATAACTTGGAATGGCCTTAATATGAACATCCAAAACATTTCCTTGACTATCCAAAGCTCTGAGTTTTCTAGACTTATTGCCTTGGATTACCCACTCATGTGGTACAGGGAGCTCCCCCGAAATAGTAGCTTGTGCTGCCTCTGGCTTAGTTGGTAACATTGCTACCCATGACTCATCAGGCCCGTATAAAAGAGGCATAGCTCCTTTTTTTGACTGGCGCCTTGTCTAAAGGAGGGGGAGTTATGTCTGATATGACTCGCACATTGGAAGTAGTGAGAGCTGCTGTGCCTGGCACATTGGAAATTGGATTTGACACAAGAAGGGGGTTAGGTATTTTAGCTAAAGCAAAGGATGTAGCCAGAGGTCGCACATTCGTCGACGTCGCGGGAGCTCCCGTACCAACTGTAGGAGTTTCCGGCGTAGGGCCAAAGAACCTATTAAGTGCATTCAATAGTAATCCATCAATCTCTTCTGCCGTTACATACCTAGCCGATGACGAACTCCGTGGAGATTCGACAGTACCCTGAGAGTCGTCTAGAAGGTGACTGGACTCTTCAACCCCCATCTCTGAGACCAGAGATCGTTGTTCTTCATCCGTTAAGTCTGGCCTATCATGGGAAGATCCCGCCGAAGCCGGGACCTCCACATGCTGCCATGTTAAATCTGGGATAGAAGATGGTACATCGGCATCCCGGTGGACGTCAGCCACTACTTGAGTCACAAAGGGATGTGTTCTGTCCTGCCAGGACTGTGAGTATCGCCATACACCTTGGCTGTGGCTGTCACTCGCTTGCGAGCTTGGTATACTCTCCGATTGAGAGCCCTCACCCGAGCCCCCTAGATGTTTATGATAATTAAAAGCTCCCATAGCTCAAGGTTATCACCTTGCAATGCTTTATGTGCTACATTCGTTGAGTAAGTAGCGAGAAGTTGTTTCACTTCTTGTAAAGCCACCGCCGCAGTATTATCTTTCTGAATTAGAACTTTAACACTTAACCCGGGAGCTGCGGGGAGACTCTTAAGAGTTCCCCCGGCGCACTGCGGGGAGACTCTTAAGAGTCAGAGAAAAAAAAAATCAACTTTTGACATCGAAAAAAAAAAAAAAAAAAAAAAAAAAAAAAAAAAAAAAATTTTTTATTTTTTTGGCCCCTGGGCCATGCAAAATCTCAGTCCTCTACCTCCCCTCCTTCCCCACTTTCCTCCTCTCCTTCAGTTATCACCTATTTTCCCTGTTATTCCCTTATTCTGAGGTATATTTTCGTGCTAACATTAGAAATCCGATTGGAGGGTGTGGTCATCACTGATAGCAAGCGAGTGCAAGAGAGAGAGAGAGAGTATCGATCGACTGTGTCTCAGTGGCCTTGGGGGAAATTGGCGGGAAAGCAGATTGCCTCACCCATACATTATACAACTCGCGGGCTATATCTCCGATTTTGACCATCCAAACGCTGTTTTCACTCGTTTTATTGTTGTTTCAGGTTAATACCTTTATAATCAACCCATAATAGGCGCATATGGATAAGTATTAATGCTATTAATGGCACAATGAATATTTTAGTGACGGAAACACCTCAAATACGTCAGCACAGGGGGACGTTTCCAATTACCCCCATGCGCACTTCAGAGGTTAAGAGGTTACAAATAGTGCAATTCTTTGTCACCCATATCCCCCGTGACCGATCTAGGCATTTAACACATTTAATGCAGAGCTTGTGAGCAAAAATAGGGATACCTGAGCACAACGGCGTTGAACATAAAGTAATGAGAGGTTCAAATGCCGACATGACAGAGACTGGGGGAAAACTACCCCGCCCCCGGGAACTACCTGGTCACCTGGCGCAACGCCGGTACTCCGCCCTGGAAAGAGAAATTTCCAGGAATTAATGCTCATAAGGTTACCTCAAAATGGTACAAAACATGTGCCACAAAACCGCCGGTCAACGAACCGTAGCACTCCACCACTACTTTTCGTTTTCCTTTAGCTTCATATTAAAGATTTCAGCATATCTTTACCTGTCCAAAAGATTTAAGCATATCTTCTGAATCCTCATGAAGATGAAACATATCTTTATTAAAGATGAAGTCTTTCAAGTATCCCTTTACACTTGAAACACTAGTAAGATTCAGGCATCTTTTTATCCCATAAAAAGTCTAAGCCTATCTTAATCTCTAATCCGGCTTCTCCCAGAAGCCCTCATAGATCGCCGTCTTGAAGGCCGTGATACCCTATGGTATCAATCAATTGTTTGGCAAATTATCGCGAATTGCAAATCCGTTAATATAACCACCCGAAGGTACAACCGCCGGGTTTTATATGCAATGTCAAACCAATTGTACCTGCCCCAGACCTCTTTGTAAAAAGGTCGCCGGGAGGGAAAGACCAAACAAACAAACAGCATTTTTTCAATGGTTTATTAAAGATTTCAGCATATCTTTACCTGTCCAAAAGATTTAAGCATATCTTCTGAATCCTCAAAAAGATGAAGCATATATTTATTAAAGATGAAGTCTTTCAAGTATCCCATTACACTTGAAACACTAGTAAGATTCAGGCATCTTTTTATCCCATAAAAAGTCTAAGCCTATCTTAATCTCTACTCCGGCTTCTCCCAGAAGCCCTCATAGATTGCCGTCTTGAAGGCCGTGATACCCTATTGTATCAATCAATCGTTTGGCAATTCTAGAAAGGTCCTGGTTCAGAGAAATTGCAGTGCTTATTTTTGAATTTATAAGATCGGATTGGGTGAAAGAATTGGTAAATGTGAAGGAACTGTGGAGTGTTGAGTCATCTGCGTAGGAATGTATTGGATTATGAGTGGTAGATATGAGATCATTGATATGAATGAGGAACAGAATTGGGGCCAAAACTGATCCCTGGGGAACACCAGCATTTATTGAGTGAAATTGAGAATAAAGGCCATCTACCATTACACATATTTTTCTGTTATGAAGATAAGAAGAAATTAGTGGAACTAATGATGCAAGGCCGTAGTGTGACATCTTCGACAATAAGGATTGATGCCAGACTCTATCAAATGCCTTTGATATATCCAGTGCTATTGTATGTGTTTCACCATATGTTGGTCTGTAGCTTGGTTGATTTGATGCGTAAGAAGGCAAAGAATGTCTGCAGTTGATCGACATCGTCTAAAACCATATTGCCTATCACTGATAAATTTATTATTCTCAAGATGCTTAATTATGTGATTATTTAATATAATTTCAAAGACTTTACCAAGAGTGGAAGTTATAGCTATTGGTCTGTAGTTTGATGGATCTGAAGAGGCACCTTTTTAGGAACTGGATGGATGTTTGCTTCTTTCCAGGGTACTGGGAAGCATGAGGTATGAGTACATAGACGGAAAAATTTTGCCAATACAGGAGCGAGCACCAAGGAGCAATTCTTAAGTATTATTGGAGGAATTTCATCTGGACCAGGAGCCTTATCTACTGAGAGATTCTGCAAAATAGTTTTGACATGTCTGGTGTGGATCTAAGTGAGGGAATTTCAGGCGAATTAAAATTAAGTACAGGGACATCTTGATTTCTTTCATCTAAGGTTGAGTTGGTGGAGACAATATCCGCAAGAAGGTTAGCTTTACCTCGTGGGTCACTTACAAGATTGCCAGTCGGAGATTTTAATGGTGGAATGGATGAAGCAGTTGTGAAGTTGGATTTGAATGAGTTAAGAGTAGACCAAAATATTTTGTTATCATTTGGATTATTTAGAAGTTTATTTGCCTGCTTGTGGAGAAAGTTTGATTTAGTTAGGTTTAATACAGTTTTCGCATGATTTCTGATGTTTCTAAAGTAATTAAAGGCTTCATGTGTTTTTGATCTTGTGTATGCATTGTAGGCTATTGCTTTTTGTTCAGTTACTCTAGCACAATTATGGTCAAACCATTTAGGTGAATTAGATCTTTTAATGTACTTTTGATGAGGAATAAAAGTTTCCATTCCAATTTTTACAAAATCTTGTATGTGGCTCAAGGTGGAGTGTGCATCATTAGAAAAGAAAGAGGTCCAGGGAATATCAATAAAGAAACCTTGAAGACCCTCCCAGTCTGCCCTATCGTAATGCCATTTAGTCACCAAAACAGGTTCAGAGTGGAGGTGTGGTAGGTGATAGACAGGTGGCCTGTATCAGACAGTGATCAGAAGATCCAAGCGGGGACCTCACTGTAACATCATAATTTTCTGAATTGGTTGTTAAAAATAAGTCCAGTAGGTGGGAATTATGATTAGGATTATCTGGTACACGGGTGGGTTGGTTGACTAGTTGAGTGAGATTAAATGAGTCTGCAAATAGCTCACATTCAAGACCAGCATCATCAGTCCTGGCTGAATGAGTGAGCCATTCAACATTATGGACATTAAAATCACCCAACACAGTGATTTCAGAAGAAGCATTTAAGTTGAGGACACTGAGTTGTGAGGACAGAGAATCAAAAAGACTTTGCTCTGGAGGAGTATTTGGGGAACGGTAGATGCAACATATGTATTTAAATTTCTATCTATCTATCTATCTACTGTATATGCTCAGTCCCAATCCCCATTTTGGGGGTAGCCGACTCAAGACAGAGCAAGAACAGGGAAAACACAAAAACAACATAAAACAAAATATAAACACAGATAAAAAACACAAACTCACACACATCCAGGTCACCCAGGAGAAGACCCAGAGACCAGGGTTACCAAGGTCGCTCCAGCACTCCCCCGGCCCCTGACCACCCGGAGAGGTTCCGATCTCGGCAGGCAGACATGCAGCGGAGCCAAAGCCACAAGCCCTCCCACCACACTTCCAGGCACACCCTTCATATTAATCGTCCCCCCAGGCCAGGCGCCTGATGGACTATTATCTAGTCGAACTTGCGCCCGACCCCTTACTCCAAATGACCACGTGTTCACTCAACTATTCACAAGCATTCTCCATTCACTCCTGTCCACCACCACTTCCCCTGCCTGATCTATAGTCATTCCTCTATCATCCAAAGCCTTTCTTACACAGTCTCTCCATCTCAATGGGGGTCTTCCTGCCCTTCTATCTCCCCTTGTACCTGACTCACATATTCTCTTTGTAAGCCTTTCATCTCCCATTCGTTCAACATGACCATACCAGCTCAGCACCCTTCTGTCCACTCTGGCTGACAAATGTTCCTGCTGCCCCACTCTCCTACGTATCTCTTCATTCCTCAATCTGTCTCTACGAGTAACTCCACACATACTCCTCAAGCAGCTCATCTCCATCACATCCAGCCCTCTTTTCTCCTTTTTCTTCAGAGCCCATGTCTCAGCCCCATACATCACTGTTGGCACAACAATTCCTTGATACAGTGCACTTTTTACTTTCACTCCGAGATTTCTTGTCTTCCACATTTTTTTTTTTTTTTTTTTTTTTTTTTTTTTCTATATTCCAACTACTCCCTCTCGGGCATAGGCTGAGAGCCTGTACATGCCACCGCTCAACACGGTGAAGCCCGTGAGGTCTTGTTCCAGCCTGGGGAGTGAGACATGTGAAGCATCCATCATGGCTCGAAGCAGCTCCATCTCTGAAGCGGCCGGTTGCTTCGCTCAAGTGCTTCACCGTCTCACCCTCCAGACTCAGACCCTCACTCTCAGAACGCCACCTATTGAGCAGTGAACTCACTAGGCATTGTCCCCCTGTAACATATTTTGAATATGGGAATATTCATACAGTGTTATTTAATCAGGGAACAATGAGGGTATTTTTTTGGCATTTCGGTGGGCTTTGTGGTAATGCACTGATACTAGGTACAGCACAAATTCAATCCCAATAATATCTTCCCATTGACATATCGGGATTTGAACCCGGGTCCATTGGATTACCAATCCAGTGGCATGACCACTCCACCACACCTCCCCTATACATACTTCCCATTGCTCCGAAAACCTTCCTTCCTTCACACACTCTCTGTTTTACCTCCACTTCCATACCTCCACTCCTGCTTATCGTTCCTCCTAGATATTTAAAACACTCTACTTGTTCCAATATTTCCCCATCCAGCCTCACATCTAGATTCACCCTATGCTCTCCCCTATTACACACCATTACTTTACTTTTATTGACGTTCACCTTCAGTTTCCTCCTTCCACAAACCACACCAAATTCTTTGACTACCCGCTGCAGTTTCTCATCAGAATCCGCCACCAATGCTGTGTCATCAGCGAACAGCAACTGATTCAACTCCCAATCTCTACCATTCTTTCCTACTAAACCCAATCCTCTTCCCATAGTTCTCCTTTTCACCTCCCTCACCACACCATCCATAAACATATTAAACAGCCATGGTGACATTACACAACCCTGTCGCAAACCTACCTTTACCTCAAACCATTCACTCAACTCACCATTTCCATCACCATCACCATTTAAATTTACCAGCAGAAATTAATTTGTATATAGAATAACCAAAATAGGGACAATTGAAACTAGTAACCTCCTCCAGGGCAATTTCAGATTTTGCGAAGCAACATACACCTCCTTTAGGTCTGAAATTTTGGAGCAGTTGATAACCTGGAAAATTAAATCTAGATGTGTCAGATGTGGATGTTACTTGAGTCTCTGTAAAAAAAAAAGGAGAGTAGGGGATTCTGCTTGAAGAAATTGGTGTACAGAATTGATGTTAGAGTGAAGTCCCCTTATATTGCTAAAGAAAAAGCTGCACCGACGAGCAGCTTTGGGACGTTGCAATGCTCTTGACACAGTCACATGATGACGACTGGGAGGGCCCTGTGTCAATGACCCAACCCTGCCGGGGGTGGATATCCGAGGGACCACCAGGTTTGCTCTTAACAATTGTACTTCCATATTTATTGGGTAAGGTGTATGGTGTTACATGTATGATATGTAGTGGGAAGAGTAGTGTTTTATGGATATAGGATAGCGATGTAGGGCAATGTCGTGAAGTTGGATGTGTATGTTATATAAAGAGGGTTTTCCTGATACCCCTGATGTGTGAGGCATAAAGATGTGTATCCAGCTACCAAGGCCTGGGAGAGAAAATGGAATTCAGGCTATTCCCTGAGTCTCCCGAAACCTTGGCGGTAGTACTTCCCTGGGCGGGGCTGCCTACCCCTACTACCTTACCTATGTTAAGTTCTTCCCTCCGAATCTTGCAAGGGGTCTAAAATACCACAGGAACGAAAATCCTGAGAGCGAAAGCCCCACCCCCTAACGAGCCACAGGAACGAAAATCCTGAGAGCGAAAACTCCCCAGGCCCACTTAGGGTCAACCTTTCCTGGTGCCTGGCGCGGGGCTCGAACCTCTGAAGGGAGTTTAACCCTCCTAAAAACCCACAGGTTTTGAGATGCCTTGGGTGGGGTTCGAACCCTGGTTAGTAACCATATCCTCCATAGGTCAACCAGGCCCGCGCGCTAACCCACTGTACTAGTACTACCACGGACGTACAAAAGTATAGTAACCTTAGTCCGATTTGTAAGAACCATAGTCTCGTGGTGTTTCACGTGATGAGTTTATTGGACTTCCCATCAACGACTATTTTACACTATACCTGACGTCAACTCGGGTAGTACATTATTGGGGTTGCGGAATATTTTCGAGGGCATTACATAAAATTATATACTCCTTGATACTGGTGGTGTAGGAATGTCAGTATGGTCAGTACTATATACAGTACAGTAGGTGAGTTGGGACCATGGAGGTATGATATAAGGAGGCGGCATGTGCCTATCTCCCCATACACTCAGACTGACGCCGGTGGGTGGAGCTTATCGGCCCGGTGGGCGGGGCTTATTCACAGGAGATTGACTCAAAACATTGGTATCTCCCCTTCGAGTTACTGCAATTTGTCCCTTGTTTTTGCCTTATCAGACAAAGAAATGTATACATTTGGATGTATTTAAAGAACAGAAAGCTTTGTTTTTTTATTTGCTACAAGTATATGTGTTTCAATAGGATATGTTATATAACCATAGACCATAGTGTATAGCTATGTAGGCCTAGATATAACCATGCATGGTGGAGTACATAAAAAATAACCACAATGTCAGCTCTTTTACAGTAAAATAATCAATATAAATCAAGTTCCAGGAAATAAATAAAACTGTTTCATAATAATAACATAACATAACACATTTTACCTATATTTACATTCCCTCGAATTGTATTAGCTTTGTGTACTCTTGGCGACTTTTACTTCGCTTTTTATGTATTACATTTGCAGTATATTGTTTCCCTGCATAGTGATATCTAACCTGGATGTACTTTTCTGTGATGGCTTTTATTAGAAAAACTAGGTGATTTTCCAATGGCCCTAGTTCTTTCATATGCTTATCTAGATTTGAAAAAATGGGTTTATTCAAGTATGTTTCTAGAACTGATTGTAAAAGTTGATGACAAGTTATTCTTGAAAGATTTTCCTACCAAAAAAAAAATAATAAAATAAAAAACACAGATTCAAAACTACGCGCAAAAAGTGGCCTACATGGCAATAAGGAAAAGAAATACCACCTAGCCTAACCTAGGTTAGATTAACCTAGCCTAACCTAGGCTAGATTAACCTAGCCAAACCTAGTTTGTATATATGAAACCTAGGTTGATTACAGATTAGATCATATTAACCTACCCTCACTAACCTATCTTAACCAAGTTTAAGTTAGGTTAAAAAACTGTGATTTTGTTGCTTTTTGCAAGCTTTTTCGGCAAGAGTTGTGTTATCGGGCATACCACTACCGACACACAGCATAACTAGGCTATAACTCATCTCTAAAACATTAACCTAACCAAACTACCTTCTTTCTTCTTCTTCTTCTTCTTTAGAACCCGCCCGCAGACCGTGCAGATCCACAGGGCTGACCTTTGTATCGGTACTGGCTCAGAAACGTTAGTAGGAGGGAAAGTTTAGAGTAGAAGGATAGTTTAAGAAACAGTTTTTTTTTTGTATAACCCCCCCCCCCCATTTATCTTCCTCCACATTTTCTCCAACATCCTCTTCACCATCTCCATGTCTTGTGTTTCCATCTCCTGTGTTAACCCCAAATTCCCCAATAGCGCCCCTACCCCTCTATCAATTCTCTCTGCTTAATCTCCTCCCATCCCCTCTCCCCAACTCTATTCCTCATGTACCTCTCCAATTCGTCTCTCTCCTCATTATATCTTGTACATTCCGTTATTATGTGTTCTACATCCTCCACTATTGGGTCTCCTCCCACTTCACATTGACTGCAGTGCGGTCCCACTCCATTCCATCTCCTTGTTCTCTCATTCGTTTCTAGCGATCCTGTTCTTGCATTAAATAGAAGTTTCGATCCCTATCCTCCATCATAGTATAGTTCTCTAGCTGGTGTTTCCTTCTCTCTATAATATGCCAGTGTGGCTTTATTTTCTACCCCCTCCCTCCACTTTCTTCTCCCCTCCTCCTTTATCCCTTTCTCTATCTCTCTGACACATCCCCTCCCATTTTCTAGTATGACCCACTCCTCTCTCTCTCATTTCGTTTTCTAAATTCCCCTCCCACCCGGTCCTGTTTTATATTTATCCTCCCCAATCTTTTTTTGCACTCTCTGTTCCATTTACTTTGCTCGTTCGCCCATCTGTATACCTTCCCCGGCCACCTATCTTCCTCCATCCCCTCTAGCCTCACTTTGTACTTCCCTTTCGCTTTCCCAATCCTTTCCTCAAACGTACTCCACCCCATCTCCCCTCGGATTGCTTCTTGTGCTACGTATTTATTTGCCCCCAATCCTGTCCTCCCGATTTTATTCTGTACCGTTTCTAATTTCTTTTCTTCGTTTCCGCCTCTGTTGTTTCTACCACCTCTAAGCCGTACATTATTGCAGGTACTCCTAATCCTTTCCACAGCCCTCGCACTATTTCATAGCTATTCGCTCTTAGCCTTGTCGTGCTCCATAGTCTCCCATTCCATTGTTGCATTTGTCCAACCTTTTCACTTTTCGCCTTCTCAAACCCTTTCTCCGTGATCGTTACCCCCAGATATTTATACTCCCTTGTCTTCTTCATTCTGTTTCCTTCCAGTGTCCATTCCTCGTCCTCTTGAAGCTCTCCATTCATTTTCATCACCTGGCTCTTTTCTTTACTAAATCTTACTTCAAGTTCCTCCCCGAATCTCGTTGCTTCCTCTAGTAGTCTCTGCAACCCTCCTCCCGTTTCTGCCATCAGAACTACGTCGTCAGCAAACAGCAGTACCCCCAGTCTTTCCTTGTTTATCTGAATCCCCTCCCCCACTCTTTTTATCCTCTGTGTCATTTCTTCCATATATAACGCAAATAATAACGGCGATAATACGCACCCCTGCCTTACCCCCCTCTTGCTTTCTAGCCATCCCGTTTCTATATTTCCTAGCGCGTACTTCGCTTTTGTTCCTTGGTACATCGATGTTATGATGTTTATATACTTTTCTGGTATTCCACTCCTTGCCATTATTTTCCACAGCAGTTCCCTGTTTACTCTATCATAGGCTTTCTCTATATCCAGGAATGCACAGTAACCCATTTTTTTCTCTCTTTTCATTTTCCCCATCACTTCGCTTAGTATATAGATATTATCTGTCCCCCTCCTGTCTCTTCTGAACCCATTTTGCTCATCACTTATTATTCCGTTTCCCTCTATGGCTCTATTCATCCTTTCCTTCAATATCCCGCAGAAGAGTTTCCCTATTGTGTTTGTCACTGTCACTGGCCTGTAGCTTTTCATTTCCTTCTTACTCTTGTACCCTCCCTTGTGCAATAGTGTTACTCTCGCTTCATTCCATCTTTCTGGTACTCTCTCATTTCCCATTACCTCATTAAACATTTTCTTCAGTCTTCTTGCCATTTCTTCCCCCCCCCCCCCCCCCTCTATGTACATTTCATTTGGTATCCCATCCGGGCCGGTCGCCTTTCCCTTTTTTAGTGCTTTGATCCCTCTTCTTACTTCTTCTATTGTGAGCTCCCTTTCCATTTCCATCTTATCCTGTTCTGGTAGCCTTCTCTCTCTCATTTCCAAGTTCCATTCCCTCCCCTCCCCTTGTTCATTTACTCCCCCTATTTCCTCCCAGTATCGCTTTATTTCAATCTTTATTTCTTCTTCTGTCTTTATTATTCTATCTCCCACTATTAGTTCCACGCTTTCTTCCTCTCTACCGGTCTCACCTCTTAACATCCTATACCACTCCTTTTGGCCCTCTTTCCCCTTGCTTCTGATCTTTTCTACTTCTTCTTTCTCGTGTTTTATCATTGCCTCTTGTATTAGTATTTTTACCTTCTTCCTTTTCTCCTCGTATGCCCGTACCGCTTGTCTTTCTTCTAGTTCCCTCTCTCTCCGCCTTCCCTCCTATTTCTCTCTATCATCCTTCTCCTTTCTCTGTTCGCATCCCTTCTTTCACTTCTTGCTTGTTTTATTTCCCCATTCCACCATGGTTTTTGTTTTCTTTTTCCTGTCCATCTTCTTATTCTTCCTATACTCCTTTCTGCCGCTCTGTTTATGTCCATCATCAACTCTCCGTCCATTTCTTCTATGCTCCCCTCTCTTCTTTCCCCTATTTCTTCCAGGTAACCTCTGTATTCTACCCATCTTTCACTTTTTAGATTCCATCTATTAATCTTCCATCTCGTGTTTCCTTTGCTTTTCCATTCCTTTGTGTAGTTTATCACCATGAGTCTGTGGTCGCTTTGTATCCCTACTTCATTTTCTTCATCTATCCACATGTTTTGGATCTCTTCCCTTGCTCTTCCATTCGCTAGTATGAAGTCTATCGCCGATCTTTGGCCTTCTCTGTGTCTTACCCATGTCGCCTTCCCCTCTCCCATTGTTTGGTTCAGTATTTCCATGTCATTTTCTTCCGCAAATTGGATCAAGGCTTCTCCATTCCCATTTATCCTCTCCCCTAGTATCCCTATATGTGCATTCATGTTTCCCATTATAATTATCTCCTCTTCCTCCCTACCCCTTATCATTGTAATAATGTAGAATAGGTTAGGTTAGGTTCTTTAGTTAGGTTAAGTGTTTATAGATGATTTATGCTGTATGTCCGTGGTGGTACGCCCGATAAGACAACCCTTACCGCTCTTTTTCCCCACAAATTCCCTCTTCATAGCCTTGCCGACTAGGGGGGGCCTTGGTATTGAGTGAATAATAATAGATAAATATTAATCTCAGCTAGTTTTCATTATCACCGAAGGATAGATATGAAGACAGACTATAAAACGAATGATATTAAATATTGGTGAAAGAGCTGTTGGTCCCCAAAAAGTAACATTTACCGTAGGCCTATCCTGTAGCTTACCAAATGTTATGCCAGGTTTTTACTGGGGTTTAATTGGTTTTGATCAAGTGGGCTCTTCCTAACTGGAGAAGTTATATTGTTTTACCACAGACACAGAAAGACAATAGAGGATAATTATCACAAGACGTGTATTCATATTCCGTTTATTTGCACAAGAATATCGCATACGTAAAAGCTAGAACAATAATGGTCAAGAACAAAACAATTAAAGTGAACGAACGAGGCTCCACTACGTCTGACTCGCAAGACTGGATTATTCTATGCTATATCCAAGTAAGTATTAGGGACCGCTTTCTAACTGAAAGATTACACTTGTCCTGTATTTGTTTCAGAGTTAAGATCGAGTAGCACTCCTTTCAATCGAGGATTTACACTTGTGCTTAGAAAGGTTATATAGTAATTATATGTGAACTTGAGGTATTTACCTGCGTAGAGTTGTTCTGGAATTTGGGAGCTAAACGTAATTATTTTCCTGAGGTTAAATCACTGTGGTGCTTACGCATAAGTTAACTTGAATTTATTTGTTATTAATTTTAGCAGAATTATTATCAGTACTTCCCTAATTTCTTTGAGTTTCACTAGAGCTTCCTTTCTCTCGCTTTTATATACGTGCGTAGTATCCGATGTTTCCAGAATACCTTTTATCATATACGCAGTAGATATATTTTAATTACTTTCACTTTCGATCTTTATATACTTTCTCTCTGACAACACGCCAAGTATAATTTCTTTTCACAGTTAGATCTTCTATAACTTTTACGGTATAATAACTTCACTTTTGATGTGTAGAATAATTAATCCAATGGGTGTAGAATTAGTAATCCAATCTGGGGTAGATCCGCTGGCCGTGGGGTTGTCCTGACGCCACTGGGTTCCCACAGTGTAACTCGAGCACTTTGGTTTGGGACCTTAAATAACTAAATTGCCTAGCCCAAGCCGTGACAAAATAGCATCGAGCGAACGCAGGAGTGAACTCCTGTCTACTCTGGTCTTTATAAGTACTTTGATGAATTTCTTGTGGTTTGGTCTATCCTGGATAAAGCTAATTAGTACCTGACTGTCTGCTTATATCCACAATAGCGCCGGGGTTGAGGTAGGCCGAGAATATTAGATTACTTCACCCAGAAGGCTCTAATAAACCAGCTTGTTGATACCCACTAAAAAGAATTAGTATAATGGGTGACTACAGTCTCGTAATTGTGTCTACGCCTTGCGATCAACTGAACCAACTCTTCAACTGTGTCCTCAACTTTCGAATCTGTCCTTTTACCCGGGGTGTCAAGAACAGCTCTAGATTGAGATGTCGATCCTAAAATATTCCGTCATAGTCATACCGTTTCTCAGGGCCTCGGGGGTGATATGGTTGAGCATCAGAAAGGCACCTAGGGGTAGGATGTTGTAGGGTGGTTAGTTCCTTGTGGCTTGGAGAGGGGTGATATACTTATTTACTTATAGTGCCATTTCTTGATTAATTTCTCTTCTTCGCTTTTCTTCTTCTGTTGGACTTTGGAATTGGTTATGTTGATGGATAAGTTGTTTCCTGGTGTTAGAGGGCGTGTCATCTCGATGGTAGTAACTCGTGTTGTCTGGGGGCGGTTGTGTCCTTTTTAACTCTGGGGTGAGGTGATATAATATGATATTGTCTTCTGATTTGGTCTGGGGCTGTTATGTGTTTTACAGGCTGGAGGTAGATGGAGTGGACAGTGGTTGCAAGTTTGTAGGTTTGGGGTGTTGCAGGAGAAGTGTAATATTGGCGAGAACTGATCACATGTTATCTTCTGCCCTGCACAGGTATATAATTGTTATCCTTGAGTCTTTGAGTCGACGTTTTCTCTGATGCGGGAGAGGTGTGGTAGAGAGAGAAAACGACTTGTGGTGGTGAATGCTTGGGTAACTGTTTCTCTGTTATTGGTAGAGGTGGTGGTGAGCAGCTATAGGTCTTGGTATGTTGGCTGTGGTGGTGAATATGTTTTTCTGTTATTTCACCAATATGCAAGCTACTCGGTTTCGTCTTTTTAACACCCTGTACTTAAGAGTAAAGCTACTTAACCTCTGAAGTGCGCATGGGGGTAATTGGAAACGTCCCCCTGTGCTGACGTATTTGAGGTGTTTCCGTCACTAAAATATTCATTGTGCCATTAATAGCATTAATATTTATCCATATGCGCCTATTATGGGTTGATTATAAAGGTATTAACCTGAAACAACAATAAAACGAGTGAAAACAGCGTTTGGATGGTCAGATTCGGAGATATAGCCCGCGAGTTGTATAATGTATGGGTGAGGCAATCTGCTTTCCCGCCAATTTCCCCCAAGGCCACTGAGACACAGTCGATCGATACTCTCTCTCTCTCTCTTGCACTCGCTTGCTATCAGTGATGACCACACCCTCCAATCGGATTTCTAATGTTAGCACGAAAATATACCTCAGAATAAGGGAATAACAGGGAAAATAGGTGATAACTGAAGGAGAGGAGGAAAGTGGGGAAGGAGGGGAGGTAGAGGACTGAGATTTTGCATGGCCCAGGGGCCAAAAAAAAATAAAAAAATAAAAAAAAAAAAATATAAAAAAATATTTTTTTTTCGATGTCAAAAGTTGATTTTTATTTTCTCTGACTCTTAAGAGTCTTCCCGCAGTGCGCCGGGGGAACTCTTAAGAGTCTCCCCGCAGCTCCCGGGTTAATTCAGTGTTTCACTATCACCGTGGTGTTTGTTTACAGGTTCCATTTGTGTCAATATAGCCTACTTTCTATTCAAATACTCATGCGAGGGGGATACAATGCGGTAGGTAATTTGTTTCACTTCATACACGTATACTCTCACCCAATTTACTTAATTTATTTGACGTTTTTCTTGTTATTTGCTTCACCACTTACCTGTGGAATGTTATAGAGGCACTACGCTCCCTTTGCGTGCATCCATAGGCTGAACAAGCTGGCATTGTGTGACTTTGTGTCTAAAAATCAAGACATCACAACATCAGCTGATCCAATGTTTTGAGTCAAAGGGGGGTAGGGAGATAGCGGACCAATAGCGTGCTAGCGTCAGGGCTGTGACGTCATGTCGCCTCCTTATATCATACCTCCATGGTTGGGACCATTTTTCTTCGTAATTTCCTACTTTACCTTCCTGACCAAACCTCTACTCTCCTCCCCTTCCCCCACTAGGGAAAAAAAAAAAAAAAAAAAAAAAAGAGGGACCAGTCACATCAGGGAGTGCCGCTACAAAGGCAATACTTCCACCATCAAACTGAACTGAACTGAATCGAACCGAACTGTGGCAAGAACTCGCCAATTGACGAACTTAGCCCCCCTGATACTACTCTCCTTGACGCGGTTGGGGGGCTTCAGTGACTAATTTTGAGTAGTTTTCATTCCTCATTCTATGATTTTCCCCTTCTATTCTTACTCTGTCCCATCTAAACGCCTGTGCAGTAATCTGGAGACAACCCTCCAAGCAAACTGCACATTTAAACAATAAGAAGAAGAAGAAGACGAACTTACTGCAAGTTGCCGCTAGGCTATATCATGATACCGTACGTATGAGCTAAAATGCCTTTATCTCGGTGCATGCAGCATGTCTTACCCCACTGCCGTAACAGAGTTACATATACTTCTCCCGTTTTGACGTAGACCATCTGTGGTCTCTGAAATGTAAAGCGTCGCTATAGCCTAGGCTATTTTGGTGAGTTTTGTACAGTCTGTTATCTTGGTGAGACTTGAGTGTTACTTCTGAAAGACTTACTTTTGAAAGTTAGTTAGGCCTAGGGCCTTTAGCCTATAGCTGCCTAATTAAGGAATATAATTGGTCAATATAAAGATCTTGTAATTAAATTGCTAAACAAAAAAATCTTTTGTGTTTAGGCCTAGGCCTATCTAGCCTCTAGGCCTAGTTTAGAGTTGTGTAAGGGTGTTTTGATGTGTGATAATACTAGGAAATGCATATTTAGCATAGGCCTACCCATTAAACAACAATCTAAAAACCGCCCCTCCACTCGCGAAAAATAACTAGGCAAGAATGTAGGGTTAATATACAGGAGACGCAACAACGTGTTTTTCAGGTATTTTTTTTGGAATTTTGATTTTGTTTTTGGTGTTTTAGTCTAATCTAGTGATGAAATTGAATGGGAATTAAGCATTTACCCATTATCCATCAATCTAAAGACACGCCCCCCGATAGTGGGGAGGGCTATGAAGATCAGGGAAATTGAGGGGTAAAAAGCGTATAGAACACTATAGAACACGATAATACACATTTGTAACCCAAATTTGGCTCGGGTTTGTTCAATTTCCAGACCCATAAAACCTGATTTTTTGAAAACCCAAGCCAAGTTTTGACGAAACTTGGCTCGGATTTAACAAATGTAAAAATGAAAAAAACACAGTAATCTTGGTAAAATATTGGCTCGGGTTTTGTCAATTTCCAGACCCATAAAACCTGACTTTTTGAAAACCCGAGCCAAGTTTTGACGAAACTTGGCTCGGATTTAACTAATTTAAAAATGAAAATAACACAGTAACCTTATTAACATGTTGGCTCGGGTTTTGTAAATTTCCATACCCATATAACCCGACATTTCGAAAACACGAGCCAAGGCTCGGATTTTACTAATGTTCATGTTAAAATTACACAGTAACCCTAATAAAATCTTTGTTTGGGTTTTCATAAGGTTAACATTACCCTAACCTAACGAAGTAAGAATGGGGTTAACATTAGCCTAACCTAACAACCTTACCTAACCTAACCTAGTAAGAATGGGGTTAACATTAGCCTAACCTAACAACCTTACCTAACCTAGTAAGAATGGGGTTAACATTAGCCTAACCTAACAACCTTACCTAACCTAACCTAGTAAGAATGGGGTTAACATTAGCCTAACCTAACAACCTTACCTAACCTAACCTAGTAAGAATGGGGTTAACATTAGCCTAACCTAACAACCTTACCTAACCTAACCTAGTAAGAATGGGGTTAACATTAGCCTAACCTAACAACCTTACCTAACCTAACCTAGTAAGAATGGGGTTAACATTAGCCTAACCTAACAACCTTACCTAACCTAACCTAGTATTATTGGTGGGGGCTGCCGCCCCCACACCCCCGCTGGTTGGGTACTGGCTGAAAAACTTGTTGTTTTACAGTAGGCCTATGTATTTTATGTTATTTTTGTTCTCCCTTATAATACATTTCAGCTCTTAATGACATATATAGCAATGATGTATAGCCTATGCTCTACCGGACCTATTAGGCCTAAAAAGATCGATGGGCTAACTGTCGGTCCAAAACATCAGTATGGTAAGCAACTAGCCCTTGCATGCCAGTTTAATCCTATGCGAAAAAATCTTTTACTTTATGTTACTTTGCGATGACCCATTAAGATTCCCTAGCTAGCTGTGGTCCGGCTCCTTTATGTTGTCCCAACCAACCAACTAACCTTAATGAACAGAGAAGGTACTGGGCTGCCTGGCTGGCCGCTGGAGGCTCGATCACCACTCATCTTGGTCAACAGCTGGTGGATTTTTGTTTCGAATTTTTCCATGTAAAACAAGTGTATGTGCATTTCAAAACCAGCTGTCCTCGTCAGCTGTATTTGGAACACTGGTTATTGCACTTTGGACAGTTTACACTTATTGGAAGGCGAAAAGGTCTTAAGCAGCCTCAGTGTTTTTTAAAGACGGTGGAAAAAGCTTTGATCGGCTCACACCCTCTACACAAGCTGGCCAGAGTCAAACTGACAGCTTATATCCTGGGCCACCTGTTTTCCAAATCATGGCATCACCTGATTGTTCGATAGACATCACGTGTCAGTGAACTCGAGTACTCTTGGCATGAATTAGGTAGGGTGATTACTTTGGCTACGACGCCACCAGTATAGTTCATTGCATTCGCCACCAGATGTCTCAGTTGTTGACTGACAGTCACGAAAAAGAAGTCTCCCAGATGAAGACGAAAAAGAAGAAGTGTAAACAAACCCTTAAAACGTAAATATCCACATAATATGTATTATGTTAGTTTCCCGGGAATGACACCTACATCAACAATTTGGAGAAAAATCGCTTAATCACAAGCTATTGAGCTTATTTTTTTACCAATATTGTAGCGCCTCCTGTATATTGACCGAATGTAGTTACCGGGTGTACCGCCCGTCTTGTTTACACTACGCGGACGCTCACCATCATGTTCCTGTCTATTTTGACTGCCTTTGGATACAAAAATACATTACCCTAACCAAACAACCTAACCTAATCTAACCTAGTTTCGGAAAAATGTTATTTTAATACCACAAATTTTCCGAGTGTTTTTTATAAACAAAATTGGTCATTTGCATCAATATATAGTGTTTGTAATTAATTAGAAATCTCGGGAAAACCTATTTTCCCCATTAGGCCTATCGATCGATGTTGAGACACGCTCGCTCCCCATAGTGATTTGAAAAGACTCGCAGCCTTAGGCTATTTGAGAGTTTTTTTGGCCAATTTTTTTGGGCAATGGTAGTTTTGATGCTAGCCTATTAGTTATAATTCCACTGTGGGAGAAACCCTATATAGGCCTAACCGCATTATCCAACAATCTTAAGATAACTCCCCCCGATAGTGGGGAGGGCTATGAATATCAGGGAAAATGTGGGGTTAAAGTAATATAGTAAAATAATGAAGAATAGGAATGTGTGAAATGCCAAAAATGCCACTTTTCCGAAATCCGAGCCAAGTTTTGTCGAAACTTGGCTCGGATTTTCAATAATTTCAGAGACTCAAAAGAGCATTTTCTAAAAATCCGAGCCAAGTTTTATCGAAACTTGGCTCGGATTTTGCATAATTTCAGACACTGAAAAGAGCATTTTCTAAAAATCCGAGCCAAGTTTTGTCGAAAGTTGGCTCGGATTTTCAATAATTTCAGAGACTCAAAAGATCATTTTCTAAAAATCCGAGCCAAGTTTTGTCGAAACTTGACTCGGATTTTGCATAATTTCAGACACTCAAAAGAGCATTTTCTAAAAATCCGAGCCAAGTTTTGTCGAAAGTTGGCTCGGATTGTCCATAATTTCAGAGACTCAAAAGAGCATTTTCTAAATATCCGAGCCAAGTTGTGTCCAAAGTTGGCTCGGATTTCCATAATTTCATAGGCCTAGACACAAAAGGTAACTTTGAAAATATGCAAGCAAAGTTTTGTCCAAAGTTGGCTCGGATTTTGCATTAATATCAGAGACACAAAGGGTCACTTTTTATGGTAACATTCAAGGAGATTACACCAGGACTCTTCTTCCCTCTGACCAGGTATAGGCTATCCTAGTGTTTACTATCGTATACCCCTTTGAAAGGACATTAGCCTAACCTAACAACCTTACCTAACCTAACCTAGTATTATGGGTGCCTAGGCTATAGCCCTTTGAAAGGACATTAGCCTAACCTAACCTAGTATTATGGGTGCCTATACCCCTTTGAAAGGACATTAGCCTAACCTAACAACCTTACCTAACCTAACCTAACCTAGTATTATGGGTGGGGGCTGCCGCCCCCACATCCCCGCTATTTGACATCTTTTTGGTATTATGGATGCCTATACCCCTTTGAAAGGACATTAGCCTAACCTAACAACCTTACCTAACCTAACCTAACCTAACCTAACCTAGTAACCACACCCCCGCTATAATCGCTATTTGACATCTTTAGACATATTTTTGGTGTATTAATACCAGTCAACTAACGTACTGAGGCCAACATCGCACTGAAGGACTACATTTTGATAAGGTAATTTGTTTATGCAGAACCAATACACAATATTGAGGACTTGGGAATGGGGATGTGGGCATTTTCAAAGAATGTGTCTTTCACAGCACTAACATTATACCTACATCGTGATTTCCTGAGTGCATGGTGAACGTATTCTTTATTCCGTTTGTCACATCTAAACTTCTTTTGTTGTCTATTTTCACTCACTTGCAATTCACTGCCACATGTACTACACTTACCAGTTGCAAAGACTAACTTATGCTGAACAAGAAAATCCCATGTAGCTTCCGTGGTTCGCAAAATATCCCCCAATTTCTGACAGGAGAGACTACAACCTGCACAAGCGGCCATGACAGTTACAAATCTGCCGGGCTGTTTGACGTTTCTGTCAGCTGAGAGAAGGAATGGCAACAATATGCGCCGATTCGTGCGCAAGAGCAAATATATGTAATAATACTAAAACTACAAGGGAAATGGGAAAGAAAAATGCCAGAAAGGATTGAACAAATACCGGGAAAACTATGAAACATAAATACAAGCACAATGTAATGTTGCAAATGTGTATATTAGACATACAGTAACATCTTTGTAGAACATAACACTTTACCGTAGCGAGTGTACTCCATTGCGAACACGTCCGTAGCGGAGCTCTCAAGATTGCGGGAGTGAAGAAGAAGAGTTTGTTTACACGCGGGACTCTATTTTTATCGACATAATCGAGAGTTACAAAACTTATCAAAACTATTCTACCACAACGGAATCTATGTGAGTATATTATAAGGATTCCATAGAGCTTCACTTTCCCTAATAAATTATGTATAATAACGCTGCGAGTCTATTCGGGATAATTATCGAAAAGACATTAGACTAACCTAACAACCTTACCTAACCTAACCTAGTATTATGGGTGGGGGCTGCCGCCCCCACACCCCCGCTGGTTGAGTACTAATCCCTTAATAAAAAAAAAAAAATTGGCTGTCGATTATACGAAGTTGAAAAAAAAGTCGAAGAAGTCTATGGTGTTTACTCTGCAATTTTCAGCTTGATTGTACATTGATAACGGGAAAGTACCGTATTGACAACCTTGTTACGAAAATTAAATTTTAGTACCATACTTTTATATTAGGCTTTTACGAGGGTTTAACACATTTTCATATGATCTTTAGAGCTATCGATGACTGAAAGTACCGTATTGACAACCTTGTTACGAAAAAGAAATTTTAGTACCATACTTTTTTATTAGGTTTTGCCGAGGGTTAAAACAAATTTTATTATGATCTTTAGAGCATATAGATTCAATATTTATCTTCAAATATATCAACAAAATTTGTGGTATTAAAATAACATTGAACCCTAGTTTCCTAGTAGCCTAGTCTATTATAGATTTATAAGTAGGCTAGGCCTATTTATTTTATTATAGGCCTAGGCTAAGTATTTATAGATGATTTTTGTTGTAGGCCTAACCTATGTCGGTAGTGGTACACCCGGTAACTACATCCATCCCAATAACTATTTTGCCATAGGCTAACTGTTTGCCGTGGGATACAAAACATGTTGAATGAGGTGACTGGACGACTCGTCCCATGGGACAACTCGGCCATGACGGCGAGACAGCTCGGCCCATTATTTGAGACAGCTCGGCCCCATGTTATGCTATTCTTACCTGGTACCGGTATTCTTACCTAGTGGGCTTCCCAGAGCTAGGTAGTAGGTCAGGGTCCACGGGACCACGGAAGCCACACACTGCTGATGCGCCAGCCCAAAGATAGTTTATAGTTTGTAGCAAAAACAGGAAAGTATAGAGCAGGGTGTAAAACGAGGCCGATTATCGTAATGCTACTCAACTTCGCTTTACAATTAATTTTTTTTTTTTTTTTTTTCTATGTGATTGAGGGAGGCAAAAGGCATAACTGCCTATAGCGAGTGCCTCCCCCATAGTTGAAAGAGTGACAGGGCCAAAATCAAGGGACGTTCGAGCCAAAATGCCTGGACACACGGAGTTTGAAGCAATTTAAGTCATAGGAAGAGGGAAAGACTGATTCTGGGAGAAAGTTCCAGAGCTCAGCTGTTGAGTAGAAGAAAGTTTGAGAGTAACGTTTCACTCTTGGGTTGGAGAGTTGCACAGAGTAGGGGTGGGATTGAGTTGCAAGACGGGTACCACGTGCCCTACGTAAAGGAGGTGGTATGCACTGGGATAGCTCTGAGGAACACTGATTATTATAGTAGCGATAGAATAGCGAGAGAGATGCAACATTGCGGCGGAGAGAGAGAGATTGCAGAGAGTTTGTGAGTGGACGGGAGTTAATGATACGAAAGGCCTTCCTTTCAACTTTGTCTAGGAGAGCGGTGTGAGAGGAACCTCCCCACACATGTGAACAATACTCAATACAAGGGCGCACTATGCCCCTGTACAGAGCAAGAAGCTGTGCAGGGGAAAAGAACCCCCTAAGGCGGTTGAGCACACCCAGCTTCTGGGAGGCTGCCTTAGCAAGACTGGTAATATGGTCCTTCCAAATGAGAGCAGAAGAAAAAGAGACACCAAGAATATTGAGAGAAGATGAAGGGTTGATTTTTGTATTGTTGAAGAATAAGGGATTGTCCGCTGGGAGATCCTGACGGGTAGATAGATGGAGAAATTGGGTTTTGGAAGCATTAAAGTTAACAAGGTTTTCTCTGCCCCAATTGGAAATAGTATTTAGATCAGAATTTAAGAGTTCTATGGCTTCATTACGTTTGTCGTTGAGGGATTGCTGGCTGGGGCGTTCTGAAAAACTAATGGAGTAGTGTAAGGTTAAGTCGTCTGCGTATGAATGGATGGGAATTAAGGTACAGTTAAGGAGATAATTTATAAAAATTAGAAAGAGAATAGGAGATAGGACAGAGCCCTGAGGAACACCGGAGTTTATAGGGTGAGGAAGTGAACAATGGCCGTCCACAACCGCGGCTATGGAACGGCCGGAAAGGAAATTAGAGACAAAGGCACAGATGGAGGGATAGAAACCGAAGGAGGGTAGTTTAGAAATTAAAGATTTATGCCAGACTCTATCGAAGGCTTTCGATATGTCTAGTGCAATAGAAAAAGTCTCACCGAAGTCCCGGAAGGAGGATGACCAAGAGTTAGTAAGATATGAAAGAAGATCACCAGTAGAGCGACCCTTAAGGAAGCCATACTGGCGATCTGAGAGCAGATTATGAGAAGAGAAATGCTTAAGAAATTTGGAAGCAAGAATAGTTTCAAAACTTTAGAAAGACAAGAGATAAGAGCAATTGGACGATAGTTGGAGGGTTGAGAGCGGTCACCCTTCTTTGGGACAGGTTGAATGTGAGCAAACTTCCAGCATGAAGGGAAGACGTTAGAGGATAGACAGAGACGAAAGAGTTTGCCTAGGCAGGGAGTCAGCACGGAAGCACAGTTTTTGAGAACAACAGGAGGAACACCGTCCGGACCGTACGCCTTATTAGTGTTAAGCCCAGAGAGGGTAGAAAGTACATCTTTAGAAGAGATTAGGATATTAGGCATAAGTAAGAGAGAGGAGGGCGGAGAGGGAGGAATAGCACCGGAATCATCCAAGGTGGAGTTTCTAGCAAAAGTTTGAGCGAAGAGTTTAGCTTTGTCAGAGGAAGAAGTGATGGTTGTGCCATCAGAGTGGGAAAGGGGAGGGAAAGACGAGGAAGAGAAATTGTTGGAGAGGTTTTTGGCTAGATGCCAGAAAGCTTGGGAAGAGCTAGAGTTGGATAGTTCAGTGCATTTATTATTGATGAAAGAGTGTTTGGCAAGTCGAAGAACAGATTTGGCTTGATTCCGGGCAGAAACATATGAAGAATGAGAGTCTTGAGTTTTAAGGCGTCGGTACCGTTTGAATGCTTCCTCCTTATTGCGGACAGCAGTAGAACAGGCGTGAGTAAACCAAGATTTTTTAGCATTAGTCTGAGAGAAAGAGAATGGAATGTATGCTTCCATGCCCGATAGGATTACCTCGGTAATGCGTTCAGCACTCTCCGAGGGTCCTCGGCCATGGAAGCAGAAATAATTCCATGGGAAATCAAAGAAGTACTGCCGAAGAGCCTCCCAGTCGGCAGCGCCAAAGTGCCACAAGCGCCGCCGGCTAGGAGGATCGGGTGGCTGTACTGGAGAGATAGGACAGGTGACAGAGATAAGTTTATGGTCGGAGGAGCCCAGAGGAGAGAAAAGATCGACAGTATAAGAAGAAGGGTTAGAAGTTAGAAACAAGTCAAGAATGTTGGGCCGATCTCCGATGCGATCCGGGATACGGGTGGGTTGCTGAACTAACTGCTCTAGGTCATTTAGGATAGAAAAGACGTAGGCTTGTTCACCAGGTGGATCAGTAGTGTGAGAGGAGAGCCAATGGCGGTGGTGAACGTTGAAATCTCCTAAGATGGAGATTTCTGAGAAAGGAGAAATGGATAGAATGTGTTCCACTGTAGAGTTTAGATAGTCAAAGAATTTCGGAAAGTTGGTAGAGTTAGGGGAAAGATAGACAGCACAGAAATATTTAGTAAGAGAATGACAGGAAAGTTTGAGCCATAAAGTTGAGAATTCAGAGGAGTCGAAATCGGGAACACGAGAGCAAGTGAGTTTGTTGTGCACATATGCACAACATCCACCTTTGGCTTTGAAACTAGGATAGAGAAAGTAAGAGGATACAGAGAAGGGGTTGCTGGAAGTTGCTACAGACACCTGAGTTTCGGTGAGGAAGAGAAGATCAGGTTTGTAGGAGGAGAGATGGTGCTCAACAGAGTGAAAGTTAGAGGAAAGTCCGCGAATGTTGCAGAAATTAATAGAAAGAGTAACAGGCCGAGGTCCAGGTAATTGTGTGGGGTCGTCAGGGGATGGTCGGTCGGGTGAGGGGGCATTTATGGTCCCCCCCCCTGGGGACTCCGAGGCTGGGCTACAATTCATCATTTTTTTTTTTTTAATTTTGGTGTGGAGGAATGAAGTGTGGTGTGCATGTTTAGTGTAGTGAAGTGGATAGGAGGAGGAGGTGTTTGTGAGAGCTAGCTGGATTGCTCTCAGTGTAAATGAGGCACAAAGAAAATCAGTAAGAGAGGCCAAGCAAATGAAACAGGAGTTCCAGCGACTCTTTATCACATGCCTATAACCTCACCTGGGTCTAGCCCTGATCGATTGGTGCCTACAATCTCCCCACAATGCTACCCATAACAGAAAATATTCGTTCGTTAAATTGACAGTTGATTAATTGATAGGCTAATCAATTTTTCAGATAATAACATTATCTGAAAAGACTGAATAGTATTAACACAAAATATAATTAGGCCTGACTGACAGTTACAAAGTACGGTATTATTGCCATTTTGGTTCCATAGCCGGCAAGATGGCAGCATCATGGCAGCCAATTGTCTAATAATAATAATAATAATAATAATAATATTTATTCAGTTAGCAATTTACAGAGTTGGTACCACATAGTATGTTACAAATATATATGACATGTACCAGCCTTGCATAATTCCAACTAAGGATAGCCCAATAAGGCCGTTAGGCGCATTTCCATTGGGGTCCTTGTGGGATTAGGTTAGCTGGGGAAATGGAGAGGATAAAGAAATAGATACTTTAGAGAAAGTATTTCTAGGGGGTTATTTTAAGATACCTTACATTCTATAGTAAATATTAGTAATCCGTAATCAGTAATCATTTCAGTTTGGTTTGTCTATCTCTTATGTCGTATTTAGTAGTAGACATAAGCTTGGTGCTCCCTTCTCGCAGCTGTCCGGTTCAGGTGTTCCTTCAGGCTACGTCTGAAGGAATACAGTGTTCTCTTTTCACGGACTGACTGGGGTAGGTCGTTCCAGTCTTTGATGGCAGTGAAGAAGAATGTTTGCTTACCCTGTCCTTGGATTCTCGGGACCTTAAAATTAAACATCCTGTTTCTTGTATTATGTCCACTCCTCTCATTTGCTTTAACAAAATAATTCTTTAGATACTCTGGAGCTCTGTCATAGAAAATTTTGAAGGCATTAGTGAGCCTGATTTGTTTGGCCCTGTCAGAGACATTGAGCATACCTAGTGACTGAAGTTGTTCCTGGCCAACATGTGATCTGGGTCCTAGGTTCAGCATGAACCTAACCATTTTATTTTGAGTGACCTGAAGTTTGTGCTGTGCTGATTTAGATGATGCAGAGTACCAGGATGACACAGAATAGTCAAAATGACATTGAACAAGCGCTTGGCAGAGGGTCTTTTTGGTCGCCGCGGGCAAGCATCCCACCTGTCTACTGTATACAGGTATTTTATACGTGCTCTACACTTACTCAGGATAGATTCCAAAATTGTTTCACCTGACAAACTCCCGTCCAGTTTCAGTCCGAGATATTTAACTTGTGACACTGTTGTTATAGGAATATCATTACAGTTGACCGAGAAGCCCACAATGTCTTTCAGTTTGCGTTTTGTTCCACATAAGATGGCTTCCGTCTTGCCCAGGTGAAGAGATAGTCTATTGTCCACTAGCCATTCACTACATGATGCTAGTTCTTTGGAAAGTGAAGCGGCAATACTTATTGGGTCTTTTCCTGAAACCAGAAGCATGCTGTCGTCTGCATACAGTAATGATTTACATGAGACGCTCAGTTCCATGTCGTTCACATAACAGAGAAAGAGTAAGGGACCAAGGATGCTTCCCTGCGGGACCCCACAGTTAATTGGCATAGGATCAGATATATTATCATCAATTTTGACTCTTTGGGTTCTACCACTAAGATAAGATTTAAACCTGTTCACAGGCCCTATGCCCATTGCTTGTAGTTTATTACATAGGATATCATGGCCTACTGTGTCAAACGCTTTTTGTAGATCAAGAAGAACCATACCGGTGTAGTTACCTTTAGACATTTCTTTACGAATGTGATCCGTTAAGTGGATGAGACAGGAGTCTGTCGAGTACATTTTTTTTTTTTCTATGTGATTGAGGGAGGCAAAAGGCATAACTGCCTATAGCGAGTGCCTCCCCCATAGTTGAAAGAGTGACAGGGCCAAAATCAAGGGACGTTCGAGCCAAAATGCCTTGACACACGGAGTTTGAAGCAATTTAAGTCATAGGAAGAGGGAAAGACTGATTCTGGGAGAGAGTTCCAGAGCTCAGCTGTTGAGTAGAAGAAAGTTTGAGAGTAACGTTTCACTCTTGGGTTGGAGAGTTGCACAGAGTAGGGGTGGGATTGAGTTGCAAGACGGGTACCACGTGCCCTACGTAAAGGAGGTGGTATGCACTGGGATAGCTCTGAGGAACACTGATTATTATAGTAGCGATAGAATAGCGAGAGAGATGCAACATTGCGGCGGAGAGAGAGAGATTGCAGAGAGTTTGTGAGTGGACGGGAGTTAATGATACGAAAGGCCTTCCTTTCAACTTTGTCTAGGAGAGCGGTGTGAGAGGAACCTCCCCACACATGTGAACAATACTCAATACAAGGGCGCACTATGCCCCTGTACAGAGCAAGAAGCTGTGCAGGGGAAAAGAACCCCCTAAGGCGGTTGAGCACACCCAGCTTCTGCGAGGCTGCCTTAGCAAGACTGGTAATATGGTCCTTCCAAATGAGAGCAGAAGAAAAAGAGACACCAAGAATATTGAGAGAAGATGAAGGGTTGATTTTTGTATTGTTGAAGAATAAGGGATAGTCCGCTGGGAGATCCTGACGGGTAGATAGATGGAGAAATTGGGTTTTGGAAGCATTAAAGTTAACAAGGTTTTCTCTGCCCCAATTGGAAATAGTATTTAGATCAGAATTTAAGAGTTCTATAGCTTCATTACGTTTGTCGTTGAGGGATTGCTGGCTGGGGCGTTCTGAAAAACTAATGGAGTAGTGCAAGGTTGAGTCGTCTGCGTATGAATGGATGGGAATTAAGGTACAGTTAAGGAGATAATTTATAAAAATTAGAAAGAGAATAGGAGATAGGACAGAGCCCTGAGGAACACCGGAGTTTATAGGGTGAGGAAGTGAACAATGGCCGTCCACAACCGCGGCTATGGAACGGCCGGAAAGGAAATTAGAGACAAAGGCACAGATGGAGGGATAGAAACCGAAGGAGGGTAGTTTAGAAATTAAAGATTTATGCCAGACTCTATCGAAGGCTTTCGATATGTCTAGTGCAATAGAAAAAGTCTCACCGAAGTCCCGAAAGGAGGATGACCAAGAGTTAGTAAGATATGAAAGAAGATCACCAGTAGAGCGACCCTTAAGGAAGCCATACTGGCGATCTGAGAGCAGATTATGAGAAGAGAAATGCTTAAGAAATTTGGAAGCAAGAATAGTTTCAAAAACTTTAGAAAGACAAGAGATAAGAGCAATTGGACGATAGTTGGAGGGTTGAGAGCGGTCATGCATCTGAAACCTGATTGAAACTTATAGAATAGATCATTTTGTTTGAGGTAGTGTTCAATTTGGGTGTATACCGCTCTTTCAAGGATTTTAGATACAATACATAATATGCTAACTGGTCTGTAGTTGCCAACTTCTAGTTTATTTCCTTTCTTGAATAGAGGGGTTACAATAGCTTCCTTCAGTTCAGCAGGTACTGTGTTGGTGTTGATTGACAAGTTGATGATGTACTTACACTAGTTGTATTTGCGGGAGTGAGCATGCTCGTTAATTCCCGCCTCCTAAGATATGTTTGTCATACCGTGCTTTGAAACTATGCACTGATGGTGCAGACACTACTTCGGCTGGCAATTTGTTCCACCCACTAATCGAGTTGGTAGGAAATCTTTTACTTTTCAGATCAGATTTACTATTTAGCACTTTTAGTTTGTAACTGTGACCTCTTGTCCTCTCACCTCCATCCCTCTCTATGAAGGTTTCTTGGTCGATTTTGTCAATACCTCTAACACATTTATATATCTGAATTTGCTGTCCTCGTTTCCTTCTCTGTTCCAGTGTAGGTAGATTCAATCTCTCAAGCCTCTCTTGGTACTCCAAATTTTCCAAACCTGGGATCATCCTCGTAGCTGCTCTCTGTACCCTCTCAATTTTGCGGATATGTTTCTTCAAGTGAGGGGACCACACTACAGATGCATATTCCATCCTGGGTCTTATTATTGCCGTTATTATTTGTTTCATGGTGTTTTCATTATGATAATTGAAAGACATCCTGATATTTGCCAATAGTGCTAGTGATTCTCTCACTATCTTATTTACGTGGCTTTCTGGAGACATGTTATCCCTAAATTCTATCCCCAAGTCTTTTTCTTTTTCTGCTTTGGGAATCACTTAGTTTCCTAGTTTATAATCTTTTCTAGGTCTGTACTTGCTTTTACCCATTTCTAGAGTCTTACATTTCCCTGCATTGAACTCCATATTCCATTTGATACTCCATTCATGGATCTTTTGCAAATCTGCTTGGAGCTCAAGGCAATCCTCCTGGGTTCTGATCGTTTTAAGCAGCTTAGCATCGTCCGCAGACATACTCATGTAGCTTGTTAGTCCCTCAGGTAAGTCATTTACAAATATTAGAAACATGATTGGGGCTAGAACAGATCCTTGTGGTACCCCACTCGTAATTTGAGTCCAGTTTGACGATTTCCCCCTTACTGTTGTTCTCATCTGTCTTCCTCTAAGGTAGCTCTCCATCCATTTCAGCAGTTTGTCTCCTACTTTTCCCTCATGTTTTAATTTCCACAGCAATCTCTTGTGTGGAACTTTGTCAAATGCCTTTTTAAAGTCTAGGTAGGCACAGTCTACCCATCCTTCCCTCTTGTCCACTGTGTCTATTACTCTAGAGTAAAAACTCAACAAGTTGCTTACACATGATCTGCCACCTCTGAATCCAAATTGTCGGTCAGTAATTAATCTTTTGGATTCCAGGTAGTTCACCCATTTGTCCCTTATTAATCCTTCCAGAATCTTCATGAGGATGCTCAATAGTGATACAGGTCTATAGTTCAGTGGTTTATCTCTGCTTCCTCCCTTAAATATAGGAATAATGTTTGCTCTTTTCCATTCTGTAGGTACTATCCCTGTGTCCAATGATTTGGTCATTATGTCATATAACGGTATACTCAGTTCCATAGCATTTTCTTTAATAATCCAGCCTGATACTCCGTCCGGTCCAGCGGCTTTGTTTGGGTCCACCTTACTAATTTTGTCTATGAGCTCTGGTCTGTTAAATGTTACTTCCGGCATTTCCTCTGTACCTATCTCATTGGTTTCTGGTGCAATGAATTCTCCTTCTTTTGTAAATACTGATGCAAAATTTCTATTTAGTTCTTCCGCAATCTCTGTATCCTCTTCTATGATTCTGTTTCCACTTTTAATCTTAACGATCGTGGCTTTTATCTTCCTTTTGCCGTTTACAAACTTGAAAAACATTTTTGGATTCTTTTCATAGTTCTCCACTATCCCTTTCTCATGGTTTGCCTCTGACCTCCTCCTCATTTCTGTGTATTTGTTTCTCTCCTCTTTATACTTTTGCCTGTTATCTTCCGAATCCCAGTTTCTCATCTTTTTCCAGGCTTTGTTTTTTGCTTCCTGTGCTTGCCTACATTCGCGGTTAAACCATACTTTGCGATTACTTTTTTTCCTTTTATTAATGTACTTAGGGACAAAAGTTTTTATACCAGTATCATAGATCTCCATGAATGCCTTGAGTTTTTGTCTACCTCACTTTCAGATAACACCTGATCCCAATTTTGTGACTTGAAAAAATCCCGTAGTCCTACGAAATCGGTTCTGGAATACATCCAGTGATTTTCCTTGTGCTTTTCCCTTCCCTTGGGTAGATTATACTTCAATAGTAAGTCTATGTGGGTTAGGGGGCCTGCTATACCAATGGCTCCATCTCGTAGAAATTTGTCAGGAATTTTGTCTGGTCCTGTGCTCTTATGTACATTTAGGTTAGACAGCTCGTCAAAAGTGTATTTTGGTGTAACATTTTGCAATCCAAATGTGTTCGGGTGTATGTCTTTATCTCTGTAGAAATTACGAAAGGTGGCCGTTGTTGTCGTGTATTTATTGAGAGGTTGAGGTAGGTTCTGTGCAAGTGTGTTTGCTATGGAAGTGAAGACGGAGTTGAAGTAGGTTGAAATTTGTCGTTTATCGTGGCAAACCTGATCATTAATGGTGAGAGCAATATTAGTGTTAGACGAATCCCTTGTCTTGTTGCTGTAGCCTGTTGTTTTTAGGTGCCTCCATAGTTTCTTTGGGTTATTCTGATATTCCTCTGCCTTATTGTGAAAATAATTAGTTTTCGCTGATTTCATTTTCCTACTTAGTTTATTCCTGGCCCTGTTGAACTCATGTTGGTAAGATCCTATGTAGCGGTAGTCACCGTATTTTGTTTGCCCATTAACTAAGGATCCTTATTTATATCCTCATATCTCTTAGTTATTTTCTTCACTTACCTCAACAATACTAAACCCCGATAGCTGGGGAGGGTATGAAATATATCAGGGAAAGAGAGGGGTTGAAACACGGAGATTAACTAGAATATAGCCATCTTGATTAACCAAGCCAAGACGTTGTGTATCCTTGCTTGTGATTGGTTGTTGATTATCGTGACGTCATCAGCCAAGGCGGGCCTCAGCGATGACGTCATTCCAGCCCTCGGCCAACATGTCATCATTACACCCGCTTATTTTTACACCTGCTTAATCTTACACCCGGTTAATTTAACATCAGCGGTGTATATATTTCACACAACGTGTATTATAATGTCATTAGTGCACTGTGTAATTTGCGTCTTGATATTCAAACCGTTTCTATTTATCAATACTAATTAGTATATTAGTAGCGATATCGTCCCAAGATGAACGGATATATTAGTAATTATAGGGAATAGGCTCGCACCCTTATTTGTTATGTTTTTTCCTCCAGATTTTGAGAAATGAGTGTAGGCCCTATTCATGGTCTTAGTTATAATGCCAATGTTGGATACACGATGGGCTGAGGGGGGGCTTTGCCCCCCCTCACCCCCCCCATGAATTATTGAAATCGTCATCTATGTTGCCAGCAGGGGGTAAATATTGATTACACTGCATAAAGAAGGCGTTTGTAAACTGTGACTGTCCGAAAGAGCTCTGAGATTTATTAGAATGGGCGTTTTTTCGGTCAATATTAAGGAGACGGACCACAGCTATTTTCAATGATTGTATTTTTGTGGATTTGTTATTTATATGATTTATTAGGTTTCTATAGGCCTATTACAATTTGTTCATGCAAATTAAGGAACATATCCAGGAACCTGGCCAACTTTTATTTCGTGATTTTTTTTTGGGGGGGGGGTTTTAGCTAGTTTTCATCATTATACAGTGGTTGTCATTAATTAGAATCTCCGGAAAAAAAGTTGTCCCCATTATCCAACAATCTTAAGATACGGCCCCCGATAGTGGGGATGGCTATGAAGTACAGGGAAATTGAGGGGTAAAAGACGAAAATAAGGGGTAATATTAGCGTAACCTAACAACCTTACCTAACCTAACCTAGTATATTAGGTGGGGGCTGCCGCCCCCACACCCCCGCTGGTTTGGTATTTAGCCTAATTCATAAAAGATTGACGGTCGGCAAAAGAGTTAATTATAAGAGTGAGAGAACTCTATTTCTTCTTGCTAATCTGCCAACCTCTGCGTCATATGAGTCTGAAGGGGTTAAGTGGGCTAAGAGTTAATCAACATGGCTAAATTGAAGATAATGTTTCAACATCACGGTAATTGTTTAGTGTATGGCCTCCTAAAGAAAATGGATTTTTGAGCACAGACTGAACCAAATGTTCACTACTGTATTTACATAGCTGGTCATTAACCTAACCTAACCTAACCTAACCTAACCTAACCTAACCTAAGGTAACCTGGGCATCCTGGGGGCTGCTGCCCCCAGACCTCCGCTGGTCTTGGGTTGAAAAGTGATAAAAAACACATAGCCTATCTCTTACCTCATTATTCAAAGTTTTGTATTTTGTTTAATATACACTTCCCAGGTAATTTGAACAGTTCTATTGCTTCTATATATCATATAATACACCATAGAATACGTTTTTAATAACTAGAAAAAGAGGACTTCGATTAAAAAATTACGATCTTAACATACGGCCCCCCGATAGTGGGGAGGGCTATGAAGTACAGGGAAATTGAGGGGTAAAAGACGAAAATAAGGGGTAATATTAGCGTAACCTAACAACCTTACCTAACCTAACCTAGTATATTAGGTGGGGGCTGCCGCCCCCACACCCCCGCTGGTTTGGTATTTAATTCATAAAAGATTGACGGTCGCCAAAAGAGGTAATTATAAGAGTGAGAGAACTCTATTTCTTATTGCTAATCTGCCAAGCTCTGCGTCATATGAGTCTGAAGGGGTTAAGTGGGCTTAAGAGTTAATCAACATGGCTAAATTGCAGATAATGTTTCAACATCACTTTTTCTTTGATATAATTCAGGGCCTCTCCACCTATATGGGTTATTATTGACGAGGTAAGTGAAGGAAATAAGTCTGTATTAAGGATATTCATTAAAGATTCTGTTGTAATCGTAGCCTAGGCTTGGACCCAAATAACGACGGTATAAAACCCTTACCCTTGGTGTACTGGACAATAATGGTCTGCAGCCAAATTAACACAATTCCGCTGGAAGCTCCGTTGGTAATCCCGTTAAATAGAAGATGTAGGTGTTTTCATAAAGCAAAAACACTTCACTATTCATTGAACAACAGTTCCACCATTTCAAATATGGCCGACTGGCCCGAATCCGAGAGATTATAAACACCAAGGATAATTTACCTAATTGTAGTTTACAGGAGTTGAGCTAAGCTCGTGTTGTCCCGTCTCTCAGTCTACTTTTTATCCAATTTTTTCTTGAAAATATGGATATTCCTTGCCCCTACCACCTCCTCCTCCAGCCCATTCCATTTGTCAATACATCTATAGGGGAAGCTAAACTTCCTGATATCGTTCTTGCAGGTAGGTCTTTTTACTTTGTAGCTGTGGCCTCTAGTTATTCCTGTATCCATAATTAATATATCCTCCCTATCCAGCCTCTCCAGCCCCCGGGTGCATTTGTACATCATTATCATGTCTCCCCTCTCTCTCCTCTCTTTTAGACTCGGTAGATTTAATTTGTCTAGCCTCCCTTCATATGGCAGCTCTCTGAGACTTGGAACCAATCTAGTAACTACTCTCTGGATTCTTTCTAACTTGTGAATATGCTTCTTTAGATGCGGGGACCACACCACTGCTGCATACTCCAATCTTGGTCTAATCATACTCTTCATAATTTTCGCTACCATGGTCTCATCCAAGTAGTTCAGAGCAACTTTCATATTCCCGGCCATTGCATACATTCCGCTAAAGAGCTTGTTAATATGTTTCTCTGGCGACAAATTATCTTGTATAATCAACCCTAAATCCTTTTCTTTTTCGGCCTTGATATTTATATTATCTCCCATCCTGTACTCCCAATTTGGTCTATTCACACTTCTTCCCATATTTAACACATGGCATATACTTATATTAAATTTCATTTTCCACTTGGTGCTCCATTCGTATATTTTATCTAAATCCCCTTGCAGCTCCTCACAACTACTTTTATTTGTCTCATAATTTTTACGTCATCTGAAACATTGACATATAGGAGTTTATGCCTATCGGCAGGTCATTCACGTACATAAGGAACATGAGAGGTGCCAACACAGATCCCTGCGGCACACCACTCTCAACTTTCCGCCACGATGAGTAAGTTCCTCTAATGTTGGTCCTCATTTCCCTATCTGTTAACCCGTTGAGCCCCGGCTAGTTTAATATTTTGTTCACCCCAGTCCCAAGCCATTTTCACTTATTTTGTTTGTTTGCTAGAATGGAAGACAAGGATGAGAAATGAAAAAAAAATCACCTCTGACATTTTTTTTGGGGGGGGGGGAGCTTCAAAAAAATTTGTTGAGCCAAAATGGAAGAGAATGGTGAGAAATGAACACACAAATAAAAAAAAACTCATTTCGGTCATTTGGGGGGGGGGGGGGGGGGGGTTTCAATAGTTCGTCTCCCCCGCATGACCACCCGCCCGGGAGCACTAGGGTAAAAACTGAGTATGGCATTGTACGGCATACATCCTAAGGAGTATCTCACATAAATCTCAAGCCTCTAGCTCCCATACGACCGGAGTAATGAAGGTTCAAAGTGGCGGTAAACTAGGGGTGTAAACTATCCCCACTAAGCCCACCACCACCAGCCGCGCGGCTGTCTCGGCCCGCTCACGCCTACTGGCCCGGCTCCCCCACACACTACGGTACCGCCCCCTCCTATTCTCCCGCCATTTCCTACCTTACGAGCCACGTAAGTGTTTTTTATATGTCGGACGCACGTGATGCGTCGCTGGGAGTTGGTGATCAAAGACTGCCGACGCAACACGTGCGACGCTGGGTCTCAACGGGTTAAATAGCTCTCCATCCATTTCAGCAAACTCCCCCTGACACATCCTAGCGTCTCAAGCTTAGATAACAATCTCTTATGTGGTACCTTATCGAATGCTTTGGAAAGGTCTAAGTAGACGCAGTCCACCCATCCGCCTCTTTCTTGGGAGTACATCTATCACCCTACTGTAATAACATAGCAAACTGGTAACACAAGATGTCCCTTCTCTGAATCCGAATTGCTTTGGGGTTATTATATTCTTTCTCTCCAACATTTTCATCCATCTCTTCCTAATTAGCTTTTCACAAATCTTGCATACAATACTAGTAAGTGAAACTGGTCTATAGTTTAGAGGGTCCTCAGGGTTTCCATTCTTGTATATCGGAATGATATTAGCTCGTTTCCATTCAACAGGAACCTGTCCTTTATCTAAGGAAGCTTGAATTATGTCCCTCACTGGCTCCACTAATTGCTCTGCACACTCCTTTAAAACCCAGGCAGACACTTCATCCGGTCCCATAGCTTTCCTTACTTCAAGTCCTCTCATCGCAGATAACAGCTCATCTCTAGTTATTTCAATCTTACTAAGACCACTCTCCAGTACTCCCGCCTGTGGTTCGTCAAAACCTTCCTCTCTAGTAAAAACTGACCCCAATTTGTTATTCATTACCTCGCACATGTCCGATACATTTTCATACGTCCTAGCATCAACTCTTAATTTAGTAATTTGTTTCTTTACCTTCAACTTACTGTTTATATATTTATAAAATAATCTAGGATCACTTTCACATTTATTTACTATGTTCTTCTCATAGTTCATTTTAACTTGCCTAATTATGTTAACATATCTATTCCTCTCCTGTTTATATTTATTCCGATTACTCTCAGTGTTCCTTCTTCTTAATCTAGCCCAAGCTGCATCACGCCTACCCAAAGCTCTTTTGCATTTCAAATTAAACCAATCTTTCTGCTTAGTAAAATTTCCAGTTTTATATCTTGGGACAAACAGATTGGTTCCTACTCTATAAATTTCGAGGAATCTACTATATTTACCTTGTACGTCCTGTTCCTTCAAAATAAGATCCCAATCTACTCCCTCTAAATATCTTTTCAAGGATACATAATCAGCTTTACTATAATTTAATCTGTCATTTATGTAGCTATTGTCTAATCTATTGGCATTACTCAAGGTCAACTTCCATTTTAGTAATAGGTGATCACTTTTACCTACAGGACATAGATAGTTTATATCACTAATTTCGTGAGGATCCTTTGTAAAAATCAGATCGAGTTTAGAAGGTTCGTTATTACCCCTCATTCTTGTATTTTCCTTCACATGTTGTGCAAGTACATTTTCCGTAACCAACTCCACTAGCCGACTTCCCCAAGATCTCTGATTTGGCCCTGCATCTCCCGATTCCCAATCAACCTCACTACAGTTGAAATCTCCTACCAAGATCAATCGATTCTTCCTTAAAAGCAATCTTCTCAACGACTGAATCATATCCTCGACCATCTCCTCAAACTCCAACTCCCTCCATGCTCTGGTCTTTGGTGGCATGTAAGCTACTGCTATGTCTAGCTTTTTTCCTTCTATATCATTGAGTTCAACTGCCATTATTTCTGCCTTGTCATTATTTAACTCCACTTGCTTTGCTGTCATAGGGTTCTTAACTAATACTGCCACTCCACCTCCCCTTTTTCCCTTTCTGTCATATCTCCATATATTATATCCTTCACTAAACACTATGTTGCTGTCAAAGTCCTGGTTCAGCTTTGTCTCCGTCAAACAGACTATCTGTGGTTGATCCTTTCTTAATATATCATCCAATTCTACCTTTTTACTGTTTATTCCATCTATATTAGTGTAGTAGCACAGTATATTGGAATCCTCCTCCTTGTTTCTCTTCCCTCCCTGCCCCCCATCAGGTTCACCTCCTCTTCCATCCCCTCCCTGACCTACTTCCACATTCCCTGCTAGTTCTATTCTCCCCCCCCCCCCTCCACAATCTCCCGCCCCTCCCTCACCATCTCTCCGTCCTCGGGCTGATCCACTACCTGACTCACCGTCTCCATCCCCTGCTCCTCCCTCACCATCTCTCTGTCTTCGGTTTGATCCACTACCTGTCTCACTGTCTCTATCTCCTGCTCCTCCTCTCCGTCCTCGGCTGATCCACTACCTGACTCACCGTCTCCATCTGCTCCTCCCTCATCTGTCTTCGGTTTGATCCACTACCTGACTCACTGTCTCCTTGTTCATTTCTCCTCGTATTTTCCGTTCTTTCTGACTCTGAGTGTACCACTTCTTTAGTTTCCCTTCCTTTACTCTCCAAAAAAAAATCCTTTTCTCCTCATCTGACAATTTTCGATTTTCATCGTCAGCCCTTGCTTGAACTTCTCTCAACTTTTCCCTTTCCTCTATGCTTAAGTCCTTTTTCACCCTAATATGTTTCATTCCAGTACAACTATTTAGCCTCCAGCTTACAATGGTTAATGCTTCATACACTGACCTAGATTTAAACTCTGCTTTTATCGGTCTCATCTCACCCTTTTTATATCTTCCTAGCCGTCTTACTTCGTCCAGTTCTCTCCCCCAATCACAGCCTTCGTCTAGACACTCCAATATTTTCTTTACTTTGTCCTCATCCCTTCCCCTTCTCTCCCTCATATCTGCTAAATGTTCTTCAATGTCTCCAAAAATTATTATGCTTTTACCTCTATCTACTGTTTCCCTCACTACCTTTTCCTTGCTCTTCAAAACCTGCACTACATTCTTCTCAAACTCTCTTTTCTCTTTTTCTCTCTCTTCCACCTGCTCCTTCATGATTTCTTCCAATGCATCCACTTTAGCATTCCCCACCCTTGTCCACTCATATTTCTCCTCACTTATTACTCCCTTTACTTTCTCACTTAAATGGCCCTCATACTCCTTTAGCTGCTCCTTGAGTGCCATGTTCTCTGCCTCCAGCTCATCTACTTTCCTTATCACAGCATCTAGGTTAGCAATTAATGGCCCATCTGCAGTTGCCACTGAACTGGCTCCACATAAATGAATCAATGTGACGTCGTAGAGGGATTGAGAAACAAAAGAGGCTCATTATATGGACTGACGTGTATTTCTACACCCGTTAAAATGTTGCGAGAATTTGTGACGTCACCGTCTAGACAGTGACGTACTCCCACAACAACCATTCATATACCATCATCGCTCGTGACGTCACACCCAGTTTATTGACCAATAGAATAGCAGTATACAACTCGACTCACTTCCACTCGTCGCCCACCAGCTGAGCTGGGAAATTGTAAAAGTGAGTCCACAGATGCCCTCTAATTATTCATTTACCAAGTATATTTTCCATTTATAGTATACTACGAAGCAACATACATAATACATATATATGTACAAACAACAAATATGCTATAACACTGCCCAGTTCTTGAGATATAATGCATGCCGTTTCGCAGGAATATACCCTCATGTTTCAGACCTTGATCCTGTCTATGTTTCGCTAGCCTTTTTAACAGATTGTCTCTGCGTTCCAGATGGTGTAGTATGTCATTGTTGATCCATGGGTCTGACCTTGCTTTAATTCGTATGTCTTTCAGAGGAGCTATTTCGTCTAGGATGTTTGTGATGATGGTTCTGAAGCCAACCCATGCGTCATTAATGTTTGTACTTCCAAACACTGGAGACCAGTGTCTAAATGGCCACCATCCCATCTAGACCTATTCTTCGATAAATTTGAAAGGCAAGAATGTAGTTACCGGGTGTACCACCCGTCTTGTTTACACTACGCGGACGCTCACCATCATGTTCCCGTCTATTTTGACTGCCTTTGGATAGAAAAATACATTAGCCTAACCAAACAACCTAACCTAACCTAACCTAGGCCTAGTATTATAGATTTATAAGTATTTATTTGATTATAAGTACAGTATTTATAGATTATTTATGTTGTATGTCGGTAGTGGTACACCCGGTAACTACATCCTTCCCATTTGAAATCTGCATATTTAGCCTAGGCGCTCACCATTCGTCCGCGCATTAATGCTACTGGATTCAGGAAAATAGTGCTACTCAACTCTATTATTTGCTTTGACACCCTGGTACTATCTATAGAGATCTATGGACTGGAAAATGCATCATATGCAGCTAAGTTAACAAACAAGGTATAAGTATAAGTGGTTGAGGAGGCCAGAAGGTGTGACATCGAGAACAAAAATCATGAATAAATTGAATATTCATATAAGACTCCTGCAAGATAGTCGGAAAGGGCAGCCTTGAAAGATAACAGGTTAGTCAGGGATACCAAATCTGTGGGCAAAGAGTCCCACAGAGACACATATCTAAGATTAAAAAAGCTTTTTCTTATTTCAAGCTGGCATCTCGAGTGAGCAATTTTATATGGGTGACCCAGTGGCGTTTCTAGCCTTTTGGGGGCCCTATGCGAATTGTTGTTTAGGGGCCCCTATTTTGTGAAACTATGGTAGGGGGATTCCTAAATGCGCATAAATGAGACAGATGCCGCATTTTACTTAAAATTTAAATTTTAAATGTTAGGAAATGTTAATTAAACACATAAACCAATAATTAATATGTATACTGCAGTTAATGTGGAACTATATACATAATACATGTAACACTAAGCCCCCTTCATGACCATTTTGGGTCTGGGTTTTTTTTTTTTGTGAGCAGGTGGAGGCTGGTATCCCCTCAGTAACAGAGATCTGCATGTCTCATGTCTTCATCATCTTAAAAACTTCTGCTTTCTGACTTTTTTTAGAAGCAAAGTCGTCTATTATTTCGTTGTATGATAGCTGCTTGCCAATCTCTTGATTGATGCTGATTATGGCAAGTCCACTGAGGCGATCCTGTCCCATGGATGACCGCAGGTAGGTCTTAATGAGCTTTAGCTTTGAAAAGCTCCTCTCTGCTTAGGCCACGGTCACAGGTAGAGTGCAGGAAATTCGCAGAGCAATCCATAGATTGGGGTACAGTTCCTTCAGCTGATTGTTGTGGATGTAGGAAAGAAGCTCCAGTGCAGTCATGTTATCCGAAGGCAGGCTTGGCAAGTTGCTGATATTTCAAGAGCCAGTTCCTTTCCATCAATGTCTATTTCATCCTCAGTGCTTAATGTGTTGCAAAGCTCGTTGCACTGGTTGGACAATGCCTCACCATCCAATTTGTTTATGTTAAGCAGCACTCCAAATCTGGCTCTCTCTTCACCCAGGGTTTCAAACCTTTCCTTTAATGACTCAATGGTGGTGTCCACAACCACATTAAAAAATGCTATTTCTAACCTCTTCATGGCATCTCTGATAGGCTCGTCTGGGGCTTCATAGGCAAATTGTTTCCTTGTGCTTCTATAAGCCTCTTCTCTTTAAGCACAGCCTCCACATTCATGGCATCATATATATCTTTTGCAGAGGCCTGAGCTGCAGCAAAGCCAGTATCTCTGTATCTAGTCACTTGCCAGTGAGGTTTTTGCCTTCATGAGGTCAACTGCCACATCAAGCTGCATTGTGGCAGACTGCAGGAGCTTGCTCACATGGTTTACTTGGTTGAGGCAGGTGAAATACACTCTTTATAAAGTATCATTATATACGCTACACCTTAAAGGTGGGGGCTCATGGGTTGAGGTAAACATGGAAAAATAATTGCCAACCTGCATATAATTATCTTGTAAAATGCAATGTTACTGAAATAATTATTAACAATGGTATAGAGGATTTTGCGGATCGTCTATACCGGGCCTGTGACGTCATAGTGACGTCACACCAGTATCCTTAGCCTTGACTGGCTGGTGGACTTACACTCTTGTGATGTCACAGGCCCGGTATAGACGATCCACAAAATCCTTTATACCATTGTTAATAATTATTTCAGTGCCATTGCATTTTGAAAGATAATTATGTGCAGCTTGGCGATTATCATTCCGTGTTTATCTCAACCCATGAGCCCCCACCTTTAAATCCACACCATGAATGAGTTACCTTTGCTCTGTGAACGTTTTTTTTTTTTTTTTTTTTTTGATGCCTCAGTCCTCACTGTCTTAGGGCCGCATCAACCGCATGGCGGCATGGGCATTATTTCTGACACGTCTACTATTGTTGCCAGATATGTGGAGGTAATTTCAGGAGATTCTGAATTTCTAATGGAGAAACTATTAAAGTTTCGGTAGTTTCTTTTATAAATACATTAGCCTACATACATTACTCACTTTATGGCACTTCCAATAATTTTTAATTAAAATAAAATTATCCTTAATTTCTAAAAAAAAAGAAGCAATAACTAACAATAATAGCTTGCCTTAGGGGCTCCCTGGTGGCTTCGGGGCGCTATGCAACCGCATACTGTAGTTCGCCTATAGCTAGAAACGCCCCTGGGGTGACCCCTGGTTGCAAAATATTGGGGACGATCAAAAACATCTTCAGGGGTAATTGAGCAGAGACCGTGAAATATTTGCCAGTATTTAATTATGTCATGCCTAAGAAGTCTACCCTTAATGGAAAATAGGTTTAATATCCTCAATCGTTCACTATAATCAAGATTCTCGAGACCCCTAATAGATTTAGTCCAGCGTCTCTGAACAGACTCCAGTAGTCTTAGGTCCCCCAAATACCCAAGGTTCCACAGAGAGGAAGAATATTCTAATATGGGACGAATATGGGAAATAAATAGTGGCATCATAAAGAAGGCATCCCGGTTGACAGTTGACCTTAGGATACTATGGGCGAGTCCTCCAGCCTTGTGGACAATATTAGAGACGTGTGTATGAAACTTCAGGGAGGAATCGATTAAAATTCCTAGATCGGATGCAAAGTCTCTAATAGGGATTAAGGAGTTGTTAAGATAGTATCTGCCAGAATGACCCAGGTCATCCCAATCAATTTCTTTCCTACAAATTCTTAGGTGGATACATTTATCTGGGTTCATCGTTAGGCCCCAGGATTTAGAGACCTTAGCAAGCACGTTTATATCAGACTGGCAAGCAAACATACAATTAAGAAAATTTAAGAGGTTATCATATTTGATTTTTACATACAGTTTCAGATCCTCAGCATATATTTTGGTAGAAGAGTTAATATTACGAGTAATATAATTGATATATAAATATGAGGAAAAGCAGGGGACCAAGGACAGAGCCTTGAGGGACTCCGCTAAGCACATCCCTGAAAGAACTAAAATTATTATTTACTTTTGACATGCATAATACGGTTATGGAGAAAGTCCCTAATCCAGTCTAGTACCTTACCCCTAATTTCCAGGCTATAAAGTGTGGTGATCAGAATGTCATGATTAACCACGTCAAAGGCCTTGGAATAGTCAAACAGGATCAAGTCAACATTATAACCTTGGTCCATCCATTTGGTGATGTCCTTGTAAGTAAGAAGGAGTTGGTCCTCGGATGATCTGCCTGGTCTGAATCCAAATTGGTCCTTATTGAGAAGATTGTTAGAGTCAAAATATTCATAAATAAATTTACAGTAGTTATAATACGTTCCAAGGACTTTGAACAAATGGAAGTTAGAGAGATTGGTCTATACATTAGTGGATTGTAGCGTGAACCCTTTTTAAAATTGGGTATAACTGAGGAATTCTTCCAGGCTGAAGGGAGGGTTCCAGAGACTAATGAGGCACGGTATATCAACAAAAGAGGATATGCAAGGGTATGGACACAGGATTTGAGTAGCTGGGCGTGAATACCGTCTGGACCCATCGATGAGGACGTATCAAGTTTGTTGAGAACAGATATGACATCATTAAGATTAATATTGATATCTGGAATTATACTGTCTGTTACCTGAAGGGAGGTGGGAGCAGATGTTGAAAAAACACTGGCAAAGGAGGACACAAACAGCTCAGCCGTACCGCGTACCCCCATTTTGGGGGGCTGCGAACAACTTTCGTTCCATACACCTTTTCGATCGGAGGCCTCCTTCTGCCCCAAACGGCCATTTTTTTATTTTTTTTTTTTCAATTTCGGCCTCGAAACGACCTCCGATCGTGGCCTCGCCCCCTCTATGACCTGACCCAGGTCAATTGACACCCACATGCAAAGTTTCAGCTCCCCAGGTCCAAAACTGCGGCCGCCTATTAACCCGTAAACGGCGGCAAAGCTCTTAACCCGGGAACTGCGGGGAGACTCTTAAGAGTTCCCCCGGCGGACTGCGGGGAGACTCTTAAGAGTCAGAGAAAAAAAAATCAACTTTTGACATCGAAAAAAATATATATTTTTTGTATTTTTATTTTTTATTTTTTTATTTTTTTTTGGCCCCTGGGCCATGCAAAATCTCAGTCCTCTACCTCCCCTCCTTCCCCACTTTCCTCCTCTCCTTCAGTTATCACCTATTTTCCCTGTTATTCCCTTATTCTGAGGTATATTTTCGTGCTAACATTAGAAATCCGGTTGCAGGGTGTGGTCATCACTGATAGCAAGCGAATGCAAGAGAGAGAGAGAGAGTATTGATCGACTGTGTCTCAGTGGCCTTGGGGGAAATTGGCGGGAAAGCAGCTTGCCTCACCCATACATTATACAACTCGCGGGCTATATCTCCGATTTTGACCATCCAATCGCTGTTTTCACTCGTTTTATTGTTGTTTCAGGTTAATACCTTTATAATCAAGCCCCCATTCTGTGGGGGCGCTCGGTTATGGCCTTGGAATTGCTCGGGGCCTTGGGGCTGTTCGGCCAGGCAGCTTGGGGAACAACAACAACAACAACAACCACAACCCATAATAGGCGCATATGGATAAGTATTAATGCTATTAATGGTACAATGAATATTTTAGTGACGGAAACACCTCAAATACATGCGCACAGGGAGAGGTGTCTAATTACCCCCATGCGCACTTGTTAGGTTAAGAGGGAGGCCTAAAAAAAACATTTAAACAGCCACAGTAGCACTAAACAATTTTTTTTTTTTTTTTTTTTTTTTTTTTTTTTTTTTTCCCTATACCTCATATCACTCCTCCACATCTCCTCCTTCCTCCCTTTCCCCTCCTTCCTCCCTTTCCCCTCCCCCTTCAATTATCACCTATTTTCCCTGTTATTCCCTAATTCGTTGGTATATTTTTGTGCTAACATTAGCAAACTGTGTGGAGGATGTGCTTACGTGCCTAGCGGGTGTATTACATAACCGAGTGTGTGTATGAGCAGGCTCAGTGTGGCTTGAGGCCTCGTGGAGGGAGGGGTTGCCTCAATTTTCTCCATAATTTATGAATGGGCTGGTCCATCTATATTCGCGATTTTGACCAGAAAAATTATATTTTCACTTGTTTTATTGTTGTTACAGGTCACTATCTTCATAGTGAAGGTAAAATAGGCTCATATGAATAAGTAATAACGATATTTATCGTAAAATGACGATTATAGGCCTGAATGGAGCCAATATGCTCGCCCATGGGGAGCTAGTTCAACCCCCCCCCCCCTCGCCGTTTTCGGGTTAAGAACACGCACACAGACAACCGCAAATATTATATAGATCCTTCAAGTAAGTCTTTTTAACCCTCTCACATCCTTATGACGCAGAGGTTGCCAGATTAGCAATAAGAAATAGATTACTCTCACTCTTTTAATTACCTCTCCAAAATTAGTTTTCTGCCCACAGCTAACTCAAAGACAACTGCAGAGATTGAAGTAAATAAACTAAAGGTTTATAAATACCCCTGACGGTAACAAAAGCTTTAAAGTATCACTAATAGGCTCAAAATTGCATCAAGGACTTGAGAGGGTTAATGGATTTTATAATCTTAATTATTATGTTCCTTCCAACAACCAACTATACTCCTAAAATCGATTAATGAAATTTACAAACACATGTGGCAGTCCGTGGATTCGAATCCAGGATGCTCACACCGAAAATCAACACCTTATGCATCGCACCACGAAGACAGTTAAAGAATGGTGGACACTGCCTACGATTTATTATGTAACTTCGAATCCTGCATATCAATCTAAGCATGTACACACATCCCAACTGCAACTCACGTAGGCTATGCATATGTGAATGGAAAGAGCAATTAATGGGGCCTTAACCACTAGGGAAGTCCTCTCGATAAATTACCCCTGAACCAATATCAATTATTATGTTCCTTCCAACAACCAACTATACTCCTAAAATCGATTAATGAAATTTACAAACACATGTGGCAGTCCGTGGATTCGAATCCAGGATGCTCACACCGAAAATCAACACCTTATGCATCGCACCACGAAGACAGTTAAAGAATGGTGGACACTGCCTACGATTTATTATGCAACTTCGAATCCTGCATATCAATCTAAGCATGTACACACATCCCAACTGCATAAATACATTAATAACTTTCCTTTCTATCACAGGTACTGTAGTTACGTATTCTATGCAAAGCCCAAGACAAAAATATACTTTTTTTTTTCTCAATAACCGGACCTGCAGGATGCTGCTGTATTGTGGGTGGTGGATGAAAACTATAGCCTATTCTTTTTAACATGGTAGAAAATGTAATCCTTTAACAGCTCATTTCTCAATACAGTACTTAATGGGAAAATATGAAACTGCATTACAGTACCGTAACCGTACTAGGTTTCTGCAGCATAGTAGAGTGTTCCCTAACTAGCCACATATTTATTAGTGGCCCCTTCATCATTGACGATGCGCCTTACGTAGGTAATGGCCAATCTTTGAACACCAAGCTTGCTATTCAAACTTCCCGCCCATGGAGAACTCAAAATACGATTGCCTTACATCGTGAGCGAAACGCTCTTAATAACCACTCACGGACTCGTCTCTATGATGTGGGTCCACTACTAGAAGAAACTAGTAAAATAAATAAATAAAAATTAAAATTAAACTTGGCCTAGCTTTGCGCTTCCCAGGCTTCTGCTCTTGGGTACCGCTCGCCATCTTGTTCACCCCGAGCGTTCCTCCTTAAATCTCCTGGGCCCACATCGTTAACACGGGTATCCCCGACGCTCCTGCCAGCACCCCATTCGTCACTTTACTTCATCATATAGTAAGTCCTTGCTCATTTGTCCATGACAGTGCTGAAGTTAGGTTAGATTATTGATCAGGTGTAGGCTGAGTGTTAAATACGGGCCCTGGAGACTCTTTTTCAGGGTCTAAGCATTAAGTTAATTAAGGAGTGCTCTTGTTGTGATAAGGCAAGTCACCCTAATGCGTTGTTTTTCTTTATCCTAGCCGACTATTAGTTCACATATTAGTCATGAGGCTTCTTTTAGGGTGAACTGGGGCCTGTTGCTCGGTCCTTTCAGGGTGTGCAACAAGTATGCTTCGGGGCTAGTACCTTTGGATTTTCTCACTTAGTTGAGGAATCCGGCACAGAGCCATTCTACACAGCAATCTACAGGTAGCGGGTTCGACGTTGGATCGCAGGTTTGAGCCATTGACGTCATCATCACCAAGGGCTCCCATCTAGTTGGCCTCATTAGGTTACATATATAGATATGGTTAAAGGGTCTTATAACTGATTATTGATTATTTTAATAAATAACCATGCCACGTATGTAAACGTTGTTCATCACTCTATATATAAAATGAAGGGTCACCCTTCCGCCGGGATCTCTATATATAAAATGAAGGGTCACCCTTCCGCCGGAATGTTTATGGTTCAGTACTACTGAACATTAAAACAACAACGTATCTCAGGGTGTTCCGTGGGGTCCCCGCCGGAAACATTCAGTATTCACCGCCGCGTACGGGTATACTATGAATTCAAGTTGGGTTATTTTAGGCATGTAGTATACGCCGGCTGGTCCGGTAGACTACTACGGAACTGAAGACATGTAGTATACGCCGGCTGGTCCGACAAACGACTACGGAATTGAAGACATGTAGTATACGCCGGGACGGGCGCAGCCTCCCCCCTCATAATCACATATTCCGCCGCCAATAAAATAACAAACAACAATGCGTTCTTCTGGCCTAAGACAGACAAATTCAATATCCCACGACTGTCACAGTCGCTAAACGAATTTACTTTGTGTATGTAGTAACAGTATGTTACTAACAATAATTCAAATTTCGAAGGATAACTGCGACGCCCCCCCTCGTAATCACGTCTTATGCCACCCACAATTAACATCTTTTGGCTTTAAAAAAGAAGACCATTCCGCCGGCCGATTAAAAAAAAGTGGAGAACCACAAATCGCCGCGCAAAATCATGGCGACGCCGGGAAATAAACTCACCTTTTTTATCTTGTAGCTACCAGTTCGACTGTTGCTTTATCATGGGCGAATTACCCGCCGGATATAGAATCCAAAAAAACTCTGTGTTAGCGCTCGAAGATCGCCGGGGTTGATTCATGTTTCACAAGACGAATGAGGTCTGTGTTTTTTGCACTAGGGTAAGAAGTTTATTAATTGGTAGCACATAATAGGCTACACAATACTCAATTCGGAGGAATGTTTAATGTAAGGGGAATTAAGATTGTTTAAGAGTTATTCAAACTTTATTCCTTTTTTACAAATTAGTAACTCACCCTTTTCGATCTTGTAGCTCCCAGTTCGACTGTTTGCTTTATCATTGGCGACTTATCCGCCGGATCTAGAATTAAAAAATCTGTGTAGCGCTCGAGGATCGCCGGGATTGATTCATGTATCACAAGACGAATGAGGTCAGTGTTTTTGCACTCGGGTAAGAAGTTTATAAATTGGTAGCACATAATAGGCTACACAATACTCAATTACATTTCGGAGGAATGTTTAACCCTCTCACCACGGAAGGGCTCTTGAACGCCCATAAAAAAGCATATAACAGGTACCCGGAAGGGCTCTTGAACGCCCAGTGGTTGAAAGCCTGTGAGCTTCGTGTGCGAGGCGTCGGTCCGACGCATGTAAACAACAGCCGGCTGGACCGACGCCCCGCATCTCCGGCCACAAGAAGGAGAGCGTCGCTTGTTCGTGTGTACCTGTATATTGTTGTTAAGTATCGAAAAGTAGTGTAAAGTGGCTGTTTTGGCCATAAAGTTATCTCCAATGAAATCATCATCACAGCTCAACCAGTTGACTTAGAGAGCTCTACTTAATGCCATTCTACAGGTAAATAACACAGCTACGCTTGGGGATGTGCGGGAATGCGGGAAGCAGTCTGATTAACAAATATACGGTAGCCTAGCCTAGACGTTTTTCGGCCAAAACACCCGGGTTTCGAGGAATATATATATAATACATAGCCGGGGGCTAGAGGGTAGTAAAGGGAATTAAGATTGTTTAAGTGTTATTCAAACTTTATTCTTTTTTACGTAGAGATATACAGTATAATTATATTAATTATTCCAGCCTAGCATGTCCTTATGAGCATTGCTTCTTGAAAAAATTTCTCACACAGGTTCGAAAGTGAAACACCTAGGAAGATGAATATCTCTGTGGCGGTGAGGAGGCCGGGATTGATTCATGTATCACAAGACGAATGAGGTCAGTGTTTTTGCACTCGGGTAAGAAGTTTATAAATTGGTAGCACATAATAGGCTACACAATACTCAATTACACAATACTCAATTACATTTCGGAGGAATGTTTAACCCTTGTCTAGCGGGCCCTCTGTGACCGTTTTGGGCCTTTTCAGGCCATTCTGACTGCTATATCAACCATCAGTATGAAAGGAACTGTATTGCGCCAAAAACTAGGCGGAAATCGCTACACAATGACGCCACATACAGCTACGTAGCACTCGTGGAGCACTGACAGTGTTACCTCGAAGATGGAAGTTTAGCTGATTTTGCTACATTGCTCACTTTTAGCGAACTATTGGTTACACTGTCATCCTCCCGTGCGGTAGGGGAACTGGAGTTAGTGTGGGCCGGGAGGCCACAGATGTCGGACGTATGGATCATTACTATCCCACCCATTTTCACTCGATTTTCACCCTTTTTTCACCCGTTTTTTGCCAGTTTCTTTAACTCGACTTATATTGCGCGCCGCTAGTTAAGGGTTAAAGTAAAGGGAATTAAGATTGTTTAAGTGTTATTCAAAATTTATTCTTTTTTACGTAGAGATATACAGTATCCATCAAACTACAGACCAATAGCTATAACTTCCACTCTTGGTAAAGTCTTTGAAATTATATTAAATAATCACATAATTAAGCATCTTGAGAATAATAAATTAATCAGTGATAGGCAATATGGTTTTAGACGATGTCGATCAACTGCAGACATGCTTTGCCTTCTTACGCATCAAATCAACCAAGCTACAGACCAACATGGTGAAACACATACAATAGCACTGGATATATCAAAGGCATTTGATAGAGTCTGGCATCAATCCTTATTGTCGAAGATGTCACACTACGGCCTTGCATCATTAGTTCCACTAATTTCTTCTTATCTTCATAACAGAAAATACGTGTAATGGTAGATGGCCTTTATTCTCAATTTCACTCAATAAATGCTGGTGTTCCCCAGGGATCAGTTTTGGCCCCAATTCTGTTCCTCATTCATATCAATGATCTCATATCTACCACTCATAATCCAATACATTCCTACGCAGATGACTCAACACTCCACAGTTCCTTCACATTTACCAATTCTTTCACCCAACCCGATCTTATAAATTCAAAAATAAACACTGCAATTTCTCTGAACCAGGACCTTTCTAGAATTGATGGATGGGGACAAAAGAATCTAGTTTCCTTTAATGCACAGAAAACCAAATACATTCAATTTTCTAACCGACAGAATCTCACTGACTCCCATATATTTTTTAATGATGTAAATATTCCCACTTCCCCTAGTATTGACATTCTCGGTGTAACATTAACTACTAACTTGAGCTGGACACATTATGTTAGAAGCATTGCTAAGAATGCCTCTAAAAAACTGGGACTCCTGTACAGAGTTCGAGAATTCTTCACTGACGCAGTTGGCCGTGATATATAAAAGTCATGTGCGTTCTCAGATGGATTACTGTTCACCTCTGTGGGGTGGAAGTGGAGTGGTTGCATTGAGGCAGTTGGACAAAATTCAAAATAAAGCTATTAGATTAATCAATAACCCTGCAATCACACAGGACCTTCCTACATTATCCATACGAAGAAACGTTGCATCCCTTGCATTATTCTACAGATATTTTCACAGCAATTGTTCCGAGGAACTTGCTTCAATTGTGCCGCCTCTCCACATCTTTCCGCGTAGAACTAGGGCAGCTGAGAGCGCCCATGAATTTACACTTTCTCCTCCACAATGCAGAACTTCTGCTTATCAGAATTAATTTATCCCCAGTGCTACTACTCTTTGGAATTCACTTCCCTCGAATTGCTTTCCACAAACTTACAATCTGCAAATGTTTAAATCCAGTTGTTACAAACATTTTATGAATGGAGGATGCCTTTAGGCACATGGACCTTTTTGTTTTATCTGTGTTTTTCCTTCCTCCGTTCATTGTCTCTTTAAAAAAAAAAAAAAAAAATTATATTAATTATTCCAGCCTAGCATGTCCTTATGAGCATTGATTCTTGAAAAAAATTCTCACACAGGTTCGAAAGTGAAACACCTAGGAAGATGAATATCTCTGTGGCGGTGAGGAGGTAATCATGGATAAGAGAAGTTTCTCTTTCTGTGCAGCTCTGGGCTGTCAGAGATTAGCGATTATGAGGCACTTCCTCTGTGTAAAGTGTGTCCCTTACCTAGACCTTTCGAGAGGTCGGTGGTTATCAAAAGCTTCTCCCAAATGTTCAGCCCTCCGCAATACCTTGATTAACAATGGAGATAGTCAATGTAAGACTATCCTTCAACACATTAAAATCTGAATATGTAACATATTGTAAGACAATGGCTCATAAATCCCTCCAGTTGGATGATCAAACTCTTGAGGATTCATTAAGGTGTCCAGTTATTACCTCGCCCCCTCCGGGATCTTCTTCGGAAAACACTTCCTCCCGCCACCGAAAGAGACCTCGTACCAGATGACCAGGAGGCTAAGAGGTCCCGCTCGAACTTTGACTCCGCATTAGCCACTGGGGACGAGTCAAAGTCGAGCCGGCATAAGACGCCCTCCTCATCAAGAAGGAAGACAGCTGAAGACACGTCAAAATCAAGACAGAAATCATCAGCAAAAAGAGAGAAATAAAGAGACACATCTAGTGCGGTCTCAGGCTATTCCTCCCAATTTACTAACCCTACACTGGAACATGTCGTTTTACCTGTGTCAGGGAAAGAAAGAAGTGGCAGTGTAGTTTCTTACCGGCGGAGACATGAGAGCTCCTCAGACCGGCATTCACAAACAAATACATACGAAACCGATGCACGGGTTGATGAGTCTCGGTGGTACACTCAACCAGCCCCATCAACCCGGTCAACGGGATCACTGACGAAGGGGCCACTCAGAGATATATACCAACAGGGGGGTTATACTGAGGAAATGGGGACTAGCCAAAGACCAGTCTCTCAACTATCTGGGACGCAGTGCTCAGAGATATATTAATCAGTACTTACTCCACTATGCCCCAACCTCGCACACACCCTGGTTACAGGTGAATTACCTGTCCCGGAGCACTGGGTGATAGAGGGAAGGGAAAAGAAGAAATTAAGGGCCAAGAGCCATTTGGGAGAGGCACTTGATATTGTTATTAAGGCCTTCCCAATATTTTTCAATCCCGAATATTTTTGTTTACTCATCATCCCCCACCTTGCCTCCTACTTCTGCCGGAAAATTGTTTTTGGACTGAAGGGTTACATGTGTAGCATTAAGGCAGAACGTCTAGTTTTAAACTGATTTGGGGATGTACAAAGGGGGGGGGGGGGTATCCTAGCTAAGGACTCTACCTGCCTCTGAAATGAGACAAAATGTAACAAGTATTAAGGTCATATGATAAATCCGTTCCTTAGGCTGAAGTAAGCCTACTCAGGAACATGGATTATTTTTTAAGTGAAACACTACGGATGAAATAGGGTTTCCAATATACTCAATAATCTTAGGGATTAAAATTAGAGTAAGAGTACAAATATTTTGGTAATACAGTACCTAAGGCCATGAACATGTAGGCCTACATATCAATAAAATTGGGTGATAATGAATGTTTCATTTAACCTGGGATATATAAGCCAAATGACTAGTTTATTCTGGTGTTACACCAACTGTTCTATCAAACTTAAAAAAGGTGCTAACACCACAGGCTTCCCTTCAGAAATGCTGCCTGTAAACAAGAGTGTAGTTGGTAAGGAGACTTCCGACGAAGATCGGTAGAAAATTCTTCTTCTCCAATATCTTTACATTCAAGGGTGAGCAGGCAGCTAAACAAAATTTCAGAACTAAAAGTTCCTTTCGTGGTCAGTCACAGTTGTTGTTGTTGTTGTTGTTGTTCCCCAAGCTGCCTGGCCGAACAGCCCCAAGGCCCTGAGCAAGGCCAAGGCCATAACCGAGCGCCCCCACAGAACCCTCCCCGCCGACCACAATAAAGCCTGGGTGACTGAAGCCACTCCATGGCGGGGAGCTGAGGAGGGTGCGGAAATGCCCGGGAAACCAAAGCCCCACCCAGGGCCCTGTGTCCCTCAGCAGTTATGAAGAGAAAGTTGAGGGGCAAGGGAAAAATGTGACGCTTTGGCTTCCAATCTTGGTAGATTGGGAGGTCAATCCACGTTAGAGACGCCGTCACTTGAGATCTAGAAAATATATAAGTAAAAGGAACAGTCAGAGTAAGCTATGGGTATGGCAGAGATTGCTCAGTTCTCACTCTGATAGACCAGCCCATCACCACTGGTCAGTCACAGTTCAATCAGTCAGCTAAGATTTTCACAACCCCTGCTCATACCGGGACACCTACAAGGGCGCGGTAACCTCAGGGGTAGAAGGAGGTGGTTTCGGGGCCAACATAGGGGTAAACCCAGTATCGGTGGTAGCAAGACCTCTCATCCCCCCGTGCCAAAGTCAGAGTCACATTCCTCCTCCAAGATCTGAGACACACCAAAGGACTCTCTCACTCCCAGCGCCAAGGCAAGGCGAGACGGATCCGAGAGTAGTGCTGCCGGACAAGACCAGTCATATGACTGACAACTCCCGAGATTATTCCGGGCATGGCCCCGGCGGACATGGGCAAGGACAATGGTCCGCAAAGGTCTCTCCTGGCGGTGGTCCAGGCGATCTCGCCTACATTTCCCCACAGAATTCAATTGAGTTTCATTAGGGGTGGGAACTATTATCAAAGAGATGACACAAAAAACAGATCATAATCCCCAGTCCTCCGTCAATGCCAGGGTTCATATCCCGGTTGTTTCTGGTGCCAAAAAGGGACAGTGTTCAGATGAGGCCAGTAATCGGCCTCTCATATCTCAACACCCATATTCACAATCAGTCATTCAGGATGCTGACAGTGAATCAGATCAGGTTGTCACTCCCGCCGCAGGGCTGGATGTGCTCAATAAATCTAAAAGACGCCTATTGGCATGTCCCCATCAACAAACGCTTTCAGAGGTTCCTAGCCTTACGCAACGGGAATCAAACGTTTGTCTTTCAAAGAATGCCCTTTGGGCTAAATCTTGCACCCAGAGTTTTCAAGAAATTAGTCCGACAGACATTGCTACCATTGCTCAAACAGGGAATCATGATTTTATGGTACCTAGACGATTGGCTAGTGGTAGCCCAATCCAAGATAATATGCCTTCACCATGTTCAACTAGTATTAGACCATGTAGAGGCACTAGGGTTCAGGGTAAACTTAGCAAAGTCATCTCTCATTCCCACCAAACAAATCCAATGTGTGGGCCTTATCTGGGATACCGAGTTACTGACTCTGAGTCAGAGTGTAGACAATCGTCAGAGGTTTCGCAGGAAACTCTTCCGATTTCTGCACTCCCAGACGACAACGAGGAATCTCTGGTAGGCTCACTCAACTGGATACAACTGACGGCACCGTTAGGTCGCCTGAAGGTCAAAAGAATTATCTTGTAAGGAAACGGGTGTTTTCCTCTTTTACCGGCAGAAACACTGAGGACAATTCCAACCTTAATCCACAACCTCCTGGCGGCCTGGGCGAAGCCAGAAGTTATTCACTCCTCCTTGACTTGGACAGCTCCACCACCGACGGTTTGGGTAGATACAGACGCGTCAGGAACCCTGGGTTGGGGTTACCAATCAAACTTAGGCCACCAGAGCTAAGGTCGATGGTCAACATCAAATCACCTCCATATCAATGCCAAGGAGTTGCTAGTCCCACTATTCTTTTTACAGGAGCACGGCACAAGCCAGGCGGGAAAGTCCCTAGCCTTCAGAATGGACAATTTGACTGCAGTGGCATGCCTTCAAAAGCAAGGGTCAGTGAGATCAAGAGTGTTACAAGGGTTGTCGGAAAAGATATTTCGACTAGCCGCGAGGCTCGGGATTTATCTTCATGCAACATATCTGCCCGGCGTGGCGAATGTGTGGGCGGATGCTTTGTCCTGGCGACAGAGCACGCAAGTAGAATGGGCTCTCAGACAAAACATCTTTCAAAAGTTGATTGCGGAGCCGTACAATCCACAAACTTGTTCGCGTCAGAGGCGAGCCACAGGCTACCTCAGTACCTCACACGCCAGAGTTTAACTCCTGCGGGGGGTCAGGACACATTTATGGTAGAGTGGAACAAATGGAACTCCATTTATCTGTTTCCACCTCCAGACGCATCCTTAATGTGCAAAGTAGTTAAAAAACTACGGGATTACCGGGGCATGGTCTCGATGCTCGCGCCCTTGTGGCCGGCTCAAGTGTGGTACAACCAGTTGAAGACGTGGTGCGAGAACCCGGTGTCACTCTCGATCTCGTATTTCCACTTAGAGACAATTGGAAACCTCAAGACCTCGCTGACTTTCACCTTGTGGATATTCAGAAGGCCAGTTTGGGGAAACCGTGACTCACAAGTTGATTAATCAATATGCTCCATCAACCCAAAGACAGTACCAATTACACTGGAAATAATTTACTACATGGATTGTAGAAACTGGTCAACGACAGTCCTCAGTGGCTCTGGTATTTAACTATTTAAATTACCTATTTGATGTTCAAAAGTTGTCAGTTGTCACATTAAGGAATCAACTCACAGCAATTAGGACACCATTTCTAGACTTAACTGGTTTGATTGTACCGGAAGCGGATTTATGAGGGCATGCTTCAAGCTCCGCCCTCCCCCTCGTCAACTCACACCCACCTGGTCTCTGGATAGAGCCCTTGAAATGCTTCAATCCCGTAAATATTGCAAAGATCCTCCCTTGGATCTCATACTTAAAAAGGCAATTTTTCTAATGGCACTGGCTACGGGTGCCAGGGTGTCTGAGTTGGCGGCGAGGAGTTCGGAACCAAACTGTCTAAGATTTAAAAGGCGCAACATAGGGGTACATATTGCTCCTGCTCCTACCTTTATTGCCAAGAATGAACATTCTAATCATGTATATTCAGAGTTCGAAATTCCGGCTCTGAAACAGGGTGACAGGCACCATTTATTGGTCCAGTGCAGTCACTTTGGTTATTTATGAGGGCCTCCCGACCATCACAGGTGCGAGCCCTCTGTGTTTCAAGGACAGGTGTTCGATTACAAAAACGCCGGCTAGCCGCGTTATTAGTAGAAGTCATTCGGGAGAGTAACCCGGGCGTGTTGGCAAGATCACACGATATCCGTAAATGGGTGGCATCACTTAGATTCCTCCATAATTACTCTCTAGAAGACATTCAACAGACCAAATAGTGGTCATCAAATCATACTTCTCTCACACGTTACCTGTCCGTCAATCTCATGAAACCTTCTCGTACATGTGTAGCATTAAGGCAGAGAGTCTAGTGCTAAGCTGATTTTATGATACAAAAAAAGGGAGGGGGGGGGGGGGATATCCTAGCTAAGGACTCCTCCTGCCTCTGAAGTAAGACAAAATGTATCGAGTATTAAGGTCATGTGATAATCGTTCCCTAGGCTAAAGTAAGCCTACCCAGGAATTACCCGAGGCTGCCACTGTTGCTAGAACTAGGTGTGGCTGGGGGAAGTTCAGAGAATTTATGCCAATCCTGACCATGAAAAGAATGCCTCTCCCCCTGAAGGGAAAGGTGTATGCCTCATGTGTTAGAAGTGCAATGACGTATGCCTCAGAAACATGGGCCGTTAAAGTAGAGGATATCAACAGAATGGAGCGTAATGAGATGAGAATGGTGAGATGGATGTGTGGGGCCAGGCTACAGGATAGAATAACAAATGTTGAGCTGAGGAGACGTTTAGATATAAAGAGTATTAGCGAGGTGATGCGTACAAGTAGACTGGGATGGTATGGACATGTGGAGAGAATGGATGAACAAAATTGGGTGAAAAAATGCAGGTCTGTGATTGTGGAGGGAGCTGCACCAAGGGGTGGACCGAGGAAGACCTGGGATCGGACTATACGCGCCGATCTCAAATCCAAGAACTTGACAAGTGAAGCAGCCCTTAACAGGGTTGCCTGGAACGCCGCCATTAGGACAAGAGACTGAAACTGCACTGATGTGTGGAACACTCGGTCTTAAAATGTTATGTACAGTATGTATGTATGTATTGATTAATTTTTTAAGAGGAAACACTATGGATGCAATAAGGTTTCCAATATACAGTAAAAGTCCGTTAATCCGACGACCGATGATTCGAATCTCCCAATAGTCCGAATTTTTCAATTTGAGGCCAAATCCGAATTCACCCGATGGTCCGAATTTCAAGAAGTCCCAAAGTCCCCTTTTTGAGGCATTAGTCCACTCAAATGACACATAATGGAGCACACACATATCATATCAGGGGAGGTGTGGTGGAGTGGTCTTGCCACTGGCCTGGTAATCCAAAGGTCCCGGGTTCAAATCCCGATGTATCAATGGGAAGATATTATTGGGAGGGAATTTGTGCTGTACCTAGTATCAGTGCATTACCACAAGATTGGGTTCTAGTCATGTGGTGATGGGCTGGTCTATCAGAGTGAGAACTGAGCGATCTCTGCCATACCCATAGATTAATCTGACTGTTCCTTTTACTTATATATTTTCTAAATCTCAAGTGACGGCGTCTCTTCCGTGGATTGACCTCCCAATCTACCAAGATTGGAAGCCAAAGCGTCACATTTTTTCTTTGCCCCTCAACTTTCTCTTCATAATTGCTGAGAGGCACAGGGCCCTGGGTGGGGCTTTGGTTTCCCGGGCGTTTCCGCACCCTCCTCAGCTCCCCGCCATGGAGTGGCTTCGGTCACCCAGGCTTTATTGTGGTAGGCAGGGAGGGTTCTGTGGGGGCGCTCGGTTATGGCCTTGGTCTTACTCGGGGCCTTGGGGCTGTTCGGCCAGGCAGCCTGGGGAACAGCAACAACAACAACAACAACCACAAGCCCACCGAAATGTCAATAAAATACCCTCATTGTTCCCTGATTAAATAGCACTGTATGAATATTCCCATATTCAAAATATGCTATAGGGGTGCAATGCCTGGTGAGTTATCTGCTCAACAGGTGGCGTTGTGTGTGTGTGAGAGTCCGAGTGTAGGGGGTGAGACAGTGAAGCACGGGAACGAGGTGGCTTCAGAGATGGGGTCGTTTCGGGCCATGAGTGAGCACCGTGCCTCATGTGAAGGCAAGATGGCAGGTGCTCGTTGTACTCTACGTGCTTCACATGTCTCACTCCCTAGACTGGAACAAGACCTCACAGGCTTCACTGTTCATTGTAAAGCGGTGAATGTTAAGGCTCTCAGCCTATGCCCGAAAGGAAGTAAGTTGGAATATAGAAAAGAAAAAAAAATATGTTCATGAATTCACTTTAAAAGTTTACCATTGTCATTGTAGCCTATTACCTACTTCAAAACATTCAGATTAATGGTCAAAGGAAGCTACTGATATAAACGTAAACACCTTCTTCTTCCACATCGTCTGCTAGAGAGTTTGTTTTGCTCTTGAACGCATCCTTGGGACGCTCCGATGCGCTACTGGCTTGCACCGCATTTTCTGCAAGCGCATTCAGTCTTGAGCTTGAAAACGCACCTTTGGACGTATTAGTCTTGAGCTTGAAAACGCACCTTTGGACGTTCCGATACGCTACTATTTATAGTTCAGTGATCGGAGCGTCCCAAGGGTGCTTTCAAGACAACAAGACAAGGGTGCTTTCAATACAATATAATATAACAGAGCACGTCACAAAAGGAAAATCACAAAATGAAAATTACAAGAACCTCTCAGGGAAGGGCCGTTGTTAAGGCATTACTTCCCGAACCACATCTGATCTGATCTGATCTTCAAGAGCAAGACAAACTCGCTAGTAGACGGAGAAGAAGAAGACGTTTATATCAGCAGATTCCTTTGACCATTAATCTGAATGTTTTGAAGTAGGTAATAGGCTACAATGACAATGGTAAACTTTTGAAGTGATTTCATGAACATATGATATGTGTGTGTGCACCATTGTGTCATTTGGGTGGCCTAATGCCTCAATGTTTTAGTCATACACAGGTTCATAGGGGTAAAGTCCGATAATCCGAAAAATCCACTAATCCGAACGAGGGCCGGTCCGCTGCCCTTTGGATTAACGGAAGTTTACTGTACTCAATAATCTCAGGGATTAGATTTAGAGTATAAATATTTTTGGTAACATTACCTAAGGCCATGAATATGTAGGCCTACATATTAATAAATTTATTAGTGGCCCCTCCATCATTGACGAACATGCCTATTACATAAGGCACCCTCTTCAAACACTCATCCGCCGTAGTTTGAATCTACCGCGCAGAGCATACAAAATTTGAGGAGCCTTCATCATGAGCGCACGCGACCTCACTCATGGCTTCAGTCATTATGAATTGGGTTCTCACTACGAAAAAACTTCGTAAAAAATAAAAACAAAAACAAAATAAGAATAACTATTCAATAAGCTTTCCATCATATCGTGGATATACTTGTGTGGATCTTTGACCAGACGCTAATTCAGGCGTCATTCTTCCTTCTCTGCTCTGCGCTCAGCCTGCCCGGACGTGTCTCCCCACGCTCCGCTGGTTCCGCATTTGTTGCGTCCCTAGTGAGTTTTTCTCATTTGTTTACTCCGGGATGTATCGAGTAAGGTTAGGATAGGCGTAGCAGGAGTGTCCTGGGCTAGTTGCCCGCAGTGCAGTGCATTTTGGGTCGTGTGTTTGGGGCATCTATTTCGGATGTATCCTCGTGGTCCTGTTGTGGACATGCAAACTTTTTCACAGTTAGCTAGCTTTGTGATGCAGGCGGCTTTCATTACGCGTTATTATTGCTTCCTTTTATCTTTCTGATGAGGTAGCTTATTTTTGCTGACGTTCCCAGCGTATTTTTCTTCACTTAGTGAAGTTTTTTCGGGGTCCCGAGTCAGTTCTTCCCTTTGCCGGAAGTGTTTGCTACAGTGGTGTGTTGGCGGTGGTTCCTGTTGTGATATAATTCGGTGCTTTTTGTTTATATTCCGACAGGTTACTTTTATCCGTCTGCCTAGGCCTAGCCAGCCTCTCGTAGCTTTGCCACATGTACAAGTGTTATTGATTTATTTTATAAATATGTACTACTGTGTCATGTGTGTCCTGGTTTAGTTGTGTATTGGCTAATTCCACGGACTATTTATGTGTCCTGGGTTAGTTGTGTATTGGCTATTTCCACGGACTATTTTGGGCCCGGCGTTAGTTGTGTTTTGGCTACGCCTCGGTCCTGTGTTGCGTTCAGATGGTATCTGGACGGGGTGGGTTACTTCCGGCGGGTTTTTCTCGGTTACACCATGAAAAACCCGGCTGGTTGCCGAGTTTTGGCCACGCGTGGTTTAAAAACAGGCTTGTTTCCCCGGCGAGTGGGTGTCTGTGGCTCCCCAGGACTGCATCTCTGTGGTGCCTGTGTCAGGCTCCTTATGAATCCCGGCGGGATGGCTGTACCCATCTAACGGTGCTCATGCGGACACGTGTTTGTAGTTTTTTCGGTTTTGCAAAGCCAATAAAAAACTAAGCTGTTGTTGTTTTTCCTCCCCGGCGATCTTTTACAAAGAAGTGGGGATAGGAACAATTGGGGTTAACTTTTAAACTTTAAATCACACCCGGCGAATGCAACCTGGAAGGGTGGGATGAACGAATTTGCAAAATTCAGTTTAGTTGACCAGACAATTGAGGGATGCATTGTGTATCGCCTCCTTCAACATACGGCAATTTAGGGCACAATTGGGGTTAACGTTTTTTTTTAAACTAATATTCACACCCGGCGGGTGCTCCTTGGAAGGGTGGGAATAACGAATTTACAATTCAGTTAGTTAACTAGACAATTGAGGGATACGTTTTGTATCGCCGCCTTCAACATACGGTGATCTAAAAGATACTTCGGGAGAAGTTAGATCTCGTATATTTGTCAGGCTTCCCAGTTTTTTATCTACAAGATAATTCGGGGGCCGGCGTCTTTTTATTTTATTTTTTTTTCTTCAAAATTGAATCTTGAAACAAACCCCACCGGAAAGACTAAAATCAGTTATAAACGACATGCTGGGCTTTATTTTAGGTCAGAGGATATACGTAAATCTTTTGGACAGCTTAAGATATTCTGAAATCTTTACTTATGAACCTCCCACGTAGCGAGCTGTGATAGTTGTGTATTACGTCTCGTTACCCGGCGAGTTACCCTTACCTGGGTGTTTTCTACGATTTTGAGGTGGCGGCTGTTCAAGTTTTGGTGGGATGGAGTACTTTTCGATGGTGTTTCGACGTCATTAAGTGTTTTTTCCGTTCTCACCAGGCCTAGCCGGCCACTCGTAGTTTTTTCACGTATGCAAGTGTTTTCATTGTTTATTATTATGAAAATTGATTCATGAGCCATGTGTGTCCTGGATTAGTTGTGATTGGCTGATCCAGGAGCTTCGGACTGTGGGTCTGATTATGTTTATCAGACTGCGTTCTGTTTGGTGTGGGTTACCTTTCCGGCGTTTTTCTCGTTGCTCCGAGAAAGCCGTTTTTGTTTACCGAGTGTTAGTCAGGATGGCTAAAATAGGTAAGTTACCCCGGCGAGTTTGGTAGCTTGAGGGCTCATCAGAAACTGCGTTTTCTGTGGTCGAGCCTGGGATCAGGCTTCCTGTGTTATTCCCGACGAGGGGGGCTCCACACAGTTATCTAGGTGATCATGCTGACACCTGTTGGATATGGTTTTCTCGGTTTTTCAAGGCCATTGAAACCATGCTGTCTGTTTGTTTGGTCTTTCCCTCCCGGCGACCTTTTTTACGAAGAGGTCTGGGGCAGGTACAATTGGTTTTGACATTGCATATAAAACCCGGCGGTTGTACCTTCGGGTGGTTATATTAACGGATTTGCAAATTCGCGATAATTTGCCAAACGATTGATTGATACAATAGGGTATCACGGCCTTCAAGACGGCGATCTATGTGGGCTTCTGGGAGAAGCCGGATTAGAGATTAAGATAGGCTTAGACTTTTTATGGGATAAAAAGATGCCTGAATCTTACTAGTGTTTCAAGTGTAAAGGGATACTTGAAAGACTTCATCTTTAACCCTCCTGGACCGGGCAGGCTCTCCTAATGACGGAGCTCGTATCTGGGCGATCTGGTCGAATATCAACAAAAGTAAACTAAGGCTAATCTCGCTTAATATATGACCTACATTAATCAAACATATATAGAAATGAGCGCCTTGCCTTCCTGCGTAGAATGGCATTGAGTAGAGCTCTCTAGCTCAACTGGTTCCGGAGTGATGGTGATGGAAGTGGAGGTAACTTTTGCCGCGTATTTACCTCGGCGCGTCCGAACACTCAACCGCGGCCCCGGCTACGACGCCCAGTTGCACTCGTCGCTCCACCCGCAATTATGCCAGGATGCGATTTGATAGTGTTTTATTGGTTATTCTGTCATTTATTATAGTTATTATGTTATTTTCACACAATAAAGTTATTTATATGAACTTATTTGTGTCTCTGTCACTTATTACTTCGTTTTATTATTATTACAGTAAACTTCCGTTAATCCGAAGGGCAGCGGACCGGCCCTCGTTCGGATTAGTGGATTTTTCGGATTATCGGACTTTACCCCTATGAACCTGTGTATGACGAAAACATTGAGGCATTAGGCCACCCAAATGACACAATGGTGCACACACACATATCATATGTTCATGAAATCACTTCAAAAGTTTACCATTGTCATTGTAGCCTATTACCTACTTCAAAACATTCAGATTAATGGTCAAAGGAATCTGCTGATATAAACGTACACCATATGTCCGCATCGTCTTCTTCTTCCGTCTACTAGCGAGTTTGTCTTGCTCTTGAAGATCAGATCAGATGTGGTTCGGGAAGTAATGCCTTAACAACGGCACTTCCCTGAGAGGTTCTTGTAATTTTCCTTTTGTGACGTGCTCTGTTATATTATATTGTATTGAAAGCACCCTTGTCTTGTTGTCTTGAAAGCACCCTTGGGATGCTCCGATCACTGAACTATAAATAGTAGCGTATCGGAACGTCCAAAGGTGCGTTTTCAAGCTCAAGAAAGGTGCGTTTTCAAGCTCAAGACTGAATGCGCTTGCAGAAAATGAGGTGCAAGCCAGTAGCGCATTGGAGCGTCCCAAGGATGCGTTCAAGAGCAAAACAAACTCTCTAGCAGACGATGTGATGTTTACGTTTATATCAGTAGCTTCCTTTGACCATTAATCTGAATGTATTGAAGTAGGTAATAGGCTACAATGACAATGGTAAACTTTTAACGTGAATTCATGAACATATGATATGTGTGTGCTCCATTATGTGTCATTTGAGTGGACTAATGCCTCAAAAAGCGGACTTTGGGACTTCTTGAAATTCGGACCATCGGGTGAATTCGGATTTGGCCTCAAATTGAAAAATTCTGACTATTGGGAGATTCGAATCATCGGTCGTCGGATTAACGGAAGTTTACTGTAGTATGATTATTAGTGTCACTTTCACTGGACTTTGATAATTGGTAGTGTCATTTCCCCTTTTATGTATTGTTAGGTAAGCTAATAATATATATAGTGTCACTGTCACTTATTCATATTGTTATGAAGGCACTTATTATTACTTGTGTGTGTCTCTTTCACTTATACTTAGTTTTAATATTATTATACTGTCACTTTGACTGGCCTAGGCTTATTGAGTGTCATTTTCACTTATTTATTGTTAGAAATATATATTTTAGTGTCACTTTCACTTGTTCATATTGTTATTGAAGGCACTTATTATTACTTGTGTGTCCTTTTCACTTATACTTAGTTATATTATTATTCTTAGCCTACATTTGAGTGTCATTTTCACTGTTGTCACTTCCACTTCAAAAGTTTGTTAGAGTGTGGAAGTCGTTGAAGCAGGTGCCAGCACACAGTCCAACTTGACACTCGAGGCATTCCCAAGTGGTTTTTGTGGGTTTGCGGGGTCTGCGAGTTGTGTGGCTGCACACATGGCACCTCTTCTGACTCCTAACATTACTACCTGGTGCTTTGAAAGGAAGGGCGCTGAGCTGGTGCTTCCTGAAGAATTCAGCACACCCCGTTCTGTCAAGGTGGCCTGGTCCTTGTATTGGCCTGCCTGGTGTACCCGCATGTTTAGCCAGGAGCTCAAGTAGCACCTGCTTGTGGAACTAACGCAGGGACTTGTACTTCTTGGCTCCTGGAGTCCTCAGACGGTAGATGTTGTAGGCATTGAGGATCGACATATCTACCGTATGCAGGCTAAACTTCTTGTACCACCTGCAAGATGTTCGCAGGCAGTCGATGAAGCCCATCTGCATGTCGGACTTGTCAACGAGGCGCATGTTGATGTTATAATCCAGGACAGCAGCTGGTTTTTGGACGGGGTTCTTGGTTGTTCGGTCCACCTTCCCTGTGGCGACCATCTGGGCCTTGTGGCATGTGGTGAGGAGGTTGACCTTGCGCTGGTCATGCCAGTGGATGGAGAGGATGGGGCCACTCTTCTTGTGGAAGATGTCAGCCTTCTTCGTCTTGGTTGGGTAGCCTGGCATGCCCTTCCTTTTGCCCTTGACTGTGCCGACAGTTCCGGTCTTGCGGTCATGGAGGTACTTGGTCAGGAGAGGCGACGTGTAATAATTATCTGTGTAGAGGATGTGGTTATTATTGAAGTGCCTCTCCATCATCTTCTTCACTACAGCGCCACCAAAACCAATGAGAGGGTCAGTCACAACTTCTCCAGCCTTGCCGCTGTAGACTATAAAGTCCAGCACATACCCCGTCAAGCAGTCGCAGAGGACGAAGAGCTTGATGCCGAAGCGGTGTCTCTTGGACGGGATATACTGTCGGAAATGCAGCCTACCACGGAACAGGACCAGAGACTCGTCGAGGCACATCTTCTGGAAAGGAATCAGGTATGTGGTGAACCGATGACGTATCATGTCATACAGCTTCCTGATCTTCCATAATGAGTTGGGAAGGTGGACTGCCATGTTGTTTGTCAGGTGGAGATAGGAGAGGATGTCGAAGTACCTGTCCCTGGACATATATTTGCCAAATGATGGAGTCGTTATGATGCCGCCAGTGATCCAGTAGTCAGCCAGAACGTGCTTCCTTATATGAGTCATCAGCATTGTGAGTGCCAAGAACACTTATACAGTAGGGTCTCACATAAAACGAGTTTATGGTCGATAAACGAGGGCGTTTTATGCGATTTCGTTTTATGTGAACACAGCATTTTGGTGGCGCAATATTGTCAATGTTCACTGTAAGCGAAAATTTTCGTACAAAGCGAACGATATTTCGTACAAAGCGAACGATATTTCGTACAAAGCGACGATATTTCGTACATTTTGTACGATATTTCGGCGCTCTATATGAAAACTCCTCGGATTTGCCCCACTTTGGCGGCGGACTCGTTTTATGTGATCACATTCGTTCTGATCGAAAATTAAATATTAATATTTTAGTCGGTCGTTTTAATCGAGACTCGTTTTATGCGGGACCCTACTGTACTTCTGCCACAGTGAGAGCTCTCCATGCCACCATCTTGGCACTGGTCTTCCTCCCAAGAAAGTTGGCACAGATAGCATGGTGGTGATTTGTCTCTTTGACGAGGTATTCCATGACTTCATTGTCATTGAAGCCACAGAAAAGTTCACTGTGGGTAGCATCTGGGCCACAGGGATATGCTGGTGACACCCCAGAACCCATCTGTACCTCGTCAAAGGCAGGACAATCTGGCTCAAAATCAGCTCCATCTGTCCACACAAACAGGTCGGATGCTGATGCTCGAGGTCGTGCTGCAGCAGGCACACGCCCTGGACGCCCTGGGCCAGGCGGACGCCCTGCACGCCCACGCCCAGGCCCAGGGGCAGCGGCGTCGGCAGGCTGACCACGTCCACGACCTCGCCCTCTCCCTCGATTTGTCGGCACATCCTCTTCCTGTTCCTGTTCCTCTTCCCCCTCAGGCGACGTCAGGTCATCTGGGGCAATGTTGGGGTCGTCAGCATCCTCCTCAGGAGACAATTCTGGTGAAGAAGTGACCGGGCGTCGGCGGTGTGGGGCGCTGGAGGCTACGGGAGCTTCAAGAATGGGAGCCGCGGCCTCGGGAGTTGGGCTCCTTTTGCGGCGAGCCGAGGGCTTTTCAGCAGGAAATAATGCTCTGCGGTGTGTTGAGGCCTGTGGCACATCACCAATACCACTTGAAGAGGCCCTTTGGTCATCCTGAACGAGAGATGAAGGCGAGGGCTGTGGGTGACCCACGCGGCGTCCCGTGTCAAGGCGTCGGGACAATGGAATGCGGGTGGTTGCTAGGCCAGGGTCGGCGTCATTATCGCTATCTTCAGCTTCCCTATGCTTTTCTGCGGCTGCCCTGCGTGCTTTTTTAGCTGCACTTTTGATCAATGATTGTTTGTAGAAATATTTGCCCACTTTCAAGGGCGTACAGGCAGGCAAAGGGGAAGGTCCCGGGGTAGGGCTAGGGCTAGGCCTAGGCTGACCTAGCAAAGATGGCGAGGGGGTAGGCCTAGGTTCTAGCACACTGGGAAGCTCAATGGCACCTTCCTGAAACACTTCCACATCAGGATCATCACTACTGTCTCCCCCCTCAAATAAATCGACATTATCGTCGTCTCCAAAGCCCACGAAATCGTCTTCACTTTCACTTATAAATTGTACCTTGTCCACCAAGCTTTCCCCACTGCTCTCTTCATCACTTTCAAAAAGTTGTCGCTGTATAGCGCTATCACTCAACAAACGCTTAACTTTCTTTTGTTGAGCTCTCTTCTCGGTTGGAACAGGCGTTGAAGTTGCGAGCGGGGTAGCACTGGGGCCCGCGGGAGGTTGCAACGAATCGGACACGTCGGATTTTTTTCTTTCAGTATTACTCGCTATGGCGGCCACGTACGAACTGATAACACTAGTAGTTGAGGCTTGGTGGCGCTGCGGTCGCTCCTACCATGCCAAAATTGGCCGCGCAAATTTTGAAGCACGCTTTCAAGCACAAAGATTTTAAAATGACACCCGGGTTCCGGCCCTTTTGTTTTGGTGTCATTTTAAAATGACACCCAGGCTGGAAGGGTTAATAAAGATATGCTTCATCTTTATGAGGTTTCAGAAGATATGCTTAAATCTTTTGGACAGGTAAAGATATGCTGAAATCTTTCATAAGCCATTGAAACAAAGCTGTTTGTGTGTTTGGTCTTTACCTCCCGGCGACCTTTTTACAAAGAGGTCTGGGGCAGGTACAATTGGTTTGACATGATATATAAAACCCGGCGGTTGTACCTTCGGGTGGTTACGTTAACGAATGTGCAATTCGCGATAATTTGCCAAACAATTGATTGATACACTAGGGTATCACTGCTTTCTAATAAAGATATACTTCATCGTTATGAGGATTCAGAAGATCGGCTTAAATCTTTTGGACAGGTAAAGATATGCTGAAATCTTTAATATGAAACTAAAGGAAAACGAAAAGTAGTGGTGCGGTGCTACGGTTCGTTGACCGGCGGTGTTGTGGCACATGTTTTGTACCATTTTTTGGGGGTAACCTTATGAGCATTAATCCCTGGAAATTTCTCTTTCCAGGGCGGAGTACCGGCGTGGCACCAGGTGACCAGGTAGTTCCCGGGGGTGGGGTAGTTTTCCCCCAGTCTCTGTCATGTCGGCACTTGAACCTCTCCTTGCTGTATGTTCAACGCCGTTAAGCTCAGGTATCCCTATATTTGTATTTATTAATGAAATAATTTATTAACTGAATAATAATAAACATATATATTTTCTATGATTATATTATGATAATATTGTGTTTATTTATAGTAATTTATTTTAATAAAATTAAATATAAATTAAATTTAATTAGTATACTTTATGATTTTTGCTCACCAGCTCTGCTTTAAATGTGTTAATGAGCTATGGGAGCTTTTAATTGTCATAAACCTTTACGGGGCTCGGGCGAGGGCTCCCATTCGGAGAGTATACCAAGCTCGCAAGCGAGTGACAACCACAGCCAAGGTGTATGGCGATACTCACAGTCCTGGCAGGACAGAACACATCCCTTTGTGACTCAACTAGTGCTGACGTCCACCGGGATGCCGATGTACCATCTTCTATCCCAGATTTAACATGGCAACATGTGGAGGTCCCGGCTTCGGCGGGATCTTCCCATGATAAGCCAGACTTAACGGATGAAGAACAACGATCTCTGGTCTCAGAGATGGAGGTTGAAGAGTCCAGTCACCTTCTAGGCGACTCTCAGGGTACTGTCGAATCTCCACGGAGTTCGTCATCGGCTACGTATGTAACGGCGGAAGAGATTGATGGACTACTATTGAATGCACTTAATAGGTTCTTTGGCCCTACGCCGGAAACTCCTACAGTTGATACGGGAGCTCCCGCAATGTCGACGAATGTGTGACCTCTGGCTACATCCTTTGCTTTAGCTAAAATACCTAACCATCCTCTTGTGTCAGATCCAATTTCCAATGTGCCAGGCACAGCAGCTCTCACTACTTCCAATGTGCGAGTCATATCAGACATATCTCCCCCTCCTTTAGACAAGGCGCCAGTCAAAAGCAGGAGCTATGCCTCTTTTATACGGGCCTGATGAGTCAGGGGTAGCAATGTTACCAACTCAGCCAGAGGCAGCACAAGCTACTATTTCGGGGGAGTTCCCTGTACCACATGAGTGGGTAATCCAAGTCAATAAGTCTAGAAAACTCAGAGCTTTGGATAGTCAAGGAAATGTTTTGGATGTTCATATTAAGGCCATTCCAAGTTATTATAACCATGACTTTTACGTGTATGCATCAACACCAGCCCTGCCCCCTGCCTAAGCTTCAAAGCTATTTTCTGATTGGACTAAGAATAACGGCTTTAACGACGTCAAGGCACTTTCTGCTTTGACGCCGGAGTCGGATATGTTTCCAATCACGAACTCAGCCTCTAATCCAGTCTTGCAGGTGGGGCAGTTGGGTACGGGACCTGGGGTGGCATGAGAAACAGAGGCTCACAATTTGCAACTACTTTCACGTCAAAATCTTCCCACCAAATCCCTCCAGAACACCATTCTTGGTTCTCTCTTCCGGTTTTTGGTACCAGCGGAGTCCCCTCTGCTTTGTTTGACTTCTTGGCTGCCCCCCAAATAATCAATTTGTGCGAATTAAAAGATCCGTTTAGCACGCCTTCCCCAGCTTACCTAGACCGCGAGTTTAGGTTAAGAGGAAAAGCGTTTAGACTGTTTTCGCAATACAGTCGACGCTCGATTTAACGGACCCCGATACAACGGATTTCGGATTTAACGGACTCTGTCCGTAGCCGGACAATGGACCCAGCAACGGACAAAGTCTGTTGCTCGAAAAAAAGTTGGAGCAAAGTCCTTTGCTCTATCTATTTATCTCTCTAATGCATCTACCTAAATCCCTTATACATTAACATAACTATGTCTTATTTGGACTTTTTGTAATCTTTGAATCATTTCTAATGTGATGGAATTGAAAAATATAATATCCTTCCAGCACATAGATAAATAATAAATATGAGAGTCAACAAAATATTTCAACTCTCCCCTCCGTGCGAGCAGAGACGGAAGATTTACGTTTGATAGATTTTTTGTTTTGTTTTTTTCCCTCGATATACACTCTCTATCTATCTATCTCTCTAATTCATCTACCTAAATCCCTTATACATTAACATAACTATGTCTTATTTGGACTTTTTGTAATCTTTGAATCATTTCTAATGCGATGGAATTGAAAAATATAATATCCTTCCAGCACATAGATAAACAATAAATAAGATAGTCAAAAAAATAGTTCAACCCTCCCCTCCGTCTAGGCGTTCAAAAAAATAGTTCAACCCTCCCCTCCGTCTAGGCGCCGAGCTTCCGAGACTCCAAGACGGGAGATTTACGTTTGATAGATTTTTGTTTTTTTTTGGTTCCCACGGTATACACAAAATGATGGGAAAATATTATAACATGTTTTTAATTGACATTTGTGTCGTTTTTGCTGATTATGAGTTGGTGGAAAAAAATGTCTTTAACCCTCCAGCCCCGGCTATGTATTATATATATATTCCTCGAAAACCGGGTGTTTTGGCCGAAAAACGTCTAGGCTAGGCTACCGTATATTCGTTAATCAGACTGCTTTCCGCATTCCCGCACATCCCCAAGCGTAGCTGTGTTATTTACCTGTAGAATGGCATTAAGTAGAGCTCTCTAAGTCAACTGGTTGAGCTGTGATGATGATTTCATTGGAGATAACTTTATGGCCAAAACAGCCACTTTACACTACTTTTCGATACTTAACAACAACATACAGGCACACACGAACAAGCGACGCTCTCCTTCTTGTGGCCGGAGATGCGGAGCGTCGGTCCTGCCGGCTGTTGTTTACATGCGTCGGACCGACGCCTCGCACACCAAGCTCACAGGCTTTGACGTCATGGGTGTTTAAGAGCCCTTCCGGGTAGCTCGTGTATGCTTTTTTATGGGCGTTCAAGAGCCCTTCCGGGAACATAGGGTTAATTCTAGCATATCGGAAATGATTCACAGATTATATAGAGACCAAATAACATACACTTTTAAGTGTGTTCAATAGTTTTGCATTATCAATAGGGTGTAGCACAAGGCTTATCAACATTATCACAGTAACGGGGGTCGGGGTTGAGGCCGGGACGGGGAGGGGAGGGAGTAGGCCTACAGAGGCGGGGATATCCTTCCTTTTTTTTTTTTTTTTTTTTCCCCATGTGAAATTTATCATATTAATGACAAATAAGACCTTTATTATGTTTTCAGGGACAGTACAGCACAACGTGTCCCTCAAGCAAAAAAAAAAACAAAAAAAACGAAGGCAATTTTCCAGCTACGGACTTTTTCCAGCAACGGACTCGGTCTCCCCCCTATTAGTCCGTTAAATCGAGCGTCGACTGTATATGGTTACCCAGAAAGTAACAAAGTCTCTGTTACGCTCTTCTCAGGCAATAGAAGCCGCGGAAGTCAGGAAAGCCATTGAACTTTCCCGGCGCTTGCTTCTCCAGACTTCCATCCAAGTCTTTAGGAGATATTCGGACGGCCTTATTAGAGGCAGTTCGAGCAAGGCAGGATCTGGGGATGTTCTTAGTGAAGAAACTTCCTGACTGTATTGCAAGCCAAGTAGTTCTGTCTCCAGTTCTAACTCCTTCTTTGATTTCACCAGCAGTTTGGAAGACTGTTTTCAATTTGGCACAAGCATTCAAGCAAAGTCCCGGCAAGCCCTGATGCCCATGTTAGAACAAGGGATCAGGGTCTTGTGGTATCTGGATGACTAACTGGTGGTGGCAGAAACAGAAAAGTTATGCATCATTCATGTCTACATTACGTTAAACCATCTCAAATCTCTAGGATTCAAGGTCAACTTAGTAAAAGTCAAACCCTTGTTCCCTCACGAGTATTTCAGTGGATAGGGCTGGTCGAGGACACAGCTTCTCTCACTCTGAGTCAGAGTGTGGACACTCGAAACAGATTTCGCAAAAAAATGTTTATGTTTCTCCACAGTCTGACTACGACACGGAGACTTTGGGAATCTCTAGTCGGTTCTCTCAACTGGGTTCAACTAACTGTGAAGTTGGGCCGGTTGAAAGTCAAACGTTTAATCTTGGAGGGCAACACATTTTTCCCACTATTACCGGCGGGAATATTATGGCCTATCCCAACGTTATTACACAACTTACTAGCGGTTTGGGCGAAGAGAGAAATGTTGCACTCAGTCATGTCATGAACCTCTCCTCCGCCGTCGGTATGGGTGGACACGGATGCGTCAGGAACGATAGGTTGGGGCTTTTAGTCAAACCTCGGGCATCAGGGTCAAGCGTTTCGGTCCCATTTAGAAATCTTCCACATCAGTGTCAAAGACTTACTAGTCCCCTTATCTGTCCTTCAGGCTCACAGCTCTGCTTTACGGGGCAAGTCGTTGGCCTTCAGAATGGACAATCTGAATGCGGTTCACTGTATGCATGGCGAGCAAGGGTTTAACCCGTTGAGCCCCGGCTAGTTATAATATTTTGTTCACCCCAGTCCCAAGCCATTTTCACTTATTTTTTTTGTTTGCTAAAATGGAAGACAAGGATGAGAAATGAAAAAAAAGCAAAAAAAAATCACCTCTGGCATTTTTTTTCGGGGGGGGGGTGGGGTGTGGGTGGGAGCTTCAAAAAAATTTGTTGAGCCAAAATGGAAGAGAATGGTGAGAAATGAACACACAAATAAAAAAAAACTCATTTCGGTCATTTGGGGGGGGGGGGGGGTTTCAATAGTTCGTCTCCCCGCATGACCACCCGCCGGGAGCACTAGGGTAAAAACTGAGTATGGCATTGTACGGCATACATCCTAAGGAGTATCTCACATAAATCTCAAGCCTCTAGCTCCCATGCGATGGCAGTAATGAAGGTTCAAAGTGGCGGTAAACTAGGGGTGTAAACTATCCCCACTAAGCCCACCACCACCAGCCGCGCGGCTGTCTCGGCCCGCTCACACCTACTGGCCCGGCTCCCCCACACACTACGGTACCGCCCCCTCCTATTCTCCCGCCATTTCCTACCTTACGAGCCACGTAAGTGTTTTTTATATGTCGGACGCACGTGATGCGTCGCTGGGAGTTGGTGATCAAAGACTGCCGACGCAACACGTGCGACGCTGGGTCTCAACGGGTTAAGAGTCAATATTAACAAAGCCAAGGTTATGCATTGTAGTTTGAGACGAGGCAATGTGGAAAAGAGCGGTGCATTCCCATGTGCAGTGTGTGGAAAGGGAGTGGGCGTTAACTCAATTCAATGTAGCATCTGTCGATGTTGGGTACACCATGGGAGTAAGCGCTGTAGTAGAATAAAGGGGCCCCTGCCGAAGGATAAGTCAGAAATAGAGAAATTTGAGTGCGTAGTGTGCAAAGGCGAGCTTGTGTTAAGTGATGATCCTGTGGCTGTGAATTTTGGAAATGAGTCTTTGGAGCTGGTGAACAAGTTTTGTTACCTAGGAGATACCATCTCTGCCGGTGGTGGGGCTGAGGCTGCCACTGTTGCTAGAATTAGGTGTGGCTGGGGGAAGTTCAGAGAATTTATGCCAATCCTGACCATGAAAAGAATGCCTCTCCCCCTGAAGGGAAAGGTGTATGCCTCATGTGTTAGAAGTGCAATGACGTATGCCTCAGAAACATGGGCCGTTAAAGTAGAGGATGTCAACAGAATGGAGCGTAATGAGATGAGAATGGTGAGATGGATGTGTGGGGCCAGGCTACAGGATAGAATAACAAATGTTGAGCTGAGGAGACGTTTAGGTATAAAGAGTATTAGCGAGGTGATGCGTACAAGTAGACTGGGATGGTATTTCTTACTTACAGTATTTTCTTACAGTAGATCCTCTGGAAAAAGGCAAACTATGCCTGTGTATCCAGCTCAGTACCAGTACTTGCACTGCTGCGGTCGTTCACGGTGTTGGCGGCGGCGGTAGCAGACGCAACATTTTTACTATTCTGTATTTTTGTTTTATAATCAAACTTCAAATCTTGTCTTCCCCATGCTTTATCAAGATTACTTTCAAACTCCCTTATTGATTCGGAATCGACTACATACTGGGGCAGTGCGTTCCACTCATTTACCACTCTATCACAAAATGAGTTCTTTGCCTTCTCAAGCCTATTTCTTTCTTTGTAAATTTTCTTAGAGTGTCCTCTCGTTCTTGTTCCCTCCCGCATCAAGAAGATACCTTCACACACATCCTCATCGTACTTTCCTGACACTATCTTAAAAGTCTCTATCATATCCCCTCTTTTCTCCTATATGCCAGTGTCGGAAGCCCCAGTGTCCTCAACCTCTGCTCATAGCCCGCGTTCTTCAACGTTAGTACCAGCTTGCTAGCTCTCCTCTGCACTTTCTCCACTGCTTCTATATCCTTTACCATATATGGAGCCCACACCTGGTTTGCATATTCCAGGTGCGGCCTAACCAGCGCTGTATATAGATTCCTGAAGATTTCTTCGTCAAGTGACACAAATGTCCTTATCAGCCCTACAATTCTATTGGCTTTGTTTATCTTTTCCGCTAAATGTTCTGAGAAATTTAACTTATTGTCTATCACTACTCCTATATCCTTTTCTGCACTCACTTCCTTCATCGCTTCATACATACTCGGGTCGGGTATGGACATGTGGAGAGCATGGATGAACAAAATTGGGTGAAAAAATGCAGGTCTGTGATTGTGGAGGGAGCTGTACCAAGGGGTGGACCGAGGAAGACCTGGGATCGGACTATACGTGCCGATCTCAAATCCAAGAACTTGACAAGTGAAGCAGCCCTTAACAGGGTTGCCTGGAATGCCGCCATTAGGACAAGAGACTGAAACTGCACTTATGTGTGGAACACTCAGTCTTAAAATTTTATGTATGTATGTATGTATGTAAACAAGGGTCAACGAGATCTCGGAAGTTGCTAAACGTGTCAGAAAATATTTTTATACTAGCCAACAGGCTGGACATTCATCTTCACGCATCTTATCTCCCAGGCGTAGCAAACGTCTGGGCAGACGCTCTGTCTCGGAGACAAAGCACAACAGTAGAATGGGCGCTCAAGCGATTGCGGAGCATTACCATCCACAAGTGGATTTGTTTGCGTCTCAGAAGACTCACAAACTCCCACTGTACCTCACCCGCCGGACGATAACGCCGGTGGGCGGACCAGACGCTCTGATGACGGACGGGAACAGGTGGAGTTCCATTTTCCGCCGCCAGACGCGTCTCTAATGTGCCACGTAGTCAACAAACTACAGGATTAGCGGGGCGTAGTCTCGCTAATCGCGCCCCTGTGGCCGGCGCAGTGTGGTACCAGCATTTGAACACGGTGCCCGCACCCGGTGTCACTCCCGGTGTCACTCCCGGTCGGGTTGTTCCACTTAGACACAATTGGCAACCTAGAAACCTCGCTGACTTGTGCATTATGGACATTCAGGAGGCCAAGTGGCTAGCACCATATGGTAGCGACGTGACCAATAAATTCACAAATCAATATACCCAGTCTACAAAGCGACAGTATCAATCGCATTGGCAAGCTTTTACATCTTGGATTCTTAGAACAGAACAAACTGTGCCCTCGGTGGCGTTGGTTGTTAATTATTTAATTTATCTGTTCGTGCAGAAACATTTATCTGTAGTGATTTATGGGGGCAGGTTTTAAACTCCGCCCACCTCCCCGTCAGCTCATGCCTACCTGGTCTCTGGACACAGCATTGTCGTTACTTCGTTCCCGTCTGTACCAAAGACTGCAGATTTTACATTACTTTTATAAAAAGGGCAGTATTCCTTATGGCTTTGGCTACCGGGAACAGAGTATCTGAGCTGGCGGCGATGAGCAACACACCTAATTGCCTCAGGTTTGGTAGACTTATTGAGTGTATTCAGATTGCACCTTCCCCAGGATTCATAGCCAAGAATGAGCACAGTGAACACGTGTTTCAGAGTTCACGGTGCCGGCGTTGAAAAGGGGAAAGGTGCACCATCTTTTTTGTCCAGTGCAAGCTCTAACCAAATATTTGAGAGTGGCACCTCTAAATCACCAGGGTGCTTTATTGGTAGCAAGTACGGGTAAACGCTTGATGGAGCGTACACTGGCTTCTCTCTTGGTCGAGGTCTTTAAAGAGAATAATCCCGGCGTTGTGGGTAAGACCCACGATTTACGCAAGGGGGCAGCCTCTTTACGTTTCCTTAATAATCTTTCGGTGGAAGATATTAAGTCCACACAGTTGTGGGCCTCTAATCATGCGTTTTTGACTCGATACCTTTCAGTAGCATATAGCTTTAAGACAGAGGGTCTAGGTGGCCCTTTTAGTCACTTTTTGTTTAATTTCAAGAAAAGGGGGGGGGAGGGTGCAGTCAGTGTAACATAGGACATCCTAGACCCCGCCGGAGTATGTGTACGGAACATACGAGCTGTGATACTGTTTGTAGGTATTGTGATATAAAATTTCTCTGTAGTATTCATTACAGGAAATTGTGCTAAAGGCCAATAGTAGTGTTACAACAATTCTTGTTGTAAGTAGTTTTGGCTGTGAAGCAATAGATTTTTAAGAAATCTCAGTAGTTGCAACTACGACTTTCATTTTTGAAGTAATTACTTCTGCATAAGTACACAAGTTCAGTACTTCTACGAAAGTACAAGAATTAATTTATGTTGCGGTATATTTTTAGGAATATATCCACTAGTTAATGGGTTTTATATGTGCACATGTAAACTTATAAGTTTTTAGTTTTCACCACTTACTTTAAGTGGGGTGCCTTCTTAACTAGCAGATCTGTGTACAGAGTCTCAGAGTTAACCCTTTTTCAAGCAGGCTTCTTTGAAGCACGCTCCTGCTTGTACCCCTTTTTGAAGATTTAGGTTGTATAAAGTTTATGCACCCAAATATATCTTTTTTACAAAGTAAGAATACTATGTGGTTGTTTGATTATCTGCTTTTACTAGAGTTATGATATGATTACGAATGTCCCCCTCCAGTCTTAGATATCAGGCATGTTCGTCAATGATGGAGGGGCCACTAATAAATTATAGGTTTGACTCCTGCAAGGAGATAATAGAAAACCTAATATTTAGTAGTGGCCCCCTAATCATTGACAACTGGGGCCCTCCCGACCATCCCCTTCCCATTCGTTGATGTATTGAGGATTTTGGTTTACTTGATATGTCAGTGAAGGAAGAATGACGCCTGAATTAGCGTCTGGTCAAAGATCCACACAAGTACATCCACGATATGATGGAAAGCTTATTGAATAGTTATTCTTATTTTCTTTTTCTTTTTATTTTTTACGAAGTTTTTTCGTAGTGAGAACCCAATTCATAATGACTGAAGCCATGAGTGAGGTCGCGTGCGCTCATGATGAAGGCTCCTCAAATTTTGTATGCTCTGTGCGGTAGATTCAAACTACGGCGGATGAGTGTTTGAAGAGGGTGCCTTATGTAATAGGCATGTTCGTCAATGATTACGGAGCCACTACTAAATATTAGGTTTTCTTTATCTCCTTGCAGGAGTCAAACCTATAATTTGGGTGATAATGAATGTTTCATTTTCCCTGGAATATATAAACTGACTGGATAGTTTATTTCTGTGTTACACCCCTCCATAACGCATGGTCCGTTGTCGTCGTATAGGGGCTTCCGGGCTGGCAGGTGGGTTGGCCAAGGTCATTTGACCGCTCCCCCCGTCACCTCCAACTAATTTTGTCGTGCACTTTTGTTTCTCTCCCTGTTTGCTTTTTGTTTTTCCCTTCTTCATCTCTCTACCCCTTCTTCTGGGGGTACCGCGAATGACACTTGGTTCTTGGCCCGACTTGCTCTTTGGTTTTGTTAACAGGGTGATGTGGGACGGCAAGCCTCTTCACCCTTAAGAACTGGCATCCCTGACGTGTTCGAACGAGGGGATCCTTTTATGTCAAACCCGGGCTCTTGTACTGGGTCTTAGTTCGACGGCCCTCAAGGTACTTTGGGAAGGGTGTATACCTGATCGGATCCCTAGGCCGGTAGCCCCGTCCTCTAATTGTGGCTCCCTGGTGGGTACGGGATTTGGATCAGATGAATTTACCTTCTTCGTCTTATGGATACTGACTCACCGGACAATACGGATCCTGACCCCTGCGTGGCTTTCGACAGTGTATCGGATCTTCCCCCTGCTTCGGACATTGCGTTGACGAACCCTGCTCTTCCCAAGACCAATCCAACTGACTCTCCTCTGGGCTCGGTGGCTGCCACTCCTGTGTCAGCCCCGGCTCCTCCGGCGACCTTGCCGGCCACGACCAATACCGCCCTGTCTGGTACTCCGGGTAAGCCTCCCTCGGACCCAGTCACGGTGCTCCCTGTCGCTACTACCTCAATTACGACGCTCCAACCGTTTCTGCCACAGTCTTCCTCCCGAATTCTCACCAGGCGGAAATTTCATGCTGCACCTGATGTGCTCGGTGCACTGTTTCAACCCCCACGATGGCCGAAGTACTTTAAGGTTGAAAACCGCCCACACGATGATATTGATCTTCAGGTCTACCTTCGGCAAGAGGTGGGTCCTGTTGATCTGTTCCATCACTCGGAGACCTCTCGAATTGTTGAAGTTCATTCTGAGAAACAGTCGTCCACCATGATAACCCTCCTAGACACTCCCTGTGACTCTTTACTGGGTCACCACGAAGTATCGCTAAACCAATGTGTGGGCACGGTTGTTGTTCCCCATAGTGTCCTCATCAAGGAGGATGACTTCAGGGAAGCTGGCCCGCGTCTGTGTCTAGCATTGCAGTTAGATCTCCCTGCAGTACGTAGAGTTGAAACTTACACGATATCCCCGAGGAGAGGCTCTGATCCCGATCGACCTCCTCTACGCATTGCTAAGTTATACTTTGATAGCCATGAACTGCCTCACTCTATTAAATTGGGTGCCGAATCGCTGTGCGTGCGACCTTTTGTTCGTAGTCCTCGCCAGTGCGTCAACTGTTGGAAATTCGGCCATCCTGTTAAATACTGTCGCTCTGTCGGACACTGTCTGCGCGGTGGGGTAGAAACTGGGGATGACGCTCACCCTTCCCCGTGCTCCACTGATGACCCATCATGTACAAATTGTGGAGACCGACACGTTGCCTCGGATAAGCGTTGCTCTCATTATGTCTTCGCCAGAGAAGTGCTCCATCTGCAAGAGGCGAAGGGCATTCCTTTCAGAGTTGCTGCGCGACTAGTGTGTGAGTCTGGAACGACGCCTGAGCGGAGGTATGCTACTGTGTCCCGTCCTGCTTCATTGCCCTCCGACAACCGGGCACAGCTTCCCGGGTCCTCAACTTCGAATCCATCCTCACATGTTGGTCATTCCACCAGACCCTCCAACGCCACGCGACCTTCCCCCCGACCTCCCGTCGCAACTCGCAATGCGTTTGCGGCTCTAGGTGCGGACGTCTCGACCACAGATCATCCCCATAGTGCTGCCCGTAGTGGGCCTGAGCCGTCGCTCACCCCGCATTCTAAGCGTGGTCCTTCTTCCGCTCGGTCTACTGTCCAGTCTCAGCCTCCTCGGCCTCAGCGCAAACCCCGCGCTGGGCTTGTCACCCGACCTCGAGCTACATAACTGAAGGCCGTTTTCTCAATTCCCGCACCGAGGGCATCGTCCTCCCTTATCAAGTCGACTCCCCGTCAAACGAGAGCTGCCCCCTCAATCTCTGGTACCTCTCGTCTCTCCAGTACCCGTAAAATTACGACTCCTTCTCAGAAGTGCACCACTCTGGGGAACCAGCGAAGCCAAGGTGCGCCTGATGATCTTGAAATGCAGGTTGCGGCGTTTGACGGCTCCACGTCCCCTGTGCTGCCATGGTCTTTGCCTGACCATACCGATACCTGTGGGTGTAATTCCTGTGGTAAGCGTTTCTTTCATGAACATCTCTCATCACCGTCTGGCACTTGGACTAAGGCCTTAAAGGTTTACCTCCTACAGATCGCCCCTCCTGATTCCCTACCCTCTTCGCATGACCCAGGTTGTCTGTGTGTTGACCATGTTCTTGGCTCGACCCTTTCACCGGCTGTGTTGATGGAGCGTTTCAGACACCAACACAACCTAGAAGACACGGATCTAGTTACCTACCGCTTATCCGATTCACGTGTCCTACTTCACGATGTACCTTCTGGCCGTAAGAGAGCGCGCGATACTGCTACATCCCGCCCTCTCGCATCAACAGCATCTAAACTTGCTAAGTCGACTGGCCAATGTCATAACCTATCCCCTCCGATGTCAAAGGAAACCCTTTCCCTACCGGCACAGGATCAGTTACCTACGGATCCTCACCCACCCACTGCGATACCTACAGACCTGCTAGAGCTACCGGACGTTGAGGATATCGTCCCCCCCCCCCCCCTCTCCCGGCCTGCCTGCCTCAGGTTGAACGGGATGACGTCTCCTCTCACGGTGCGCTTTGTGGGTGCACGTCTTGTTTTCTCCCTTACATCAAGGATTCGTTGACCTCGACGGAACATGATATTACTGCCAGAGTGCGTTCGTTTATCTCCGAACGGCGCGGTCCTCCATCACCTCTTTCCCAACACGACTCAAATTGCGTCTGCGTGGGGCACTTGCTGCATTTCCTCGAGACGCCTAATTTTATTACTACATTGAAAGATCAGCTTGAACAAATTGTTGCCACTTTACCAGACCTGGGTGTTCGCTCCCGGATCTCCAGGAGCAGGCGCTTCCCCAACAGTCTAATTCTCACTCTTTTACCCTGACCCCTACCGCTCCAACCCGCACTAGCCAATCTTCCGTTACACCTATTCATGACGCATAATTATAGGTTTGACTCCTGCAAGGAGATTAAAAAAAACTAATATTTAGTAGTGGCCCCGTAATCATTGACGATTATGCCTATTACATAAGGCATCCTCTTCAAACACTCATTTACCGTAGTTTGAATCTACCGCGCAGAGCATAAAAAATTGAGGAGCCTTTATCATGAGCGCACGCAACCTCACTCATGGTTCGTCATTATGAAATTGGGTACTCACTACGAAAAAACTTCGTAAAAAATAACAAATAAAAAGAAAATAAGAATAACTAATCATAAGCTTTCCATAACTTCGTGGATGTACTTGTGTGGATCTTTGACCAGACGCTGACTTCAGGCGTCATTCTTCCTTCACTGACATATCAAGTAAACCAAAATCCTTAATACATCAACGAATGGGAAGGGGATGGTCGGGAGTGCCCCAGTCGTCAATGATTACGGGGCCACTACTAAATATTAGGTTTTCTTTATCTCCTTGCAGGAGTCAAACCTATAATTTATTAGTGGCCCCTCCATCATTGACGATTATGCCTGATATCTAAGACTGGAGGGGGACATTCGTAATCATATAACTCTAGCAATAGCAGATAATCAAACAACCACATACTGTAGTATTCTTACTTTGTAAAAAAATATATATTTGTGCATAAACTTTATACAGCATATAAATATAAAAAAGGTGACAAGCAGGAGCGTGCTTCGAAGAAGCCTGCTTGGACAAAAAAGGGGTTAACTCAGAGACTCTGTACACAGAGCTGGTAGTTAAGAAGGCACCCCACTTAAAGTAAGTGGTGAAAAATAAAAACATCAAAGTTTACATGTGCACATATAAACCCCATTAACTCGTGGATATATATCTAAAATTATACCCTAAAAATTAAAGGAACTCGTGTACTGTCGCAGAAGTACTGAATTCTTGTACTTCTGCAGAGGTACTTACATAATAAATACAAGTTGCGGCTGCAACTACTAAGATTACTTAATTTATATTGCTTCACAGCCAAAACTATTTACAACCAGCATTGTCGTTCCACTATGATTGTACGTTAGCACAATTTCCTGTAATGAATACTACAGAGAAATTTTATATCGCAGCACCTACACCCTGTATCACAGCTCGTAAGCTCCGCACACATACTCTGGCGGGGTCTAGGGTGTCCTATGTTACACTGACTGCACCCCCCTCCCCCCCTCTCTTTTCTTCATCTAAACACTAAGTGACCCAGAGGCCACCTAGACCCTCTGCTGTAAAGCTATACATGGCATGGAAGGCCTGTCTAAAGCTGCTGAAAGGTATCGAGTCAAAGTATGATTAGAGGACCAGAGGTGCATGGCTGCTATGTCCTCAACAGAAAAATTCTTAAGGAAACGTAAAGCGGTCGCCCATTTGCGTAAATCGTGAGCTCTACCCACAACGCCGGGATTACTTTCTTGAATGACGTTAACTAAGAGAGAAGCCAGTTTACGCATCATTACGCGTTTACCCGTACTTGATACCCATAAAGCACCTTGTTGATTCCTAGGTGCGACTTTCAAATATTTGGTTAGCGCTTGCACTGGACATAAATTATGGTGCACCTTTCCCCTTTTCAACGCCGGCACCGTGAACTCTGAAAACACGTGATCACTGTGTTCATTCTTGGCGATGAACCCCGGGGAAGGGGCAATATGAATACAATCATTGAGCCTACCAAACCTGATGCAATTAGGTGTGTTGCTCATCGCCGCCAGCTCAGACACCCTGTTCCCGGTAGCCAAAGCCATAAGGAATACTGCCCTTTTTAAAAGTAAGTCAAAATCTGCAGTATTTTGGTACCGCCGGGAATGAAGTAATGACAACGCTTTGTCCAGAGACCAGGTAGGCATGAGCTGACGGGGAGGTGGGCAGAGTTTAAAACATGCCCTCATGAAACCTGTCTCCTCCGCTAATGGTATGGTTAGACCTGTAAGGTCAAAGAATGGCATCCTAATTGCTGTTAAGTGATTCTTTAATGTTACTACAGATAGACGTTTCTGCTCAAACAGATAGTTTAAATAATTAAAAACCAAAGCCACCGAAGGCACGGATTGTTCTGTTCTGAGTATCCAAGAAGTGAAAGACTGCCAATGCGAATGATACTGTCTTTTAGTAGATTGTGTGTATTGATTCATGAATTTATCGGTCACGTTTCTACCATACGGAGCTAGCCATTTGGCCTCCTGAATGTCCATAATGCAAAAGTCAGCGAGGTCTCTAGGTTGCCAATCGTGTCTAAGTGGAAATACCCGACCGGGTTCGGGCACCACGTTTTTAATTGCTGGTACCACGCCTGCGCCGGCCACAGGGGCGCGATTAACGAGACTACGCCCCGATAATCCTGTAGTTTGTTTACTACTTGGCACATCAGAGAAGCGTCTGGCGGCGGAAACAGATAAATGGAACTCCACATGTTCCAGTCCGTCACCAGTGCGTCGGGTCCTCCCGCCGGCGTGGTTGTCCGGCGGGTTAGGTACAGAGGGAGTTTGTGAGTCTCCTCGGACGCAAATAGATCCACTTGTGGACGGTAAGGCTTCGCAATCATTAGGTCGAAATTGTTTTGCTCGAGTGCCCATTCTACTGTTGTGCTCTGTCTCCGAGATAGAGCGTCTGCCCAAACGTTCGCTACGCCGGGGAGATAAGAAGCGTGAAGCTGAATGTCCAGCTTGTTGGCTAGTACAAAAATCTTTTCCGACACGTTTAGCAACCTCCGAGATCGCGTTGACCCCTGTTTCTGAACGCAGTGAACCGCATTCAGATTGTCCATCCTGAAGGCCACTGATTTGCCCCGCAAAGAAAAGCCGTGAGCCTGAAGGAAATACAAGGGGACTAGTAACTCTTTGACATTTATGTGGGAGGATTCTGAATGGGACCAAAGCCCTTGACCCTGATGCCCTTGGTTTGACTGAAAGCCTCAACCTATCGTGCCTGACGCATCCGTGTCCACCCATACCGTCGGCGGAGGAGAGGTCCATGACATGACTGAGTGCAATGTTTCCCTCTTCGCCCAGACCGCTAGTAAGGTGTGTATTAATTTTGGGATGGGCCATAATGTTTCCGCTGGCAATAGTGGAAAAAATGTGTTGCCCTCCAAAATTAAACGTTTGACTTTCAACCGGCCCAACTTTACAGTTAGTTGAATCCAGTTGAGAGAGCCGACCAGAGATTCCCAGACTCTCCGTGTCGTAGTCAGACTGTGAAGAAACAGAAACGGTTTCTTGCGAAACCTGTTCCGATTGTCCACACTCTGACTCAGAGTGAGAGCAGCTGTGTCCCAGACCAGCCCTATCCACTGGACCACTCGTGAGGGAACAAGGTTTGACTTTACCAGGTTTACCTTGAATCCTAGAGACTTTACATGATTTAATGTTATGTTGACATGATTGATGCATAACTGTTCCGTCTCTGCCACCACCAGCCAGTCGTCTAGATACAAAATCCTGATCCCTTGTTCTAACATGGGCATCAGGGCTTGCCGGACTAATTTCGTGAATAGGTTTATATTTGAATATTTCGGTGCTAGGTTTAAACCGAACGGCATCCTCTGAAAGACAAGTCTGATGCATGATTCTTAAGGCCAGAAAACGTTGAAACCGTTTGTTTACCGGGACGTGCTAATACGCGTCCGTCAGGTCTAAAGAACACATCCACCCTTCCGGCGGAAGTGTTAGCCTGATTTGATTCACTGTCAGCATCCGGAAGGACACGTTGTGAATGTGGAGGTTCAGATAAGACAGGTCTACGACCGGCCTCATCTGAACACTGTCCCTTTTGGGTACCAGAAAAAGTTTGGATGTAAAAACTGGGTAATTTTGAGGAACCGGGATGATAACATTCTTGGCCACCATCTCTTGGATCAGTGATTCCACCTCTAATGAAACAAAATTTGCCTTTGTCGGCTGACGTAAGCGAGGTCGCCGGAGCCACTGCCAGGTGATGCCTTTGCGTGCCACCATCCTTGCCCATGTGTTTAAAGGCCATGCGCGATGATTCGCCCGGAACGACCCAGTTAGCAGACAAGGGTTCGCCGGCTGGACTACCCTCTGATCCACCCGCCTGAAGATTGGCCCTGGGAGTGAGGGAGACCCTAGTTTTTTGGTGGTGGTGGTGGTGCCAGTTTAGACGACTGGCCGGGTTTGGCTGGAGACGGGCCCTGGCCCGGCCTTTGATACCTCTGTCTTTTATGATTACCTGAAGACTTTCCTTGCTTGTATCTGTACTGACCTTGGGTGGAAGAGGATTTAGGCAAATGAAAGGATTTTGCCCCACCATACTGAGCTTTAGCGACTGGTTTGGGCTTGGTAAAAGTGAAAGCAGGTTTCTTAGATGGGGCGGGACTGTGCTTGAAGGCCTGAGCCATGTTAAACACTGTCCTCCACACCTCTGGGGACATTAAAGAGGCAGTTAGAACTGGGGACATTATTACTTTATTTGCAATCCTATCCGGGAGCTTGCGGACTAGAGACATCCTTAGATCTTGTCTTGCTCGCACCGCCTCTATCAAGGCCGTGCGTATATCTCCCAGTGACTGTATAGAGGTCTGGACAAGCAAGCGTCTAGACAGTTCGATCGCCTTTCGGACTTCTGTGTCCACGATAGCCTCAGCAGATCTTAGCATTGACTTTGCTACCTGTTGCGTAACTATATACTGAGAAAATAGTCTATACGCCTTTCCCCGTAGCCTAAACTCCCGGTCTAGGTGAGTAGTGGAAGGTGTAGAAAAGGGATCTTTAAGCTCACATAGATTAATTTTAGGGGCAGCTAAAAAAGCAAATAGAGCAGAGGGAACTCCGCCGGCAGAGTATACCGGGAGAGAGAACCAAGAATGGCTTTCTTGTGGAATTTGGTGTGAAGCTTTAAAAGTGAATGTAGTTGCAAAGTTTTGCGCCTCGACTTCCCAGTCCACCCAAGGTCCCGCACCCAACTGCTCCACCTTCAAAACTGGATTCGCGGCTGAGTCTGTAAATGTCTTTAAACCTAACTCAGGTGTTAGAGCCGACAACGCTTTGATATCATTGAACCCGTCATGTTTTGTCCAGTCCGAAAACAGTTTTGAAGCTGACGCAGGGGGTAGGGGAGGTGTAGAAGAATATACAAAATAATCATGATGATAATAGTTGGGGATGGCCTTAATACTAACATCAAGTACATTTCCCAGCATATCTAGAGCCCTTAACTTTCTAGATTTATTCCCTTGGATTACCCACTCTCGTGGTACTGGAAGCTCCCCTGAGATAGTGGACTGTGCTACCTCTGGCTTTGTTGGTACCAATGATACCCAAGAATCGTCTGGCCCGTATAAGAGAGGCATAGCCCCTTTTCTGATCGGGGCTTTGTCTAACGGGGGAGGATTTACGTCTGCTACTACTCGCACATTGGAAGTAGTTAGTGCCGCCGAAGTTGGCCTAGTAACAATAGTAGGTGATACAAGGGGAGTGAGCGGAATTTGTGTCAAAGCAATGGAAGTAGCCAGAGGTCGGACAGTCGATGTTGGCGTGGAAGCTCCCAGACCAACTATAGGAGGCTCCGGTTGCTGGCCAAAAAACTTAGTTAAAACACTCGCTAGTAACCCATTAATCTCATCCGCCGTGACAAATTGAGCAGTGGAAGAACTATTAGGTGAAGCATCCCTATTCTGAGAGTTATCTACGACTGAACTAGACTCGTGAATTCCCACCTCAGAAATAATAGAACCCTCCTCCCCTGCCTCCGGTCCCTCCTGAGAGGATTCCGCCGAGGCTGGGACCCCTTCATGTTGCCATGTTAAGTCAGGGATGGAAGATGGGGTCTCTGCGTCCCGGTGGACGTCAGCCACTACCTGTGTTGCCTGAGACGGAAGTGAGCTGTCCCTCCATGGCTGGGAGTATCTCCAAACTCCCCGGTCTTGGCCGGAACTCACTTGTGAGCCAGGCCCCACCCCAATAACTGAGCCCTCACTCGAGCCCTCTAGCTGGTTATCACTGCCGGGAGAACCCTCTAAATCTAAAGTGAGAATATTGGAACTGGGAATAATATTTGGGGACAACTTGTCCGCCGGTATATCCCCCACCCCAGTCCCTGACTCCACTTCCGACCTGTCAGATTGAACATAGAGACATGTTGGGAGTAGAGGCAGAAAGTGAGGTTCGAGGCTCCGGCGAATGCCGGGAGGACTTTCGTGCATGAGACTCTTTCCTAGAAGACTTGTGACTCCGCCTCGACTTTGATGTATCACTAGAACTGTCCTTGGTCTTGTCTGTCCTACTCTTCTTCCGCGAAGGTGAAGTCGAGTGACTATGTGTCTGCTTTCTGAGAGGAGACCGTGACCTGGACCTAGATCTTGACTCCGAAGCTGTCGCCGGGGGAGACGGCTCTCGCGGTCTCTTAGATGTGCCGGGAGAGGGAAGAAGCCCTTTACCCAGCCCAGTCTCTGCCGACTTATTAACTTTACTTCGGGAAGGAGGACGTTTAATTGGGGGGTGCTGAACCAACAAACGGTCCCATAGAATTACGTTATCACACTGCAGTGCTTTATGAGCCACTGTAGTAGCATAATTAGTAAGAAGTTGTCTGACCTCGCGTAATGCAACCGCCGCGGCCAGATTGTCGTGCTGTAATACTTTTAATACTGAGCTGACTACAAAAGGTACAATTCTTCGTTACCCACAAACCCCTTGATCGGTCCAAGCATTTGACACAACGAATGCACAGAGTGTGTTCAAAAATAGGGATCCCGGAACATGAGGGCGTTGAGCAAAGAGCAAAAACAGGGGCTAGAGCAGCCATGGCAGAGACTGGGTAAAAGCTAACTCCCCCCGGGCATCACTTGGTCCTCTGTGGACCCGCCGGGACTCCGCCCTGGAAAAAAGAACATTTCCAGGAATTAATGCTCATAAGGTTAGGGTAGAGGCACCAAAGGAGATGCAAAAAGTGTGAAAGTTTTCAAGAAAAAAATCAGTGTGTCAAGCTCATTCATTCTTTTAACTTGAAACTGACTTGATATATTACCAAATGGTTATTCTTTTAATGGATGTGTCAATGTTTGATATATTTCAAGTATTTTCCGAGATAAGAGGTCCAATATCAAGTGCGTCTCCTTATGACCACCAAACCCTAAGTAGACGCACCCCAGTCCAGTGCAGACGAACGTCTGTTTTTTTGTATTATGTGAGTAATTTGATTATTTAGTAGATAATATTTATACCACTTATACTTCTAGCTTAAACTAAAGTAGTTGCATGCTGATAGTGGGCCTATATTGTACATCTATTGAGAAAATAAATTGTGAAAGACTTTGCCCGAATCCTAAGCCATTTTTGGCAACATTTCCAAATAGCTACGAAAACTATATCAACGTGTAGTGAATACCAACCAACATCCGACTCTATATATATTTTCTTTAAAATATCGCGCCGCAGTGAAGTTACAATGGTCGAGAATTGCACATTTGTTGGTAAAAAGCAACCCCGCCACCCTTCCCCTGCCTAGCTAGTTTGCGAGGGAGGGGGGAGGAAAGGAGGGGGAAAATACGCAATAGCGATTATATCTCGAATATATCTCAATATTATATCACCACAAAGCACATGAATGCATATAAGATGCATAGTAACAAAGAAATATGCGAAATAACCCACAAATTACCGATTCGCGAAGTGGGGGAGGAGAGAGAAATAAAGGAGTGTCGATTTCCCTCTCTCCTTCGCCCCCCACTGGCACAACCCTCTACTAAAGGGTTGTGCCACTGGCCCCACTGCACGGCAGCACGAGTCTCTCCAGTGAGGGAGTCAGAGGGATGTCCAAACAAGTAGACCTATGTCTCGTTGATGTTCAGTCACGGTCAATGAAAAAGTGCAATTTGGCCACATTTAGACCCCTGAGTGTGTGAGTGTGTGGGTGTGTGTGTGAGTGTTGTGAAGCGGGGTAGCTGGATATCGAAAGCTCACACTTAAACCTACGTGACAAAACAAATTGCACGATTATTTCTGTCATTATTTAGTCTTTATTCGATAGTGAGATAATGAGATAACAGGGTTGCCTGGAACGCCGCCATTAGGACAAGAGACTGAAACTGCACTTATGTGTGGAACACTCAGTCTTAAAATTTTATGTATGTATGTATGTAGTTCATACACCATTTATTTCTATTTTCCATTTCTGTTAGTTTGTAGTTGTAGTTCATGCACTATTAATTCAATATTCTTGCAACTGAAATAAGAATATTATAAATAGGGCAGATAACTTTGATAAATAACACTAAACCAATGGAGACGCACACCACCACCCCATCCAGACGCGTCTCTATACTGTATGGCCCGCACGTGTGCGTCTCCATTGGGCCTCGAAGTCAAATGAAGGTAGCTCCACCACCATCAAAGGAAACTCGACCATGAATACAGGAGGAGGTGGGGCGAGATTGGGGTTTACCATGCATGCGGTTTATGCCCTTCTAAACCCAGTTTGAAAAAATGCGTCTCCATTGGTTTTGGACCATATCATGAACCAATGGGGACGCACCCACTTTCACGAGCACTCGTTCATGCAAGAGTCATGAAACCATGCAGGAGTATAGTTCAAGACATACTCTTTCCATTTGAAACAAAAGAAAACTATCCGAGTTAGAGAAGTAGGAAAAAAATTAGCTGTGAAAAAATCGCTTTCTTAGGTTTGGGCTAAGAGATACCCCGAAAATCTCATTTTAATTTTTTTTTATTTTTTCTCAAGATAAATGTGTGTCCTATTAGGCTGGTAGTCTTTGAGAACATCACTAATAGCATAAAGTATTTTTTGATGTATTTGTTTTCTTTTCAGGTACTTTAGTTTTTTGCATGGCAGTTTTTTTGCATGAAGTGTGTCTCTACTGGACAATTCGTCTCCTTTGGTATCTCTACCCTACCCCAAAATGTTCTAACACAAGTGTTAATGAACCGCCGTGCAACGAGACGTAATACACCACTATTACCTCTCGCTACCCTGTAGGTTCATATGTAAAGATTTTTGAATATCTTTACGTGTCCAAAAGATTTAAGAATATCCTCTGACATGATATAAAGACGAGCAGTTCTTTATAAATGACGCAGTCTTCCCTATGATATAAAGTTCACCGGGAACCCATAATAAGACGCCGGCCTCCTTATTATAACGCAGTTAACCAGGTTAAGCCCATCTTAATCATTAGATTTGACTCCTCTCGAAGCCTTCATAGATCGCCGTAAGTAGAGTGTCTCGATACCCAATTGTATCCCTCAATTGTTTGGCTAATCCTACCGAATTGCAAATCCGTGATTCCCACCCTCCCGAGGTTCCACCGCCGGGTGAAAATTAATAGAAAAGTTAACCCCAATTGTTCCTATCCCCACTTCTTTGCAAAAGATCGCCGGGGTGGAAAGACTAATCAAACAAAACAGCCCAGTTTTTCAGCGGCTTTGCAAAACCGGGAAAAACTATAGTCAACAGGTGTCCGCATGAACCCCTAGTTGAATCGGGTAAAGCCATTCCGCCGGGAAACACGCAGTAAGCCTGAACACAGGCCCCAATACAGAGACGCAGTTCTGGAGAGCCCTCAAGCCACCACTCGCCGGGGGAAACTAGCCTATTTTAACCACGCGTGATTAAAACTCGGCAACCAGCCGGATTTTCTCGGTGCAATCGAAAAAACCCGCCGGAAAAGGCAACCCACACCCACCAGACGCAATCTGAGAACCAGCCGGATTTTCACGGAGCAATCGAGAAAACCCGCCGGAAACGGTAACCCACACCAACCAGATGCAATCGGAGGTACACAAATAGTGCCTGGAATAAGCCAATACACAACTTATCCAGAACACACATGACACAGTAGTACATATTTATACAATAAATCAATAACACTTGCACATGTAAAAAAGCTACGAGAGGCTGGCTAGGCCTAAGCAGACGGAGTATCGCTTAAACATGTCGTAATAAAAACAAAAAGCACTGAATTATATCACAACAGGAACAGCCGCCAACACACCTCGAAGAAATAAACCCGGGGGAGGGAAGTACTGACACAGGACCTAGAAAAAACTTCACTAAGTGAAGAAAAATACGCTAGGAACGTCAGAAAACAAACAAATAAGGCAACTTCATCAGAAAGATAAAAAGAAGCCTAATAACGCGTAGTTAAAGCCAACTAAATAACTAGGCTAGCTAACCGCGAAAACGTTTCACGCGTCCACCACGGGACCACTAGGGTACGCCCGAAATAGACGTCCCAAACACACGACCCAAATACACTGAACTGCGGGCAGCCCGCCCATGACACTCCTGCTACGCATATCCTAACCTTACTCGATACATCCCAGAGTAAACAAATGAGAAAAAACTCACTAGGGACGCAGCAAATGCGGAACGAGCGGAGCGTGGGGAGACACGTCAGGGCAGGTTGAGCGCAGAGCAGAGAAGGAAGAATGACGCCTGAAGTCAGCGTCTGGTCAAAGATCCACACAAGTACATCCACGAAGTTATGGAAAGCTTATGATTAGTTATTCTTATTTTCTTTTTATTTGTTATTTTTTACGAATTTTTTTCGTAGCGAGTACCCAATTTCATAATGACGAACCATGAGTGAGGTTGCGTGCGCTCATGATGAAGGCTCCTCAATTTTTTATGCTCTGCGCGGTAGATTCAAACTACGGTAAATGAGTGTTTGAAGAGGATGCCTTATGTAATAGGCATAATCATCAATGATGGAGGGGCCACTAATAAATATTATACACTGGAACTTGAATGGATATAAGACACGTTTGCACACTGGTGAGTTGCAGCGTTTGCTACGGCTGCACATGCCGGTGTGTATTTGCTTGCAGCACATAGGACCATATATCACTCCTCCTAAAGGATACCAACTTGCCTCTTGTTCCCCTTCCATTGAGGGACATTTGCGCACAGCTATCCTGGTCCGTACTGACCATGCATACTCGGTCTTCCATCTAGACCCAGCCCCTTTCCAATCAATTGCCATCTCTATCTCTCTACCCAACTTGCCACGTTTAACGATCTGCTCCTTATATAACCAACCATCCTTCCACTATTCCCCACATGACTTAAAATCCCTCGTTCATCAATTCACCCAACCATACCTCTTATTAGGGGACTTCAATGCCCACTCCCCTTTATGGGGCGGACCCCGGTCTGACATTTTAGGTACCCACATTGAGCAGTTGATCTTAACGACTGAGCTATGCTGCCTCAACCAGATGGCCCATACCTACCGTTCCTCCACACATGACACTTACTCTGCTGTAGATTTGTCTCTGGCTAGCGATTCTGTGGCATCCCATTTCGAATGGGCTGTCCTTAACGAACGTTTTTCCAGTGACCACTTCCCTGTTCTTCTCCAGCGCACAGCACCGACTCCCTCCATTCAACTACCGCAGTATAACATCTCCAAAGCCGACTGGGATGCCTTTCAGTCTTTGTCCAGCAGCATCGGTGACTTTTGTAGTGATGAGCCCCCAGACATGAACTTCACTTATTTCATGGATTTTCTCCACTCAGAGGCCTCCATATCCATCCCTAAAACGTCTTCTCGAACCCGGGTGCGTCAGGTTCCGTGGTGGTCGCCTGCTTTGAGTGCCTTGGTTACCTTTAAACACCGCCTTGAAAGAACCCTCCATCAGCTTCACGCACGCTTTGTGGAGACCCGATTGCTCATTCCGCATTCTGATAACCCGACACTGATTCCTACTCTCGTCCGTGACGCTCTGCACCTCTCGTCGTTGAAGTCTTTTCACAACAGAGTCTCTGCACTGACTAAGCGAGCGATCAGGCAGAGCAAACTGACCTCATGGAGAGCCTATAAATCTAGCTTCACTCATCGCACTTCTACTACACAAATATGGGAGAAATTCCGAAAAATAAACGGTCTGCATGCTCGCCCTTCATTGTCATCCCTAACAAGTGCTGTTACGGGGGAACTTATATTGGATCATTGTGACATTGCCAATTGCCTTGCCTCCCATTTCGCTAAGGTTAGTTCCGATGAGTCCGACACAGACGAGTTCCTTCGACACAAACGCAACGCCGAATCGCAGTCCCTTCTGTTTGATGGGGGTCGGGCCTTTACATACAATGAGCCTTTCACTATGTCTGAACTCTTGCACGCCTTACAATCATGTTCAGATACTAATCCTGGCCCCGATGGTATTCCGTATGCGCTTGTCAGACATATCCATGAGGATGCTCTACAATTTCTCCTCCATTTATACAATCAGTTTTGGAGTGTAAATTACGTCCCTCCGATTTGGCGCCACGCTTACACGGTCCCGGTCCCCAAACCTGGAAAGGACCCAACATCTGTTAATTACAGACCCATTGTCCTCACGTCCTGCCTGTGCAAGTTAATGGAGAAAATTATAAATCCCAGATTAATGCACTATGCTGAAACGAATGGCCTTCTGTCACCATACCAAAATGGATCGCGCCCTGGTAGATCTCCTCTACATTCTCTGACCCATCTCGAACACCAGGTTCGGGCAGGTTTTGTAAACCGCCATCCAACTGTGGCCATATTTTTTGATATAGCGAAGGCATATGACATGACTTGGAGACACAGGATTCTCAAACTTTTGTATGACTCTGGCATGAGGGGACCTCTCCCATTGTTCTTACAAGTACAGTAGGGTCTCGTAAGATGCGAGTTTATGGTCGATGGATGCCACCGCATCTTACGATTTCGCATCTTACGATACACGTAGCTTATGGGAAAAATGTCCCGCCTAAGGCTCGCATTTTTAAAAAAATGTTCGCATCCTGAGGTTTCTCCTCGGATTTAGCCCACTTTGAGCCTCCGATTCGCAAATTATGGTCAGTCTCGCATCTTAAAATAATTTATTTTATTATTTGGGGTCCTCGCATCTTATGCAAATCGCATCTTCTGATCTCGCATCTTACAAGGCCCTACTGTATTTTTGACGGATCGGACTTTCCAGGTCAAGACTGGGGGACAGCTGTCGTGCTGCATGCCACTTCAATCCGGAATACCCCAAGGCTGTGTTCTTAGTGGGACACTCTTTATCATTGCGATCAATGAAATTTCTGATTGCCTTGCGGCGGGCGTATCTCATAGTCTTTTTGTTGACGACTTTGCCGTCTACTACACCTCCCCCACTTTACCACACATATTACGTCGCCTTAACACCACTTTGGGTGCCATTCACAAGTGGGCATACAAGACTGGTTTCCAGCTCTCCTTAGAGAAGACAAGGCCATGATATTTTGCCGTGACAAACGTCATTTGCGCGGCCATACCACCGATCTGAGAATGGGGGGTTTCCGCATCCCCTTTTACGACACTGTAAAGTTTCTTGGTATGACCTTTGACACCCACCTCAATTGGATTGATCACATCAATGGAGTGAAAGCCCGCTGTCTCCAGCGCATGAACGTCGTTAAGGCTGTTGCTTGGGTCCATTGGGAGGCAGATAGACCCACCTTACTTATGCTTTATAAAGCCATAGTCCTATCGGTACTGGACTATGACCGTCCAATATATGGTAATGCTTCCCCCGCTATTTTGCAGCGGCTCAACTCTGTCCACCACTTAGGGATCCGATTCATACAGACTGTAGAAAATACAGAAGTACAAGATAGACCGAAATATAGCCAAGACATAGCTACTTTTCACAGAAAATGGGGAATTATTGGGGCCTCAGGGCCCATACTAGTATCACAACCCACACACGCACACCTTCCCATGCAAAAGCCCACATTGCCTCCTGCACATCAACACACATCACCTGCCGAACAACAACCTTTCGCACCCTACAAATTCACAAACCCTGCCGCACATCTCCCCACACCTCCCCAGACCCAGAAAACCCCCACATTAATCCCATCTACGGCCATTGACCACCCTACTGCTGTTGATCAAATACATTTGCAGGATGAACGTAGGATGCAACAAGCCCCCATATCAGGCTCCCCTTCCACATCGCCTCCCCCCTCACCACTGCCACCTGCCCACCTACAACCGACCTGTAACTCCACCCCCCTGCAGGCCTCACCCACCCATACACCAAGCCCACTATCACCCACAACCACACTTAGCTCACCACATAACCCCTTGCAGCCCCAGCCACACCTACTGGGGTTGTCTACACCAGTGTGCAGATATTATCTGGAAAGAATCTACATGACTTCCCATTATATTCGCCCTTTTGACCAAAGTAGCACCTACTTTGGTCAAAAGGGCGAATATTATGGGAAGTCATGTAGATTTGCTCATCCCAAAATTTGCAACAACATAACCAGTCTTGGAAAATGTAGATTGAAACCTGCAAATACCACAACCCATCCCTTTGCAAGACATCACTTGAGAACAAGACCTGCTACAATATGAAATGCCCAGCTTTTCATATTAAAGGGACTTGGAGATATGCTAGACCTAACACGAATGGTAGCCCAAAAAACTCTCTAGCTATGCGAGGACAAGACAGAGGAAAAAGGCAAGGAAGGAAAGGGCAGACGAAGATGAAGAGACTGAGGGAGATGGAAGAGCACATAGAACACCTCGAGCACCTCCTGGCCTCCCAAGAGTGGCAAATACATCCCGAAGACTATTAGGTACACATAGTACTCCAAACAATCCCTCCCCAATCTTGTTTGCAAATATCCAAGGCCTAAAAAATAGAACCACGAACAAAGTACCATTTATTAGGGGCCTGCTAGAAGAAGGAACCGCTATATTTGCGGCTCTCACAGAAACTCACATTAAAGATCAGGAAGATAGTGAGGTATGGATTCCTGGTTACAACCTACAGTACATAGGGCGGACAGAACGCATAGATCACATGGAGGTGTAGCCTTGTACATCCATGACTCACTGATATGTACTGAATTCCTAAATAACAGTAATGAAGTGGTGGAAATACTTGGAGTTAAAATAGAATCCCTAAATTTAGCAGTTATTGTTACATACAGGCCTCCAGACTCATCCCGAGAAGAATTCAAAACCCAGCTCAACAAAATAAAATCAGAAGTGGAAACCCTGGGTTACCCAACACCAAATATTATTTGGCTAGGAGACTTTAACCTACCAAACATTAAATGGAGACAACTAGAAAACCAGTTAGTGGCAAATAATACCGGAGAAGCAAATACTAATACGAGAGAGCTTTTTGAACTTTGCGATTTTTTTAGTCTTACCCAACATATTGCTGAACCCACACGGGAAAACAATATCTTAGACCTGGTCTTCACTAACAACGACTCTCTAGTACACAGCATTAACATATCGGACACAACATACTCAGATCATAAATTAATTGAGATCAAAACAACCTTAGAAAGTGTACAGACAACCTCAGAATCGAGAACAAAAACCGGCCCCTTCAGTAAATTTAACTTCAATAACAAAAACATTAGGTGGGAAGAGGTAAATCAAGAAATGGAGGAAATAGACTGGGAAGATTTAATGAATAACCTGACACCAGCAGAATGTCTAGTCTTAATAACAGAAACCATGACCCAAATCTGTAGCCACCATATACCTGCAAGACAAACAAAACGAAGAAGCAAACAAGATCGGGAAAGGAGGAGGCTGTACAGAAGAAGAAAATTACTCGCACAAAGACGCACACATCAAAATCTACAGGATAGGTAAAAGGCCGAAATAGATAGAGAAATTGTGGAAATTGAACAAAGGCTAAGAATATCATATGAACTACCGTGGGCCCCACATGGGTGCGGTTACCTAAGTCCGAGACATGCGCGCACCCTTGTAAAACGCACCCTTGGAGCTTAAGAACCTATGGGAAATTCACTATGTAGTCCGGGGACTCTTCAAACTTACCCTTTTTTCGCCCAATAACCCCTGAAAAACATGAACTAAGGAAAGAATACCTGCACAGTATAGAAATGTGATTAGATATTAGATAGAATAGGGGTATTACACTCACTTTGGATGGTTTATGTATGCGTGGAGGTTGGGATGTTGGTCTTACTGAGGAGCCTCGGACCCTCAGTAAGACCAACATCCCAACCTCCACGCATACATAAACCATCCAAAGTGAGTGTAATACCCATATTCTATCTAATATCTAATCACATTTCTATACTGTACAGTAGTCCCTCGTTATCGACGGCTTTTTTATAGACGGATTTGATTATAGGCAGATTGCTTTTTCATAGACGGATTCGACTATCGACTGACTTTAGACTGATTCGAGTATCGACTGATATATCGACGGATTAATTGTTTATTTATATTACTCTAATATACCAACCAAAAGTGGATTAAATGATGAACAATAAGACATACAATAATAAGAAAATACACCGAAAACGAGAGCAAAAATAATTAGCCTAAAGACTTTAGGTTTTGAGTGAATCCGGATTCACCGACGATCGGAGCGTCACTTTCGACCTCCATTTTTAATGTTGTCAAAACAAGGCAGAAGCTCTAAGTCCACCCGCCTTTTACTTGCTTATTTGTGCCTGAACCTTGTATCTCTTGCGCTTATTGTGGCCTCTAATGTATTCAGTGATAGATATTTGCAATATACTCTAATATGTAAGGTTATGTGTAAAGGAAACACTTAAAAGTACATAGGATAGAGACCACGGATACTGTACGTGTATGTACGGTAATGCGATATCGACGGTTTTTGCTATCGACGGCAGTCTTAAGAACGTAACCCCCGTCGATAACGAGGGACTACTTACAGGTATTCTTTCCTTAGTTCATGTTTTTCAGGGGTTATTGGGCGAAAAAAACGCACGCTTTGCTTTTTTCGCACCCTTGGATTATATGCACCACACGGACATCTGCCGCACGGTTGGAGAATCGCACCCTTTTAGTGCGCACCCTTGCGGGGCCGACTGTACAACATATGGAAGAGGAGAGGAAAGCTATTGCAGGTATAAAGGAAAATTCCAAATACTTCTTTTCATACGCCAAACAAAAGGCTAAAACAACATCAAGCATCGGCCCACTGAGCAAAGGGGACGGCTCTTTCACAGGGGACAAAAAGGAAATGAGCGAACTCTTAAGGGGCGCGTCCGGTTCATACTCGTGAAAGTGCTCAAAACGGCAATATTGCGCAACCCGATATATGGCATCATCACCCATCCCTCTGTCTTCAGTTAAAATCCTGAGGCAATATTCCATCTGGAAGCATGTTATTTCTGGGCTAGTTTAAAGTTTTCGCGGGTCGCACAGACGCGTAGAAAATGCATTATGGGTTTCGGATCTGCAAAAAAAAAAAAACGAAAACCATGAATTTTTGGTGAAAATATGACGTTCTTAGATATTTTCCCTAACAGTATCTGCTATCTCTATCCTGGTAACACCGAGGGTGTGGTGGTGGTGGTGGTGGAGAAAGAACAGTGTGCTGCTTGCCGCGTGAGAGGTAGGGTGCGGCTGGCTGGCTGGTTTGCAACCGCTCTCCCGCCTTAGTACCTCACGTAAGAAAGTTCACTCGTCGGCGTTGTTCTGACGTAACCAAACATGCTACAACAATGTTTCTGGTGTCATTGGAAAGGGCATGAAATTCTCTACAACTCCCTGTTGCCCTTTTGTAGGTTCAAAAAACTGAAAAATGCACATGGGAGCCGGTTGAAACTGGGTCTGTTGAATGTTCGTTCCTTGCGTAACAAAATGGATCATATTTGCGAGATCTTGGATGAACGTAACCTTGATGTATTATGTCTCACTGAGACCTGGTTGTTCGAGTCAGATCTGAATATTATCCAGGCGGCATTGCCTAAAACCCATTCCATAATAAATGTTCCTAGGCCTAGGGGAGATCATCCGGGTGGTGGAGTGGCAGTTGTCTACTCCACATCTCTGGTGAATATCTTGCAAATAAGCCATAACCCAGCCCCTCTTTATTATGAACTGTTGGAAGTGGAAATAAAACTCCATCAACAAATTCTAAGAATGGCAGTTGTCTATAGGCCTGGCCATCGTGGCACAGATAGGGGTTTTATGGAAGAGTTTGGGCAGTTTCTCGAGGAATTTTCTGCTAAAACTGGAAGACTTTTGATGTGTGGAGATTTTAATTACTGGGTTAACAGCCCTCATCTGAAGCCATTCTCTCCTGAGTTCCTTGAGTTGACTGATCAGAACAATTTTGTAAACCATGTGTCCCACCCAACTCATATCTTAGGACACACCCTTGACTTGGTTTTCTCTCCTGTGGGTTGTGGTGGTGTTCTGGATGTTGATGTTGAGAATGCTGACCCTAATACCTCTGATCATGCTTTGATTACTTTCAGCTTTGATTTCCCTAAGCCACTCACACATGAAAAAGTAATCAGATTTAGAAATTATAAAAATGCAGACCTAAATTTGGCTAGCAGTGAAGTAAAACAGTACTTGGGAAGTATTGATACTTCCAACCTTACTTCAGATGAGCTGGTGGAGGTACATGGAAATGCACTTAAATTAGTGTTCGATCATCACTGTCCAGAAGTAGAGAAGAAAATCATAGTACGAGATGATTCGCCCTGGTATAGCACTCGAGTTAAATTTCTTAGAAGAGCGCGTAGAAGAGCTGAACGTGAATGGCGGAAAAATAAAACAGACTCTACATGGTTGCAATACCTGTCAGCCAGAAGAGCTGTGGTCTACAAAATCAAAGATGAAAAGAAAGTGTATTATCAGGGAAAAGTTGACTCGTGTGGTAACGACCAGAGGAGGTTGGCTTCAATTGTAAACAGTTTACTTGGAAAAACAAGAGTCAGCTTAAGACCTTCTGTACCTGATGCCGAGTTGGCTGCCAACTTTGTGGCATTTTTTGCTGGCAAGATAACTCGCATAAGACAGGAATTGGATGATGCTTCTGTTGGTGAAGAACTTTCAGTTGTACTCCAACCCCGACACATTCCTAATAATGTCCTCTCATCCTTTCACTCAGTAGAGGTGGACATGATCTCGTCCTACATAAGAAACCTCAATAAAACATTTTGCCCGTTGGATCCCATAAATGTTTCCAAGCTACCAAGAGTCTATGATCACACAGTTGAGTTTATTTCCAAAATAATTAATAAGTGCTTCTCTGAAGGTAGCTTCCCACATTCTGAAAAGCATGCACTACTCCGACCTACTCTAAAGAAACCTGGACTTGATGTTGAGAACATGTTGAACTATCGTCCTGTCTCCAACCTGTCCTTCATATCAAAGATATTAGAGCGTGCAATACTTGACCAATTACAACCACTACTTCAGCAGAATGAAACTATCCCAATTTTTCAGTCTGCTTACCGACAGCATCATTCAACTGAAACAGCATTGATTAGAGTACATAATGATCTAGTTGAGAACATTTGCAATGGTGTGGCCTCACTATTGGTCTTGCTTGATCTCTCTGCGGCTTTTGACACAGTGGATCACGAGTTGTTATTGAGTGATCTTTATGATTGTGGTGTGCGTGACTCCGCTCTCTTGCTTCTTGGGTCGTACTTGTCAGGTAGATCCCAGAGTGTGATGGTAAATCAAGTGGTCTCGGACTCGACACCCCTGCAGTATGGTGTTCCGCAGGGATCAGTTTTGGGTCCTATCCTATTTATAATTTATTAGCAGTTTGTCTCTTCTGCTTCGTGCACATAATGTCACCTTTCACTTTTATGCAGATGACACCCAGATTTATGTGAGAATCACAAATATAGTTGATATACGGAGTAAGATGGAATTGTTGATGTCTGATATCAAGAAGTGGATGAGAGCGAGAAAACTTAAACTAAATGATGGTAAAACTGATATTCTCATCATCCGAGGAAATAGAAGAGCTGATGATATGGTAGGTGCCCTCTCCATCAATGTGGGTGGATCTCAGCTGCGACCGGCCAACTCTGTTCGAAATCTGGGTGTATATGTGAACTCCCGATTAGATTTCAAAGAGCATGTAAACCAGATAGTTAAAAGTTGTTACTTGCACATCAGAAATCTCTATTTGGTGAAGCCGTTTATAACCAGACGTTGCCTTCTGACGTTGGTTCACTCATTGGTCTTCTCTCGTGTTGATTATTGCAATGCCCTGTTGGTGGGTCTTCCAAATTATATTTTGAAGAAAGTTCAGTCTGTTCTTAACAGGGCCGCAAGACTAATTTTTGGTGTTCCACCTAGAACTCCTACTACATCTCTTCACATAGAACTGCACTGGCTGCCAGTAAGAGCAAGAATAGAATTTAAGTTGTGTTTGGTGACTTTTAAGGTTCTCAAATTTGGTGAGCCTAGGTACCTTGCGGAGCTGCTCAGGCGCCCACCGGCACACCATGGTGTAGTTGTGCGTCATGACAATGACCCTTTTCGTCTTGATGAACCAAGGGCTTTCCAGCAGTCTTCTTTCTTTGAGAGGTCATTCTCCTACATGGCTCCGAGGTTGTATAACAGGTTGCCGCTGTCCATGAGACCATGTCCATGTCCTGAGTTCTGTTGAATGCTTCAAGAGACAACTTAAGACTTTTCTCTTTGAGAGAAGCTATGATCTTGAGAGAGGTGTCATGACAGATGGCTATAGAGTTTAGGCTATTTTGCCACTGCTGGTGATTGTTAAATGTGTGTTGTATATGAGCCTTCTTTTGATGCATTGATTTTTGTTCTTTTTTTCTTTCTCTTTTCGAGCGCTAGTGAATTCTTCAGAAAAATTGGCGCTTATGAGAAATAAGTAACATGCTTATTATTATTATTATTATTTTTTTTTATTTCTTTCCCATTTCGACACAGCACCCCGAGACATTTGTCACCTAATTTGTACCTAATTGTAAATGCCCTAATTATACAATTAGATACAAAATGGAAAAAGTATCAACGGACAATTGAAACTACACCTATTGTTAGTACCCCCAATGCATTGAAACAATCAAGCAACCATTTAAATGAGATTCTGATTTTACAAAAAGTCATAAATTTACACACTAATTCTCACCTAACTCAAAAAATAATTGTCCTAGAGAATTAAATTTTTTGAAATTTCTTAGTTTTTAGGTCCCCTATACGTGTACAAAATCTTATGAAATACAGACAAAATCCACTGACACGTTCTAGAGTAAAAGCCATACGCTCCCCTTAAGCAGGCAGTATGAAATGGTATTCAGTGAGCCTGATGAAACAAAAGTCATCAGAGACCAAAATATATTTTTCATGGAAACCTCCCCCACGGAAACCCCCCAGATGCTGGATATTGATTTCGGTCCAAAAGACATAGAAGAGGCCATTTCCAACATGCCATCCCACTCGGCACCAGGCCCGGACTCATGGAATTCGATCCTAATGAAGAAATGTAAGGAAAACCTCTCAAAACCCCTGGCTATAATGTGGAGAAGGAGTCTAGACACTGGTGACATACCAGATAGCATGAAAAATGCAATAATTGCCCCACTGCATAAAGGAGGGAGTAAAGCACTACCAAAAAACTACCGCCCGGTAGCTCTAACCTCTCACATCATTAAAGTTTTCGAGCGAGTCCTGCGAAGCAAAATTTCAACATTCATGGAGGCAAATGAACTACACAACACCGGTCAACATGGGTTCAGAGCGGGAAGATCATGTCTCTCACAACTTTTGGAACACTATGACAAAATTCTTAAAGCGCTAGAAGAAAAGAAAAACGTGGATGTCATTTACACCGATTTTGCTAAGGCATTTGATAAATGTGACCATGGTATAATAGCCCACAAACTGAAAGCAAAAGGTATAACTGGGAAAATCGGACGGTGGATATACAATTTCCTCGTAAACCGAAAACAATCCGTAGCAGTAAACCAAGTCACATCTGAGCCTTCGGATGTCAAAAGCTCAGTGCCCCAAGGAACAGTGCTAGCGCCCCTTCTGTTCCTCATACTAATTTGCGACATAGATACCAACACCAGACACAGTACGGTGTCGTCTTTTGCTGATGACACAAAATTAAGCAACATAGTAAACACACAAGAGGACACGGGCTGACTTTAGGAAGACATGAATGTAGTGTTCCAGTGGACCAGGGAAAACAACATGCAATTCAATGAAGAAAAATTCCAATTAATACGGTACGGAGATAATAATGGTGTTAAAGAAATTACAAATTACTTAACAGAATCTAACCACATAATAGAACGGAAAGACAGTGTGAAAGACCTTGGGGTATTAATGTCTGAAAATATGGGTTTCAAAGTACATAACCAGGTCAAAGTGGCGGCTGCGAAACGTCTAACGGGTTGGATTCTGCGTACTTTTAAAACACGTGGTGAATTACCTATGATAACGCTCTTCAAATATCTAGTGCTACCGCGGCTTGAATACTGTAGCGTATTAACATCCCCATACAAAGCAGGTGAAATAAATGACGTAGAGAGTGTACAAAGAAATTTCACTTCGCATATAAGTTCGATAAAACAGCTACACTATTGGGAGCGTTTAAGAGCACTGAATCTGTACTCATTGGAACGTAGAAGAGAACGTTACCTAATAATATACACGTGGAAAATCGCAGAGGGTTTAGTACCAAACCTACATACTCCGATAGTCATGAAATTCAGTGATAGGAGAGGCTGGGAATGCGAAATTCCCCGGATGAATAACAGGGGTGCTATGGGCTCTCTGCGAGAGGGCTGGTTATCACACAGAGGCCCACGTCTCTTCAACAAACTCCCACGGCGAGTAAGAGACATGAGGGACATCTCGTTAGACAACTTCAAGAGAGCCCTAGATGTCGAACTGCAAAAAGTGCCAGACGAACCCATCCTCGCAAGGGAGCGAGCTGTCGCTTCAAACAGTCTACTGCACCAAATCACCACCCATAACGAGGGGCGTCGCGCTCCTTGGTGCCGCTAGAAGAGTGGCGAACACATCAAAAGATGACAAAAGATAAGATTGAGCTCTGGGGCTTTTCGATCTTCCCGGATTAGTAGTCTACTGGCGGAAGCTGGTGAGCTGCCTCTCCATCATCATCGCATATTGGTTACGATGACCTCTGCCGTTCGCTTATCGGCGTCGCCACCTACTGATCGATATTTCGCGGACGGCCCACTGGACAATATGTCATCATCATTTCCCCTTGTAGCCATGAACCTATTTTCCACTCACAGCGTACCATTCCCTCGGGCTTCTGTGCCTGAGTGCGCCGTGGTGCATTCGACGTACTGCCTTTTGCTTTCACCTGACTTTGTCCGGCAAGCCCACTGACGCGTTTATTTTGTGCACTCTGGCCCTGAACCACCTGCTCTGTCACCGTCCGGCTGTTTTCATTTACACCGATGGTTCCAAGGAAGATGGCTTAGTGGGTTGTGCAGCAGTGGCTGAATATGCATCACATCAGAGCACGCTCCATCCGTTTTCCTCGGTGTTCACCGCTGAATTATTAGCTATACAGGGTGCATTGGGCTTGATAGGTGATCTCCCGTGCAATGTTCCTCACATTGTCATATGCAGTGACTCCTTAAGTGCCTTGCAGGCACTACAATGCTATGCACCATGTGACCCCCTTGTTAGGCACATTGCCAGCTTGCTCCATGTCCTGCTCCTGGGCCGTACCATCACGTTCTGCTGGGTCCCTGCCCACGTCGGTCTTAGTGGGAACGAAAGAGCGGATACTCTGGCCAAGAGAGCTAGGCGGGGCACTCCTAGCGTCTCTCATGCGCCTAGCTGACGTCTTTCCGGTACTTAAGTCTAAAGTCCGTGATAAGTGGTGTGTGGAGTGGAGGAGTCTCCCTACCACTATACATCTCCATTCTTTCAAAGACGACGTATTTCCCTGGACGACTCCTCCCTCTTCTGATCGTATTGACCAGGTTGTGCTTAACAGGCTTCGTCTTGGACATACTGTACTAGGCTAACACATGGTTACCTAATGTCTCTACCTAGATCTCCACCTCCCTATTGCCAGCAATGTCATACAGTTCTTACAATTCCCCATATATTGTGCGAATGCCGGAACTTTAGGTATGAACGTTTGCGTTATCTCCAGAACCGTTCCCTTCCCGAATTGCTTTGTGACTCCCCTACCTTTACCTTTGCACCGTTCCGTTCCTATCTTCAAGCCATACATGTATTCCATGAATTATAACTGACCTACCCATGCATCTCCGCTTCCCATACTTGGTCTCCTAGCCTTATAAGTGGCCTCTGGCTCAGTAGGCTAGAATAAAATCTTTATCATCATCATCATCATCTGTGTTACACCAACTGTTCTATGAACCTTAAAGGCATTAACACCACAGGCTTTCTTTAAGAAATGCTGCCTGTAACCTTCTTTTATATTTCTTTGATATTAAACTGACCTGATTAGTACATGTTCCTTGGACCGTAACCGGTCCAATTATTAGTGGTATTATTAGTGGTATGTGATATTTATGATGAATATCCCACCTCCAGTCTTGAGAATTCAGGTGCATCGTCAATGATGAAGGGGCCACTAATAAATTATAGGTTTGAGTCCCGAAGGGAGGAAGGAAAACCTAATATTTAGTAGTGGCCCCGGAATCATTGACGATTTTGGCCCTCCCTTCCATCCCCTTCCCATTCATCTGCTACATTTTTGAGAGTCTCGATATGTCAGATTAAGGAGGAACGCTCGGGGTGAACAAGATGGCGAGCGGTACCCAAGAGCAGAAGCCTGGGAAGCGCAAAGCTAGGCCAAGTTTAATTTTTAGTTTTATATATTTATTTTACTAGTTTCTTCTAGTAGTGGACCCACATCATAAGGACGAGTCCGTGAGTGGTTATTAACCCTTAAAAAGCGGCTCACCACATAAGTCGAGTTGAAAAAACTGGCAAAAAACGGGTGAAAAAAGGGTGGAAATCGAGTGAAAATGGGTGGGATAGTAATGATCCATACGTCCGACATCTGTGGCTTCCCGGCCCACACTAACTCCAGTTCCCCCACCGCGCGGGAGGATGACAGTGTAACCAATAGTTCGCTAAAAGTGAGCAAGGTAGCAAAATCAGCTAAACTTCCATCTTCGAGGTAACACTGTCAGTGCTCCACGAGTGCTACGTAGCTGTATGTGGCGTCATTGTGTAGCGATTTCCACCTAGTTTTTGGCGCAATACAGTTCCTTTCATACTGATGGTTGATATAGCAGTCAGAATGGCCTGAAAAGGCCCAAAACGGCCACAGAGGACCCGCTAGACTAGGGTTAAGAGCATTTCGATCACGATGTAAGGCAATCGTATTTTGAGTTCTCCTTGGGCGGGAAGTTTGAACAGCAAGCTTGGTGTTCAAAGATTGGCCATTACCTACGTAAGGCGCATCGTCAATGATTCCGGGGCCACTACTAAATATTAGGTTTTCCTTCCTCCCTTCGGGACTCAAACCTATAATTTCACTACAAAATCTTTATAATAGGTGAGTAATTAAAGTAGAATCATGGCAGTTTATGGTTAGCGGAAAACAAGTAGAGTACTGTAGGTACAAATAAAAAAGTACTGTAATACAGCACCTTTTGTTATTTTTTTTAGTCTAATGATTGTTATACTTTTCAGATCCTGAGCTGAAATCAGTGGTAGCAAAATAAAGTTTACTATACCGGTATAGATAAAGAATCTAGTCCAAATATGATACTGAATGAAGACTATCAACCAACTTGTAACATGAACATAAGTCTATTAATCTGCCATAAAAGATAACAATCTTTGCAACAATAGGCTCCAGTATTTTTTTGTAGTCGATGAATTTGTTACCGTTAAAATGAAGCTAATTATACAGCATCGGCAGTGGGTAAAAGTGAAATGGTAACCGGTGAAGAGCTAAGAGGTTTTGAGGTTGTAGACTAAAAAAACGTGGAAGACAGTGTTAACTCTTGAAATATTTATAAATGTATCGCCAGTGGATAAAAGTGAAACATTAATTAATAAAATAACAGAAATAAGGATAATAATTTTAGGCAATCAGTCTCATAACATAGAACTGATATTTAATCAATAATCTAGATATATATAAAAATGTGGTCCAATTCAAGTACCCAGACTGATCATAACCTTGACGCGGTAGTCAGTACCCAAACCGATCCAGATGAACCTGAAACTGGTGTGGCCATCCAGACTTCAGACCCGAACGATGACTCCGATTCAGAAGATGATCGGCCAAAGCAATGGGGATGTTACGCCATACCCGGTGACAAGAGGTACCTCTCCTATCTCATGCAGGAGAAGGACTCCATGTCCCACTCGACTGTCCCGGGCATCACGTATCTCCGAGGCCAACCGGGTATCATTATCTTCATCATGGAGGTGCCCTACATCTACGCCCTGCTTGAGAAGAACGCCGCCCCCATACTGGTGACCTTTGACAGCGCTGTGTATGGGAAGGAGAGCGTGGTGAAGTGCCAGGTGTACTGGGGTTCGGGCCTCACACCCTATATTATCAACCGAAACGTTAAAGATATGCAGGTCTACTTTGATGCCATACTTCACAACAACAAGTAAGTCAAACTACTGTATTCTCATTATTTCATTATTTTAGATATTATTACAGTAAACTTCCGTTAATCCGAAGGGCAGCGGACCGGCCCTCGTTCGGATTAGTGGATTTTTTTGATTATCGGACTTTACCCCTATGAACCTGTGTATTAATCTATCTATCTATCTATTGCCTGACGCCGTGATCCCCGAAGGGGTGGCCACGAACGAACCGCCCCCATGCACCTCTGTCCCCAGTCAGTCGACGCCCCTCCTCCCAACCAGCACCGCCTTCGTTCATGTAGTTCCTCACTCCATCCTTCCACCTCATATTCGGTCTACCTCTCCCCCTCTGTCCCTCCACCTCGCTCTCGTACACCCTCTTAGTCATTCTCTCGCTTTCCATACGTTCCATATGGCCGAACCATCTCAAGTTGTTCCTTTTCACACTTCCAGCACATCTACCTCCACACCACACCTCCTTCTTACTTCCTCATTAGTCTGTCTATCCCTCCATGTAACTCCGCACGCACTCCTTAAGTAATTCATTTCCACTGCTCTCACTCTTGGTCTGAGTCTCTCAACCAACGTCCATGCTTCGCTTCCGTAAGTCAGTGTCGGGATTACCACACTGTCATGCAAGGACTTCTTCACTTCCATACTGTCCACCCTATTTCTTGTTACTGCTTTTAGCGTTCCTACAACCCTCTTCCCCTGTTGTACCCTCTCCCGCACCTCTTCATCCATAGTACCATCTTGACTCAACACACTGCCCAGATACTTAAAAGAGTTGACGATCACCATAGCCTGACCGTACAGCTACACCTCACACTCTGTGACTTCACCCGTTACGAAGACCATAACCTTGCTCTTCCCCGTATTTACCTTCAAATTCCGTTTTTCGCACACTGTTCCAAACTCATTTACCAGACCCTGCAACTCCCATTCATTATCACTCATCAGAACTGTATCATCCGCAAACAGCAGTATAGGTAGCTTCCACTCAATTCCCTCCCTTTTCAGCGATACACCAACATCACTGCTCTTGATAGTATTTCTTTAACTCCATCCATATATACAGTAAACAACCACGGGGACATCACACACCCCTGTTTCAAACCAACATTCAGGTCAAAGAACTCGCTCTGCTCACTCTCCACACGTACTGCCGCTTTTGCACCCTCATACATGCTCTTCACTGCTTTCAGCAACTTGCCCTCTACTCCGTATATTCTAAGTACTTTCCACAAACCTTCTCTATCCACTCTGTCATAGGCCTTCTCCAAGTCCATAAAGGCAACATACACCTTTTGTTTCTTCTCCAGATACTTCTCCACAACACAATTCAGGGTAAAAATCTGATCTACACATCCTCTTCCCTTCCTAAAACCTCCCTGCTCCGCCTATCCATTTCTCCGTTCTCACTCTCACTCTCTCAATCACTACCCTACTGTATACCTTCCCTACTACGCTTAGAAGACATATTCCTCGGTGGTTACCACACACTCCTCTTTCCCTTTGCCCTTATATAGGGGGACTATTATGCCAGTCTTCCAGTCATCGGGTGCACTCCCCTTCTCCCATGCTAGTTTGCACATTTTCCATACCCATTCTATCACTATCTCACCACCATACCTCAACATTCCCCACACACTCCATCTGTTCCTGGTGCTTTCCCCAACTTCACTCTTTTCATGGCTTCCCACACTTCTGACCTCTGATCCCCACCTCCTCCTCCACTACTTCTCTTCTTCTCCCTCCCATACCATATCCAGCTATGTTTGCTGGCTCTTCATTCCTTTCATTTAGCAACTCACTGAAGTACTCCCTCCATCTTTCGACTCTCTCTTGCTTCTCGGCTAGCATTCTCCCATTCTTATCTTTCACACCCTTACTGTTTCCCTTGCTACCTTCCCTAACTTTCTTGACTTCTTTCCAGAACAGTTTCTTACTCTCCCTCCATTTTACACTCAGATTCCTTCCAAATTCCTCATCTACTCTTCTCTTACTTTCCTTCACTACTCTCTCACCACCCTCTTACTCTCCACGTACCTCGCTCGTTTCTGTCTCTCGGAATCTTCATTCCCTCTACTACCCAAACTCTCTATATGCTTTCTTCTTTTCTTCCACAGCTATTCTTACCTCTTCTGTCCACCATGCTGTACCTTTCACTCCCCTCCCTCTTCTCCTCACTCCACACACCTCCTCACATGCTGCACAGATCTCATCCTTAAACACCTTGCTCATCTCCTCCACTTCCTCCATAACTTCCAGGTCGAACCCACCTAGTCGTCTTTCCACTGCTCTCCTGTACTCCCTGACTTCCTCCTCCTGCAACCTCTCCACCCTCCTCACCATTCCACCCTCCTCTCGCCTCCCTCCCGCTCTCCTCACCCACTTCTTTTGTATCCTAACCTTAGCTACCACTACATAATGATCAGACAGACCCCCTCCAATACCCCTATACACCTAGCATCCATCACAGATTTCTTCATTCGTTCATCCACACATACATAATCAATCAATGACTTTCGTTCCACCACTGTCTTATCCTTCATCGTCAACATCCGTTTCCACGTGTACCTGTGGATCATTCTGTGTCGGAAGAAGGTGTTGGCTATCCACAGCTCCTCCCACATACGTCCACAAGTGCACTACCATTCCCATTCACCTCTGATGGTACCCCCACCCTCCACACCCTCAGCTTTCCGATCACCCACCTTGCCATTCATATCGCCAATCAGAAATACTCTTTCGTTCTTGGCAAACTTCTCCAGGCACGCTCCACATTCATCCAGAACTCCTCTTTCTTCCTTCAAGTATATCCTCTGTCGGGGCATACACGCATACAATCACCACGTTTGTATTCCTACTTTCATTCTCACCCACACAATCCTTGAACCCACAGACCCATACTCTTACACATTCCTTCCATTTGCTACTTACAAACAAACATGCACCTTCTCTCGCTGTTCCTTCACTCACTCCAGCACACACACCCATTCCACACTCCCACTCTCTCACATCTGAACCTTTCCATTTGGTCTCTGTCATTCCACATACATCCAGCCTGGCATTCACTAACACTTCCAGAACCTCTCTCTCTTTTGTGCCATCATTCATGCCACTAACATTCCACGTAGCCATTCTCAGAATGTCCGAAGGCATGTCCTTAGTCGGTCGTGGTTCGTCAACGTTGGTTCCGTCCGCATCCGAGGCTGTTCGTTCGTTTTTCTTTGCCTAGATATTTTTTACGGGTGGGGGTCGCAAGCCCACCGACCCAACCTCTTTAGTCGCCTCTTACGACACGCAGAAGGCACGTGGGGCATATTCTATTCCCTAACCCCCAGGGGGTAATGTATTAATGGCCTGACGAAAACATTGAGGCATTAGGCCACCCAAATGACACACACACATATCATTATGTTCATGAAATCACTTCAAAAGTTTACCATTGTATTTACCTAATTGTTTACCTAATTGTAGTTTACAGGAGTTGAGCTAAGCTCGTGTTGTCCCGTCTCTCAGTCTACTTTTTATCCAATTTTTTCTTGAAAATATGGATGTTCCTTGCCCCTACCACCTCCTCCTCCAGCCCATTCCATTTGTCAATACATCTATAGGGGAAGCTAAACTTCCTGATATCGTTCTTGCAGGTAAGTCTTTTTACTTTGTAGCTGTGGCCTCTAGTTATTCCTGTATCCATAATTAATATATCCTCCCTATCCAGCCTCTCCAGCCCCCGGGTACATTTGTACATCATTATCATGTCTCCCCTCTCTCTCCTCTCTTTTAGACTCGGTAGATTTAATTTGTCTAGCCTCCCTTCATATGGCAGTTCTCTGAGACTTGGAACCAATCTAGTGACTGCTCTCTGGATTCTTTCTAACTTGTGAATATGCTTCTTTAGATGCGGGGACCACACCACTGCTGCATACTCCAATCTTGGTCTAATCATACTCTTCATAATTTTCGCTACCATGGTCTCATCCAAGTAGTTCAGAGCAACTTTCATATTCCCGGCCATTGCATACATTCCGCTAAAGAGCTTGTTAATATGTTTCTCTGGCGACAAATTATCTTGTATAATCAACCCTAAATCTTTTTCTTTTTCGGCCTTGCTAATTTTATTATCTCCCATCCTGTACTCCCAATTTGGTCTATTCACACTTCTTCCCATATTTAACACATGACATTTACTTATATTAAATTTCATTTTCCACTTGGTGCTCCATTCGTATATTTTATCTAAATCCCCTTGCAGCTCCTCACAACTACTTTTATTTGTTATTTGTCTCATAATTTTTACGTCATCTGCAAACATTGACATGTAAGAGTTTATGCCTATCGGCAGGTCATTCACGTACATAAGGAACATGAGAGGTGCCAACACAGATCCCTGCGGCACACCACTCTCAACTTTCCGCCACGATGAGTAAGTTCCTCTAATGTTGGTCCTCATTTCCCTATCTGTTAAATAGCTCTCCATCCATTTCAGCAAACTCCCCCTGACACATCCTAGCGTCTCAAGCTTAGATAACAATCTCTTATGTGGTACCTTATCGAATGCTTTGGAAAGGTCTAAGTAGACGCAGTCCACCCATCCGCCTCTTTCTTGGAGTACATCTATCACCCTACTGTAATAACATAGCAAACTGGTAACACAAGATGTCCCTTCTCTGAATCCAAATTGCTTTTGGGTTATTATTTTCTTTCTCTCCAACATTTTCATCCATCTCTTCCTAATTAGCTTTTCACAAATCTTGCATACAATACTAGTAAGTGAAACTGGTCTATAGTTTAGAGGGTCCTCAGGGTTTCCATTCTTGTATATCGGAATGATATTAGCTCTTTTCCATTCAACAGGAACCTGTCCTTCATCTAAGGAAGCTTGAATTATGTCCCTCACTGGCTCCACTAATTGCTCTGCACACTCCTTTAAAACCCAGGCAGACACTTCATCCGGTCCCATAGCTTTCCTTACTTCAAATCCTCTCATCGCAGATAACAGCTCATCTCTAGTTATTTCAATCTTACTAAGACCACTCTCCAGTACTCCTGCCTGTGGTTCGTCAAAACCTTCCTCTCTAGTAAAAACTGACCCCAATTTGTTATTCATTACCTCACACATGTCCGATACATTTTCATACGTCCTAGCATCAACTCTTAATTTAGTAATTTGTTTCTTTACCTTCAACTTACTGTTTATATATTTATAAAATAATCTAGGGTCACTTTCACATTTATTTACTATGTTGTTCTCATAGTTCATTTTAACTTGCCTAATTATGTTAACATATCTATTCCTCTCCTGTTTATATTTATTCCGATTACTCTCAGTGTTCCTTCTTCTTAATCTAGCCCAAGCTGCATCACGCCTACCCAAAGCTCTTTTGCATTTCAAATTAAACCAATCTTTCTGCTTAGTAAAATTTCCAGTTTTATATCTTGGGACAAACATATTGGTTCCTACTCTATAAATTTCGAGGAATCTACTATATTTACCTTGTACGTCCCGTTCCTTCAAAATAAGATCCCAATCTACTCCCTCTAAATATCTTTTCAAGGATACATAATCAGCTTTACTATAATTTAATCTGTCATTTATGTAGCTATTGTCTAATCTATTGGCATTACTCGAGGTCAACTTCCATTTTAGTAATAGGTGATCACTTTTACCTACAGGACATGGATAGTTTATATCACTAATTTCGTGAGGATCTTTTGTAAAAATCAGATCGAGTTTAGAAGGTTCGTTATTACCCCTCATTCTTGTATTTTCCTTCACATGTTGTGCAAGTACATTTTCCGTAACCAACTCCACTAGCCGACTTCCCCAAGATCTCTGATTTGGCCCTGCATCTCCCGATTCCCAATCAACCTCACTACAGTTGAAATCTCCTACCAAGATCAATCGATTCTTCCTTAAAAGCAATCTTCTCAACGACTGAATCATATCCTCTACCATCTCCTCAAACTCCAACTCCCTCCATGCTCTGGTCTTTGGTGGCATGTAAGCTACTGCTATGTCTAGCTTTTTTCCTTCTATATCATTGAGTTCAACTGCCATTATTTTTGCCTTGTCATTATTTAACTCCACGTGCTTTGCTGTCATAGGGTTCTTAACTAATACTGCCACTCCACCTCCCCTTTTACCCTTTCTATCATTTCTCCATATATTATATCCTTCACTAAACACTATGTTGCTGTCAAAGTCCTGGTTCAGCTTTGTCTCTGTCAAACAGACTATCTGTGGTTGATCTTTTCTTAATATATTATCTAACTCTACCTTTTTACTGTTTATTCCATCTATATTAGTGTAGTAGCACAGTATATTTGAATCCACCTCCTTGTTTCTCTTCCCTCTCTGCCTCCTACTAGGTTCACCTCCTCCTCCTCCATCCCTTCCCTGACCCAGTTCCACCTCCCCCACTAATTCTATTCTCCTCCCCCCTCTCTCTCCCTCTGTTCCACCCTCTCCACCACATCCTGGCTCTCTCTCCGGTCCCCTGCTCCCTGCATTATCTCTCGCTCCGTCTCCTTGCTTTGACTTCGTACTTGTCTCTCTGTCTCTTTCCCTATCACTCCTCTTACTTTCGGTTCTTAGTGGCTCCTGATGTACCACTTCCTTACTTGCCCTTCCCTTATTCTCCAAAAAAATTTCTTCTTTTGCTCTTCAGACAACTTTCCATTCTCTTCATCAGCCTTAGCTTGGAGTTCCCTTAACTGTTCTCGTTCTTCTACACTTAGGTCCTTTTTTACCCTTATATGATTCAGCTCTGTCGAATTTAATTTCCAGCTCACATTGGCTACTGCTTCTGCTGTTGATCTAAACTTTAGTTCCACTCTTAGTGGTCTCATCTCGCCCTTCTTATATATTTCTAACCTTCTCACCTCCTCCAGTTCTTTTACCCATCCATAACCCTCGTCTAAGTAATCCAGTATCCCCTTGACTTTCACAACATCCCTTTCCTTTCTTACCTTCATATCTGCCAGGTGCTCTTCCACATCTCCAAAGATTACTACACACTTACCTCTATCTATTGTCTCTCTCACTACCTTCTCTTTCTTCTTTAAAACTTGCACTACATTTTTTTCAAACTCTTTCTTTTCCTTTTCTCTCTCTTCCTTCTGCTCCTTCACAATTTCTTCAAGGGCTACCATCGTGGCACTCTCTACCCTTGTCCACTCATTTTTTACCTCACTAATTCCTTTTACTTCCTCACTCAGGTGGCCCTCATATTCCTTAAGCTGAGCCTTGAGTGCCACATTTTCCGACGCTAACTCGTCTACTCTGGCCATCACTGCCTCTAGGCTGTCACTTACTGGCCTAGGCCTATCCACCCCGCTAGTAACGCCACACATATCGGACAAAACTTCTACTTTAGCCCCTAACTCCTTCCTCCAATTTTCCATCACTCCCCTCCATCTCACAAGACCCATTAATTGTTTTTTCATACTTGCCAACTGATCATCCTTGTCCTCGGTGATAAAGCCTTCAAATTCATAATCCTCCTCATCCCCAGCTAGGCTTTCACGCCTTCCCGCCATCGCGAGGTGGTCGTCTGCCAGCCTAAAAACAACAATCGCCCCACTATCCCATCTCACTCCAGGAAATGTTTTACTTAATCCATATTTTCAATTACTTGGAATATCCAATTAAATCTGAATTGCTCATAAAACACCTAATTACTTATTGAAATGCACATATAAATTTCCGGGACAACACTTAGACACTCCTATCAACTTCACACAAGGTAACTCATTATCGGAGAGCAGCTGCGAGGTGTTGACAGCTCGGAGGTCGGCGGACCTCTGAATGTTTTGAAGTAGGTAATAGGCTACAATGACAATGGTAAACTTTTAAAGTGAATTCATGAACATATGATATGTGTGTGCTTCATTATGTGTCATTTGAGTGGACTAATGCCTCAAAAAGGGGACTTTGGGACTTCTTGAAATTCGGACTATCGGGTGAATTCGGATTTGGCCTCAAATTGAAAAATTTGGACTATTGGGAGATTCGAATCATCGGTCGTCGGATTAAAGGACTTTTACTGTACATACATACATACATACAAGTTTAAAGACCGTTTTGTCCATAGGGAATGTGGTTACAGTCTCACATCCTAAATGGTGGCTGTCCAATTTTTTTTTTTTTTTTTTTTTTTTTTTTTTTTAAAGATCGGACCAGAGTACCTGATCCCATGTCATTCTAGGTCGACCCCCACGTGCAGCTCCCCCCACGTTCACAGTCCGGAATTTCCTCACCCAGTTCCAATCATCCATTCTCTCCATATGTCCAAACCAACCAAGTCGGCTCGTGTGCATCACTTCACTGACACTCCTAATGCCCAGACGCCTTCTTAATTCCTCGCTCGATACCCCGTCCCTGAGATTAACCCCACACATCCATCTCATTCTCTTCTCATTCCGTTCCATTCTATCGATATCCTCCGCTTTAACCGGCCACGTCTCCGAGGCATAGGTCATCGCACTCCTAACACACGAGGTATACACCTTCCCTTTAAGGTGGTATACGAGCCCTCTCATGGTCAGGAGTTGCAGCATCTCTCTAAACTTTCCCCAACCACTTCTAACTCTAGCAATGGAGCCAGCTTCAGCGCCACCTCCGGCGGAAACTGTATCGCCCTGGTAGCAAAACTTATTCACACATTCCAGCGTTACATTGTTGAAATCAACACTAACAGGCGTTTCACTTAACACAAGATCTCCCTTGCACACTGCACATTCAAAATCTATAATTCTTGTCAAAGGTCCTCTAGCTCCACTACATCTCTTGTGTACCCAGTCACTACAGATGCAACATTGAATTGAGTTACTTCCCACACCCTTCCCACATACGACAAATGACAGACTGGTAAATAGCGTCAAAATCGGACCGGAATTTATCTCTAATGACCATAGGATGGTGTCATTTAACATAAAAGTAAATACTGTAATGACAAAGAAAACGAGAGCACTGAAAAAGTACCAGATTATCGAAGGGCCGACTTCAACAAACTTAGAAGGCAGCTTGCTAATACTGACTGGAGTGAAATGACCGAAACTCCTGATATTAATCGATTATGGAACCTATTATCTAATAACCTAAACAAAGCCATAAATACATGTATGCATCCCTCTACGAAACCGGCGCCCAGCGGGCAAATATAAGCCAAAATGGTGGAATAATGAAATAAAAACAGCCTCCTAGTAAAAAAGCAGGCATACCAAAAATATAAGGCAACTCAGAACAATAGGGTATAAATTAGAACACGGTAGACTGCTTTGAACAACCAAAAATCTCATCAAATGAATTAAGAAAAATCTGGAACTCTATATTGCCAGCTCCAGCAAGTTTTTTACAGCTAGGCTATATAAGAAACAGAAAAACGGTAACTTCAACAATAGGCCCACTTGTTGCGGAAAATGGAGATCATACCGATAACAAAGTACAAATAGCGAATATCCTAAATAACTATTTTGCATCAGTCTTATCATCGGAAGATACTACCGGTAGCCGACCTACCCCTACAAATCAAACAAATGGCACTGAGCTCGAAAACTTTTTACGGTTTATGAATCCGATATCCTGCTCTCAATCAACAATTTGAAAGTGATAGATAAAATATCCCCAAGGATCCTAAGAGAAGCAAAAAACAAATTATTAAACCCACTCTCAAATCTGTTCAACAAATCATTGAATGTTGGGAAAGTTCCAAACGAATGGAAATTAGCTAACATGACGCCCATATACAAAAAAGGAAATAAGTCCTCTCCAGGCAATTATCGACCAATTAGCTTATCAGTAATTTGCAAATTAACGGAAACCATTATAAGAGACAAAATAGTAAAATATTTGGAAGAACATAAAATAATAAAAGATTCACAGCTTGCAAAGTACAGTAGGGGCTCACATAGAACGTGTTCGCATAGAACGAGTCGCTTATAGAACGACCTACCTAAAATATTGTTCCAAAATTTTCGTTAGGAACGAATGTGATCATATAGAACGATTTCGCCATCAAAGTAGGGCAAATCCGAGGAGTTCTCATATAGAGCGCCGAAATATCGTACAAAACGTTTGAAATATCGTACGCTCCTGACGGAAATTTACGCTTACAGTGAACATTGACCATATTTGGCCACCAAAATGCCGCGATCACATAGAACGGCCTCGTTTATCGACCAATTTCTCGTTCTATGTGAGACCCTACTGTATTACACATCGGTAGTAACAACGCTAAAAAATATTTCTCAATGAACAACATTCAACTATCAAATACGGATAAAGAAAAGGATCTGGGAGTTATAATATCAAGTGACCTGAAGCCGAGTAAACAGTGTACAGTACAGAGGTAATAAAAACTACTAATAAATTGGTGGGTTTCATCGGCAGAACATTTAAATTCAAATCAGAAAAAATCATACTTACTCTATTCAACTCATTGGTGCGTCCCCATCTCGAATACTGCGTGCAATTCTGGTCACCGTACTACAGAAAGGACAAATAAATTTGAAAAGGTGCAACGCAGAGTCACTAAAATGATACCTAGATTGCGTAATAAACCGTATGAAGAGCGTTTAAAAGAATTAAATTTGTTTAGCTTAACAAAGTGCAGAATGAGAGGTGTTCAAAATCTTCAAGGGATTCAGCAACCTAAATGTAAGCGAATTACTCACGATCAATCAAGCAAATACGAGAAACAATGGTTACTGTAGCCTATATGATTATAGGCAAGTATTTTCATTGTAATGAGGCGAAGCATTTCTTCTTCAACCGTGTTGTGAATATATGGAACAGACTACCCTCGAACATTGTAAACTGTAATACTGTCGAAACATTTAAAAACCATCTGGATAAACTCTTGGCAAATAACCCCCAATTAACACAGTTTCTTTCAGAATAACACGCAATGAAGTGACAAAGCATACCACAATGTACATTGATATTCATACAGCTGTTCCCTTTCAGAATTGTAGTAATAGAGTTATGGTAGCTTAGATTACAAATATAGGTTTGAGTCCCAAAGGGAAGAAGGAAAACCTAATATTTAGTAGTGGCCCCGGAATCATTGACGACATGGACCAAGGAAGACCTGGGATCGGACTATACGTGCCGATCTCAAATTTAAAAACTTGACAAGTGAAGCAGCCCTTAACAGGGTTGCCTGGAACGCCACCATTAGGACAAGAGACTGAAACTGCACGTATGTGTGGAGCACTCAGTCTTAAAATGTTATGTATGTACTGTATATATGGATGGAGTTATGAAAGAAATACTATCAAGAGCAGTGGATGTTGGTGTATCGCTGAAAAGGGAGGGAATTGAGTGGAAGCTACCTATACTGCTGTTTGCGGATGATACAGTTCTGATGAGTGATAATGAATGGGAGTTGCAGGGTCTGGTAAATGAGTTTGGAACAGTGTGCGAAAAACGGAATTTGAAGGTAAATACGGGGAAGAGCAAGGTTATGGTCTTCGAAAGGGGTGAAGTCACAGAGTGTGAGGTGAAGCTGAACGGTCAGGCTATGGAGATCGTCAACTCTTTTAAGTATCTGGGCAGTGTGTTGAGTAAAGATGGGACTATGGATGAAGAGGTGCGGGAGAGGGTACAACAGGGGAAGAGGGTTGTAGGAACGCTAAAAGCAGTAACAAGAAATAGGGTGGTCAGTATGGAAGTGAAGAAGTCCTTGCATGACAGTGTGGTAATCCCGACACTGACTTACGGAAGCGAAGCATGGACGTTGGTTGAGAGACTCAGACCAAGAGTGAGAGCAGTGGAAATGAATTACTTAAGGAGTGCGTGCGGAGTTACATGGAGGGATAGACAGACTAATGAGGAAGTAAGAAGGAGGTGTGGTGTGGAGGTAGATGTGCTGGAAAGTGTGAAAAGGAACAACTTGAGATGGTTCGGCCATATGGAACGTATGGAAAGCGAGAGAATGACTAAGAGGGTGTACGAGAGCGAGGTGGAGGGACAGAGGGGGAGAGGTAGACCGAATATGAGGTGGAAGGATGGAGTGAGGAAGTACATGAACGAGGGCGGTGCTGGTTGGGGGGAGGGGCGTCGACTGACTGGGGACAGAGGTGCATGGGGGCGGTTCGTTCGTGGCCACCCCTTCGGGGATCACGGCGTCAGACGATAGATAGATAGATGTATGTATGTATGCATGTATGTAGGCTATGCATGTAGGCTATGCATGCAGTAATGACACTCTTTGAATTCCAAATCAGCTGTTCAAAACACCCGCCCCGGAGCAGAGAGACCAATCATCGTAAGCGTACGCTCATAATAACTTACGAACTCGTCCTTATGATGCGGATGTAACTACGAAAAAACTAATTTAAAAAATAATAAAAGAAAAACTTTAGAACGCTTATCTGTTCTACGCTTCCCGCAGTTCAGATGTTTTCCAGCGTGGGTTTCTCGAGACGTTGCACATACTCGTCCTTAACTGGCATATCAAGATTCACAAGAACATCAGAACGAATGGGAAGGGGATGGAAGGGAGGGCCAGAATCGTCAATGATTCCAGGGCCACTACTAAATATTAGGTTTTCCTTCTTCCCTTCGGGACTCAAACCTATAATTTGACGACATGCCTGATATCACAAGTCTGGAGGGAGACATTTGTGATTAATATCCAAAACCACTAAAATAAATAGGAATAGAACAAACCCGTTGCCTAGAGCTCTAACTTTTTATTTTTGAAAAATGTAAAAGGGGTACAGGTGGCGTACAGTCAGGTTTTGATATACTGTACACGGTTAATTCGTACCGTGTACGCACCGTTGCCTGAAGTACTCGAAACCAGACAGAACAAAACTCCTAGCCCCGAAAACTATGCAACATGCACACATTATAGCACAATTATAATAAATCAATAATCAATATTAAAATTATTCATCCTGGCCATAAAATACCCTACAAGGAGGCACACACATGGCGTCCTCGCCTTATACGCGGAGGTCCACCCACGAAAGTGAATTCAAAGCACCCAAGAACAACTCCTTGGGTGACTCGCTGGACTAATGCAATATGACCTCACTAGTCTAAAACTATCCTAGCTCATCACAGACTAGTACAAATGAGAAAAGACTCAGTCCTGATGGAAGGATGACTAAAGAAGAGAGGTTGCGGGACACGTCCGACCTGCGAGGCTCCCAGGAGAGGAAGGGCGAAGCAATGCGCAGCTAGCGGGGGTAAGCGACGCTAAGAAACATCTGAACTGCGGAAAGCGTAGTATGTATACAGGTTTAATTTATTATTATTATTTTATTTATACTAGTTTTTTCGTAGTGGCATCCGCATCATAAGGACGAGTCCGTAAGTATTTTGAACGTATGTTTACGATGATATGGATTCTCTTTCTCCTGGGCAGGTGTTTTGAATGGCGAGCCAGGGGTTCAAAGAGTGCCATAACTTAACCCTCTCCGACATATGACGCAATTTTGAGCCTATTAGGGATACTTTAAAGCCTTTATTACCATCAGGGTTTTTTACAAACCTTTATTTTAGTTACTTCAACCTCTGCAGTTGTCTTTGAGTTAGATGGGCAGAAAACTATTTGGAGAGGTATTATAAGAGTGAACGCTTTAATTAGGCATGTCGTCAATGATGGTGGGGCCACTATTAAATATAAGAATTTTGGTGTGGTCTGAAGCATAAGATATAACCCAGGCATTTCTGCACCCTCCTCATCCCCTCGCCTGGAATGGCTTCGGTCACGTGGGCTTTTTAGTGGTAAAGCTGGGATGGTTCCTTGGGTATTGCTTGGTTAAGGCCTTGACCTTGCTTGGGACCTTGGGGCTGCTCGGCTGGACAGCCTGGGGAACAACAACAACAACCTTGTTACATATGATTACATACAAAAATCAGCACAGGAAGGTTTGTAAACCTCAACAAAACACGCCTCCTAGTAGGGCAATTTTATTCTTTTTAGCTTTGTTTTTCTTTTTAGAAAAATACAGTTACACCTGCTAGGATCTCTCTCTCTATCTTTCAATATAACAATTTGTATGCGTTTCCCATGTACAGTAAAAGTCCGTTAATCCGACGACCGATGATTCGAATCTCCCAATAGTCCGAATTTTTCAATTTGAGGCCAAATCCGAATTCACCCGATGGTCCGAATTTCAAGAAGTCCCAAAGTCCCCTTTTTGAGGCATTAGTCCACTCAAATGACACATAATGGAGCACACACATATCATATGTTCATGAATTCACTTTAAAAGTTTACCATTGTCATTGTAGCCTATTACCTACTTCAAAACATTCAGATTAATGGTCAAAGGAAGCTACTGATATAAACGTAAACATCTTCTTCTTCCACATCGTCTGCTAGAGAGTTTGTTTTGCTCTTGAACGCATCCTTGGGACGCTCCGATGCGCTACTGGCTTGCACCGCATTTTCTGCAAGCGCATTCAGTCTTGAGCTTGAAAACGCACCTTTGGACATATTAGTCTTGAGCTTGAAAACGCACCTTTGGACGTTCCGATACGCTACTATTTATAGTTCAGTGATCGGAGCGTCCCAAGGGTGCTTTCAAGACAACAAGACAAGGGTGCTTTCAATACAATATAATATAACAGAGCACGTCACAAAAGGAAAATCACAAAATGAAAATTACAAGAACCTCTCAGGGAAGTGCCGATGTTAAGGCATTACTTCCCGAACCACATCTGATCTGATCTTCAAGAGCAAGACAAACTCGCTAGTAGACGGAAGAAGAAGAAGACGTTTATATCAGCAGATTCCTTTGACCATTAATCTGAATGTTTTGAAGTAGGTAATAGGCTACAATGACAATGGTAAACTTTTGAAGTGATTTCATGAACATATGATATGTGTGTGTGCACCATTGTGTCATTTGGGTGGCCTAATGCCTCAATGTTTTCGTCATACACAGGTTCATAGGGGTAAAGTCCGATAATCCGAAAAATCCACTAATCCGAACGAGGGCCGGTCCGCTGCCCTTCGGATTAACGGAAGTTTACTGTATTACCTACTCTCACACCCAAACACACATTCTCTCTCACTCACTCTCACTCTCAACAATTTATGAAGTTACAAAAACAAGTTATGAGGCCTAAATCAGGATTTTCACATGCCTTCTGAACTGTGCAATTGTGCATAAAAAGTGTACAGTATATACTTTACCAGCATAATAAACCTATCTATCTATCCTCAAGCACTTCTGTACGAGCAACTTCTTTATAATTTTATTCTAGCTATATTTAGACGATTTTATGCAGTTTGAGAAGGATTTGTGTTAGTAAAAAGGGTTAATCTAAGTGAGAGCTTGAGTTTATAAGAAAAATGCATCAGGACTGCTCAGAAACACAAGATATAACCAGGGCTGAGTGCGTACCGGTACCTATTGGACAGAGCCCACATACATAACACCAAAAGGTACGCACTTTATCAAATGGCATTTATCAAATTACATTTTATTTTAGGAAGTGGATAAGTTACACCAGAAATGTTGTATTTTTCAGTTTAAAAAAAGATAAAAGACATACATAATCTGTGGAGGGATTTTTTTTTTTGAAAACCAATAGGTACGCAGTGCGTGGTGGCCAATAGGAAGGCGCGTACATTCAGGGCACCACACACTGTGTACCTTCTGGACCACCCTTGGGGTAAATTTAATTGGATGGTATATACTGTACTTGGACAGTTTCAGCGAAAAGTGACTCTTATTCATCCTTGTAGTAGAGGTGGCCTTAGAATGTCATATATTAGGACTCTCTGGCAGCCGTTTGAAAAAATGTGTACCTATTGGGTTTTTGTATGTGGGCTTTGTCCAATAGGTACGCACCCAGCCTTAGCCTTATCTTGTGTTTCTGAGCAATCCTGATGCATTTTTCTTATACACTACATAACAGAATGTATCTGCAAATAGAAATAAAAAGTTAAAATTTCAATTTGAAAATGGGTTATTAGACACTTAGATTTTCCTAAGAAAACAGAGTTTTTTTACACCTTCACTTTTTTGTTGCTGCACCTCTTCAATCATAACAAACTAAACTGTTGATACCTGTTGACATGAAGGCATAATGGTTAAGCTTTAAAATGAGACCAAATTTAAATGCCCAAGTGTTGTCATATTCTGTGGAGACCTTTTTAAAAGGCCAAGTGCGTACCTATTGGTCCGGTGAGTACTTATTGGTTACCTTACCCTACTTATGGATGTACTGGTATCACAGTTTTGCCTTTGTAAAACCATTGTAATGTTTATACAGTCCGCCCTCGGGTAACACAGGTATATCGTACCGGCCCCAGGGAGCGTTACGCAAACACGTGTTACATAAAGCAAAGGTTAAATGGGAAAAATTCAATTCATTCTGGCCACTTCCCCAAAGTCCCCTTTTTTGACCATTTACCACCCGATTTATCTATTTATTTGTCAGTATTATTACGTGGGCAACATACCTTCATACTAGGGGTTAATAATATATCCAATTAAGACCATTGGTTGTTGTTGTTCCCCAAGCTGCCTGGCCGAACAGCCCCAAGGCCCCGAGCAAGGCCAAGGCCATAACCGAGCGCCCCCACAGAACCCTCCCTGCCGACCGCAATAAAGCCTGGGTGACTGAAGCCACTCCATGGCGGGGAGCTGAGGAGGGTGCAGAAACGCCCGGGAAACCAAAGCCCCACCCAGGGCCCTGTGCCCTCAACAATTATGAAGAGAAAGTTGAGGGGCAAAGGGAAAATGTGACGCTTTGGCTTCCAATCTTGGTAGATTGGGAGGTCAATCCACGGAAGAGACGCCGTCACTTGAGATCTAGAAAATATATAAGTAAAAGGAACAGTCAGAGTAAGCTATGGGTATGGCAGAGATTGCTCAGTTCTCACTCTGATAGACCAGCCCATCACCACATGACTAGAACCCAATCCTCTCAGAATCAGGTAGGAAAGGCCCTAGAAAGCCACCTTTGGCGGGGGGATAGCTCCCCTATTTCAACCCCTTTCGGGGTTGGGCACCCGCCCAGACCATTGGTACTATGAAATGCCATTTATTTGACACAAAAACAATTACTCTCAGCTTTACTACAACAATAACAAACCACATGTCATCTGCAAGTGAGGCAGGCGGCGGCAGCTGTGCTAAGCTTGCCAACAATCTACCGCCTTCAGTTTAATGGATTTTTCTTTGGCTTTTACTATTATAAATATTATTTGGTAATATTAAATTCAATTCCATAGAGTATAATTATAATTTAATTAAAATGTAAAACTTGCAAACAAAGTCAAACCAAAACTGGGACAAAGACAATATAAAGTCAAAACAACATATCAAAATGGCTATGTGGAAACAACGCTTACTAAAATAAAATTTATGAAATAATAAATTTTATTGCATACAGAAATAACTCGGGTTGAGACTCCTTACTGATACGGCCGACATAGCCACACAAGAACAAGAAGTGAGGTAAAAAATGAGTGGACAAGGGTAGAGAGTGCCACGATGGTAGCCCTTGAAGAAATTGTGAAGGAGCAGAAGGAAGAGAGAGAAAAGGAAAAGAAAGAGTTTGAAAAAAATTTAGTGTAAGTTTTAAAGAAGAAAGAGAAGGTAGTGAGAGAGACAATAGATAGAGGTAAGTGTGTAGTAATCTTTGGAGATGTGGAAGAGCACCTGGCAGATATGAAGGTAAGAAAGGAAAGGGATGTTGTGAAAGTCAAGGGGATACTGGATTACTTAGACGAGGGTTATGGATGGGTAAAAGAATTGGAGGAGGTGAGAAGGTTAAGAAAATATAAGAAGGGCAAAATGAGACCACTAAGAGTGGAACTAAAGTTTAGATCAACAGCAGAAGCAGTAGCCAATGTGAGCTGGAAATTAAATTCGACAGAGTTGAATCATATAAGGGTAAAAAAGGACCTAAGTGTAGAAGAACGAGAACAGTTAAGGGAACCCCAAGCTAAGGCTGAAGAGAATGGAAAGTTGTCTGAAGAGCAAAAGAAGATTTTTTTTTGGAGAATAAGGGAAGGGCAAGTAAGGGAGTGGTACATCAGGAGCCACCAAGAACCGAAAGTAAGAGGAGTGATAGGGAAAGAGACAGAGAGACAAGTACAAAGTCAAAGCAAGGAGACGGAGCGAGAGATAATGCAGGGAGCAGGGGACCGGAGAGAGAGTCAGGATGTGGTGGAGAAGGTGGAACAGAGGGAGAGAGAGGGGGAGGGGGAGGGAGGAGAATAGAATTAGCAGGGGAGGTGGAACTGGGTCAGGGAAGGGATGGAGGAGGAGGTGAACCTGGTAGGAGGCAGAGAGGGAAGAGAAACAAGGAGGTGGATTCAAATATACTGTGCTACTACACTAATATAGATGGAATAAACAGTAAAAAGGTAGAGTTAGATGATATATTAAGAAAAGATCAACCACAGATAGTCTGTTTGACGGAGACAAAGCTGAACCAGGACTTTGACAGCAACATAGTGTTTAGTGAAGGATATAATATATGGAGATATGATAGGAAGGGTTAAAGGGGAGGTGGAGTGGCAGTATTAGTTAAGAACCCTATGACAGCAAAGCACGTGGAGTTAAATAATGACAAGGCAAAAATAATGGCAGTTGAACTCAATGATATAGAAGGAAAAAAGCTAGACATAGCAGTAGCTTACATGCCACCAAAGACCAGAGCATGGAGGGAGTTGGAGTTTGAGGAGATGGTAGAGGATATGATTCAGTCGTTGAGAAGATTGCTTTTAAGGAAAAATCGATTGATCTTGGTAGGAGATTTCAACTGTAGTGAGGTTGATTGGGAATCGGGAGATGCAGGGCCAAATCAGAGATCTTGGGGAAGTCGGCTAGTGGAGTTGGTTACGGAAAATGTACTTGCACAACATGTGAAGGAAAATACAAGAATGAGGGGTAATAATGAACCTTCTAAACTCGGATCTGATTTTTACAAAAGATCCTCACGAAATTAGTGATATAAACTATTTATGTCCTGTAGGTAAAAGTGATCACCTATTACTAAAATGGAAGTTGACCACGAGTAATGCCAATAGATTAGACAATAGCTACATAAATGACAGATTAAATTATAGTAAAGCTGATTATGTATCCTTGAAAAGATATTTAGAGGGAGTAGATTGGGATCTTATTTTTAAGGAACAGGACGTACAAGGTAAATATAGTAGATTCCTCGAAATTTATAGAGTAGGAACCAATCTGTTTGTCCCAAGATATAAAACTGGAAATTTTACTAAGCAGAAAGATTGGTTTAATTTGAAATGCAAAAGAGCTTTGGGTAGGCGTGATGCAGCTTGGGCTAGATTAAGAAGAAGGAACACTGAGAGTAATCGGAATAAATATAAACAGGAGAGGAATAGATATGTTAACATAATTAGGCAAGTTAAAATGAACTATGAGAAGAACATAGTAAATAAATGTGAAAGTGACCCTAGATTATTTTATAAATATATAAACAGTAAGTTGAAGGTAAAGAAACAAATTACTAAATTAAGAGTTGATGCTAGGACGTATGAAAATGTATCGGACATGTGTGAGGTAATGAATAACAAATTGGGGTCAGTTTTTACTAGAGAGGAAGGTTTTGACGAACCACAGGCGGGAGTACTGGAGAGTGGTCTTAGTAAGATTGAAATAACTAGAGATGAGCTGTTATCTGCGATGAGAGGACTTGAAGTAAGGAAAGCTATGGGACCGGATGAAGTGTCTGCCTGGGTTTTAACCCGGGAACTGCGGGGAGACTCTTAAGAGTTCCCCCGGCGGACTGCGAGACTCTTAAGAGTCAGAGAAAAACAAAATCAACTTTTGACATCGATTTTTTTTTTTTTGCCCCTGGGCCATGCAAAATCTCAGTCCTCTACCTCCCCTCCTTCCCCACTTTCCTCCTCTCCTTCAGTTATCACCTATTTTCCCTGTTATTCCCTTATTCTGAGGTATATTTTCATGCTAACATTAGAAATCCGGTTACAGGGTGTGGTCATCACTGATAGCAAGCGAATGCAAGAGAGAGAGTATCGATCGACTGTGTCTCAGTGGCCTTGGGGGAAATTGGCGGGAAAGCAGCTTGCCTCACCCATACATAATACAACTCGCGGGCTATATCTCCGATTTCGACCATCCAAACGCTGTTTTCACTCGGTTTATTGTTGTTTCAGGTTAATACCTTTATAATCAACCCATAATATGCGCATATGGATAAGTATTAATGCTATTAATGGTACAATGAATATTTTAGTGACGGAAACACCTCAAATACGTCAGCACAGGGGGACGTTTCCAATTACCCCCATGCGCACTTGTTAGGTTAAAGGAGTGTGCAGAGCAATTAGTGGAGCCAGTGAGGGACATAATTCAAGCTTCCTTAGATAAAGGACAGGTTCCTGTTGAATGGAAAAGAGCTAATATCATCCCGATATACAAGAATGGAAACCCTGAGGACCCTCTAAACTATAGACCAGTTTCACATACTAGTATTGTATGCAAGATTTGTGAAAAGCTAATTAGGAAGAGATGGATGAAAATGTTGCAGAGAAAGAAGATAATAACCCCAAAGCAATTTGGATTCAGAGAAGGGACATCTTGTGTTACCAGTTTGCTATGTTATTACAGTAGGGTGATAGATGTACTCCAAGAAAGAGGCGGATGGGTGGACTGCGTCTACTTAGACCTTTCCAAAGCATTCGATAAGGTACCACATAAGAGATTGTTATCTAAGCTTCAGACGCTAGGATGTGTCAGGGGGAGTTTGCTGAAATGGATGGAGAGCTATTTAACAGATAGGGAAATGAGGACCAACATTAGAGGAACTTACTCATCGTGGCGGAAAGTTGGGTATAAGTAAATGCCATGTGTTAAATATGGGAAGAAATGTGAATAGACCAAATTGGGAGTACACAGGATGGGAGATAATATAATTAGCAAGGCCGAAAAAGAAAAGGATTTAGGGTTGATTATACAAGATAATTTGTCGCCAGAGAAACATATTAACAAGCTCTTTAGCGGAATGTATGCAATGGCCGGGAATATGAAAGTTGCTCTGAACTGGGAGGTTTGACGTACCTCCCAACCTACCAAATAGGAAAACCTACTATTTGGTAGTAGTCTTGGAAAATCCAACGTCAAGGCTATTAACCTAATTGCAATGACGACTTGTCTATTTTGACTGCTATGTCGTCATTCCAACCGCGGTTAAAAAGAAAACGTCTAGAGTCTACTCCTTATCTTGCTCTAGGAGACGTTGTACATTAACCAAAACTACCACCGAAGGTGAAAAAAGTATAGAAGAGAAGAAAAAGGGGTTTACCTTAGTTACCGCTCAAGGCCCATCCCGTGTTCCGTCATGTGCCGATCCCTGTCGAACGTGCGCATGAGCGACCCTCTCTTGTTATCACATCTCACGTCAGCAGAAGAACGCGGATGGGCAGGGGTCCGGCGTGAGGGAGGGTATTATGTACGTTGGATTTTCCAAGACTACTACCAAATAGTAGGTTTTCCTATTTGGTAGGTTGGGAGGTACGTCAAACCTCCCAATTTGTTAGTAGTCTTGGCAAATCCAACGTCAAGGCTGCATAACAAATAGGAGGAGGACATCCAAGCCCAACATACCAAAAAAAACAATGCAGAAGACAAAATTATGAATGACAAAGAAACACAATTTAAACAAGAGAGTTTAATAAAAGAGTGAAAAACTGAGGAGTAGCTAAAAAGAGCAGTTTTAACACGTGCCCGTCATTCATAGTAATGCAAAATCATAGACTTGTCTTAAACCAAAAAGTACTGTACACAAAATCCCTTTTCTTCCAAAACGAACAAAAACATGGATCACATAAACAAAACACAATTTTCAATGAGGCAAAAACACTTATGTACTGTATACATATAACATAATCCCAAACTTGCAATCCAGTGTTGCAAACCCGTACTTCCCTCCCCCCCCTTTTCTAAAGAAAACAAAGTAAAAGAAAGAGTGACTAGGAGGGAAGACCAGGCAACTTCGCGAGAGCCCTAGGAAACACGACTCCCGAGAGCTATCACAGGCCGAGGGGGTCTAACAATGGACATGGAGAGGTAGGAGGAGACGAAGGTATGGACAGAAGACCACAAACCCGCCGAGGCGACGTCAGGCAACGAACGAGTCTGCAGGAACCGTAAGGAGGCAGCAAAGGATCGCACATTGTGCGCAGAACCCCGACAAGCAGGGTTACTGGCACGAATGACCCGACAAATGTGGCGTCCTATCTGTACCTTCGAGAGCCTCCTACCAGTCCGAGGAGACACCCACACAGCAGTACCCGAAGTCGGAGCCACAGACTCAACATAGGAGTGCAAGGCCTGCACCGGGCACAACACATGGTGAGTATGCCCACGCTTTAAAGCCTGGATGGTGAAAGGCTTGAAAACGTGGGTCTCTCTCTCATTCTTGGCAACAAAATGAGGGGAGGGGGCTAACGTGACGACATTCAAGGACGGGGAGAAGCGCATGCATTCCTGGGACCGTGACATGGCAGCTAGTTCAGACACCCTATCCCCAGTGGCCAGAGCGACAAGGAAGAGTGTACGCTCCAGCAACTGAACCGGTGTAGTATCCCGTGTATATGTGTGTGAAGCCAGAAGGTCCAGAGCACGCCCCAGATCCCACTGAGGAGGGATCTGGCGCGGAGGCGGTCGCTCCCTGAAGGCAGCCTTCATGAAGGAATCCAGCTCCTTCGGTGGAACGACCAGCCCAGTGACGGACTCAAAGACCTCCCGGATGGCAGACAAGTGGTTACGTATAGTGTTGACTTGAAAGCGACGTGTACGGAAGAGGTGAAACAAGTAGTGTAGGACGAGGGAAGGAGAGCTAACAGTCTGGCGAGTGTCCTGTATCCACCTAGTAAAAGACCTCCAGTGGGACTCGTAAGTCCCCCAAGTCGAAGACGTCCATGAACGCTTCAGGAAGTCAGTCAGGTCCCATCCGTGGACTGGGAGCCACCGTGCCTCACGAACATCCACGATGCGAAGGCCAACGAGGTCCGCAGGTCGCCAACCTGGCTCAAGTGGAAGTTTGAGAGAGGGAGAGGGACCGGACTCGGGCACCACCGCTTCAACTGGGAGTACCAAGCCTGGGCTGGCCACAGAGGCGCTATTAGCCAGACTCTGCCGCGGTACAGCCGCAGCCTCGCGAGGACTTTGCACATCAACAGTGCGTCTGGTGGCGGAAATATGTATATCGACTGCCACCTGTTCCAGTCTTCCATGAAAGCGTCCGGACCCCCCTCCGGAGTGCGAGTCCGGAGGGATAGGTACTGAGGCAACTTGCGCGTCTCCTTCGATGCGAACAAGTCGACCTCCGGAACACCCCAGGAAGCTGTGAGGTCGTCGAATACAGTCTGTTTCATTGCCCATTCTACAAGAACGCCCTGTCCTCTCGACAGGGCGTCCGCCCACAGGTTGGCAGTCCCGGGCAGGTAGGAGGCGTGCAGGGAGATGTTGTGTCGGTTCGCGAGGAAGAACAACTTCTCTGAGATCCCCAACAGAGTCAAAGACCTGGAGGACCCCTGCTTTTGGATACAGTGGACAGCTGTCTGATTGTCCATCCTGAAGGCCACCGACTTTCCCCGAAGGGCCAGCGCGTGGTCCCTCAGGAAGAACAAGGGAACCAACAGTTCGAGGGCATTGATGTGTAGGTGTGTGTGTCCCACCCATCTGCCGTGATGTTGATGTCCCAGGTTGGATTGGTAACCCCACCCTACCTCGCTCGACGCATCTGTATCTACCCAGATCGTCGGCGGGGGGGCGGTCCAGGGCACAGCCGCAGAGAGCGTGCCCCGAGCAACCCAGTGTCCTAAGTGTCTGTGAATGGTACGCGGGATCGGCATGAGCCGATCCATAGGGGCCAACGGAAACACCTTGTTGCCCATGAGTATTAGGCGGCGCAGCCTGAGCCTCCCTAAGGGAATGGTCAGAGCGGCCCAATTCAGTGAACCCACTAACGAGTCCCAGATCCTCCTCGTGAGGGAGACCGAGTGCAACACGGCGAAGACCTTCCTGCGAAGTTTCACCGCGTTTGGCTGACTCTGGGTCACTGTAGCGCTGGTCAGATCCCATTCGAGACCTACCCACGTCACGACACGCGACGGGGTCAGGCGTGACTTGGGAATATTGATTTTGAACCCTAACTGTGTAATGTGTTGAACTACTGTGAGGGTGTCGTGGACGCACTGTTCTAGGGTGTCTGAAACTATCAACCAATCGTCCAAGTAAAACAGGATCTGGAGGCCGCCCCTGAGGAGAGGATCCAGAGCCTGCTTTACCAGTTTCGAGAAGATCCGCGGCGCGATGTTGAGACCGAAGGGAAGTCTGTCGAACATGAACACACGATCGGAAGTCTGAACGGCCACGAATCGCTGGAAACGAGGATGGATAGGAACGTGCCAATACGCATCCTTGAGGTCCAGCGACACTACCCACGACAGAGGTCGCAGGGCCAGTCGTACCTGGTGCACCGTCAGCATCCGAAACCGTGTGTTCACGATGTGCCCGTTGAGGGCCGACAGATCCACCACCGGTCGCATCGCGTCGCAGTCCTTCTTCGGTACCAGAAAAACACGGGAGAGGAAAACCGGGTGACCGGCTTTCACCTCCTTGACGATTCCCTGCTCGTGCATGGATGTAATCACGTCGGCCACCTCCGAAGAGACAGGCCGGCTTCGTTGACAAGAGCTGAGTGGGGGTCTGGACTTCCATCTCCAGGTTAGACCCCTCCGTGCAATCTTCCGCCCCCACGTCCCTCGCGGCCACCGAAGGGCGCAAGGGCGAAAATAACCTGTGGGAGCCCCCGAGATGAGGCGAGCGACCCTTTCTGCGAGGCGAGAAGGAGAACAAGGAGGAGACCGACCTGGAGAACCTACACATTTTTTGACGTGGAGGGTCCCCCGGTACGGTCCCTGCGGTCATAAGAGCCACGTTGACCACCCCTACCCCCCCCACCTCGCCGAAAAGGGCGGGTCACCCCATCCCCTGTCCGTCGTGCGTCAGACCCCGTCGAAGTGCGGCCGGAAGGGGAAGGCTGGCCAGCCCCTTCTCGGCGGGGATGAAAGGGAGCAGGAGCAGAAGTGCGAGGCGGAACCGACGCTCTGGCCGGCAACTTCCCTTTCCTGCGCCCTTTCTTGGCGGCAGCAGTGGCGGCAGCACCCCGAAGGGGACCGGCAGAAGGACGGGACTGCGAAGACCCTGGTCGCGACACAGCGCGTTTTTGCGTGTCGTAAGCAGGGTCCGCTGACAGAGAAGCGTAGCGTTCCCAAGGATCCTGCGCAAAAAGCCCCGATGTATATAGCTCAGAGTATAACAGACCCTGACGAATATCCAAAGGGGCCTTCCGGCAGAACGAGGACCTTACCGTCTGGCGTTGTCGAGTTGCCTCGCACAAAACCGCCTTCAGCTCGGGAACCAAAGACACCGCGAGCTGAAGGTGGATCCGCCGAACGTGGTCCAAGCCCTCGCGAAGATCGCCAGGTGCAGTCGCCTCGATAAGTCGCAGGTGGTGAACAGACGTCTGGAGGGAACCTAGAAGACAAGACAATAAGTTCGCCACCCTCTGCCGCAAGGTAAAATCCCTGTCGACAGAGGACTTATCTGGGTGGGAGAAGAACGGGTTAGCAATAGCACAAATTTCAAGTTTGGGAGCGCTAATCCAGGACCAGAACTTGCCATCCAATCCGCCGACAGATACCAGAGGAGGCAAAAGCAGTGACGACTCTGGGGGAGGGACTGAAATAGATCTGTCGACGGAACGGTTGGCAAAGTCTAAGGCCTCAGCAAACCAGGCCTCCAATGGGAGAGGATTATCGAGCACGACGGCTAAGCCAGGCTTACCGTCGTCGCACAAACCCGTCCCATAGGAGGACAGTCCCGTTAACACAGCCAGGGACTGAACATCCTGAAGGATGTCCTGGCGGCTGAAGTCTGACCAGAGCTTAGTTCGAGGAGCAGACGGGGGCTTGGGCTTCACTGAAAAGTACTGAAGGTCAGTCCTTGTCGGGTACGCCCGCACCTCCACGTCGGCCACCTGACCATCCACCCTGATCGCCCTGAACTGCATCTTGTCATTAAGTTGGACCGACCAGTCCGAAGGTAGGGCCCTCTCACCTGACGGGAAGTCGGTAGCACGCTCCGGGTGGGAGGCCTGCACCCCCTTCCAAACAGCCAAGGAGCCATAGAGGAGCGGCATAGTCCGCGACGGGACCTTGGCCTTCTGGATGGGGGGCAAGCGCGGACCCTGCCCTAGCAGACGGAGGACCCCCGCATGGGAGACAGCAGGGGCAACCACCTGAGCCAGGGCAGGAGCAGTACTAGCCGACGACCGGGCAGGCGGAGAAGCAGGGCGAGAAGGAATGTGGTCCACCGCAGAGGGGAGGGGGACCAAAGCAGGGGTAGGTTGGGTGAGGCGCTGAGGTTGTGTCACCGCCAAGAAGCGCGATAAGAGGGATTCTTGCATCGCCTCCAAGCGCGCGTCGAAGTGTGACACAACCCACCCCTGCATAGCCGAAAATCGATCCGAGAGAGGCGACCCCCCGAAGATAGTTCGGCCCGCAGGGGCGAGCGTGAGCGAGAGCGAGACCCACGACACGAAACAGCAGCGTCGCGGCCCAAAGAAGGCGAGCGACGAAGGCCGTGGCGGTCCTGAGGGTCTCGTCCCCGATCACTAACGCCCGAGGGGGAAACATCACCATCCCCCTCTTCCAGCGACACGTCAGCCCCCGAGAAAGGGGACCCCGAAACCTCGCTATACTCTACCGAGTCAAGCGGCGGGGTACCCTCACGGGGAGCCGGCAAGCGAAGATCAGGAATAGAAGAAGGAAGAGGAGCAGGATGACGGGAGGGGGAAGGCTGGCCGGGTGAAAGGAGGTCAGAAGGAGCCGCGGGGGGAAACAGAGCAAGGATCCCCGGGGCTGAGAGAACAGGGCGGCCCGACACCGAGGCGGAGGAGGGAGGAACCTCCACCTTGGGACGAGACCGAGAAGGAAGAAGAGGCACCGAAGCAGGAGAAGTAGGAGGAGAAGCAACTACATCCTGGCGGACCCTCCTGGACAGAGTAGAAGGAGGGAGCAGAGGGCCAGCTACAGCATGAACATCCGCGCGCGTAGAGGACAAATGAAGAGGACGTCTTTTGTGCAGGGGAAGCGGGCGGAAGGTAGTAGAGCCCCTATCCGGAGAGGCCAGGGGAGGGCGTACAGGGGCAGAGACGCTAACCCCGGCCTCAGGCGGAGAACCATGACGAGGGTGAACGGCGGAGTCAAGGTGAGCAGGAGGACGAGGAGGGGCAGTAGAGGACGAGCGACGAGGAGAGCGAGAGCGTGGACGGAGCTGGGGATCCACCCGACGATGTGACGACCGACCACGGGACTCAGGGAGGAGGGCCCGAGCAGGGAGAGGGCCAGGTAAACGGCCTCCAGACGGGTCAGGGATGCCCAGGGCGACGCGGATCCGGTCGTCAACAAAGGCCGGGGAACGGTGGCCCACAGTCCTAATGTGGTGGGAGACCACCGCCCACACAGACTGAAGGGATGCAGAGGCCACTGCCGCGTCAGAGGAACCAGGGTGATGGTCCACCACATCCACCAGGTCCATACACGGGCCACACAAAGCAGGGAGGTAGGCCGTAGAGGACACACATTGAGAGTGGCGTAAGCAGGACCTGTGGCATTCCAAGCACGGGGAGCCACAGCCCTGGCGAAAGCAAGGCATCCCACTCTAAACCGGGAGCACCGATGGAGGTGAGGAGGGCGGGTGAGGCGGAAGAGCACAAGCAGAACCTGCAAAGATGGAGAAAGTGTTAACCACCACTCAACACCTCACATGCAGGGTCCATAACACCAGGAAAGTGCATACACCAATATACAGTAAAAGTCCGTTAATCCGACGACCGATGATTCGAATCTCCCAATAGTCCGAATTTTTCAATTTGAGGCCAAATCCGAATTCACCCGATGGTCCGAATTTCAAGAAGTCCCAAAGTCCCCTTTTTGAGGCATTAGGCCACTCAAATGACACATAATGGAGCACACACATATCATATGTTCATGAATTCACTTTAAAAGTTTACCATTGTCATTGTAGCCTATTATCTACTTCAAAACATTCAGATTAATGGTCAAAGGAAGCTACTGATATAATCGTAAACACCTTCGTCTTCTTCTTCTTCCACATTGTCTGCTAGAGAGTTTCTTTTGCTCTTGAACGCATCCTTGGGACGCTCCGATGCGCTACTGGCTTGCACCGCATTTTCTGCAAGCGCATTCAGTCTTGAGCTTGAAAACGCACCTTTCAAGAAGTCCCAAAGTCCCCTTTTTGAGGCATTAGGCCACTCAAATGACACATAATGGAGCACACACATATCATATGTTCATGAATTCACTTTAAAAGTTTACCATTGTCATTGTAGCCTATTATCTACTTCAAAACATTCAGATTAATGGTCAAAGGAAGCTACTGATATAATCGTAAACACCTTCGTCTTCTTCTTCTTCCACATCGTCTGCTAGAGAGTTTGTTTTGCTCTTGAACGCATCCTTGGGACGCTCCGATGCGCTACTGGCTTGCACCGCATTTTCTGCAAGCGCATTCAGTCTTGAGCTTGAAAACGCACCTTTGGACGTATTAGTCTTGAGCTTGAAAACGCACCTTTGGATGTTCCGATACGCTACTATTTATAGTTCAGTGATCGGAGCATCCCAAGGGTGCTTTCAAGACAACAAGACAAGGGTGCTTTCAATACAATATAATATAACAGAGCACGTCACAAAAGGAAAATCACAAAAGGAAAATTACAAGAACCTCTCGGGGAAGTGCCGTTGTTAAGGCATTACTTCCCGAACCACATCTGATCTTCAAGAGCAAGACAAACTCGCTAGTAGACGGAAGAAGAAGACGTTTATATCAGCAGATTCCTTTGACCATTAATCTGAATGTTTTGAAGTAGATAATAGGCTACAATGACAATGGTAAACTTTTAAAGTGAATTCATGAACATATGATATGTGTGTGCTCCATTATGTGTCATTTGAGTGGCCTAATGCCTCAATGTTTTCGTCATACACAGGTTCATAGGGGTAAAGTCCGATAATCCGAAAAATCCACTAATCCGAACGAGAGCCGGTCCGCTGCCCTTCGGATTAACGGAAGTTTACTGTAGTACCAGGCAACAAGATGACACAAAAAAGGGTCACCGTGAAAGCCAACTATAACCGCAAATTTGCGGGCCAATGGAGGCATAACCGTACCGACACAACCCTCCCGCCTCACCGCGAGACCCCCCAGCGATCTCCGCAAATTTGCGGGGAGCCGAAACGTCCGTGGACCGAATCGAGCACTCCGCAAATTTGCGGGACCGGCCGAGATGGTCCGGCGCCGAAAAAGCGAGAGGAGCGTCTAGGGAATACCAACACAGGCCCAGAAAAAAGCGTCAACTCCTTATGACTCCAAGCGACGATGGCCATCAAGCTGAGCAGTGTCTTCCTTGATAATATCCTGACTCAACCGGTCAAGGGAGAGGCAAGGAAGACACACCAGGGGAGAGGAGGCACATCCCCCAGGAACCAACCCACAGATAGAGCAAAGCCCATGAGGAGAAGTGGCAGGAAGGGTGGTTTGGCACAAACAGGGGCCCCCGTAGGGTACCCCAGGATTGGGCAAAAGGGAATGAAAGGATGGAGGTGAAAACAGTAAGGGAACACAAAAACCAGTAAATGAAACTGGCGAGAAAAAGGGTGGCCTAGCCGTGAGGAGAGAATGTGTCAGGGGCGAAAAACCTGTGGTGTGGGAGAGGCCCCCGTGGGGTACCCCTGGATATCACGAACCACCAAGCGCCCAGGCCCTTGAGACACAGTGAAGGCTCGAAAGGGGGGACTCGGGAATAATGCTAATAATGCGGCCGACACAAACCCTACAAACAGCACCGCCACCACGAAATCTCAGATTGTGAACCAACTGTACACCTAGGCTATGAAAATATGAAAACTCATAGGGCATAGCAATTCCTGAATGAGAAACAAGCTAGGCTAAAATAAGCTAAACTATGCCCAGACTAACAGGAAAAAAGAATATGAAAAGAGAAAGGAATGAAAACACATACGAGGAACGCGAGGCGCCCCCGTACCTTCGGTAGCTATTTCCACACGCGTCTCCATTAAACACACTGAGGAGCCCATTTACGTGCGCCCTAGATCACGTAACATCTGTCTAACAAAAAGAAGGCCAGAAAAGCCGAAACGAACCTAAAACAGGGTGAATTGAAGGAGCACAACAAAAGCGGACTCAACAATGGCGACGCGTGAAAAAATGATAACAAGAGAGGGTCGCTCATGCGCACGTTCGACAGGGATCGGCGCATGACGGAACACGGTATGGGCCTTGAGCGGTAACTAAGGTAAACCCCTTTTTCTTCTCTTCTATACTTTTTTCACCTTCGGTGGTAGTTTTGGTTAATGTACAACGTCTCCTAGAGCAAGATAAGGAGTAGACTCTAGACGTTTTCTTTTTAACCGCGGTTGGAATGACGACATAGCAGTCAAAATAGACAAGTCGTCATTGCAATTAGGTTAATAGCCTTGACGTTGGATTTGCCAAGACTACTAACAAATTACTTGGATGAGACCATGGTAGCGAAAATTATGAAGAGTATGATTAGACCAAGATTGGAGTATGCAGCAGTGGTGTGGTCCCCGCATCTAAAGAAGCATATTCACAAGTTAGAAAGAATCCAGAGAGCAGTTACTAGATTGGTTCCAAGTCTCAGAGAACTGCCATATGAAGGGAGGCTAGACAAATTAAATCTACCGAGTTTAAAAGAGAGGAGAGAGAGGGGAGACATGATAATGATGTACAAATGCACCCGGGGGCTGGAGAGGCTGGATAGGGAGGATATATTAATTATGGATACAGGAATAACTGGAGGCCACAGCTACAAAGTAAAAAGATCTACCTGCAAGAACGATATCAGGAAGTTTAGCTTTCCCTATAGATGTATTGACAAATGGAATGGGCTGGAGGAGGAGGTGGTAGGGGCAAGGAACATCCATATTTTCAAGAAAAAATTGGATAAAAAGTAGACTGAGAGACGGGACAACACGAGCTTAGCTCAACTCCTGTAAACTACAATTAGGTAAATACAATTAGGTAGGTAAATACACACACACAAACTGACATAACAATAACACACACGATTTCGGTCACTCGGAAAATCAGCTGATGAATCTCGGCGCTTCAAATTCACTTGCATTAAAAGTATATTCGTCTTATTATAAGACCACCCATGGTTTTGGAGGGTTTTGGAGGCTTAGAAATGTGTCTTATACGCCGGTATATACGGGTCTGCCGAGTCTGACGTCACCGGCCGAGAGATCCCGCCACAAGCGTTACCTAAACAAAACCGTGCTAGATGCTGACTCGGCACATTTGGGGTACCCGTGTTAGAGCAAAACCGCGGCACCTAAAGCCGCGTTACCCGAGGGCCGACTGTATATGTTCTTATTATGATAAATGCAACTTTTATATACAATTTATTGTCTCTTTCACTTATTTATATACAGTATTTATATATGTTCTTATAATAAATGCAACTTTTATATACAATTTTTTGTGTCGCTTTCACTTATTTATATATTAGGTCTGTCACTTCTTATTGTTATACTGTACTGTACAGTATTATGGTTACAATGGTTATTATGGTACAAGGTTATGGTCTTCGAAAGGGGTGAAGTCACAGAGTGTGAGGTGAAGCTGAACGGTCAGGCTATGGAGATCGTCAACTCTTTTAAGTATCTGGGCAGTGTGTTGAGTAAAGATGGGACTATGGATGAAGAGGTGCGGGAGAGGGTACAACAGGGGAAGAGGGTTGTAGGAACGCTAAAAGCAGTAACAAGAAATAGGGTGGTCAGTATGGAAGTGAAGAAGTCCTTGCATGACAGTGTGGTAATCCCGACACTGACTTACGGAAGCGAAGCATGGACGTTGGTTGAGAGACTCAGACCAAGAGTGAGAGCAGTGGAAATGAATTACTTAAGGAGTGCGTGCGGAGTTACATGGAGGGATAGACAGACTAATGAGGAAGTAAGAAGGAGGTGTGGTGTGGAGGTAGATGTGCTGGAAAGTGTGAAAAGGAACAACTTGAGATGGTTCGGCCATATGGAACGTATGGAAAGCGAGAGAATGACTAAGAGGGTGTACGAGAGCGAGGTGGAGGGACAGAGGGGGAGAGGTAGACCGAATATGAGGTGGAAGGATGGAGTGAGGAACTACATGAACGAAGGCGGTGCTGGTTGGGGGGAGGGGCGTCGACTGACTGGGGACAGAGGTGCATGGGGGCGGTTCGTTCGTGGCCACCCCTTCGGGGATCACGGCATCAGGCAATAGATAGATACTGTACAGTATATACAAATGAGTGTCACTTTGTTATTATTACAGCATAATATTATTGTCTAGATAGTGTCACTGTCTTCGGTACTTCAGTAATACTATTTGCTGTGGTATTCAGCAAAGCACCCTTCTACACAGTGTGTTGAATGTTGTTCTTCTTCGTTATCCTGTCCCTCAGCCGGGTGTTGTAGCAGACGTGGCACCGCTTCTGCTGCTTTCGTCCCGCTGCTGTCGGAGGAAATGCAACGAGCTGGTGCATCCTCATCAAGTACGCACAGTGTAAGCGGTCCGTGTTGTCGGGCCCTGCCTGTGCTACTGCCCTCTGCTGTGTTGCATGTTTTGCCTGGAGATCCTTGATTACCTGCTTGTGGAATTTCTGAAGGCTTTAGAATCTCCTGCGTGTCGGATTCCGAAGCTTGTAGATATTGTAAGTATTCAGAACCGACATGTCGACCATATGCAGGAAGAACTTTTTGTACCACCTGCATGAGGAACGTAGACAGTCAATGAAGCCGATCTGCATATCCGACTTGTTGACCAGCCTCATATTGATGTTGTAGTCGAGGACTGCATTCGGCTTTGTCAACCTGGTGTTGGTGCGGCGATCCACCTTGACAGTCTCGACCATGTCCCCCTTATGGATGGGGGTGAGGAGTACAAAGGAGTACAAAGGAAATCAAGCAACAACAGATCTAGTGACCCTTCTAGGTTGCTTGTACTCCAAAACACTGAGGATCAAGTGTCCAAACAGTGGTTTAGAGTGGGTAAGGGAACATTGGAAAGGGAATTACTGCCCTGGAACTAATGTCCGTGGCAGGATTAGGAAGTTAGTAGGGGACAGAGGGGTTAGTAACTGAGGGGGGGATAAAATAAAGTTATTCATTTACAAACGCAGTCAGTCGCGGGTTTGATGCGAGATATTTGTATAGGCGGAGTTTAAATGAATCAACGGTGATGCAGTCTATAACGGGGAAGCCCATTCCACAAGTTGACAACTCGATTGAAGAAGAAATTCTTAGATTCGTGTGAGTTAAAAGATTTACCAATAATTTTGCAACCGTTTCCCCGCGTGTAATTAGATTGGTCGATAGTGAAGTACTTACTACAGTTCATATTGTCGATGCCTTTGATGATTTTGAACACTTGAATTAAGTCACCTCTTAATCTGCGCTGGGTTAAAGGAAATAGATTTAATTCTCTAAGACGCTCTTCGTATGGTTTGTTCTTTAGGTTAGGTATCATTTTGGTAACTCTACGTTGAACTCGTTCTAGCTTGTTTATATCTTTTTGGTAATAAGGGCACCAGGATTGAACGCAGTATTCCAGAAGAGGGCGGACTAATGAATTGTAAAGGGTTAGGATAACTTCTTTGGATTTATGCTCAAATGACCTGCCTATAAAGCCAATTATTTTGTTTGCCTTCTTAACAACTTCTGAACATTGTTGACTCGGTTTTAGGTTACTCGATATTGTTACTCCCAGATCGGTTTCTCTGTTTACATTCTTAAGCTGAGTGCCATTCATCGAATAGTTTGCTTTCTCATTTAGGTATCCGATATGTAGTACTTTACATTTATCCGCATTGAAACTCATTTGCCAAATTTGGGCCCAACATGACAATTTATCTAGATTGTGTTGCATATCGTCAACTTGTTCTTTTGAGAGTACGCTATTTGCAATTTTTGTATCGTCAGCAAATTTTGAGATTGTACAGGTGAGACCCTCATCTATGTTGTTGATGTAAATTAGAAAGAGAATTGGTCCTAGTACCGATCCCTGGGGTACCCCGCTACTTACATTGGTCCATTTAGATGCCTTACCGTTTATGACTACTCTTTGTTTCTGTCGCTGAGCCAATTTTCTATCCATTTCAACACACCGTCTTGTATTCCATGCGCTTTTAGTTTTAGCAGTAAACGTTTGTGGGGAACTTTGTCAAAGGCCTTTGAAAATCAAGGTATAATATCTACAGCTTTACTCTCATCGTAGAGGTTGAGGATATCGTGGAAGAAGTCTAAGAGGTTTGTTAAACAGGAACGTTTCTTACGAAAGCCGTGTTGAGTATCTTTAACCCCTCCAACCCGGATGGGCTCTTGAACGCCCATAACAACCTCGGCCCGCGCAACCCGGAAGGGCTCTTGAACGCCCATTGCTTGCATGCGTGCTTTCGAATGCCGCGCGTACATTTTCGGTATCGTGGGACGGTAGGTGGCGCCACCAGGCGTAAACTACGCCACAGCAACAGTATCTACCCCGACGCCATCATGGACAGTACGCCAAATAGTGATTCCGCTGTGTCCGATACCGTGCTTCCTACGACGCCCTTGCTTGTTCGTCGCGCCTTACCCCGACGCCATCGCCTAAATGTGTTATCTCCCGGAGGTATTGAGACGACATTGAGACTTTATGAGCGAGCTGATGCCAAGCATAATGTTGATGATGAAGTCAGTGACGACTCCAGTAATTATAAGTCGAGTGATTATGGCCATGAGAGTGACAAAGAAGAGCAATTCCTGGGATTTGCGAGAGAACATGACAGTGATGAGAGTGATGAAGGTGATGTACCAGTTGTTGAGGAAGCTGGTTTACCTAAAGACAGTGAACTTGAGAGAGTGAGCGAGTGGGAGAGTTCAAGGTCACTCACCAAATTTCGCTTAAGTGACACGACGCCAAGCCCTTCCCCAGGTAAATCGCCTTTCAAGCTACATTTGTATAAGCAGAAAATACTTGAGAAGGCGGCCGCGGCAGCTAGGGAACAAGCAAAACTACTTGGTGAGGATGAGGCTGTGAGTGAGGGTCAGCGTGGTGACCCTTCTCGTCCGCCATTGTCTCCCTTATCTACCCACGCCACCCAAGATGACCCGGATGCCCCGCATTCTTCCCCACCACCCCCACCATTGTCAAGGGTTGAGGACCCCACACTTTCGGCCTATTTGCCTCCTAGGTCCCCCGACAGGAGACATACTGCTGCCGAAAAGGGGAAAGGTAGGAAATATACCAAGAAAATTAAGAAAAGTAAGAGAGTTTTGTTCGAGGCTCCCGCGGCGTCCACCCCGGCCGGCCCCAGCCATACGTCCCCGCAACTTTCCCCACGGTCCTCCCCACCTCTCCCGCCTTCAACATGTCTTCCTGAAGAAGTCTTTGAGCTCGCATCACCAATACCTGGGCCTAGTGACAGTGAAACATTGCTTTCTGTCACTCGTCGCAGGCCAAGGAGCCCGGGACCTCGGGGGACACAGCCTCACCTGCCACTCCTTCCCCACCTCGCCCACCCGCACGCCGCCCACGCATCACTGGTTCCCCGCCAGATTATGTGGGGGCCACTGATGATGAAGGGCACCTCTCTCAAGACTCTGGCCATGATTACATAGGTCCACCGTCAGGGCAAGATGACCACTCTGACGATGACTATATGGACATCGACGACCCTCGACCCATCCGCTTGGCCCGGCGTCGTGCTGCCCGTCGTGCTGCCCACCGCCCTGGCCGCCGCCCTCGCCGCCCTAGGGCGCGCGCCTCCCGAGTTGGCCGTGGGCGTGCTGGGCCACCAGCTGGAGCTCCTCGTCAGCGTAGACAAGACCCATTCTACGTTTTTCAGTGGCAAGACGTAGTTGATGAGGATGGATACAACCCTGATGTGCCAGCTTTTGATGAGGTACTGGAGGGTTCAGGCGTTACCCCCAATTTTCCTGCAGGCCCCAATGCTCCACCACACGAACTGTTTGAGACCTTCTTTGATGAGGAGGTGGTAGGCTATGTTGTCAAAGAGACAAATAAGCAGCACCAATTCCAGGTCCACTTTTGGGGAAAGGTGACCAAGGGCCACATGAGGCAGTGGACCCCAGTGACTCATAAAGAGTTCATGGTGTTCCTGGCACTCACCATGCTAATGCCTCATGTCAAGAAGCATAGGTTGCCTGACTATTGGATCACCAATGATCTGATATCCACCCCTGCCTTCGGGAAATATATGTCTCGCGACCGGTACCTTGATATCCTCGCAGCGCTCCATCTTGTCACCAACCTTGACGTCCACCTCCCAGACAAGCTGTGGAAGATTAGGACGTTGTATGAGATGATGCGAGAACGCTTCACCTCCTACTTCAAGCCCTTCCGCAAGGTCGTCATTGACGAGTCTCTTGTGCTGTTCCGGGGAAAACTCAGCTTCCGGCAGTACATCCCCTCAAAAAGACATCGCTTTGGCATAAAATTCTTTGTGCTGTGCGACTGCCAAACTGGCTATGTCCTGGACTTCCTGGTCTACAGCGGGAAGGAAGGGGACTTGCTTGTGGACCCCCTCATTGGCTTTGGCGGAGCAGTGGTGCAAGCCATGATGGACCGCTACTTTCACAAGAATCACGTCCTCTACACGGACAATTATTACACGTCCCCCACTCTCTCACAGTACCTGCATGAGCGCAAGACGGGAACTGTAGGCACAGTACGAGGGAAAAGGAAGGGCATGCCACCTTTCCCTCCAAAGACCAAAAAAGGTGATGTGTTCAAGAAGAAGTCGGGGCCCATTCTGGCTATCCACTGGCACGACCAGCGGAAGGTCAACCTCCTGACCACCATCCACAAGGGGGAAATGGTGGAGACTGGCAAGGTGGATCGCCGCACCCAGGCCAGGGTGACCAAGCCCGATGCTGTCCTGGACTACAACATCAACATGAGCCTGGTGGACAAGTCCGACATGCAGATAGGCTTCATTGACTGCCTGCGTACCTCGTGCAGATGGTACAAAAAGTTCTTTCTGCATATGGTGGACATGTCAGTTCTGAATGCCTACAACATATACAAGCTTCGGAATGTGAACACACCCATGAAGTTCAATAGCCTGCGGAGGTTCCAAAAGCAGGTGTTGACGGAGCTCCTGGAGAAGTATGCTATGCCACAGAGGGCAGTGGCACATCCTGGGCCCGCCGTTATTGACCGCTTGCAGTGTGCTCAATACTTGATTAGGCACAGGCTTGGTTCCCTGCCTCAGAATGAATCCGGAAGAACACAGCAGAAGCGGTGCCATGTCTGCTACAACAGCAGGGTGAAGCCGAGGTCAGGTAAAAAGTCAACCCTGGAGTGTGTGGAGTGCAAGGTGGCACTCTGTGCTTTAGAGTGCTTCTTTGATTACCACTCCAAGCTGGAGTTCTAATAATCATACTGAAATTGCCAAATAAAATGACAATATGTACACTATAATTATATATAGGCAAAAAGTGGAAGAAAACCAATGTATTGTAATACAAAAGTCATGTATTATGAGAACATTGATACAAATACAATTACACCATAATAATATGTGAAAGTGACACATATGTATATACCAAGTGACATTCATATGATTAGAACCTATAGAAATATATAAATCAGTGAAAAAAGACACAATAAATTGTATATAAAACGTTTACAAATCATATAACTAAGTGAAAGTGACACAAGACCTAATATTTGATGGCCAAAGTATAATAAATACCTGTGATAACGAATAATCAGTGCCTAATACAACAATAACCTACCTCAATTACTAATAAAATGTACGGTATCGAGTGAAAATGAGCATTATCAGTGACAGTGACACTCTCTAAAGCATATTTGTCAAAGTGAAAGTGACACAAGACCTAATATTTGATGGCCAAAGTATAATAAACACCTGTGATAACGAATAATCAGTGCCTAATACAACAATAACCTACCTCAATTACTAATAAAATGTACGGTATCGAGTGAAAATGAGCATTATCAGTGACAGTGACACTCTCTAAAGCATATTTGTCAAAGTGAAAGTGACACAAGACCTAATATTTGATGGCCAAAGTATAATAAACACCTGTGATAACGAATAATCAGTGCCTAATACAACAATAACCTACCTCAATTACTAATAAAATGTACGGTATCGAGTAAAAATTAGCATTATCAGTGACAGTGACACTCTCTAAAGCATATTTGTCAAAGTGAAAGTGACACAAGACCTAATATATGATGGCCAAAGTATAATAAACACCTGTGATAACGAATAATCAGTGCCTAATACAACAATAAGCTACCTCAATTACTAATAAAATGTACGGTATCGAGTGAAAATTAGCAATATCAGTGACAGTGATACCCTAATAAACATATTTTATATAATTGGCCTCAAAATAACTAGAAAATATCAAATAAACATCACATTCTCAATATCAAACACTAAAATCGTCTAAGGGAGATAAATACTTTGGCGCGACGAGCGGCTAGGTGCGTCGTAGCCATGGCCGGGGCGACGCGTCCGAACGCGGGAAGAATTTGCCGCCGAAAAGCACTCGTCTTCCCGCGCTCACCATTATGCAACCAGAGGGGCTAGAGACCTCTACTCAACGCCATTCGACAGAGGAAGGTTTGTGGAACATTATTCTTTTTTATTCACAACATTACATGACATATTCATTGACTTACAGAGTAGTTAACATAGGCCAAAGATCGTCAAAACACCCGGTACCGGAGCACAGTCGTAAGCTATAGCCCCCGGGGCTGGAGGGTTAAGTATGTTATTTTCCTCTAAGTGATTTACGAGTCTGTCTCGTATGACCGTTTCTAGCATTTTACATACAACTGAGGTTAAGCTAATTGGACGATAGTTACTGGGTAGGGATTTGCTGCCTTTTTTGAATATCGGTGTTACGTTGGCTAGCTTCCACTGATCGGGCATAGTTCCAGACTGCAAGGATTTATTGAATAGTAATGTCAGTGGTTTGGAGAGCTCATCCTTAGCTTCCTTTAGAACTCTAGGCGAGATTGTATCAGGTCCAGGCGTTTTATTTACCTTGAGTTTATCTAAACAATTCAATACTTCTCTCTCTGTAACGGTGATATTGCTTAGAACATCTGAATTATCAATCTGAATCGGCGATGGTGTAGGGATATCACTGAGGTCTTCTGTTGTAAAAACTGATGCAAAGAAGGTATTGAGGGCATTACTCATTTGTACTTCGTCTTTGGTGTATTCTCCATTTTAATCGACTAACGGTCCAACAGTTGAAGTAACTACTTTTTTCTTTCTGATATAACTATAGAATTCTTTCGGGTTTGTTTTACTTTGATTCGCAATATGTAACTCTAAGGTCTTTTTACTGTGCTTAATTAACTTTTTGGCTTTGCGTCGTAGCTCTACAAATTTCAGCCGTTCTTCGTCATTTTGTGAGGATTTTAATCTATCATTAGCAAATTTTTTAGCAAGCAGGCAGTTTGAAATATCTTTATTCCACCATTTGGGCTTATTATTATGGCCTGGACGCCGTATTTTCGATGGTATGCAGTCTTGCACTGCTTTTAGGTAAGTGGCTTCGAATAACTTCCAAGATGTATTTACTGTATGTCGTTATTGTGAATTAAAAAGCTCCAGTCAGTTTCTTTAAACATAGCTCTAAGTTTATGGAAGTTTGCTTTCTTGAAATTAGGGACTTTTTCGATGCTACTATTTGGTTCGTTACTAGTAAACTTTAAAGTGAAAGTTATCGTACGATGGTCGCTGTTACTGAATTCATCACCAACATTCAAATTCTCTATTAATTCTTCTTTTGTTGCAAGTACAATGTCAAGAACGTTATTACCACGGGTCGGCGTTCGAACAAATTGATAAAGCGAACTCTCTTGCAAGTTCGTATACAAGTCATGTCCGGAGTGTGAAGTAAGAGTATCGCCCCACTTGGTCACAGGTAAATTAAAGTCGCCAAAAATTACGATATCTTGTGAGTTACTTACATCTGCAATTTGTTCGTAAATTTCTCGGTCAGTTTGCACTGATTGAGCTGGAGGTCTGTATATTAATGCAAGTATTATTTTTGTACCTTTATTATTCTTTATTAGCACAAAAGATGTGTCGACGTTCACAATTTGAGGTTTTGACAAGAGGGTAGGGTTAAGACTTTCTTTGATATAAAGTAAAACGCCACCTCCATTTCGATTTATTCGGCTTTTCTCAAACATTACATAACCGGGAAGTGAATACTCTGCTAAAAAGTCTCTATCTTCTGTATTGAGCCAAGATTCTGTTATGCCAATCACATCATAATTTTCTGTAAACACTAGCTCCTCTAAATCTGAAAATGTATTGCGTATGCTACGAGCGTTTGCATAGAAAACCTTTAAATTTGTTATTTTAGAACTCACGGAACGCTCTTTAATAATATTTTTGGTTCTTGTCGGATCTACATTTATGTTCATGGCTGTCCTCGGTCCTCGCTGTCTTCGGTCCTTATCGCTGGTGGTCCTCGGTTGCCTCTGTTTTTTTCTTGGTGTTGGATGATTTATGTCACTGCTGCTTCTTCTCGGATGGCGTTTTTTGATCCATGGCTGCGGACTGCTTCATGTAGGAGACGACCCATGCGTGCTGAACCCACAGGGTTTAGATGAGTGCCATCCTTGCGGAACAGAGTAGGCTGGTTGTAGAAGTTGTCCCAGAGGTTGATGAAGGAGGTTGACCTTCCATTGGTCGTGCAAGTGGATGGCCAGAATGGGCCCAGACTTTTTTCGGAACACATCGCTCTTCTTGGTTTCTTTGAGAAAGACGGCATGCCCTTCCTTCTCTCTCGCACTGTGCCTACAGTCCCGGTATTATTGTTGTGGAGGTACTTCGTGAGAGTGGGGGACGTGTAGTAATTGTCCGTGTATAGGATGTGGTTTTTGTCGAAATAGCGGTCCATCATGGCTTTCACCACTGCTCCGCCAAAGCCAATGCTGGGGTCCGCAAGTACATCTCCTTCCTCCCCACTGTAGACCAGGAAGTCCAGGACATAACCTGTCTTACAGTCGCACAGCACGAAGAGCTTGATGCCAAAGCGATGTTTCTTTGATAATTTCATAAAATGTCCGAATCTTCCACAGCTTGTCTGGGCAGTGGATGTCGGTGTTTGTGACAAGATGGAGTCAGGAGAGGATGTCCAGGTATCTATCCCGTGACATATACTTGCCAAAGGCAGGGGTTGCTATGATGTCCCCTGTTATCCAGTACTCTGGCAACGAGTGTTTCTTCACATGTGGCATCAGTATTATAAGCGCAGGGCAGGTATAAAACTCGACAACACTCAACTCTGTCCACTGCCTCATGTAGCCCCTCGTTACTCTGTCGAACAAGTTCACCTGTAAATTATGCTGCTTGTTGGTTTCCCCAACGACGAAGCTCATCACCTGATCAAAGAAGGCCTTGTAGAGTTCTCATTTTCTTACAGTTTCTTACAGTAGATCCTCTGGAAAAAGGCAAACTATGCCTGTGTATCCAGCTCAGTACCAGTACTTGCACTGCTGCGGTCGTTCACGGTGTTGGCGGCGGCGGTAGCAGACGCAACATTTTTACTATTCTGTATTTTTGTTTTATAATCAAACTTCAAATCTTGTCTTCCCCATGCTTTATCAAGATTACTTTCAAACTCCCTTATTGATTCGGAATCGACTACATATTGGGGCAGTGCGTTCCACTCATTTACCACTCTATCACAAAATGAGTTCTTTGCCTTCTCAAGCCTTCTCATGGTGTTGAGTTGGGGCCAGCAGGAAATGTGGGGGAAAACTCCTGTTCCCTCCTATGCCTCATTGAAAGCAGGTACCTCAGGGTCAAAGTTGTCACCCTCTTCCCACTGAAAAACAGAGTATTGGGTGCCTTGGTGACGCCCACTGCTGACATAGGAGGTGCGTACACTAGGGTGGGCCCGAGCACGATGACCATGGGTGGGGCGGGGAGCAGGGTCGTCGACCAACTCATCATCAGACAAGTCCTCTTGTCCACTCGGGCGCCCCATGTAGTCGTCGCCAGAGTCCACTAAGAGGTCTTCATCTTCATCACTCTCCTTGTACTCCGGCGGGGAACAATGGATGCGTGGGCGGCGTGTGGGTGGGCGAGGTGGGGAAGGAGTTGAAGGTGAGGCGATGTCTTGGCGAGGCACTGGGCTTCGTTGGCGGCGACGGGTCGAGGAAATCCCATCTCCCTCGTCACTTGGTGTAGGCAGTGGTGATGCGAGTTAAAATATATCCATATCCGCATTTGATGATGGCAGGGGTGGTGGAGAGGGCTGTGGGGAAACTTGTGGCGGAGGTGGCACGTCATGGTTGGGCCCAGCAAGGGTGGAGGCGGCGGGGGCCTCGAACAAAAAACGCCTACTGTTTGTGCTATTTTTGATAAAAGTGTGGCCTTTCCCGTTTTCAGCAGCAGTAAGTTTTCTTTCTGGAGATTTTGGTCGTCTTATTACGGGAAGCTGGGGTTGTTCAACCCCACTTTCACTTGGCTGTGGTGGGCAAGAGTGGCGGGCGCCTCGAGGCATTAAACGGCTTGGGTGGGAGACAAAGGATCTGAGAACAATGACTCACCACCAACAACGGCAGCCTCATGCCCACTCATTCTTATCTGCCTGCCTTTTTCTCTGCATTTCCTTCTCCCTGGCTGCTGCGGCCGCTTTTACCAGCACTTGCTTCTTATAGAAGCGTATCTGGAAGGGAGACTTAGCCGGGGAAGGGCTTGGCGTCGCTTCGCTCAGCACAAATTTTGTGGCCGACCTAGAGCTCTCCCACTCACTCACACTCACCAAATAACTCTCATCACCTTGTTCATGGCCATGTTCATCGTCACTGTTATCACTGGGGAACCCGATGAATTCCGCGTCTTTGTCACTGTCTTTGTTCAAACTTTCACTCGACGCGTAGCATGAGCTCAGGCCACTGCTCTCTTCACTAACATTACTTTCGCTGCCACTACCAGCGATTTTGAGGTCTCTCAATGTTCTTTCAATACCTCCCGGACTGAGGATGTCTTTGGCGGTGCGCTGTTGTTTACGGCAAGCCCGGGCGGACGTTCTTGGGGGCACCGTTTCAGGCACGGCGGAATCAGTGTTTCTCGATGTATCCATGGTGGCGGTTAGCAAGAGACTGAGGCTGCCGCGTATTTCAAGTGTGGTGTCGCAGTTTATGCATATGTAAACAAACAAATAGGCGCACACACTTCAAAAGCACGCATTCATGCAATGGAGCTATGTAGGCCACCCGTGACGTGCGGTGCAAACTCGATATGGAGCTATGAATGCCACCCGGGTGAGAAGAGTTAAACTCAAATTATGTGGCAACACCATAGCTATTTATAGCCACATGGTGGCAAGGAAGAGGGAAGAGCTGATCGATCAATATTAGCTTAGCTGAATGCAATATAAGTTTGATATGTGAATGAACTGTTGCATGTGTTTATTCTTACATAGATAGATAGGGAGTGAATTGGGGAACCCATAATGAGTATTAGCGGATTTCGATACAGTATTCGCGGAATTTTCGGGAACGTAACTCCCCCGAATATTGAGGGATCCCTGTACCTGAATAATCGTACTATACAGTGCACTCCCGTTATCCGCGATCCTTGCTATCCGCGGACACCCCTAAATATCCCATTACTTGTTATCCGCGGGTTTCCACTCGATCGAGGAAGAAAGCAGTGCTGCCATTAACCAAGAAAGGCGAAATATAAGAATATGGGAGACTGCAAAAAGCTGATTGGCCCACACAAGGCAGATCCCTGTAACACAAGGCAGATCCCTGTAACAAAGGGCAGATCCCTGTAACACAAGGCAGATACCTGTCACACAAGGCAGATCCTTTGTGTGTGTTGGGTAAGGGAGAAAAACTTATTGCTATTGAACTGTATTCATCTCATATTCATCTGGCTTAATATGTTCTAAGTGATTCTAAGAATGGTTCATTGTTTGAAGATAAATTGAAGAAAATCATGTTTAATAAGGGTTTTTTTTCAGATAAAATTGCAGATAATCTTGCTTAATGTGCTATAAGTGATTCTAAAAAGGGTTCTAAGAATGGTTCATATGGGAGGGGATGATGATATGGCACAAGTAACACCTGGATTTACCTTTGAACTGTACTTGATGTCCACTGCTTTGGATTGTACCTGGAGCTTAGTGGAGCAGTGGAACAGTCATTGTGAAACAAAGCGAGTATTCTTTAATCATTGGGTACATGTTAATCCTTCTTGCCCAGGCAGCATTTCTAAATGTTGATAGTCTTAGCCCGGCGATTTGGCCAAAAAACGTATGTAAATATAGGCCTATTTTTGTTAATTTAATAGCTAGAGAATTCTCACAAATTACAAAACGTAGCCCTTACTTTTATCTGTAGACGAGCATTTAGTAGAGCTCTCTAGGTCAACTGGTTCAGGTGTGATTACGATTTCCGTGGAGAGAGTTTTGCCGTGTATTTAGCCATATCGGACACTTTGGAAGCCTTATTTTCGCTATAACTAGCAATGGCGGACAAGGTAGGACTGATAAGGGATGTAGTTGAGGCTTGGTGGCGCTACGATCGACCTTGTCAATAAACGTTTCGTCGCGCGGCTTTCAAATCATGCTTAGGACGCTTTCAAGCATACAGATTTTAAAATGCTGCCCGGGCACCGGACCTTCGCAATTGCAGCATTTTAACCCTTCCTGCCCGGTTGTCATTTTAAAATGACACCACTTGCGAAGGGCAGGAGCCCGGGTGTCCTTTTAACCCATCAGACCGGGAAGAGCTCTTAAACACCCATAAAAAACTCGGTCCACGCAACCCGGAAGGGCTCTGAGGCCCCCAGTGCTTGAAAGCCTGTGAGCTTGGTGTGCGAGGCGTCCGTCCGACGCATGTAAACAACAGCCGGCTGGACCGACGCCCCGCATCTCCCGCCACAAGAAGGAGTGCGTCGCTTGTTTGTGTGTGCCTGTATGTTATTGTTAAGTATCGAAAAGTAGTGTAAAGTGGCTGTTTTTGCCATAAAGTTATCTCCAATGAAATCATCATCACAACTGAACCAGTTGACTTAGAGAGCTCTACTTAACGCCATTCTACAGGTACGAAACACATCTACGCTTGGGGATGCGCGGGAATGCGGAAGCAAGCCAAATAACAAAGATGCGGTAGCCTAGGCATAGACGTTTTTCAGCCAAAACCCCCGCGTTTCGGGGAATATATATATAATACATAGCCGGGGCTGGAGGGTTAAAATCCGTAAGCTTGAAAGCCTATTAAGGGGACCGGCCGGTTTTTAGGCTTAACACTCAAAGAACGGGGCCGTTTGTAACATCAACTACCTGCCAGGCGGGCATATTTACCGAAAACGAGCTTCATTCCATGCTCTTTTTCATGCATAAACAAGAGCCAGAGCGTAATACAATTATGTATCCTTGAAAGGGCGATAATAGAGCTTTTCAATGACATCTGAATCATCCTTGTACGACCACGGGTTATCCTGTAGCGATCGCGCAACCGGAGGTGAAAATACCCTAAATAAGGTAATTTCCTCCGTTTTTTTCCTTATATCGCGAGGCCGGGTGTGTGTAGGGAGGCGGCGGTGGTCATAGAACCGGCCCATTGGTGGTGCCGAGCGGTCATACCCCGCCTATCATCCTCCCTACGCAAGGACTCTCTCTCAGAGTCCCTAATGTGCTCAGAATGCTGCCCGTCATATGACGGGTACCGGAGGATAGGCCATTTATATCTCGCCCGTCATATGACGGTCACCGTTGGTTAACCCTTCCTCCCCGGGCTGTCTTACCCAATGACGGTCGCCCCTACCCGGGCGATATGGCTGAAAAACGTCTAGGCCTAGGCTACCGTATTTATGTTTATTTTCACTGCTAGAACTTTCCCACTCATCTATAATCGTAGTGCGGTTTTCAATCTGTATTTTGGCATTGAGTAGAGCTCTGTAAGTCAACTGGTTCAGTTGTGATGACAATTTCAGTGGAGCCAATATTGCAGAGATGTTGCCAATAGACACTAATTTCGTCATGACGTCAGAACAATAACATTGAGGCGTCTTCTCCTTCTTGTTTTCGGAGGTGCGGTGACGAACGCTTGGGTTTGTTGACATACGTCGTACGCACGGTGTTCGGACCAAGCTTAATTAGGCTATTAAGCTCATGCCTTAGATAAGGCATACCGGGTAGCGGCCCTTCTTTCGTGCTGTCCTTACCTAAGGCAGACCGGGTAGGAAGGGTTAAGGGTTAAAAAGCTCAAAATCCTGAAAATACCATTAGGTGTTAAAATGTGTTTACTCAACATCCCTTCATAAGCCAGTGAAATGTTATTAGTGAAAACCCATTGGAAATAGTTTTTGTTTTATGTTTTCCAAACTTTTCCTGTATTTCTAAAAACGTTATATAGCGAACTTTGAAATTGACAGGCTCGGTAACTACTGGTCGTACGAGGATCGTACATATACAGTGCTTACTCCAATTTTGCGAGAAATTGGTCTACATTGCAGGCCGCAAAATTGGATTAACTAACCTTATGGGGAAAAATGAATATGGTCGACATTTCATCAGTGATGGCCCAATTTTTCGTGATTTCCGTCATTTATTTGCTTTGTTTGTATACACATACTGTACATATAATTATACATCCCACAATAAAGAAAAATACAGAAAAACATAAGACATTATCATTATCCTTGAGAAAATCAAATTAAATGAGCAATTGAGCATTTACCTAGACTCGAAAGATGGCTGGGCTTGCGGGGATGTAGGGAAGGTGTCCGAGGCTTGGGTGGCCCGGCCACCCCTCCCCCCCCCCCTAAAACTAGTGCGGAGAGCCCCACTTTCTTGCGGCGCCACCCGCAAAAGTAGAGTTACATTGCAAAACTAGGTTTTCATCAAAAATTGGTTAGTGGGGTCTCGGTCGCAAAATTGGTGTTTCGCAAAATCAGAACACACAAAATTGGAGTACGTACTGTATTATTATGTTCTCTCCACTAACCAACTTTACTCCTAAACTCGATTAATGAAATTAACAAACACATGTGGTAGTCCGGGGATTCGAACCCAGGGCGCTCACACAGAAAATCAACACACTTATGCATTGCATCAAATTTCTCCATCTATCTACCCGTCAGGATCTCCCAGCGGACTATCCCTTATTCTTCAACAATACAAAAATCAACCCTTCATCTTCTCTCAATATTCTTGGTGTCTCTTTTTCTTCTGCTCTCATCTGGAAGGAACATATTACCAGTCTTGCTAAGGCAGCCTCCCAGAAGCTGGGTGTGCTCAACCGCCTTAGGGGGTTCTTTTCCCCTGCACAGCTTCTTGCTCTGTACAGGGGCATAGTGCGCCCTTGTATTGAGTATTGTTCACATGTGTGGGGAGGTTCCTCTCACACCGCTCTCCTAGACAAAGTTGAAAGGAAGGCCTTTCGTATCATTAACTCCCGCCCACTCACCAACTCTCTGCAATCTCTCTCTCCGCCGCAATGTTGCATCTCTCGCTATTCTATCGCTACTATAATAATCAGTGTTCCTCAGAGCTATCCCAGTGCATACCACCTCCGTTACGTAGGGCACTTGGTACCCGTCTTGCAACTCAATCCCACCCCTACTCTGTGCAACTCTCCAACCCAAGAGTGAAACATTACTCTCAAACTTTCTTCTACTCAACAGCTGAGCTCTGGAACTCTCTCCCAGAATCAGTCTTTCCCTCTTCCTATGACCTAAATTGCTTCAAACTCTGTGTGTCCAGCTCGAACGTCCCTTGATTTTGGCCCTGTCACTCTTTCAACTATGGGGGAGGCACTCGCTATAGGCAGTTATGCCTTTTACCTCCCTCAATCACAAAAAAACACGAAGACAGGTAAAGAATGTTGCACAAGCCTACGATTTATTATGCAGTTTCGAATTCTGCATACCAATCTTAGCATGTATAATCATTCCAACTGCACTTTCGGAGGCTATGAATATGTGAATGGAAATAGTAATTAGCCTAATGGGTTACTTAACCCTAGGGAAGGCCTCGCGATAAACTACTACTGAACCAGAATTAATTATTATGTTCTCTCCACTAACCAACTTTACTCCTAAACTCGATTAATGAAATTAACAAACACCTGTGGCAGTCCGGGGATTCGAACCCAGGACGCTCACACCGAAAATCAACACACTTATGCATTTCACCACGTTAAAGAATGTTGCACAAACCTACGATTTATTATGCAGTTTCGAATCCTGCATACCAATCTTAGCATGTACAATCATTCCAACTGCACTATCGGAGGCTATGACTATGTGAATGGAAATACAGTAGTAATTAATGGGGCACTTAACCCTAGGGAAGGCCTCTTGATAAACTACTACTGAACCAGAATTGATTATTATGTTCTCTCCACTAACCAACTTTACTCCTAAAATCGATTAATGAAATTAACAAACACATGTGGCAGTCCGGGAATTCGAACCCAGGACGCTCACACCGAAAATCAACACACTTATGCATTGCACCACGAAGACAGTTAAAGAATGTTGCATAAGCCTACGATTTGTTATTATTATTATTATTATTATTATATGAGATGCCGAAGTCTCCAACCAGAGTGCAGAAACACCAGCAAGATGAATCCACACAAAACACCCGGAGGCACTGGAGAGAGACTACGGCAACTTAGGAAAAAAACAAACATATACTGTATATATACATATATTAAACACAGATAACATATTATGCAGTGGAGGATATCAAGTATAAATATAATACAATAAAATAGAATAAAATAAGTTTAAAAATTAGACTTAATGCTGCAGAAAAGCATTAACTCTAGACTTAAAAATGGAGATATGAGCTGAATTGACTAGCTCATTTGGCAACTTATTCCACAAGTCAACCATGGCCGGCACAAAACACCGTGAAAACTGTGTAGTAGAACAATTACGGCTCATGGCAAGATCATTAAGATTGCTTGTGAATCTAGTTGCACGAGCCCGGACATAAGGCCCAGGCAGAACCCCATGTAAGGGATGCTGAGGGTTGTTAAAAACTTTAAATAAAAGACTAGGGGCACCAACTTTATGTCGATGACACAGATCAAGAGACAAATGAGGTAGAATAAAACTGATAGAATTTAGTGACCAGTCAAGCAACTTGAGATGGCAGTCAGCTGCTGACAACCAGACAGGTGAGCAATACTCGAATTGTGGCAAAATAAAAGCATAAAAAGACTTGATAACTGTGGCGTCACAAGCAAATGTTTTATAAATCTTGCGAAGCAGACCAATTTTTTGGGAAATGGAAGAGGAGAAAGAACGAATATGTTTTTCAAAAATAAGTTTGGGATCCAGAGTTACTCCTAACAAACGCAGAGTATCCACATTCTCAATTTGCTCGCCAGAAACTTGTAGATAAGGATGGGGAGGATCCAAGGTACAAGATCTGCTGATGATAATGGAGTGTGTTTTACTAGCATTAAGTTTCATACCCCAAAGTTCACACCATGATGTAATTTTGGCTAAATCCCTACTCAGAGCAGTAGCAATTACGTGGCGATCTATTGGTGATGGAATTGACGCATATAAAGTTGTATCATCGGCATAGGAGATTAGTTTATTTTCAAGCTCGGAACACAGGTCAGCAGTAAAAATAATAAAAAGCAAAGGCCCAAGGACACTGCCTTGTGGAACGCCAGAAACAACAGGAACAGAAGGGGAATGACACCCATCAATGACCACAGACGGAGATTTTTTCGTCAAAAAATCTTCAAAGATCCTTAAAAAATTGCCACCAATACCGATGAGCTGTAACTTATACAGAAGTGGTTTATGGTTGACTAAGTCAAAAGCAGAACTAAAGTCAATAGCCACGGCACGAGACTCTTGTCCCTGGTCCAATGAAGATTGCAAGCCATGGGTGAGTGTCAGAAGTGCATCACATGTACGAAGTCCCTTACAAAAACCAAACTGCGAGTTTGGTATCAAATTATGACTATTACAATAAGAGGAAAGGCGTCTGGACAAAAGCCTCTCATAGAGCTTGGATAGGATAGGCGTAATGGAGATAGGGTGATAGTCATTAGGAGATGATGAGGCAGTATTACCCTTTGGAATAGGAGTGATACTAGCCTTACGCCAGCAAAGAGGAAAACTACCTGATTTCAAAAGCAACCTAAACACCACGGCCAGTTTAGGTGCCAAGACCACTGCAACCTTTTTGAAAAAAAGAGAGGGAAAAACCCATCTGGGTTTGTGCCACCATAGGTATCAAGATCCAGCAAGTACCTTTTCAGTTCAGCAGATTTGAATGCCATTGAATTGAGGTTGGGTCTAGGGAAACATGTCAATGGAAAAGACAATTCCTGATTACTCTGCTTATTAATACAAATATTAGATAGAATATTGGCCTTCGATAATGGATCAAAAGAGATGGAGCCATCAGAATCACAAAGAGGAGGCATGGAGGAATCTATTCCAAATAAAGAGGATTTCAAAGTGGACCACCATTTATGAGGCTGTGTAGCTCCTACCAGAACATCCTGAAGATGGGAGTTATAATCCCTCTCTGCACCATCATAAACTCTCTGCGCAGCTGCCCTTTTAAAAACATAATTTTCCCAATGCAAGGGGTTTGATTACGCCTCCATAGACGATATGCAGCCTGTTTGTCATCAAATGCACGCTTGCAGTCATCATTAAACCATGCTTTATCCCTGATACGAGACTTAATTGTTTTTGATGGAACTCTTTTGCGAAGGATACCAAGAAGGGAATTGTTATGCAGTTTTGAATCTTGCATACCAATCTTAGCATGTACAATCATTCCAACTGCACTATCGGAGGCTATGAATATGTGAATGGAAATAGTAATTAATGGGGCGCTTAACCTCTGAAGTGCGCATGGGGGTAATTGGAAACGTCCCCCTGTGCTGACGTATTTGAGGTGTTTCCGTCACTAAAATATTCATTGTGCCATTAATAGCATTAATACTTATCCATATGCGCCTATTATGGGTTGATTTTAAAGGTATTAACCTGAAACAACAATAAAACGAGTGAAAACAGCGTTTGGATGGTCAAAATCGGAGATATAGCCCGCGAGTTGTATAATGTATGGGTGAGGCAATCTGCTTTCCCGCCAATTTCCCCCAAGGCCACTGAGACACAGTCGATCGATACTCTCTCTCTCTCTCTTGCACTCGCTTGCTATCAGTGATGACCACACCCTCCAATCGGATTTCTAATGTTAGCACGAAAATATACCTCAGAATAAGGGAATAACAGGGAAAATAGGTGATAACTGAAGGAGAGGAGGAAAGTGGGGAAGGAGGGGAGGTAGAGGACTGAGATTTTGCATGGCCCAGGGGCCAAAAAAAAAATAAAAAAATAAAAAAAAAATAAATAAATTTTTTTTTTTTTTCGATGTCAAAAGTTGATTTTTTTTTTCTCTGACTCTTAAGAGTCTCCCCGCAGTGCGCCGGGGGAACTCTTAAGAGTCTCCCCGCAGCTCCCGGGTTAAGGGGAGGTTTTTAGTTGATTCCCTAGACTTCCATCAAGCTTAAAATTACTCCCCCTAGACCCCCTTTCAAGATAAATTTGTACATTTTTCGGTAGAAAAATGTCCCGGCTGAAAGCCGGTTCCTCTTATATTACAGGCTCGCTATCGCTCGCCAGGATAAAATCGACACCTACATGGCACGAAAGGTCTTAAAATTGACAGAAATGGGTCGAAAGTTCTTAAAATCGTCAAAATAATGGGGCGAACGTCTTAAAATTAGAAAAGCAATGGGGCTAAACATGAGGGAGAAAGGAGTCAAGAAAAAATCTCTCAAGTGGATATCTCCCCTTAACCCTAGGGAAGACCTCTCGATAAACTAGTACTGAACCAGAATTAATGTTTATGTTCTCTCCACTAACCAACTTTAATAAATGGAAAGAGCGTAAAATACTCTACAACCTCCCAAAAGCTGTATCTTCTACTCTGCCGTGTTCCTGCATAAAATACTTTAAACCAAAATAAAAAGTTAAAAATATTCACCCAATTACCTTTACTTTCACATGTTTTTCTCAATACCTGTTTTGTCGCACATTGGGATCATATAATGAATGTATTATTGGGCCTCTAGGAATGTTTTATATACCAATTGAAAGCGTGTGAAATGCTCTATAAAGCTCTTAGCTCCTTTTTTTTTGCACTTGAGACACAGCCCTTTGGCATAGGTAGCTAACCACCGAGTACAAAATCATTACCTAATATCCGAGTCACCTAATTCCGCAATTAGAACCGCCACGGACAAGCTTCTTGGGGTGACCACCAGTCGGAAAATTGTCGCATTGTCGCAGGACCCTAGGATAAGTGGTAATTTACTTGGCAACTCAACAATATAATAAGCTTCGTTTAAAAGACACTCCATTCACAAATGGTATTTAATTGGTAGTAACATATCTGTTTGTGCACACACAATTAATATATGTATCAACTATAACCCTATAATAATTACACATGGCGAAATTTTTGTTTATGAGAATCCACCAAATCCTTATAGGAATAGTATATATAATAAACACATGTTATAGTAGAATTATTTACAGTGGAATAAGCTACTGTCAGTAAGTTTAACTATTGTTAAAACTCACTAAACATATGGACGCGCATTTATATGAGGATATGGCAGGACCTCATAGGTCATCACTGCCGACATAGGATACACACTCTCCCTCACCCCTCAAACTCACACGCGCGAGTAACCCACTGTCCTTTTCGTTTCCAAAAACTATATCGACAGCTTACTAAATTTTCCAGAACTTCTGTTGATTTCTTGTAAAAACTTATCATATTATGATAATATATAGCATCAATTAATAGAGCATACAGTACTTATATGAAAAAATAATCATGCTTTTCGTGATATAGTAATAAAGAGTAAAGGAATGGCGAAATCCCAGAACGGCGAGAAGATCTGTTTACAGATTGAGGTTTTCATACCGTAGAGGCAGCAAAATTGATAAGCCCGACTCGCCCGAGACCACGCTCAAGACCAATAATTGGTAAAGCCCGTCTGATTTTATGGACTATTATAATATTCTACTCTACGTGAGGTTTAAACGCTATATACTGTAATGTCAAACACTTCTAAGAAACTTACATTGGATGAATTATTTACTTCATAAACCTCTGAATAGAGGAACTGAAACAATAATATATTTTGTACAAAGGTTTGAGACATTCAGAGAAATATAGTTTTATATTTACAAAGAGTGAATATGCTACAAATTAAACAAACGAAAACTGCTTCAAAAATCATACTAATGGCTGCTAATAGTATATAATGCATAATCTTGGTATATTTCTTTTTGACCTAAAAAATATTGTGGCTAGTCCCCAAAGTGACCATTCTCCATCTGGTGGTCACCCCAAGAAGCTTTCCGTGGCGGTTCTAATTAGATAAAAAAAAAAAAAAAAAAAAAATTAAGAGTTGTAAAACCACCTGTCCTGAGTTGTCTGATCCCTCTGAAAATATTATACAGTGCTTGGGTTTAGAACAATTCTACTTCAGAATTTTTGTTTAATTTTTGAGCTAATTTCCACCCTAATTCAGGAACTAATTGACCTAGAATATAGAAACAAAAAAACACAAAATCCTTGTTACATCATCCTCTATACGTGTGCGAAATCTCGTTGAAATTGGACGAAGTTCAGTGTCACCCCCTATTAAAAAGTGGGCGGTCCCCTTAACCCTCCTGGCCCGGGCAGCATGTTAAAATGACACCGCGGCAAATGGGCAGGAACCCGGGTGTCCTGTTAAAATCTGTAAGCTTGAAAGTCTATTCAGCTTGGTCTGAACGCCGTGCGTCCGACGCATGTAAACAAAGCCAATCGTTGCGTCACCGCACCTCCGAAAACAATAAGGAGACGTCGGATCAATGTTATTGTTGTGACGTCAGACGAAATTAGTGCCTGAAAAACTCCGATATTGTCAACATCGCGGAAAAATTCGCTCCACTGAAATCGTCATCACAACTGAACCAGTTGACTTACAGAGCTCTACTCAACGCCAGTCTACAGATTGGAAACCGCACTACGTTTATAGATGCGTAGAAAATTTCTAGCAGTTAAAATATCAAAGATACGGTAGCCTAGACCTAGACGTTTTTCGGCCAGATCGCCCGGGTACCCCGCTCTGTCCTTAGGAGGGCTAGCCCGGGTCAGAAGGGTTAAGCGTGGTTTGAAAGCCGCGCGGCGAAACGTTTGTAAACAAAGCCGGTCGGAGCGACGCGCAGCTTCAAGAAGAAGAAGTCGGACCTTTGTTGTTATTGTTTGGTAGAACAAAAATTAGTGTTTGTAAGTGTCCGATATTGCTAAAACCGCATCAAAACTCTCTCCACGGAAATCGTCATCACAACTGAACCAGTTGACCTAGAGAGCTCTACTCAATGCCAGTCTACAGATACAAGTTTGGGCTACATTTCAAGATGTGTGTGAATTCTCTAGCAGTTAAAATAACAAAAATAGGCCAAGGCCTATTACAACTTTTTTTGGCCAGATCACCTGGATAGGAGTGCCGTTGTTTAGAAGGCCAGCCCGGGGAGGAAGGGTTAAAATGCTGCCCGGGCAGGAGGGGTTAATGTCATTAGGTAGGTCAAAATAGTGTATTTGAGGGTTCAAGATGGGTGAGCTTGGTACGACCTAAGTCTATTTCCCATTGAAACCTATGTTAATTAAACACTGCCCACGTATCTGCGGATCCGTGGAAAATGCGCGGGAGTGCATTGTAGTATTATTCCAAGTACATACTGTACATGTGAAATTGGGTAAAACAGAGGTGAAGGGTATATTTAAAAGAGTTATCTGACCGAACGAACATATACCAGATGGATCAAACATGGTGAAACGGACTGATGAGTGATGAATGTGGGAAGCGAGATACGGGTCTGTATGAACAGTACAGTCACAGCCTCTTTGCGGTACATTATAATAACTGTTGTTTAACCCCTCAGACCCGGAAGGGCTCTGAGGCACCCATAACAAACTAGGCCCAGGAACACGGATGGGCTCTTGAGCACCGTAAGCTTGAAAGCCTGTAAGCTTGTTTTGAAAGCCATCCGTCCGACGCATATAAACACAGCCAGTTGGACCGACGCTGCGCACCTCCGAACACAAGAAGGAGAGGCGTCGCTTGTTATTGTGTGGTCTGCTGAAGCCAAAAGTGTGTCATATTGCAACATTGCCTCGAAACTCTCTCCACAGAAATCGTCATCACAACTGAACCAGTTGACTTAGAGAGCTCTACTCAATGCCAGTCTAGAGGTACGAAACACATCTACACTTGGAGATGTGTGGGAATGCGGTAGCAGTTAAAATAACAAAGATACGGTAGCCTAGGCATAGACGTTTTTCCGCCAAATCGCCCGGATTTCGGGGATATCTTATAGAATGCGAAACCGGTCTGTGAGGATTAACCCTCTCCGACATATGACGCAATTTTGAGCCTATTAGGGATACTTTAAAGCCTTTGTTACCATCAGGGGTATTTAGAAACCTTTAGTTTAGTTACTTCAACCTCTGCAGTTGTCTTTGAGTTAGCTGTGGGCAGAAAACTAATTTTGGAGAGGTAATTATAAGAGTGAGAGAACTCTATTTCTTATTGCTAATCTGGCAACCTCTGCATCATATGAGTCTGAAGGGGTTAATGGTGCAAAGAAATGGCCTAACCTAGGTTATTTATATATGAGAAGGCAGCATTTGCTTTTATCTTGCAAATGGTGAAGACTATAACATTGTAAACCAAATTGCTGATGTCCTCCGTCCTGGCCTCGACCTTGGACAAATCCCGTCAAACTCGGAAATTTTCAAAGATATATGGGGACCTGTCTGACAGGCTGATGCCAATCCGAGAAGTGCGGGTTTCTGAATAAAAAGAGTCCGAATTAGCGAGGGTTTACTATATGAACATAGCTGTGTGATGTGGGTTAACCCCTCCTCCCCGGTTGTCATTTTAAAATGATACCGCGGCAGATGGCCATTTTAAAATCCGTAAGCTTGAAAGCCTATTAAGCTTGGTTTGAAAGCCATGCGTCGAACCGTATGTAAACAAAGCCTGTCGGAGCGACGCGCTCCTTCGAAATCAAGATAGAGAAGTCCGACTTTTGTTATTATTGTTTTGGAGAACAAGATTAGTTGTTATTATTGTGAGATATTGCTAAAATCGCGGAAAAATGCGCTCCACGGAAATCGTCATCACAATTGAACCAGTTGACCTAGAGAGCTCTACTCAATGCCAGTCAACAGATACGAAACACGGCTACGTTTAGAGATGCATGTGAATTCTCCAGCAGTTAAAATAACAAAGATAGGACTAGGCCTATTACAACATTTTTCGGCCAGATCGCCCAGATCTCAATAATGTCCTTAGGATGGCGAGCCCGGGCAAGAAGGGTTAAGGTCAATATAAAATAAAGGTACTGTACATATCAATTTTTTGAAATCGGACACAACTGCCTACAGCCAAACAGAAGCCCCAGCTGAGTATGTTGCCATACAGGTGTCCCTGCATTTATAAACCCAGATAACTTTGACTATAGTGAATACATCTTCAAGAACTGACATTTAAAAAAAAATATATATATATATATATATTAAAATTATTATAGTGTTATTGTTATTATTATTTTTATTATTATTATTATTATTTTTTTTTTTTTTTAACCCCTGCAGGTTCCACGTTCTACTGGTATGGGAGGGGGAGAAGAAGCCAGTAATGCAGATCCTCCCTGACTCCAACTCCTTCTTGTGTGTGGATGAATGCGTAAGCAAGGCCTCTGTGTTGCGTGTCAACGAGGACTCGGTGCATATCAAATCTGTGGTGTCAGGGGAAACTGTACTCTCCGAGATCAGCAAGAAACACTTTTACCTGCATGGGCGGCAGGCTGGTTCGAAGGTTAACAGCATGCTGAAAGATATGGAATCGGACCTCTACGTCCGATTTTATGGGATGATTCGAGGGGATGAGGATTGCATACTTGAGTGGATGGGAACTGTCGCCTGGATTGGAATCAATCCACCTTTCACAACCAAGGTGGACAAAGGCCAGGTGTACACTTTTGACACTTCGTCCATTAACTCATTCCCCCCCAAGAAGAAGACCAAGCCCAAATGCATCTACTTTGATCTAGATGGATACTTTCAGGTAACACCGACATACTCTTTACTTAAGGTTAGGATTGACGATGAAGATGTTCTGCTAAGCTATGCCGGAGACACAAATAATGATCCGTATTTTCCTAAATCGGACGACACTGTACTGGAGGAGAATGGGAAGGTGACGCTATTATTTGACCCATCTACTGAGACTTCCGCTGCCTGGGTGGTGCTGATCAAGGAGACGGGCCCGGTGGACCTCTATATGCAGTATAAGGCCGATGTTAAGGATCTGGAGATGAGAAACGTGTGGATTTCCAACAACCAAGAAGAGAATACCAAGAAAGATATCACTCAGCATCTTTTGGCCATAAATGCAAAGGACTGGAAAAAAAGACACCTTAGGGGTAAAGCTAAGGGCAGTGAAGAAAATAACCTTCCCGTCCAGCCCAGTCCATCAACTAAACCACTCAAAGTAGACATATCGCATAAGATTCTGGAGAAATATATGCCTGATGATCCCACTGGCGAGGTGAAAAACATTTTGAAGAGCATGGACCCGTTGTCCACATACACTGTCGTACGGGGCGACCTCAACCCGAACTCCGACGATAGTTTAACCTTTGTGCATGTTGAGAGGAAAAAAGTCAAAATGCTTCGCCTGTCACAGGATATAATGCTGGATTATGCCAAGAGGAGTGATTTCCGCCTACCGTGTTGTGTTGTGGTGCTGCAACAACAACAAACGACCTCTGGTAGACCCACTGTGACCCCTCTCCTAGGCTGGGTACAACAAGGCACAGCAAATACAGAGGTTCTCTTGCACCAGAAAATTGTTAGCTTTGACTCAAATACGGAAATCCTGCGACTCAAGGATAAAGACAACAGTGGCAGAGCACCCACCGAGTATTTATGCAAGAATGATAACGTATTTATGCAGAGGAGTGTGGTGTCCATAACTGATTTTTCCCGGCATTACCGAAATTCTGAGATCCATGGCGTGGTGACTGACATATCCCCTGTCTGGAGAGGTAGACGAGAGATAACTAAGCAAGTGTTGTTCCTCAGCCGCAATATACTGCTGACCCTTGTGACCCGTGCAGCGTTTACCCTTGCTGCGGCTGATGCTGTCAAAGCCACGTGGGCAACCAAAGAAGGTACGACTGTAACCCCAGAGCAGAAAAAGTCAAGTTGGCCGTGTCTTGAATCCATGAAAAGCATCTGGGATGAGAAGTTTCAAAGTCTGGTCGCCATGAGGGATCAGGTGGAGAAGTGTCCGATGGGAGATGTCCTCTTCATTTATCCTACCCAGTTTCAGTATGGGAGTTATCTGAAGATGTCCAAGGCCCAGCTGGTTCATATGTCAGGAGAATATGCATTGTTTTCAAAGGTAGGCAAGAAAAAGTATGTTATTGTACGTAGAACTGACCTTTTCCACCAAGGCAAAAGGTTTGGCCCAGAATGGAACATATACGAGAACTGCAAGAAAAATTACAGTATCGTTGAGGTGGAGATACCAGAGATTAGCCTTGAGAAGCACAAAGTGGATGGCATGGGTCAGGTGGGTTGGGTGAATGGCGGTCCCCCACTGCTGTTCATCCATCGTTGTGGTTGTCACCCAGCTACGGTATTGGTGTGTGGGGAGGAGTTTGTTCCACGGCCTTTATCCGCTCCACCAGTCACTCCATCGCACAACATTCAGCACAGACACCTCTCGGTGAAGTACGACTACTCTCCAAGCGATGACATCACCGTAGTGTGTAGCCAGACGGAAATGAAGATGCTCTTCTGCAAGAATGGGAATAATTTCACCGTAGCTGATCACAAGCTCTATAACTTGCACAACATCCACTGCTGCAGTGCCAAGATCCTGTACTTCTATGGCAGTATCCTGGTGCTGGAGAATATGAAGACTGGCAAGAGGTTCTGGTGTCACCATCGCAGCATCTTTATCAACGAGAACCGACTGTGGCACTCATCCCAGGTGGTGGAATTCATGGCAAAGCATAAAGTTTTGACTGCCTTGTACTGCTCGGGGGTGAAGGTCCAACAGATGGGTGATGTCTTTGAGCACTATGCAATCATTTGCTTTGATGCACTCAGTGACGACACTCAGTTCAGTATCCACGCCTGCGACACTCACCTCCCAGTTCTCTCAAGCAAGAAGGAGTTGCACCACGATATAATGGTCCATGAGGCCCTCCAGGAACTTGCCATGATGCAGCTGGTGGAAGATTTTCAGAGCACCAAGTACCTGGAAGATGCCTTTGGAGTGGCAGCTTACTTGAAAGGAGCAGGGCTGTCCAAGCATATGGTGTTCAATAAAGACCTGGGAGACACTGAAGAAAAGACAACAACCAATGTTCTATGCAAGCCAAGATTATTGGATCTTGCTGAAAAGTTGCGTACAAGGGTAGAGACTATCAAGGCTGCTGACAACGAGGACACTGACTCTGATTCTAATATCGGTATTCCAGAGATTGTAGGACACCAAATGAATGTGGCAGTTAAGAATGCCGTCTCGGAAGATAACCCGGCCACTGATATGTTCACTACCATCTCAAAGATATCAGAGCGAGCCTTCATGACAAAAATGTTCTCTTTACCCTCGGATAAAAAAGAACATGACACGGACGAGGATGAAGTTGACGAGTGTTTGAAATCCAACATTGCGGAAATGATTGAAATGGTTGATATTGATGTACCAGCAAGTATTTTGACCTTGGCAAAGAGAAACCAGGATGATTCTACGAGTATCGACCAAGATTCTGCAAACACCAACCAATGTTCTGCCGTTACCCATCACAACGATTCTACCAGTACCAATCAGGAAGATTCTATCATGATCAACCAGGAAGACTCTACCACTAACAACCAAGATTCTACCAGTACCAACCAGGAAGATTCTATCATGATCAACCAGGAAGACTCTACCACTAACAACCAAGATTCTACCAGTACCAACCAGGAAGATTCTATCATGATCAATCAGGAAGACTCTACCACTAACAACCAAGATTCTACTAGTACAAACCAGGAAAATGCTACCACTACCAAGCAAGATTCTACCTTTACCAACCAAGATTCTACCACTAGCAACCAGGAATTCACAAGTGCCACCCCAGATCCTCAGCCTGAGAGCGAAGATTCCGCCCTGCCCAAGCCAGTCAAAATAGATGACCAAGAGATAGATTCGGAGGATGAGCGATTCAACAAGAGGGTGACTTACGGAGGGCGGGAAATCGAGATCCGGGCCAAGAAAGCCACAGAGAACAAGAGCGCCACCTGCTTCTGCCTGGAGTCGGATGAGTTTATCGCAGTATTACACATGGACGAGATCAAGCTCTTCCTGCGTCGCGAGGATATCGTATTTCACAACATGCCCACAATACCCAGTTGTTTGAAATACACGGACGTGATGGCAGAAGATCAGTACTGTATGGTGCACTACTGCGAGATGGCCCAGCCAGTGGAGTACTCGTTCTACACTGTTACCCACGTGGGCATCGTTGGGTATTTTGGCTCCAAGCCCAAGTTCTTAGACGTAATCCTCAAGAATTGGCAGAAAACCCCAGTGAAAACCCTCCGTTGTAAAAGTGATGCATTCCTTAAAGTAGAAATCGAAGAAAAAGATAAGGAGATTGAAGTTAGTGGGAAGTTTATTAAAGTAACGAAGCGCAGTGCCACCTTGGAATTCGAAGATACAGATAATTCTAACACCAAGCAAAGGGCACTTTGCAAACCATCGTCAATATTCATCAATAAGTGTTCAATTTCAAGAACTGAGAGCTTGAAGAAAGTGTTAGACTCTTTTAAGGGAGAGACGTGGAGCTCTATAGTGAAGTATCGTATCACAGACAGCTTTGCTGAGGACGCAAACTTTGAAGCCTTGCTTGTGTGGCTTGGCAAAAGACCTAATGAAAAGGATATGCTTGAAACTTCAAATGCTCTGACAAGCAAATCTCTAGACGCACAATTAGCGCAGCCAGAAAGCAAAGAACCACCAACTACCGAAAAGAAAGATAAATCCAAGAAGAAATCCAAAAAGAAGCGTAAGGAGGAAGATGAGATATCACTTAGCTCATCGCTTGAAGACTCCTCACTACAAGGTGATACCAGTTTAAAATCTAAACCATCAAAAAAGACCAATAATCAGTCAACCTCCTCAGAACAAGATGAAATTATCAGTGAGAAGAATTTAAAATCTGAATCATCAAAGAAGAAGAAAAACAGTAATCAAAATACCTCAGAACAAGATAAATCAACCAGTGACAAGAGTAGCACAAAGAGAGGCAGGAAGGGATCAGACTCACCACCCAAGCAAGACAAAATGGCCAACAGATCGATTACCCAGGAGCCAGAAGGGGACTCCAGTAATGCTAAATCCAGCAATGACAAATATGGCAAAAAGGAATCACAACAGCCAGAAGACAATAGTAAGTCTAAATCTCGTAAAGGCAAGAAAATAAAAAAGGAATCAAGTTCTCAAGCAAAGAAAGTAGAAGATATTGAGGATAGTACAGAGCTACAGACACAAGAGCAACAACTTAGCAAAGCATCAGTGGATCTGGATAGTAATAAGAGAAAACATTCTAGTGACAGTGACGATATCCAATTTTCTGATGCTCTAGAAGAAGTCTTAGAAAAGGCAGCCACGGACGAGCGTGAGGAAGTTACTAGCGAAGATGAAGAACCAGATAGTATTGAATCAACATCTCCAGAGAAGGCAGATGAAGGAACTGGTGGTAATGAAAGTTCTCGCATGAATAAGGAGGACGTTCTTGGTTTAGACAGATTTTCACCCGAAAGTGACTTGATTGCATCTACGGTATCTACTAAAGATATTGCTGGAAATTCAAGCTCCAATTCAATCAAGATCAATGAGTACGGTAGCCACATCGAAGGAAGTGCATCTAATCAGAAATACAAGTCCGATGAGAAGGAATCAGATGTAAAAGATGACGATATTCCCAGTGCATTGGAAGTTGAGAATTACAAGACGTATGACCAGGTGTTCAGAAACAGTAAGATTAACCATAATGAGAACACCCTCAAGACAACTGTGCATACAAGTCCCAATGTAGACGAGAACAGATATGTCTCTGACAAAAGGAAGGATGTCCGATCATCTTGGCAGGACACCTCACCATCACCATATCAGCAGTTTCACAGACCGTCAAGCTATAGTACAACAGCATCACAAGACAACACTCCAACTTACGAAAAGCAGACCTCCTCAACCTACGAAAAACACCCTTACTCATCTTATGAAAAGGACCTCTCCACAACTTACGAAAGGCCTTCCTCCACCTGCTATGAAAAGCAACCCACCACAACTTATGAGAAGCACCCCACTACAAATTATGAAGAGCAACCTTCCACACCTTACGAAAGGCCCTCAAGATCTTCTGTAAAGCAGTCATCAACAACTTATGAAAATCCTGAAAAGCCCCATTCCGACACTTATGAAAGATCCACAAGTTATGAAAAGCAAACCTCCTCAACTTTTGAAAGGCCCCAATCCACATCCTATGAAAAGCAACCCTCAACTTATGAAAGATCCCAATCCACAACCTATGAAAAGCAAACTTCCTCAACTTATGAAAGGCCCCAATCCACAACCTATGAAAAGCAACCCTCAGCTTTTGAAAGGTCCCAATCCACAACCTATGAAAAGCAACCCTCAGCTTATGAAAGGTCCCAATCCACAACCTATGAAAAGCAGCCCTCCTCAACTTATGAAAGGCCCCAATCCAAAACCTATGAAAAGCAGCCCTCCTCAACTTATGAAATATCCCAATCCACAACCTACGAAAAGCCCCACTCTTCTACCTATGAAAAGCAACCCTCCTCAGATCTTGAAAACCACGACTGCACAACTTTTGAAAAGCTCTCCCCCACATCTTATGAGACACTTTCTTCCTCATCCTACGAAAGGGCCCCCTCCACAACCTATGAAAGAGCCCCCTCCACAACCTATGAAAAGGCCCCCTCCACATCCTATGAAAGGGCCCCCTCCACAACCTATGAAAGAGCCCCCTCCACAACCTATGAAAAGGCCCCCTCCACAAATTACGAAAGGGCCCCCTCCACAAACTACGAAAAACGCTATTCCTCACATGTGCATAGCACCCCAGAGGAGCAAAACTCGGCAAAGGGCAGCGGCATACCTCCAAAGCACTGCACCCTACCACCGCACCACCAACTTGCCAACCCCCCATCGCCCCACCAGCAGAACCCCTCAACGCCGCCTCTAGAGAACTACATTCTCCCGGTGCACCACGAGGCAGCGACCCCTTACCATCGTCATATCACTCCGCCACTGCAACACCCTCAACAGGGTTACCCCATTAGTTATGCACCGCAGACTATGATTGTGCAGCCTACTACTATGAATATGGCACCACATCCTCACCTGTACCAAGCCACAACCACTTTGCCTACTACCCCATATCACAATACCACTCCCACGATGCCACAACCACTCAGGCCTGTCATGATACCAGCAAATTTCTCCATGCCTCCCCCTATCATGCATCCCAATACTTACCCTATGCCACACCCTGCCATGCACCCACAAGTGCAGCCATATGTGCAAAGACAAGGGCCAACTCCACCACAACCATCTTACCCCCAGCATCATCAGTATCGCCAAGTCGCCCCCAGCAATGCCCCCAGGCTAGCATATCCAAGCAATCCATATCAAGCTCCTCATCAAGCTCCACAGCAAAGTAAAGTCACGGAAGCAAGGAACCAACGTACCATGCACTACGAAAATCATTCTGTTCCTCGGCCTCATTCAACGCAGAACTGCTCAACAGTACAACCCCAGAATGATAATCAAAGAATCCCACAACCCCAGGAGAATACCCACACAACTCCGCAACCCCAACATGATTATCAAACAACCCCACAGCCCCAGCAGAAGACCCACAGACCCACTCAACCACAGCCTCATTACAACTCTCAAACAACTCTACAACCTCAGCAGAATACCTTCACAAGTGCACAACCCCAACCTCAGTACAACACTCGAACAACCCCCGAACCTCAGCACAGCACACACACAACACCAGAACTTCAGCAGAACACCCACATGATCACACAACCTCAGCAGAATACTCACACGACCGCACAACCTCAGCCTCAGTTCAACGCTCAGACAAGCTCACAACCTCAGCACAACACACAAACAACACCAAAACCTCAACACAACATGCAAACAACCACTCAATCACAACAAAATACCCATACATTTGCACAGCCTCAGCAAAATACCCACACAACTGCACAACTACAACCTGAACAAAGTACCCACATAACTGCCCAATCACTATCTGAACAAAATTCTCACACTATCACAAAACCTCAACAGAAGACCTCACGACCTAAATACATTTTTGAGACATCAGCAGAACCTCATCCGAAACCCAATGTAACCGCACAACCTAAGTATCTCTTCCAGACAACAACAGAACCTCTACGTGTTACCCACACGCCTCCACAATCTCAACCTGCTGACAGCACTTCACAACTTCAACAGAGTACACACACACTATCACAACCCCAGCAACAAGATACCCACACACCTGCACAGCCTCAACAAGTTTCCCATATGATCCCACAACCTCAATACAATACAGGTACCCATATAACCATGCAGCCTCAACAGACTACCCACACGACCACACAGCAACCTTCAAGTAATACCTATGCGACACCGCAGCACCATCAGAATACCCACGCTGCGCCTGCCCTGGTGAAACCCCACAATGCCTCCTTTGTTGTGCAAGATGCTCCCCCTGCTGCCAGTCAACACCAGGAATACACTACTTCTGCACCTAAAGCCACCACACCTCCACAGCCCACCACCACACCACCACAGCCCACCATCACACCACCCCAGCCCACCATCACACCACCCCAGCCCACCATCACACCACCACAGCCCACCATCACACCACCACAGGCTAACACTGTATCACTACACCCTGAACACCAGAGCATCACATTACCTACAAAGTCACTATCATCACAATCACCCAAAGTCCATTATGATAGCAGAGGCACTGTATCACCGAAGCGTCCAACGCAGCTCCACTACCAGAGTGTCACTACATCACCGAAGCCACAGAACCACTACAGTACCACTCCCACAACACCACAGAAGCTCACACCAACACAGCTTCACTACAAAACCAGCGCCACTCCATCTCCGAAGCCAAAGGATTATTCTTTGGTTTCCCCATCTTCAGCCACAGATAAGGGTGACAAAATAATAAGGACCAGGAGAGAAGTACTGGTAAGACTTTTATGTTTTGTCATAGTGACTGGAGAACTTAACCAGTACAGAACTGTTATTTTTGTATTTTATTTTATATTTATTTATTTTTTATGTTACGTATAATACATTCTTATAGCAGCTGTTTTCTTCATCCATTTATCTGTCTATTGCTAGACACCTTGATCCTCGAGGAGGTGGCCACGAATGAATTGCCTCCATGCATCTTTATCATCAGCCAGCCAGCGCCCTTCCTCCCACCCAACACCACTATTAACTCCATCCCTCCACCTCACTCTTGGTCTGCCTCTTCCTCTTTTCCCTTCCACCTCACTCAAGCATTCTTTCAGTCAATATCACACTCACCATGCATTCCACATGACCAAACCACCTCAAGTTGTTCCTCTTTACGTTCTCCAGCACAACCAAATGCACACTACAACGTTCATGTCTTCCCCATTTATCTATCTCTTCATATAACTCCACAAGCACTTCTCAAATAATTCATTTCCACCCCTCTTACTCTTGATTTATGTCTCCCAACAATTTTATGCATCACTCCCGCGTGTCAAGACCAGGTTGACCACTCTTATCATGTGGTACGTACCCGTCAACTGGGGCGAATTCGGACTTTGTCCCAATTTAATATTAATTGAATTAACAATTTATGAATGAAACAATACATCAGAAATCTGTTTTAACTTATTTGTTTGTTATGCTTTCTCTTAATTTTGTGGTAAAAGATCTATATTATATACCGATAAAAGTACCATACCGGTACCTAATAAAAACAAAAAAATTATCCGGGAATTGTGAAGAGTACATACAGCAAACTCATGGGTACCCTGGTGTACTCCATTGAGTAGTGTCAAAATGCAAAATAACTAATTACCATTATCTTCATTAGTTCTTCACTAAAAATGGAGATTTAACCCTCCAGCCCCGGCTATGTATTCCATATATATGCCCCGAAACCCGGGGGTTGTGGCCTAAAAACGTCTACGCCTAGGCTACCGTATCTTTGTTATTTAGACTGCTTCCGCATTCCCGTGCATCCCCAAGCGTAGATGTGTTTCGTACCTGTAGAATGGCATTGAGTAGAGCTCTCTAAGTCAACTGGTTCAGTTGTGATGACGATTTCCGTGGAGATAACTTTGTGGCAAAATCAGCCACTTTACACTACTTTTCGCTACTTAACAATAACATACAGGCACACACGAACAAGCGACGCACTCCTTCTTGTGGTCGGAGATGCGCGGCGTCGGTCCAGCCGGCTGTTGTTTACATGCGTCGGACGGACGCCTCGCACACCAAGCTTACAGGCTTTCAAGCTGCCGGAGCCTCAGCACCCTTCCGGGTTGCGGGGGGGTGTTTGTTATGGGTGCCTCAGAGCCCTACCGGGTCTGAGGGGTTAATAAATTATTCAAAATGTTATTGCAAAATGGGGGAATTCGGACAGGGGAAAAAATATGCTATTTTTTGCATAAATCAGTACCAGCATTAGGTGTAGATGTTACTATAAGAAAATGAGCCACAGACTGAAAGAAGAGAAGCAGAACAGGTAGCATAAACTGCTGTAAACTAAAGAGGCACTCCGTAGAGCACTTACCTCCGCTTACGCTGGTGGAAGTATGTGCTTTAACGATCATCTCCTAAATTGAATACAGTAATTTCTTCCTTGACAAATATTCTATATGCCCAGCAAATTTCGTGAAAATCGGTTCACAAGTCTGTGAGTTACTTAAGCTGGCGGAGGTATGTTCTCTACAGATCACCTCCTAAATTGAATCACTTCTTCCTTGCCTAATATCCGTTTTGTTCAGCAAATTTCGTGAGAATCTGTTCATAACTTGGATGAGGATGATTATGATGCATTTTTTACCAGCATGCAGTCCCTGCTCAAGAACTGGGCTAGGGTGGGTGCCCTGAAATTGGGGACTTCAGTGAATAGTTTCCTATTCTGGCGGAGGTATGCACTCTACCGATCACCTCCTAAGTTGAATCACTTCCTCCTTGGTACATATCCTATCTGCCCACCATATTTTGTGAACATCGGTTCATAACTTTGCGAGCCACCTACACTGACGGAGGTACTGTATGCGCTCTACCAATCGCTTCCTAAATTTAATCACTTTTTACTTGGTGCATATCCTATCAGCCCACTAAATTTCGTGAAAATCGGTTCATAACTTGTTTGCAAGCAAATGGACAGACAGACAAACGGAGGCAAAAACATAACCTCCTACAACTTTGTAAAAACAAGAAAGTGGACAATTGGCTAGTTAAGGGGAAGGAGAATGAAAGCACAGCTAATTGAGTGGGAATGGAAAAGGAAACAAAAACACAAGCAGAAAGTGGTGGAGAGGGAGGTGAGGAGGGAAGTAGTAATGAAAGGGAGAGAATGAGAGTAGTAAAGAGGGGAGAAGGGAGGAAATGCAGCATAGAGGGAGAAAGATAGAAGGGAGGGGAAGAACAAAGGGTGAGAGGGGGGAGGAGAAAGATATAGAGGCGAAGGGAGGAGACTGAGAAAGAGAGAGTTGGGGAGAGAAGGAGGGAGAAAGTGTGGGGGAGTGAGACAAAGAGAGGGAAAGGCCATCTAATTAATAACAAACATAAAGAGGGGGGAATGTGAGAGAAAGATCAGGAGGAATGAGAGGGGGAGAGACCGGTAGTGTGGGAGAGGGACATCATACATACATACATAAAATTTTAAGACTGAGTGTTCCACACATAAGTGCAGTTTCAGTCTCTTGTCCTAATGGCGGCGTTCCAGGCAACCCTGTTAAGGGCTGCATCACTTGTCAAGTTCTTGGATTTGAGATCGGCACGTATAGTCCAATCCCAGGTCTTCCTCGGTCCACCCCTTGGTGCAGCTCCCTCCACAGTCACAGACCTGCATTTTTTCATCCAATTTTGTTCATCCATTCTCTCCACATGTCCATACCATCCCAGTCTACTTGTACGCATCACCTCGCTAATACTCTTTATACCTAAACGTCTCCTCAGCTCAACATTTGTTATTCTGTAGCCTGGCCCCACCCATCCATCTCACCATTCTCATCTCATTACGCTCCATTCTGTTGACATCCTCTACTTTAACGGCCCATGTTTCTGAGGCATACGTCATTGCACTTCTAACACATGAGGCATACACCTTTCCCTTCAGGGGGAGAGGCATCCTTTTCATGGTCTGGATTGGCATCAGTTCTCTGAAATTCTCCCAGCCACACCTAATTCTAGCAACAGTGGCAGCCTCGGCCCCACCACCGGCAGAGATGGTATCTCCTAGGTAACAAAACTTGTTCACCAGCTCCAAAGACTCATTTCCAAAATTAACAGCCACAGGATCATCACCTAACACAAGCTCGCCTTTGCACACTAAGCACTCAAATTTCTCTATTTCTGACTTATCCTTCGGCAGGGGTCCCTTTATTCTACTACAGTTCTTACTCCCATGGTGTACCCAACATCGACAGATGCTACATTGAATTGAGTTAGTGCCCACTCCCTTTCCACACACTGCACATGGGTATGCACCGCTCTTTTCCACATTGCCTCGTCTCAATCTACAATGCATAACCTTGATTTTGTTAATATTGACTCTTAACCCTTCCTACCCGGTCTGCCTTAGATAAGGACAGCACGAAAGAAGGGCCGCTACCCGGTATGCCTTATCTAAGGCATGAGCTTAATAGCCTAATTAAGCTTGGTCCGAACGCCGTGCGTACGACGTATGTCAACAAACCCAAGCGTTCGTCACCGCACCTCCGAAAACAAGAAGGAGAAGACTCCTCAATGTTATTGTTCTGACGTCATGACGAAATTAGTGTCTAAAAAGCCCCCATATTGGCAACATCTCTGCAATATTGGCTCCACTGAAATTATCATCACAACTGAACCAGTTGACTTACAGAGCTCTACTCAATGCCAAAATACAGATTGAAAACCGTACTACGATTATAGATGAGTGGGAAAGTTCTAGCAGTGAAAATAAACATAAATACGGTAGCCTAGGCCTAGACGTTTTTCAGCCATATCGCCCGGGTAGGGGCGACCGTCATTGGGTAAGACAGCCCGGGGAGGAAGGGTTAAACCCTTGCTCGCCATGCCCTCTCTCCACTCTCTGAATTTGGCCTCAGCATCTTGCACACTGTCAGCTATTAGGACTAAATCGTCTGCATAAAACAGTTCCAACAGGAGTCGGCCTCTAAAAATTCTAGACAGTGCCTCCAAGACCATAATAAAGAGGAGGGGGCTTAACACTGAACCCTGATGGACTCCAACACGGACTGCGAACTCATCACTCAGTGACACCTCCGCCGACCTCCGAGCTGTCAACACCTCGCAGCTGCTCCCCGATAATTGTGTGAAGTTGATAGGAGTGTCTAAGTGTTGTCCCGGAAATTTATATGTGCATTTCAATAAGTAATTAGGTGTTTTATGAGCAATTCAGATTTAATTGGATATTCCAAGTAATTGAAAATATGGATTAAGTAAAACAGTTCCTGGAGTGAGATGGGATAGTGGGGCGATTGTTGTTTTTAGGCTGGCAGACGACCACCTCGCGATGGCGGGAAGGCGTGAAAGCCTAGCTGGGGATGAGGAGGATTATGAATTTGAAGGCTTTATCACCGAGGACAAGGATGATCAGTTGGCAAGTATGAAAAAACAATTAATGGGTCTTGTGAGATGGAGGGGAGTGATGGAAAATTGGAGGAAGGAGTTAGGGGCTAAAGTAGAAGTTTTGTCCGATATGTGTGGCGTTACTAGCGGGGTGGATAGGCCTAGGCCAGTAAGTGACAGCCTAGAGGCAGTGATGGCCAGAGTAGACGAGTTAGCGTCGGAAAATGTGGCACTCAAGGCTCAGCTTAAGGAATATGAGGGCCACCTGAGTGAGGAAGTAAAAGGAATTAGTGAGGTAAAAAATGAGTGGACAAGGGTAGAGAGTGCCACGATGGTAGCCCTTGAAGAAATTGTGAAGGAGCAGAAGGAAGAGAGAGAAAAGGAAAAGAAAAAGTTTGAAAAAAATGTAGTGCAAGTTTTAAAGAAGAAAGAGAAGGTAGTGAGAGAGACAATAGATAGAGGTAAGTGTGTAGTAATCTTTGGAGATGTGGAAGAGCACCTGGCAGATATGAAGGTAAGAAAGGAAAGGGATGTTGTGAAAGTCAAGGGGATACTGGATTACTTAGACGAGGGTTATGGATGGGTAAAAGAACTGGAGGAGGTGAGAAGGTTAGGAATATAAGAAGGGCGAGATGAGACCACTAAGAGTGGAACTAAAGTTTAGATCAACAGCAGAAGCAGTAGCCAATGTGAGCTGGAAATTAAATTCGACAGAGCTGAATCATATAAGGGTAAAAAAGGACCTAAGTGTAGAAGAACGAGAACAGTTAAGGGAACTCCAAGCTAAGGCTGATGAAGAGAATGGAAAGTTGTCTGAAGAGCAAAAGAAGAATTTTTTTGGAGAATAAGGGAAGGGCAAGTAAGGAAGTGGTACATCAGGAGCCACCAAGAACCGAAAGTAAGAGGAGTGATAGGGAAAGAGACAGAGAGACAAGTACGAAGTCAAAGCAAGGAGACGGAGCGAGAGATAATGCAGGGAGCAGGGGACCGGAGAGAGAGCCAGGATGTGGTGGAGAGGGTGGAACAGAGGGAGAGAGAGGGGGGAGGAGAATAGAATTAGTGGGGGAGGTGGAACTGGGTCAGGGAAGGGATGGAGGAGGAGGAGGTGAACCTGGTAGGAGGCAGAGAGGGAAGAGAAACAAGGAGGTGGATTCAAATATACTGTGCTACTACACTAATATAGATGGAATAAACAGTAAAAAGGTAGAGTTAGATAATATATTAAGAAAAGATCAACCACAGATAGTCTGTTTGACAGAGACAAAGCTGAACCAGGACTTTGACAGCAACATAGTGTTTAGTGAAGGATATAATATATGGAGAAATGATAGAAAGGGTAAAAGGGGAGGTGGAGTGGCAGTATTAGTTAAGAACCCTATGACAGCAAAGCACGTGGAGTTAAATAATGACAAGGCAGAAATAATGGCAGTTGAACTCAATGATATAGAAGGAAAAAAGCTAGACATAGCAGTAGCTTACATGCCACCAAAGACCAGAGCATGGAGGGAGTTGGAGTTTGAGGAGATGGTAGAGGATATGATTCAGTCGTTGAGAAGATTGCTTTTAAGGAAGAATCGATTGATCTTGGTAGGAGATTTCAACTGTAGTGAGGTTGATTGGGAATCGGGAGATGCAGGGCCAAATCAGAGATCTTGGGGAAGTCGGCTAGTGGAGTTGGTTACGGAAAATGTACTTACACAACATGTGAAGGAAAATACAAGAATGAGGGGTAATAACGAACCTTCTAAACTCGATCTGATTTTTACAAAAGATCCTCACGAAATTAGTGATATAAACTATCTATGTCCTGTAGGTAAAAGTGATCACCTATTACTAAAATGGAAGTTGACCTCGAGTAATGCCAATAGATTAGACAATAGCTACATAAATGACAGATTAAATTATAGTAAAGCTGATTATGTATCCTTGAAAAGATATTTAGAGGGAGTAGATTGGGATCTTATTTTGAAGGAACGGGACGTACAAGGTAAATATAGTAGATTCCTCGAAATTTATAGAGTAGGAACCAATATGTTTGTCCCAAGATATAAAACTGGAAATTTTACTAAGCAGAAAGATTGGTTTAATTTGAAATGCAAAAGAGCTTTGGGTAGGCGTGATGCAGCTTGGGCTAGATTAAGAAGAAGGAACACTGAGAGTAATCGGAATAAATATAAACAGGAGAGGAATAGATATGTTAACATAATTAGGCAAGTTAAAATGAACTATGAGAAGAACATAGTAAATAAATGTGAAAGTGACCCTAGATTATTTTATAAATATATAAACAGTAAGTTGAAGGTAAAGAAACAAATTACTAAATTAAGAGTTGATGCTAGGACGTATGAAAATGTATCGGACATGTGTGAGGTAATGAATAACAAATTGGGGTCAGTTTTTACTAGAGAGGAAGGTTTTGACGAACCACAGGCGGGAGTACTGGAGAGTGGTCTTAGTAAGATTGAAATAACTAGAGATGAGCTGTTATCTGCGATGAGAGGACTTGAAGTAAGGAAAGCTATGGGACCGGATGAAGTGTCTGCCTGGGTTTTAAAGGAGTGTGCAGAGCAATTAGTGGAGCCAGTGAGGGACATAATTCAAGCTTCCTTAGATAAAGGACAGGTTCCTGTTGAATGGAAAAGAGCTAATATCATTCCGATATACAAGAATGGAAACCCTGAGGACCCTCTAAACTATAGACCAGTTTCACTTACTAGTATTGTATGCAAGATTTGTGAAAAGCTAATTAGGAAGAGATGGATGAAAATGTTGGAGAGAAAGAAAATAATAACCCCAAAGCAATTTGGATTCAGAGAAGGGACATCTTGTGTTACCAGTTTGCTATGTTATTACAGTAGGGTGATAGATGTACTCCAAGAAAGAGGCGGATGGGTGGACTGCGTCTACTTAGACCTTTCCAAAGCATTCGATAAGGTACCACATAAGAGATTGTTATCTAAGCTTGAGACGCTAGGATGTGTCAGGGGGAGTTTGCTGAAATGGATGGAGAGCTATTTAACAGATAGGGAAATGAGGACCAACATTAGAGGAACTTACTCATCGTGGCGGAAAGTTGAGAGTGGTGTGCCGCAGGGATCTGTGTTGGCACCTCTCATGTTCCTTATGTACGTGAATGACCTGCCGATAGGCATAAACTCTTACATGTCAATGTTTGCAGATGACGTAAAAATTATGAGACAAATAACAAATAAAAGTAGTTGTGAGGAGCTGCAAGGGGATTTAGATAAAATATACGAATGGAGCACCAAGTGGAAAATGAAATTTAATATAAGTAAATGTCATGTGTTAAATATGGGAAGAAGTGTGAATAGACCAAATTGGGAGTACAGGATGGGAGATAATAAAATTAGCAAGGCCGAAAAAGAAAAAGATTTAGGGTTGATTATACAAGATAATTTGTCGCCAGAGAAACATATTAACAAGCTCTTTAGCGGAATGTATGCAATGGCCGGGAATATGAAAGTTGCTCTAAACTATTTGGATGAGACCATGGTAGCGAAAATTATGAAGAGTATGATTAGACCAAGATTGGAGTATGCAGCAGTGGTGTGGTCCCCGCATCTAAAGAAGCATATTCACAAGTTAGAAAGAATCCAGAGAGCAGTCACTAGATTGGTTCCAAGTCTCAGAGAACTGCCATATGAAGGGAGGCTAGACAAATTAAATCTACCGAGTCTAAAAGAGAGGAGAGAGAGGGGAGACATGATAATGATGTACAAATGTACCCGGGGGCTGGAGAGGCTGGATAGGGAGGATATATTAATTATGGATACAGGAATAACTAGAGGCCACAGCTACAAAGTAAAAAGACCTACCTGCAAGAACGATATCAGGAAGTTTAGCTTCCCCTATAGATGTATTGACAAATGGAATGGGCTGGAGGAGGAGGTGGTAGGGGCAAGGAACATCCATATTTTCAAGAAAAAATTGGATAAAAAGTAGACTGAGAGACGGGACAACACGAGCTTAGCTCAACTCCTGTAAACTACAATTAGGTAAATACAATTAGGTAAATACACCCTTCACCCTCACCGCACTTCGCGAATCCTCATACATCTTCATTATCACACGCACCAGCCACTCTTCCACACCAAGTTTCCTCATAGCCCACTGCACAACATCTCTAGGCACCCTATCAAAGGCCTTCTCCAGGTCTACAAACACAAAGTAAAGATCTTTGCCTTTTAGTAAGTATCTTTCCTGTATCTGCCTGACTATGAAGATAGCATCGGTTGTACCCCGTCCTGGCATAAAACCAAACTGCATATCATCAATAGAGATGCTTTGCTTGATGAAACCCTCAAGGACTCTCACAGACCTTCATGATTTGGTCAAGCATTTTCAGGCCCCTATAATTTCCTCTCTAACGCATCCCCTTTTCCTTTGTATATATTCACTATCACACTTTTGAGCCAATCCTCTGGGATTTTCTCATCCTTAATAATGGTGTTTATCAACTCAGTAACTAAGTTTACACCAGTCTCCCCTGAGGCTTTTATCATCTCAGCGACAATGTCAGAGCAACCTGGAGCTTTACCGTCCTTCATTTTATTGATTGCGTCGCTCACTACAGCTGGTGCTATCAAAGAAGGGGGCCCAGATATTGGTTTTTCGATACTAAGGTGTTCCTTATCCCATTCAAACTCTACATTTAGCAATCGTTCATAGTGTGCCTTCCATGCTTCTCTGATGTCATTTTCTGCATACACAATCTTCCCATTATCGTTTCTAACACACTGTTCACCTATAATATCCCTACTGTCATTTTTAACTGGCCTAGCTAGGTTGAAGATCCCATTGGGATTGTCAGTGTTACACACTTGTTCGAGGACCAGGTCCTTAATGCGATTTTTAGCATTGTAAATAACTCTTTTGGCAGTTCGTTTAGCTGCCTGGTATTCCTCCTTGCTGCCTCCTTTCTTCCATGCTTTGAAGCATCTCCTTTTCTCTTTCACAGCATGTTCTACCTCATCGTTCCACCACCAGGAGGTCTTATTCCTGGGGTGACCCTTTGTTTTCCCACAGACTTTGTCAGTGGCAGCGATAAGGCTATGCTTAAGAAAGTTCCATTGACTATTTACATCGTTAGGCCTAGCTTCCTTATTTCTATTCATTTCCTCCAGTTCACTATGAAACCTATCCCTAACTTCCTTGTTCTTCAGCAGCCACACTTTCCTTTTGGGTATGTATACCTTCTTGCGCTTAGGATCTCTGTATAAGCTCATGTCGCACACAAGTAGCTTATGCTGGGGGATACATTCTTCGCTCGGGATGACCTTTACATCTCGAACTAGTTTCCAGTCTTTCCTGTTAACCAAGATGTAATCTATCTGGCTACTGGAGACCCTAGAGTTATATGTGATCAGGTGGCTCTGTCTTTTCTTGAACTTTGTGTTACACACAACCATGTTGAGTGCAACGCAGGACTCCAATATATATTCGCCTTCCAGATTTCTCCTTCCGTAACCATTTCCTCCATGTACTCCCTCGTATCCATCTGCAGATGGTCCCACGTGACCATTGAGGTCCCCCCCCCCCCACGATTGTTATTTCATTCTCCGAGAGGCCTGAAATGACACTGACTGTGTCATTCCAGAAGTCCTCTTTTATCTCGTTCTGTAAACCAGCCTGTGGGGCATATGCAGATATCACATTCAGAATTCTTTCACCAACTTTCAACTTCAAAACAATCAGGGAGAGGGGAGAGAGTGGGGCAGAGGGATATAAGAGAGCTGGGAAGGGAGGGAAGGATAGGAATCATACTATTATGCCCTCCTCAGCTCCTCGCCTGGGAGCGGCTTCGGTTACCTGGGATTTCTTACGGAGGGAGAGTTCTGTGGCGGCGCTCGGTTATGGCCTTGGCCGGGGTTGTGCGGTCAGACAGCCTGGGGAACACTAACAACAACAATACTTAGACTTTCGATAGAACAAAAAACTTGACTCCATGATACAAAAACCACAAAATCTTTTGAAATCACCCCCGTTCACAGTGACTTCTTTATTTTTGTCCATACTTGATGGAAAAATAATTAAACTGCTATGTCTCTGCATCATATTAATGTCAAGTTTTCATAATATACAGTACAACAAAATATGTTTTTAATCTTCATAATAGCCGAGTTATCAAGAAGGGAACAAGGCAATTTACCAATAGCGTAAAAATATACAGTACAGTACAGTACATACTTTATCTCGGAGCTTTAAATTGGCCATGGTTTAGGCCTGTATTCAATTTTATTGAAACAGACCGGTCTACTGGTAGAGTTATCCAGTAATTGTTTTGTCATCTATATGTATGTATGTATGTACTGTATGTACTGTATGTACTGTATTTACCCAGGCACATACCCCACAGCTGGGGGTGGCCGACTCGAGACAGAGCTAGAACAGAAACAACATTTAAAATTCCAATTCTTAGGATCCCTCTCCCCTTTCTCTATCTCATCTAGTATGTGATTTTTTCTTTACAGTATTCTCTTCATCTTAACCGGGGGAAAAATTTCCTCTCTTAGCAGTTGACTTCATACAGTACATACAATACATAGCAACTAATATGTACAGTACAGTACTTTAAAGACTTTGTTGATCCATAAGAGATAGGGTTTCAGTCTTATGTTTTAATGTACCGGTACTTAATTGCAGGATAGAAAATAATTCCCATGTTTGCTTCCCTATCTTGGTAGCGTAATGGTTAGTATGCTGAATTTTGGTGTGAGTATCCTAGGTTCGAATCCTTGGACTACCACTTATATTAATTAGTTTCATTGATTTCATTAAATAGGTTTATTTGTTAGTTAATTGGTGGGTTGGTGATAATTTTAATTACTTACTGGGTAATTGAGTATTTATATAATGGACTATATATTCCTATATTGAAATCAGGTCACAGCTCACTAACCAAGATAAGGACATGCCAGAAACAATATTAACCAATTGTTCTCTAAAAGCAAGAAAATGTTCTCCAAAGGTAACTAAATGATCTAATGTCAGACAGGTTGGGAGAGAGGTATCCTGACCAGGATTTGAACCCACTCACTCCAGGTATATTTGGGAGAGTTGGGCACCGTAACCACTCAGGCCATGAGTGAGTGGTTACGGTGCCCAAGTCTCCCAAATATACCGGTATACTGTATATATATATATACGGGTATACAGTATATATATATATATATATATATATATATATATTTTTTTTTTTTTTTTTTTTTTTTTTTTTTTATGTGAATGAGGGAGACAAAAGGCATAACTGCCTGCAGCGAGTGCCTCCCCCAGATTTCAATGAGTGACAGGGCCGAAATCAAGGGACGTTCGAGCTAAAATGCCTGGACACACAGAGTTTGAAGCAATTTAAGTCATGGGAAGAGGGAGTGGGTTCAAATCCTGGTCAGAATACCTCTCTCCTAACTAAAGCCGGTATCACACGAGCGCTTTTTCCTTCAACATTTATCCTCAACACTGGTCTGGCAGCTTATTATGCGAACATTTAATATTTCTATTACCTACAGTAAGTTCATCTACCATCAGCCTAGTTTCCGATGCCAGTGCAAAATATTCCAGAAATTTTTTGATCATCGAATGTTGACTATAAAAGCTCATTGTGTGATACCGGCTTAAATGATCTCCAAAAGTAATAACAAATGTTCTCCTCAGGTGGGTGAACGAAAACAGGGATTGGTGGTGAACGTTAAGAGCACCACAGGTCAAGTCAAATCTAAGGATGGTGTCACTATAATAATAATAATTGTTGTTTCTATTCGGGCTCTGTCTCAAGTCGGCCAACCCAGATATGGGGTATGTGCCTGAGTATATACATACTGTACATAGATTATTATTATTATTCTCAGATGAGTTCAGTATATTTCAATTCAATTTATTTTTGCTTTCCTGAATTTTTGTCTAGCCTACCGATACTATAAAATTGTTCAGAAAAAGGGTTAAGATTATTCTCCGCATGTAACCTTGTATTGACAATAAAAAGAAATAAAAAAATAACCAGTTGTTCTGCCCTGGGCAGTTAACAAGAACACAAAGTGTTGTACTGTAAATTATGTTTGTTCTCTTATTCTTTGCTCTTTTATATAAATATAAAATGTTCACAATTAGCCAAATATTTATAAGTAACCTAATATTCTCCAAAATTATTAATCGATGTTTTCCCTAGGCCAGTGAACGAGAACAGGGTGTGGTGGTAGACGTTCAGAGCACTACCGGTCAGGTCAAGTCTAAGGAGGGCAGTACGTTCTTCTTCTCCCGTAACCAGTGCTACTTACTCGGTCTATCTTTGCATAGGGTCGAGCTCTGGCATGTGCTCTTCATAGGTAGGTACCAACTTACCACTTCAAGATAATTCAGGGATAGTGTGGTAAACAGTAGCCATTGTTTAGGTAGCATACCAGTACCTGTACTTTCATCTAATATGGCTACCACCTAGTGCAGTTAAACAATTATCAGGGAAAATACTGGTAACTGTTTGTACCTGTCACGTTATGTAGTGGTGCTGCACTGGTTTACAGAGTAGCACTGAAGTAAGTGAATGATGAGTGCCACTGTCCTACCACAAAATTAATGTACTATTACTGGTACTCATAATTTTGAAAGGCATAGTCAAGAATGTGGAAAGGCCAGCCTCCACGCTGCATGTTTACGTTTAGTTTCTGTTCATTTCTGTTAACTTGAGATCACTCCTCAGGATTTTATTCCAGGTTTTCATGAAGCTGCACCTTCTTCCACTTCCGGAGACATAACACACTTCACTCAGTCACCCCCATGTGTCTGAAGCTTACTATACGGCCTTACTAGCCTTGAGAGGGCCTAGGCCCAGTGGGCTAGTATAAAATAAAAGCATCATCAACAACAACACTATACGGCCTTACCTGATCAATTCATATAGCTAACCCAAACACACTTTTATCAAGGCATCCCCATGTGTCCCTTCTACATGGCCAAACCTTAATAAACCTTATCATTATATATTTAAGCTAAACACACTCTGGCCACAGATCCTCCCTCTGTAGACAAGAATACAGTCCTACTCTTCAGCCCACGATCTACTTCTCCCATGCCACTCCCTAGCACATCACCCTCCCCCACCTCGAGACATGAAACAATCGTTGCCCAATATTACAACCACATATACATCAACATTCATCCTACACTTCCAAGTACCAACACACACACAAGCATATAGACATATTACCTCACCCTAACAAACCATCATAAACAGCCCACACAACACAATCCACCTCCCAAGATTAATCCATCAGAAAACACCCTTCCCAGAGAAACCAGTCACACTTGCATGCCTCAGGTCCGGCTATCACCCGTCAATACATGAATACAATCACAGAATAGATTCAATTTAAGACCCTTCTTGTCCCTGCTGTCAACATCACACTGACAACACAGAACAGTTAATACTGCATTGTCCAACACTTGGCCTGCACAGACATAACTTCAACATCACCTAACTCAGATATCTCTGGACCTATCCGAGAGACATGGCGGACTACCTGGACGCAGCGGGATTCCCATAAAGGGCATCTTGGGGCAACTTCAACATCACCTAACTCAGATATCTCTGGACCCATCCGAGAGACATGGCGGACTATCTGGACGCCGCGGGATTCCCATAAAGGGCATCTTGGGGCAACTTCAACATCACCTAACTCAGATATCTCTGGACCCATCCGGGAGACATGGTGGACTATCTGGACGCCGCGGGATTCCCATAAAGGGCATCTTGGGGCAACTTCAACATCACCTAACTCAGATATCTCTGGACCCATCCGAGAGACATGGCGGACTACCTGGACGCCGCGGGATTCCCATAAAGGGCATCTTGGGGCAACTTCAACATCACCTAACTCAGATATCTCTGGACCCATCCGAGAGACATGGCGGACTACCTGGACGCCGCGGGATTCCCATAAAGGGCATCTTGGGGCAACTTCAACATCATCTAACTCAGATATCTCTGGACCCATCCGAGAGACATGGCGGACTACCTGGACGCCGCGGGATTCCCATAAAGGGCATCTTGGGGCAACTTCAACATCACCTAACTCAGATATCTCTGGACCCATCCGAGAGACATGGCGGACTACCTGGACGCCGCGGGATTCCCATAAAGGGCATCTTGGGGCAACTTCAACATCACCTAACTCAGATATCTCTGGACCCATCCGAGAGACATGGCGGACTATCTGGACGCCGCGGGATTCCCATAAAGGGCATCTTGGGGCAACTTCAACATCACCTAACTCAGATATCTCTATACCCATCCGAGAGACATGGCGGACTACCTGGACGCCGCGGGATTCCCATAAAGGGCATCTTGGGGCAACTTCAACATCACCTAGCTCGGATATATCTGGACCTATCCGAGAGACATGGCGGACTATCTGGATGCTGCGGGATTCCCATAAAGGGCATCTTGGGGCAACTTCAATATCACCTAACTCGGATATCTCTGGACCCATCCGAGAGACATGGCGGACTACCTGGACGCCGCGGGATTCCCATAAAGGGCATCTTGGGGCAACTTCAACATCACCTAACTCAGATATCTCTGGATCCATCCGAGAGTCATGGCGGACTACCTGGAAGCCGCGGGATTCCCATAAAGGGCATCTTGGGGCTACTACATCAACAACCTAAACACAGCTCACCAAGTCATCCCCATGCATTTTCACCACGTCTGAACATTAACATTGTTTACCGGCTTATGTTTTTTTTACTTTATCATTATTTTTGTTTTCCTATTGTTAACCCAAATTCTGACACTTTCTCCCCTTTTTGCAGGTTTGGAGGTGGAGTATGAGTCTGGAAGTACTGGAGCCAAAAAGGTGTATGTAGGATCGGCCACACAGCCACCCGCTACCACCCTTCAATCACAGCTGCAGAGTTGGTGCAATGAAAACAATGTACCAGAGGACACCTTAGACATGCTGGTGAGGGAGTCATTTTCATTGAAGTTTTTATGGTTTAAAGGTTATCTAGTTAGGGAATAAGTACAAGCACTTTTCAGTGGGAGACAGTTCGGATTCTTGCCGGGGAGGTCGACGGTACTACAGCTAATTAAGGTGGTAGATGATTGGATGCAAATTCTAGAAGATGGTGATGTAATAGACGTGGTATACTGCGATTTTATGAAGGCCTTCGATAAGGTCCCACATAAAAGGTTAATAGAGAAAGTTAGAAGCTATAATATAGGGGAGAAATGTGTGAAATGGATAGAAGCCTTCCTGAAAGATCGGAGACAGAGGGTACTGGTGAATGGAATAGGCTCGGGGTGGAGGGAACTTACAAGTGGGGTACCTCAGGGATCTGTGTTGGGACCACTGCTGTTCGTTATATTTATCAACGACTTGCCTGAAGTTATAACTAATGGAAGTGAGGTATACCTGTATGCGGATGACACTAAACTGTATAGAAGAGTGAGGAGTAAGGAAGATATGGGTTTGCTTCAAGGAGATGTGGAGGGCATGAAGGGATGGTCTGAGCATTGGTTAATGCCTTTTCATCCAAAAAAAATGCAAGTACATGTGGATTGGGACCAGCAAGATAGACAAGGTAGGATACAGTATGTATGAAGCGATGGAGGAAGTGAGTGCAGAAAAGGATATAGGAGTAGTGATAGACAATAAGTTAAATTTCTCAGAACATTTAGCGGAAAAGATAAACAAAGCCAATAGAATTGTAGGGCTGATAAGGAGGACATTTGTGTCACTTGACGAAGAAATCTTCAGGAATCTATATACAGCGCTGGTTAGGCCGCACCTGGAATATGCAAACCAGGTGTGGGCTCCATATATGGTAAAGGATATAGAAGCAGTGGAGAAAGTGCAGAGGAGAGCTAGCAAGCTGGTACCAACGTTGAAGAACGCGGGCTATGAGCAGAGGTTGAGGACACTGGGGCTTCCGACACTGGCATATAGGAGAAAGAGAGGGGATATGATAGAGACTTTTAAGATAGTGTCAGGAAAGTACGATGAGGATGTGTGTGAAGGTATCTTCTTGATGCGGGAGGGAACAAGAACGAGAGGACACTCTAAGAAAATTTACAAAGAAAGAAATAGGCTTGAGAAGGCAAAGAACTCATTTTGTGATAGAGTGGTAAATGAGTGGAATGCACTGCCCCAGTATGTAGTCGATTCCGAATCAATAAGGGAGTTTGAAAGTAATCTTGATAAAGCATGGGGAAGACAAGATTTGAAGTTTGATTATAAAGCAAAGATACAGAATAGTAAAAATGTTGCGTCTGCTACCGCCGCCGCCAACACCGTGAACGACCGCAGCAGTGCAAGTACTGGTACTGAGCTGGATACACAGGCATAGTTTGCCTTTTTCCAGAGGATCTACTGTAAGAAACTGTAAGAAACTATAAACCCTCTAGGTTCCCAAGTGGATAGTCACCCATGACAATGCCTTGGATCAACTAAGCTATGGCTATGTCAGCAGGAAGACTTCTTCAAAGGAGACCGTAACAATTTGCAATGATGCAAAAAACATTCAGTAACGGTAGTGAATAACCTGAGCTGGGTGTGTTCATGGGCCACCTGGAGATCCTGTGGTTGTTGTTGTAGTTCCACAAACTGTCTGGCTGAGCAACCCCGAGTCCGGTAGACCGAAGCCATCCAGATGCTCGGGCCCCTAAAGGGGTCAGGGTGAGATGAGATCTGTCTCTCGGCAGCTGGGTAAGGGTTCAATAGCCCAAGGGCTCGCACCCCCGGCCCAATGCCCTCACCATCCGCAGCCCACCTTGCAGTACCACCCAATTGGGTGATCTCGCAAGCACCTAGAAGTAAAATTAGTACAGGAAATACGACACACAGATCCTGTAGTAAGTGAGATTAGTAAGCTTTTTATTTATTAGTGGTTCTCTCCATTTATGACGTAGAGCCTAATCAGTACTGTATTAGGGTCTTGGTCCGGGTCCCAGGGAGCCCGGTAAACGCTTAACTCGCGAACCAAGAATGATAAATCATCCCAGGAGATTAAATAGTTCCTAAGTAACGTCATTACATACATACATGGGGGGGAATGTAGTCATATATGAGGACCCTGGAGGACAAGGGGCAAATGCGCCACCATGAGCAAAATTGAGTTAGGACTGGTTCCCGATAGATGGAAGCACTGAAAATCACGTGGTGAAGAACGTTTTGCGATTCCCACCCATGCGGGCTCAGTACCCTAGGTTCTAAATCCCTTGTTGCAACCTTGTGTAGCGGCGGAGGAGGTATGGATTGTAGGAGGTGGAGGGGCGAATGTTCCCGCGCGCTCAAGCCAATGAGCGGCCGGCTAGCATTCCCCGAGTTAAAGGCCCGCCTCCCGGCCAATAACACGCGCGTTTGCACCCTATGTCTAGCCAGTCACCCCGCCAAGAGCGTCTGTGGAGCGTCCATTGTTATTCTCTGCGTTATTATTGCGGTGATATACTCAGTGAAATGGCGTCTATTGCCAACCAAAATACTCGCCAAACCCCCCCCCCCCCCCCCGCTCATACCGTCGCGGAAGAGACGGCCAGAGAAGTGGAATAAATCTCAAAAGAAGGCAAAAAGAGACAGTGGTGAACAGTATGTAAACAGGTCTGGTGCGACTGTGGACAAGAAGGTTGTGGGGGCCCCTTGTGGCTGTAGAAATAAGTGTTTTGAGAAAGTGGGAGTGGATTATGTTAACATAGTATTCGAGGCCTATTGGACAATGAATAGCCATGACTTTCAGTCACAATACATTAATTCGAGGGTCCACATCAATGACATAATAAGGCCGAGAGTGAAAGGACGTGAGAGTAGAAAAAAACAAGGGAAAAGGTACACTGTGGTGGTTGGTAATGTAACTATTGATGTCTGTTTCAAGGCATTTTTAAGCATTCATGCCATAACTGATAAGCGTGTGCGTAACGTGTTAGCCAAGGCACAAGTTTCCCCCATTGGTACCCCAGGCCCTGATCAACGTGGACGCCAGGAACCTCCAAACAAAACACCTGCTGAGCTACTGGAAATGGTAGAGAAGTTCTGTCAGGAAATTCCTACTTGCCAGTCCCACTACTCAAGAGCCAAGAACCCGGAAAAAGTTTACCTGCCCCCGGGGTCTACCTGGACTGGTCTCTATGAGGCTTTCCAAGAAGAGTTGGAGAAGAAGGGCGTGGACCGTAATGCCATAACTGAATCCCGGTTTATTGACAAAGTACAGGAATACAAAATCAGCATTACTGCTCCCAAATCAGACACCTGCTCTACCTGTGACACATTGAAGGTCAAGTTGTTGTTGTTGTTCCCTAAGCTGCCTGGCCGAACAGCCCCGTGAATAATGAAGGTCAAGTTAGATGGACTGGATCCCGTGATTGACAGCGACAGGATAGCGGCCCTTAACATGAAGAGGCATGAGCACCAGTGAGTGAGTGAGTAGTAAATCTTAATTTTGTAATGGTCATCATACACACTGTAAAACAACATGTTGAAGCTAAAGAAATTATAATTTTTAATTAATAATTATTTGGAAGATATTAATTATTGTTTTTTTTTGGCTGAAAATTTAACAGTATTTTAGTTTCATAGACATCTAATACAGGATTAAATTTCAAGCAGATTGAACAATAATTACTATAGGCTGAAAAAACACCATCAATTTCTATTGTGCGTTTTTTTTTTTTTTTTTTTTTTTTTTAATTTTCCTTTATTTTCTATCAATTTGTCTCTTCCAGAGGATTCTAATGGTATATAATAACATGCTATTTTGTAATATTCTATGTATGCCACCTATTCCAGACTTTATACAGTATCTCCCCAGAGTTAGGGGTTCCTCTCAATGCTCCCTTCTGAGAGTGGGTCTGGGGCGGCCCTTAATTTTGTTGGGAATTATGGTCCGTTCTGTGTCTCCTTGGCAGGTGGGAGTGTTTCGCTACTCATCATTTTTTTCGGCACATCTATGCTACGTCGTGGTGAGCCTCCGGGAGTGTACCTATTATTTTTCCCGGGGGGGGGGGGGGGGGGGGCCCCGAGGAGGCTAGTACCAGGAGTACACATTGTCCTTGTTTCCTCCTGGTATCCCTCTACTTATCCACCATATAACTAGTCCTGTTTACTTTCCATGTGTCGCTTCCATTCTTGCCTGGCTAGTGGTTCTCAGTGGGCCTCGGTTAAATGAATATGGCCACCCCAGCAGTGAGCGTCTACTTCTCCCCCCGAGGATAAATACTCGTTAAACTTTGAGCGTCATCAGGCCTGATAGAATTCTGTGACCTCTACGCAAAGTAACCGGCGTGACATCAGAGGCCTTTTACAGGAGGTCGTAGTGACAGTGCGGGAGATAACAAGGTCGCCCAGGTGGAACCTCCGTCCTGTGACCGACAAGAAAGAACCACCGGTCCTTTCACGTGGCGCGCGAAACGCGATTCAAGGAGGTTGTGGATGACTTGATGATACTATGGTGGATAGGTGGTTCCTTATCGCCCTTTTGACGGGGAGTCAGCATAACCCCTGCCCAGCTTTGCATCTGGGCAGTGCCATGTTGTTCTAGTCTGTGGTGCTATCGCGGTTGGTCACTGGATTATGCACATGCACTTTGGGTTTAGGGTGTTGTTACGATCGGGTCTCGTATAAATCAGTGGCTCTTATACATTGGACTAGACTGGCATAAATGCAACAACGGAAACGCTAGATCCAACCCCTGATATATAATCCCGTCGAACAAAGAACACATATACCCTCCAGAGTTATATCTGCGATAGCGGGGTATCTTAACTCTCAGTATCTATGCGCTTCTACTATAGGCTGATGTTCTCTGAAACAGCCTATTACCTATAACATATGGTTGCTTAGTTATGGTACACAAGGAAAAGATAGTTAACTTAATTAAATCACAAGAGTGATCTAATGCAAACAAGAAGGTTTACTTAACATTACTTTAATCAATAATATCTGTCACTCCTTTATGAAAGAAAGTGTTGTAAAGTCCTCAAGCACCGAACAAGGAATCTTCTGAATAATGTCGGATGCTACTAAGAAGAACGTATCGGAAATGGAACCACAAAATAGCAGGAGGCAGGACAATGCATGTGTAGGCTAAATACACAAAAAGGCTGGACCTATAATGTTATTGGACACAAGAATATTATAAGCGGTGCAACAGTAATAATGCTCGCCACGAAAAAGTAGTACTCCTATTAACAAAACCGGTCTATGCTGGTTGTGTCTCTCTACAGCAACCTAGACCTCAAAATGCTTGTGTAGAAATAATGGGTATGCATAAAAGAGTATATGATCTAATCCAGCTAATGTCTACCCGGGTTAATAAAGTCTAGCTGGGATGCGCAAAGGTACAGAATTCTGGTGGAGCCAGGCAGCTCCTAGCCTAGTGTGGACCTTGGGTCTGTGCGGCCTGATTACGTTAATATGAAGGGGTGCTCTCTTGAGGATTCTCGATCACAAGTATCGAGTATCCTCCTGGCGACCCTCAAAAGTAAAAGCAAATAGAGTTAGAACAGTGTTGGGTGGATTAGGCAAGCAGCCCTCACGCACTACACTGTCTAAACTCCAAGGTACACAGACAAAAGATCCACCCAGGTAACCCACAGAATCCGTAGTGTCGTGCAGCTCAAAAGTAGCCTACACACAGTGAAAACACCAACAGCAAGGTACCTGATCCCCAGAGCTGGGCACTTTAGCCAACACTTCCGCAAATAGCCAATTCCGCCATGGCGGAAGTGTCATTTTGTTGGCGAATTAGCGTTGGCGCCAAAATGGCTGCCTATTTGCGGGTTTGAAGCTCTGGAAAGTACCTCCATGTTGCAAACCTCGAGTCCGCAAAATAAAAATTCCAGCCGCCAGCCAGCCCTGGGCCGCTCTTGCAGCTCCAGCCAAAAAAAGTCATGTGAGTAAGCCAACTACCTGTGTTCTGGAATCTAGGCCTATACATCGGCTCTTCACGTTTGTTCACTTACTTAGTAGCAAGCGTCGAGCTAACACCTACAACACACAGCAGTCCAAGAGTTCCAACCTGCTAGCACTTCAACTTTGTTTATATTTTCGGCCTATTGAAGTGAACATGGAGTCTACCATCATGCCTACCGCAGCTGCCAACAGCATGGGGAGCAGTTCACCACCATCATCCGACAGTGATGCTGCAGAGCATGCAGAAATCGAGGACCTAAGCCACCCCTGGCCCCACCTAGAAACCTTCTGTGGGCCTGTAATTACCAAGAAGATGTCTCTGGAGAAGGGCTTTATAACTTTATAATCTAGCCTAATTTAAGATTATAAAGTTAAGCTATCGTTAATTTGATTCATAGCCTGTTAATTTTTAACCTAAACTAATGTTATTAGGCTACCCTAATCCCATCAAAATGCCTCAAAGCATGTAAGCCTAGGCTAAGTCTAACTTCTATATAGGCTAGGCTATATAGCCTAGGCCTAGGTCTATAATCACTAATCCCATCTAAATGCATCAAAGCATGTAGGCTAAATATTGCATGTTCTAACTTCTAAATATAGCCTAGGCCTATAGGCTAATTACTAATATAAGTAATTTTATTAGGCTAGGCTACCCTAATCCTATCAAAATGCCTCAGAGCATGTAGGCTAAATAATATTGCAATTTCTAACTTCTATATATATAGGCTAGCCTAGGTCTAGGCTATAATCAGTCAATCACTAATTCCATCAAAATGCCTCGAAGCATGTAGGCTAAATATTGCATGTTCTAACTTCTATATATATAGCCTAGGTCTAGGCTATAATCACTAATTCCATCAAAATGCCTCAAAGCATGTAGGCTAAATATTGCATGTTCTAACTTCTATATATAGCCTAGGTCTAGGCTATAATCACTAATTCCATCAAAATGCCTCAAAGCATGTAGGCTAAATATTGCATGTTCTAACTTTAATATATAGCCTAGGCCTAGGTCTAGGCTATAATCAGTCACTAATTCCATCAAAATGCCTCAAAGCATGTAGACCTAGGCTAAATATTGCATGTTCTAACTTCTATGTATAGGCCTAGGCCTATAATCACACTCATTTTATTAGTGTCAAGTAGAAAGTGTTAATTTTGAAAGTATCATATAGGCCTAGACTAAATTTAGCCTACAATAACATTTTATTAAATTTTGATCTGAAGCTAGGCCTTTATTATGAGCATTAACATTAATAGGCCTAGGCTACTTTCTATTAAATTACTTAATCTATCTAAAGTAAACCTATCTAGGCATATATAGCCTATTGCCATTCCCAATGGGGGGACCACGAATAAATCGCCTCCTTGCGCACCTCTGTGATCCGGCGTACCTCCTGAATGGTGCGAAATTGCGAATACTGATTATTACTGAAGCACTCTCCCCATAAACAAGTTGCCCCAACATTTTACTGCCCATGTGGACAAACTAAGTGGCCTATGCTATATATATTAACCCTTTCACTGCGGGTGACGCTCTGGAATGTTTTGGCAATTTACAGCAATTTCCAAGCTTTAAAAGCCTGTATGTATATCCTTGAGGTCCATGGAAGTTGGGCAACATTATATTTAAATAAATATATATATTTATTGATATTAGAGATTGAATTTATTGATTTACCCTTGATTCTGTAGTTTAAATTTAAAATTAATAAAAAACGGTTTGCGTTTGCATATTTGCATCTGAGGACTAGAAATTTCACAAGGTTTGCACATTTGTGTTTGCTGAAGTTATGTTCTGGGTTTGCTGATTTGTGTTTGCTGACTTGACTTTTTGTTTGTGGTGCCCAGCTCTGCTGATCCCTAGTCTAGCATTATTTAACCCTGTAGAAACATTAGTGATTGATGGAGACAGTCCGAGCAATACAATCTCCCAAAAAGACAACGACTCTCTTCAACCTTAGCCTAGTACATAAGAAATGTGAGATCTAGCATATAATACAGTCTGGCCACCAATTCAAGGTGTGGATGCAGGGAACCAGAGGGGGATTGATATTAATAAAAGGTGAGGAAGTAGTGGAAATGATAGAGGCAGTAGGAGAGAAAGATTCTAAGACAAGAGTGTGGAACAGTTCATGGGAGATGCTTAGAGTATGCTGTCTGGGACGGATCTGACAAGGATATTCCCAGGGACCGCTTCGCAGGAATGGCACGAGGGCGCGCGACAGTAAGCAGCCGCCTAGTAGGCAGTGTTAGGCAGGAGGCAACGAATCCCGCGAGGCCTATGTAAGGGGGCCAGCCACGCGCCACACTCACCACCAAGTCACACCACCTGGTCTCTCTCTCTCTCTCCCGCTCGCCTTCCCATCATTCAACTACTTAACACAATACTTTCAATTGACTAAATAAAATAGAAAGGATTGTGACAGACGAAAATAAAGGACAGTTCTGAACTGTCTGCAACACAAGCTTTCTTGAGAAGGAAAGTACACAATGATAGGTAGACTGTAGCTACATTCTCTGCCCTGGCGAGTCCTAGCGAGTAAGCCATGCGGTTCTGGGGGAAGCGGTGAGCGTCACAGTGTATGTGCCCAGTGATATCGGGAGTAAAACCAACTACCTATATGGGCCCACTCACTTTATTCCTGGCAACATGGTCTCTGTTGGACGTGTGGGTTAGGCCCTGGCCTCACATTCTTGTTGCTAACTTGGGCACTTGTTCTTTTCTTGTATGACGACAACTCCAATTGATGACTCTCTGTTACCTGCTGACCCTCCCTCCTTCTCCCTCCCCTCCCTCAGGTGACGAGTGTCCCCTACAGGCTGCTGTCGGTTCTGTGGACGTTCTGCCGGACCCTCTCGACGACCCTTGCGTGACTTTGACCACTGTTTCTGACTCTGCTTCTCACAATGTCCTCCTGACCGAGGTGCCTGGCCTTGGTGTCCCCTCACTGGCCACTGAGCCTTCCGCGTCAGTGACTTCCACTCTTGAATCTCCTTTGCCGTCAGATACCGTTCCACCACATGTTCTACCGGTCTTGACGACACCTTCAACTACCGCATCTACCACATTGTCAACACCTGCTCCACTACCTACATCTGCTGGTGCTCCTGCTGCTGTAGTGCCCACTCCTCCTGCGTCTTCGTTGGTTCAGACCCTCGAACCTCACATCCCGGATCTCCGTGCTCACTTTCACCCTGATACCTCTGCTAACTCTGCCCAGCCTCGTCGACAGTTCAAGCAAAAATTTGTGCCACATTCCACCTTAGTGCACTTTGACACCCTTTTTGGAGCCGATAATTGGGCTCGCTTCTTGGTCTTTGAATCTGACTCCCATATTACAGGCGCAAAGCTGGAGAATGCCCTCCTCAACCACTTTGCATCCACAGATTTATCCTTCCGATCCACTGGTTTATGTCGCTGGGTTGTGGAGTCCACCACCAGAGCTCAGTCTGAGGCCTATCTGTCCCTTTTCTCCCTGGGTGGCATGGGGGTCCGCATCACTAAGCATAACGAGCTGAATTTCATTCAGGGCACTATGATTTTACCCCCTTCGTTTGATGGAGAAGGACTCCCTGACAAATACCTGCTGTCCTCTCTCCGTTTGAGGTATCCTAATGTTGCTGATGTAGATGTTTATGCAATCTCGAACAGGAAAAACCCTTCTCAGGATCTGCGAGTAGCTCGGATCAAGTTTTGAGGGAGCCACACTTCCTGCTACTATAAGGATTGAAGGTCAGAGATGAGAAGTGAGACTTCATGTACCTAAGCCTCTCCAGTGCACGCGTTGCTCCACCTTCGGCCATTCTGCGTCCAGATGCAGGAAGGACGAAACCTGTGCTTACTGTGGCTCCGATGCTCATCCCACCCGCTGGAATTGTGGCCCTCCCAGATGCATCAACTGTGGCCTTGATCATCATGCTCGCACGAAGGAATGTGTCTTTTATATGTATAATGCTGAACTTAAGCTTCTCATCAGCCGGTCAAGTATGTCAGTGTTAGAAGCTAAACAGGAACTCAGAGTCAGGGGTATTAAGGACCCTGCTCGTGACTCAATGTATAGTGCCCGTGCTCATGTCCGTCCACCCTCTCAAACTGATCCTGCCGAACGTCGTCCTGCCCCTCCATCTTCTGACAATGTCCGGTCAGTGGTTACTAGTGTGGTACGGAGTGAGTTGGCTTCTATAACCCCCCTCTCAAACAGATTTCAAGTGTTGTTGTTGTTGTTGTTGTTCCCCAAGCTGCCTGGCCGAACAGCCCCAAGGCCCCGAGTAAGGCCAAGGCCATAAACGAGCGCCCCCACAGAACCCTCCCTGCCGACCACAATAAAGCCTGGGTGACCGAAGCCACTCCATGGCGGGGAGCTGAGAGGGTGCGTAAACGCCCGGGAAACCAAAGCCCCACCCAGGGCCCTGTGCCCCTCAGCATTTATGAAGAGAAAGTTGAGGGGCAAAGAAATAATGTGACGCTTTAGCTTCCAATCTTGGTAGATTGGGAGGTCAATCCACGGAAGAGACGCCGTCACTTGAGATTTAGAAAATATATAAGTAAAAGGAACAGTCAGAGTAAGCTATGGGTATGGCAGAGATCGCTCAGGTCTCACTCTGATAGACCAGCCCATCGCCATAGATTTCAAGTGTTAGCTGCCTCTGCTCCTGTCCCTGACACAGGCCTCGACCCGTCTCCTGAAGGGAGCGATGTGGAGTCTACGATGGATGCCGCCCCCATCTCCAGCAAATGCCGTTCTAGTGTTATCACCTCTCCCATCCCTTCTCCTCCTGTGAAACGCAAGACTCTTAAAGCCGTGCTGCCTCCGAAGCCCCAACGTGTTCTCTCCCATCCTCGTCGACCCAGTGTGCCCCCTGCTCCCGCTCTTACCGCCTCCCCCCTCCCATCAACGAGTTCACCTGGTTTGGCGGCGGCCCCCATACCGAACACTCTGCCCACTATCCCTGACCTTGCTTCGTCTGCTTGTATGACCCATGATGAGCATTGTGACTGCATGTCTTGTGTTCGCAAGGCCGTACCGACTGCCACTGCCGATCTTCATGGGCCCACATGTGTCTGTCACGATTGCTTTATTCAAGAATGTCAAAATCTACCAACCTTGACTAAGACCTCTGTCTCTGACTTACTCTGTACCTTTATGCATGATCGGGAGTTACCTACCCCCGTTGACGCTACTGTGCATGGTCCATCCTGTTTGTGCACGTTTCATTTACGATCTCGAGCGGACAAATCGCAATCCAATGCGGCTATTATCTTTCGTGAATTGTCATCGCGTGTGTCGTCTAGTCCGCGTGCTCGACGTCATTCCTTACCGTCTCATGTGAGGAACTTACTACCTCGGTCTCTTCCTTCTACGTCCTGTGCTTCTCAGCGGTCAAATAGTATAGTTAATTTGCATAATCTGACGCCTCTCACTTAACTCTTAAATCCCCATGTCATCCACTGGAATACTAATGGCCTTTCCACTCGGCTGCGCCTTGGGGAGGTCCAACGTCTTCTAAAAGTGTATTCCCCTATGTGTCTTTGCCTCCAGCATGTGGGGCAATGTCCTCCCTCCATCCTTAACTACATTTTGGATAGCCGCTCTTTGTCCTCGGGTGATGAGTACGGTTCCGCCTTTTATATTCACAATAAACTTACTTATAATGTTATGCCACTTCGCTCCACCTACCTCCAGTATTCTGCTGCTCAGATTTTTGTTCCTGGTCATGGCCTACTGACGATTTGCTATGTATATAATCAGCCTTCCTTCCAGTATGACTTGTCCCGTCTCCGCTCCTTCCTCCATAACTTCCCTACTCCACTTCTTTTTGTTGGCGATGTCAACGCCCATAGCCCCGATTGGGATTCTACCTGCTCTGTTGCGGATGTTCCTGGCTCACACATTGCACAGCTGTTGGATGGTCCGTTATGTTGTCTTAATGTAGAAGACTCTTCCACCTACTTCTCTCGGACACATGGTTCTTTCTCATCAGTGGACATCTCTCTGTGCTCTTCCAATGTTATCGATAAATATAGTTGGCATGTGTTAGGTGACTCGTACTCCAGTGACCATTTTTCAGTAGTTATAACAGCTTTACCCCCCTGATACTACTCTCCTTGACTCGGTTGGGGGGCTTCGGGGCCGGCGACTGGAGCTTCATGGGGGATGGTTGTGGTACTTACCCTTCCTATCTCCCCTCGAGCTTTCGTCCTCAGCTTGACTAATTTTGAGTAGTTTTTCATTCCTCATTCTATGATTTTCCCCTTCTATTCTTATTCTGTCCCATTTGGCTGTCCTCGGGCAGCCTAAATCTCATGTCTCCCTGGCCTGGCTAGGTAGCAGACTCCTGGCCTGATTTGTCTCTTCGGTTGCTGATGTGGCCGGACTGACTTGATTCCCTTCGGTAATGCATTGTTTGCTTCTCGATGTGATTTTTTCTACCTTCGACCTGATCTTTCATTCTTCGCCCTGATCACTTCTTGGTTGGTGTTGCGGTGTAGCAGTTCTTGCCTCATCCTTCGGCACTGCCCTATGAGAGCTCTGATGTGGAGCTCAGCCGGACCGGCTGAACTGGTGAAATGGCGAGAAATGTCTGCGTGTCTTTACCTTTCTCGATTTGTTCCCCTACTGCCCTTCCCGATCTATCTTGACTCGTTTAGTTATATATCTTGATCGAATCCTTCGGGCCAGCCCTATGAGAGTTCTTTTGTAGAGCTCAGTGGTGTGGTTAAACTAATATTAAAAAAAAAAAAAAAAAAAAAAAAAAAAAAAAAAAAAATAACAGCTCTAGACTATCATTCACCTCCGACACCCTCTCGGTACAACTTCCGGAAGGCTGACTGGGGGTCGTTTCACCTCCACACACGAGATGTGCCCCCGTTTATACCTCGCGACCATAATGTTTTGATTTACCATTTTGTTTCCTTTGTTAGAGCGGCGGCTGATAAGTCGATTCCTGTTTCCTCCTCCCGCCCTATGAAGAAGAGAGTCCCTTGGTGGAGTGATTCCCTCCAAGATTTGGTTCGACGGAAACATAACAAGTATGGTGTGAGGGGAGAGGTCGCCGGCGCCGTGGTCCAAGTTTTTGTATCATAACTCGGGATATTGATGATACAACTGAACCAAAATCATCCACATAACCAAACTTAGTGTCGCGGTTCTGTGTAGTGTCAAATCGAATTGATGGCATAAATATCTTCGGAGATATAACAAAAGCGTGTGAAAAACAAAAACCGTTATTCCCCAATGCCAAGCATAAACAAGGGAGTGCCAAGGGAACGATGGATTTTTAGTCCAGTGTGCAAAGTTAAAATCGCATATTAGTGAAAAGTGGCTAGATCACGATTCATGTATGTAAACTGTATCTCATGAAAAAAAAAAAATACCAGCATTTATACAGAACTTACAAATTCAAAAGAAAGTTTAGGGCCAGTGTAAGTGAGCGTCCTACCACCACCGTACCAAGACACATAAATCGCTTAGCACTTGACGAGTGTCATAGATAGAGAAATTGTGGAAATTGAACAAAGGCTAAGAATATCATATGAACTACAACATATAGAAGAGGAGAGGAAAGCTATTGCAGGTATAAAGGAAAATTCCAAATACTTCTTTTCATACGCCAAACAAAAGGCTAAAACAACATCAAACATCGGCCCACTGAGCAAAGGGGACGGCTGTTTCACAGGGGACAAAAAGGAAATGAGCGAACTCTTAAGCAGGCAGTATGAAATGGCATTCAGTGAGCCTGATGAAACAAAAGTCATCAGAGACCAAAATATATTTTTCATGGAAACCTCCCCCACGGAAACCCCTCAGATGCTGGATATTGATTTCGGTCCAAAAGACATAGAAGAGGCCATTTCCAACATGCCATCCCACTCGGCACCAGGCCCGGACTCATGGAATTCGATCCTAATGAAGAAATGTAAGGAAAACCTCTCAAAACCCCTGGCTATAATGTGGAGAAGGAGTCTAGACACTGGTGACATACCAGATAGCTTGAAAAACGCAATAATTGCCCCACTGCATAAAGCAGGGAGTAAAGCACTACCAAAAAACTACCGCCCGGTAGCTCTAACCTCTCACATCATTAAAGTTTTCGAACGAGTCCTGCGAAGAAAAATTTCAACATTCATGGAGACAAATGAACTACACAACACCGGTCAACATGGGTTCAGAGCGGGAAGATCATGTCTCTCACAACTTTTGGAACACTATGACAAAATTCTTAAAGCGCTAGAAGAAAAGAAAAACGTGGATGTCATTTACACCGATTTTGCTAAGGCATTTGATAAATGTGACCATGGTATAATAGCCCACAAACTGAAAGCAAAAGGTATAACTGGGAAAATCGGACGGTGGATATACAATTTCCTCGTAAACCAAAAACAATCAGTAGCAGTAAAGCAAGTCACATCTGAGCCTTCGGATGTCAAAAGCTCAGTGCCCCAAGGAACAGTGCTAGCGCCCCTTCTGTTCCTCATACTAATTTGCGACATAGATACCAACACCAGACACAGTACGGTGTCGTCTTATGCTGATGACACAAAATTAAGCAAGATAGTAAACACACAAGAAGACACGGGCCGACTGCAGGAAGACATGAATGTAGTGTTCCAGTGGACCAGGGAAAACAACATGCAATTCAATGAGGAAAAATTCCAATTAATACGGTACGGAGATAATAATGGTGTTAAAGAAATTACAAATTACTTAACAGAATCTAACCACATAATAGAACGGAAAGACAGTGTGAAACACCTTGGGGTATTAATGTCTGAACATATGGGTTTCAAAGTACATAACCAGGTCAAAGTGGCGGCTGCGAAACGTCTTAACGGGTTGGATTCTGCGTACTTTTAAAACACGCGGTGAAGTACCTATGATAACGCTCTTCAAATCTCTAGTGCTACCGCGGCTTGAATATTGTAGCGTATTAACATCCCCATACAAAGCAGGTGAAATAAATGACGTAGAGAGTGTACAAAGAAATTTAACTTCGCATATAAGTTCGATAAAACAGCTACACTATTGGGAGCGTTTAAGAGCACTGAATCTGTACTCACTGGAACGTAGAAGAGAACGTTACCTAATAATATACACGTGGAAAATCGCAGAGGGTTTAGTACCAAACCTACATACTCCGATAGTCATGAAATTCAGTGATAGGAGAGGCTGGGAATGCGAAATACCCCGGATGAATAACAGGGGTGCTATGGGCTCTCTGCGAGAGGGCTGGTTATCACACAGAGGCCCACGTCTCTTCAACAAACTCCCACGGCTAGTAAGAGACATGAGGGACGTCTCGTTAGACAGCTTCAAGAGAGCCCTGGATGTCGAACTGCAAAAGGTGCCAGACGAGCCCATCCTCGCAAGGGAGCGAGCTGTCGCTTCAAACAGTCTACTGCACCAAATCACCACCCAAAACGAGGGGCGTCGCGCTCCTTGGTGCCGCTAGAAGAGTGGCGAACACATCAAAAGGTATTGGTCGCAAACTTCATTCTCTCAATTCACGATATCGGCGCTTGTCAGCGATTCGTCCTTCCACCCCGGGTACAATTGCCCCTTTAGTTGCTGTCCTCCTTGACATCCTTGCTCTTAAGCCTCATTACAACTGGCTGACGGAAAAGTTCCGGAAGGAGGTAAAACGAACTAAGTCGGAGTCTTGGCAGGCCTATGTTTCGTCCGTGTCTTCCTCTACTTCCGTCGGCTCTGTTTGGAAAAAGTTTGGGCGCACTAACGGGTCCCACTTTGGTTCTCCTAGACATGCATTGACAGTGAATGGGCAGCGGGTTCACTCTCCTCCAGAGATTGCTCGCATCCTCGGTAGTCATCTGGCCTGCGTCAGTGGCGTCGATTCTCTGTCCGCAGCCTTTCGTGTGAGGAAGGATGGTGCTGAGAGCCGACCCCTAAATTTTCACTCTGATGGCACTTATGACTATAACCTCCCTTTCTCGTTGAAGGAACTGGATGCTGCTCTTGCCTCCTGCACAACATCTGCACCTGGCCATGATAATATCAGTTTTGAATTGCTGAAGCACCTTGCCCTGCTGGCCAAATCGTATTTACTACAATTTTACAATTATTTGTGGACTTCTGGCGTATTCCCTGACTCCTGGCGTCACGCAGTAGTTATCCCGATTGCGAAGCCAGGCAAGGATCCTAGCATGCCAAGGAACTACCGCCCCATCTCCCTAACAAGTTGCATCTGTAAGCTAATGGAGAAGATGGTTAACTCCCGGTTGTTATGGATTCTTGGTGACCGTCACATCTTAACACCCTTCCAGTTCGGGTCCCAGCCGAATCGTTCTACCCTTGATTCTCTTGCTCTCATGGAATCCTACATCTGTGACGTTTTTTCTCGGAAATCACTTACTATTGCCGTTTTCTTTGATATAACTAAAGCCTATGATACGACTTGGCGTTACTTAGTCCTCCGTACCCTCCACTCTGCAGGTATCAGGGGCTGTCTCCCGATTTTTATCTCCAACTTCCTGTCGGAGCGTACATTTAGTGTACGTGTTGAGAGTGTCGTCTCTGATGTGTTCCCGCTTCAGTGTGGCTTATCCCAGGGCTGTGTCCTCAGTAGCACCCTCTTTCCACTAGCGATCAATGGTGTAACTGAGCACTTGCCCCCTGATGTTAAGCATAGTTTATATGTGGACGGCTTTGCCATTTATTACTCCTCCAAAAACTTACGCCATGCTCAACGAGTCATCAATCTTGCAATTTCCAGGGTGAATTCCTGGGCCTCCTCTGTTGGCTTCCAGTTTTTCCCTAATAAAACGAAAGCTATGATCTTTTATCGCGACAAGCGATGGCTGCGGGATCAACCGCTTGACTTACGGATGTCGGCCACTCGTATTGAGGTTTGTCCCGAATTTAAGCTCCTGGGGTTATTCTTTGACTCGCATCTCAACTGGAAAACACGTCTCATATGTTAAATCGAAGGGTCAGCGTGCTCTTAGCCTCCTCAAGCGACTATCCCATACTACCTGGGGTGCGCGTCGGCCCACTATGTTGATGCTCTATAAGGCTGTTGTCTTATCTATTATTGACTATGGCAGCCTGATCTATGGCGCTGCTTCAGAGGCGATATTACGGTCATTGGACCCACTTCACCATCAGGGTCTTCGTCTCTGTACTGGGGCTTTCCGTTCATCGCCTACCATCTCCATCTTAGCGCATAGTGGTGAGCCCCCTTTATTCCTTCACCGCGATTTGGTCACTATGCGCAGAGCCCTCCGTTTCATCGACAGCGACTCTCCCACCAAACAGCTCTTTGACTCGCCTACCATTCCTCCCGGTGATACTGTCCCAAGCTTTCTGCCCGTGCCCTCCAGCTCCTTGGTGCTACTGGTCTTGATCCCTGCTTTCCTCATCCTGTCCCATCCCATCCACTGTGGACTTTACATTTCCCCCAAATTTGTACATATTTATCCTACTTAGCGAAACGATCATTTTCTACTGCTGCAGTTTTACGCCAACACACCTTGGAACACATGCGACGTAAAGTTGCTCATACCTCTATATACACTGATGGCTCAAAATCTGATTCTGGGGTTGGGTGTGCTGCAGTCTCCTCCGGTAGTTGTATCCAGGTGTTTCTCGCATTCAACGTTTGTTGATATAGGTTAAGTGCACACACAACATATATACAGAGTGTACACATGCCTTAATCATATTGCAACATACACACATGTACTTTCAGGGCAATACTATCATTGTTCAATATCCCATGATAATATACCGTACTCTGTAGTATCGGCAGCGTTGCACCAAATATATCCGGCACCGCTGCACATGTTTTCATCAGTAACATCCGGTCGGCACTCAGCATAGCAGTGCCTCCCAGCTCTCTGTATATCTTTGGCTAATAAGAACCTATAAACTTATCTCTGGACTTTTATTCTACATCCTTTTGCAAGAAAGGATTATCAAGGTTGTTGTAGCTTCACATGACAACCATACATGGCGCAGTCAGTGTATTAAAGCCAGGAGATACGAGCCAAGACCGGATTATCAGCCAGCCATCTTGCAAGACCTCGCCTCTCCAGCCCTGGATATATCATTGTGCAGTGCTTTCAAGTGCAGTGAAGTGCTTAAGTGTGTAGTGCAGTGCCTTTATTATATGTCCCATGTAATTTGTGCCCATTCCCGACTTGCTGTGAGGGTTATAGCTGCCGAATCATTGCTGGACAAGAGCGAGGAGTAGCATACCCTCCCCCTCTAACGTCTCCAGCAACACTAAAGTTCTCACCCCTCACTGGGCCCTCAGTGCCTTCCAGCTGTGCCGGCACATGCGCGCACGGACACACGCACATTGTTGCCAAGTCAACACGGTGTTGCCAAGCCTACCACACTCACGCACTCACTCTCTCTAGCACAGATAATTTCTCTCACTATTAAATAAACTGTTCCAGTTGTACTGCACATTTTCATCGTTCCTGCAAGACTACAGTGTGTCAGCTATCAACCAATTATGGAGGGAGATGAGCAGATTCATGGGGAGCCCAGAGACACCCCACACGATCATACTGGGGAGGGAGATAATGGTGGAGCTACTGGTGGAGATAATGATGGAGATAATGATGGAGATACTGTTGGAGTTGCTGGTACGGGGTACCAGTCAGTTCATTTCACTCCAACCTCTCCTCTCACCACCCCTCATTTTACTCCACCTCCCCAACCTCCCCCCACTTTACCTCCCCTACACTATAGGGGGATGCCACCCCTGTCACCACACCCTGCAAGTCTACAACCTACCACAAGTGCAGACCTCCTTCAGCTCATACAGTATATGGAGCAATGCAGACAACGGGACGACTATACCAGAAGACAGGAGGAACTATACCAGAAGACAGGAGGAGGACCGCAGAAGACAGGAGGAGGACCGCAGACAACAGGAGGAGGACCGCAGAAGATGGGAAGAGGAAAACCGACGACAGGAGGAGGAAACAAGACAACGCACGGAGGAGGACTACAGGAGACAGATGGACGATGCCAAGTTCTCCGCCCTTGTCCAGGCTCTGGCCCAAATTACCCCACCTGCCGCCGCACCTACACCTACCTCAACGGGGACAACACCTCATTCCACAACATCCTCCACCCCTACAGCTCCACCTCCACCACAGAACCCGCCGCCCCTTCGTGCTGATGCCACCTTCCAGGTTTTCAGAGAATGGAGGCGTCGGTGGGACGATTACTCTATTATGGTAGACTTATCTAAACTACCGAGGGAGAAACAACTGATCCAGATGCGGATGTGCTTAACCCTGGAGACACAGCGGCTTTTGGAGCACACCTTTAGCATACCCCCTGACACCGACAAGACCGTTGACGCAGTCCTCGATGCACTTCAGGAGCACATCAAGAATTCTCGCAATGAAGCTCTCCGTCGCAGGGACCTGTTCAGTTGCAAGCAAAAACAGGGCGAGTCATTCAACAACTTCTACGTCCGCCTCTGCCACATCGCCGAAGAAATTGACGTCTGCCCAGGGAACTCTTCAGCCTGCAGGGAGACCCAACTCAAGATGGTCATTATGATGGGCATACATGACGAAGAACTTGTACAGAAGCTGCTTTCCCTCGACGCCACCCCTTCATTACAGGACATCGTCAACACTTGCCGTTCCTATGAGGCCACTCGAAGCGCTACATCAGCCATACGTGCCCCACCGTCCCAGGTTAACGCCGTGTCAGCCTACAAGCAGAACAAGCAAGTTAAGCAACGCGACAAGTTCTCCACATCGCAACAGTCCTTGGCGTCGGCTGCCGCCTGCCAGCGTTGTGCTCGCCGGCACGACAAGAACAAGTGCCCGGCTGAAGACTACACCTGCACTAACTGTTGCCGTCGTGGTCATAAGCCTAGGACTCCTGCTTGCCCTGCTGCCACCGCCCAGTGTCGTCGCTGCAACCATATAGGCCACTACGACAAATGCTGCAGATCTTCCAAGATGCCCGCCACACAGGACAACGACACTTCCTCCCACAACAAGTCTACAGCAAAGAAGACCACAAGTTGCCGACGTGTGGGATCACCTGTTCAGGCACCCACACTGACATCAGTGAGTCTCACCTACAGCGGCACCACTAGAAAACTCCACATGCTTCCTGACACGGGTGCAGACATCACAGTGATCGGCCGACGACACCTCGACATACTTCGGATTCCTCTCAGCAGCCTACGACCTCCGCCTCCGACAACAACGCTCAACGCGGATGGCTCTGCAATGGCTCCTGCTTTGGGGACGTTTCATGCACAACTCACCATCAGCAAACGCTCCTGTTCGGCCACAATCCAAGTCCGCGAGGGTGTTCAGACGCCGCTTCTGTCCAAACGCCACTGTCAAGCATTGGCCATCATCTCAGCAGAATTCCCCAAGCCAATTCTACAGGTTAAACACATCTACAGGTGTAAGGAGCTACCCTTCACAGCCACCACGTCACCTGCACAAGCCAAGGAGTTCTTTCTTCGAGAGTTCAAGGACGTGTTGGTCTCCAAGGAAGATCTCCAGACAGCTCCACTCAAGCCTATGAAGGGTCCCCCAATGCGGATCCACCTCAAGGACGATGCCGTGCCTTTTGCCATCTACACCCCGCGGCAGATCCCCTTTGCTTTTAGGGATAAAGTTAAGCAGGAGCTGGACTCGCTAGTGGCACAAGGTATCATCAAACCGGCCGGCGATGAACCTTCAGAGTGGTGCCATCCCCTCGTCGTCGTCGCCAAGCCCAACGCCGAAGTTCGCCTCACCGTAGACCTCACCAAGCTCAACTGCCAAGTTTCCCGCCCAGCCCACCCCTCACCGACGCCTTTCGAAGCGATCCGCAGTGTGGCCCCGCAGGCGAAATTCTTCACGACGGCAGACGCCCTGAGTGGATATTGGCAAATGGAACTTGCGGAGGAGGACCAGCATCTCACAACTTTCATCACTCCGTATGGCCGTTTCCAACACTGTAGAGGTCCAATGGGTTTCGCTGCGACAGGTTATCAAGGTTGTTGTAGCTTCACATGACAACCATACAACGTTCACTTCATGACGTCCATGTTACTGGCCACTGGGTTCAAATCTGTTGGATACCTGCCCATGTATGGGTCAACGGTAATGAAGAGGCTGACCGCTCTGCGAAAGCTGCTGTTGCTTTGCCAATCTCTCAGACTCGTCTACCGGTGGAGTATTGGTTGGCATCCTTTCGTGTTATTTGGCATAGATGGCGATTGCTGTAGGCAGCTTAATCTCCTGATAACAAATTACGATCTATTAAAGACTCGCCTTCTTTATGGCAATCATCCCTACAGCCCTCCCGTGCTCTAGAAGTATTGCCGACTCTACTATGCATTGGTCATACTAGATTGACACATGATTACTTAATGTCGTCGCCCCATGATCCTCGTCCGGACTGTCGTTCTTGTAGTGTCCCTCTAACAGTTCGCCATATTCTTATTGAATGCCCACTTTACACTCAGTCCCGAACTCTCTATTTTGGCAGGAAAACTTACTCTGACATTTTGGTGGACTCTCCATCCTTCTCCATCTATCGTGTTGTTCGTTTCCTTGCGTCCTGTTCACTCCTTAATAATTTCTGATTTTTTTATCCTGTACAGGTTCTAACGTTTCTTAAGAGCTCGTGATTTCTCCCTAATATTGTCCAATCCTTGGCTTTGGCTGAGACCAGCCCTATAAGAGTTGCGTTCTGTAGCTCAGTGGTCTGGTTAAACTACGATTTAAGAGCAACAGATCTCCTTCAACCCTATCTCAACACACTACATGGTTGGTGCACTACAAACAGACTTAATCTAGCCCCAGCCAAATCCACCGCAACCCTGCTCACAAGTTGGACAGGAGAACACGAATACATCCCTCAACTCACCATAAACAACACACCCCTAACACATACACACATACCCAAAATCCTAGGAGTAACATATGATACTCATATGACATTCAAACAGCACACCACAAACATTAAAAAGAAACTGACACCCAGACTTAACGCCCTCAGGTCACTTGCTCACACAAAATTTGGACACAACAAAGAAACTACCACCACAGTATATAAACAATACATAAGATCAGTGATGGAATACGCAAGCCCAGCCTGGGCTTCTAACCTAGCTGAAACACATCATAAGACCTTACAGACTATTCAAAACAAAGCCCTGAAGATCATTACAGGCTGCACAGCTACTTCACCCACAGATCACCTACATCAAGAAACCAAAATCCTCAAAGTCAAAGACCATCTGGACATGAGAGGCACTCAATTCCTGGCAGCAGCCTCCACGAACCAAGACCACCCACTAAACTACATGGCAACACACCCACAGACACCAAGAAATATCAAAACAACACCCAGCACACGGTATCACACACAATTATTGTCCTCTCTCCCTCCCTGCCCACCCCGAACCAACTTCCAGAAGCACATCCATACTCATATCTCTCACCGATCCATCCACTCACTCACAGACAACACGCAGCTGCATGCACGACCTCCCGAAATCCATCCTTCCGAATCCTCCCTTCCTCGCGAGGACAGAGTCCACCTGGCCAGGCTGAGATGCGGACACCATCCAGCTCTCCTGAGCTACCAGAAGAGACTGGATGACTCCGTTGTCGACGCCTGCCCGGGATGTAACACAGCACCCCATACCATTAAACACATCATAGAAGACTGCATTTCACACAACCACTTACGCCAACAACACAATCTACACTCAATGAGAGCTCTGTGGGAAAGCCCGATCGTGGCCATGGCCTTTCTCAGGGACTCGGGGCTGTTCGGCCAGGCAGCTTAGGGAACAACAACAACAACTACGATTTTAAAAACAAAACAAAAAATACATACATACATACATACATACATACATACATACACAAATTTAAAGACCGAGTGCTCCACACGAAGCGCGGTTCTGGTCTTACATCCTGATTGTGGCGTTCCAGGCAGCCCTGTTAAGAGCTGCCTCACTTGTAATTTTGTTTTATTTAAGATCAGACTGCAAAGTCTGATCCCACTTCTTTCTTGGTTCGCCCCTTGGTGCAGCTCCCTCTACATTCATGGAGTTTCACATCTTTTCACCCAGCTTTGTTCATCCATCCTCTCCAGAAATCCAAACCATCCAAGCCTGCTAGTATGCATCTCATCACTGATACTCTTGATACCTAACCTTCATAGCTCTTCACTTGATATTATGTGTGTCATTGCGCTTCTAACGCACGAAGCGTACACCTTTCCATTCAAGGAGAGAGGGAGTCTTCTCATGGTGAGTAGTGGCAAAAATTCTCTAAATTTCCCCAGCCGTATCTTATTCTGGCGATAGTGGCGGTCTCGGCCCCACCACTGGCAGAGATGGTATCTCCCAAGTAGCAAAACTTGTCCACCATCTCCAGTGCCTCATTGCCAAAGTTAACACTCTCGAGCCGATCATTGAATACAAGCTCACCTTTGCATATTATGCATACAAATTTCTCAATTTTGGACTTCTTCCTTGGTAGAGGCGCCTTTATTCTAGTCATTATTGTGGATGCCACTTGAAAAATAGAAGAAAATGCATGTGTTTGAATCTCGCGGTCTGTTGCGCTATCACTCGCACGCTTCCTTATGCACCATTGTCAGACGTCGCCAGGCGCTATATCGTTCTCTCTTGGAAGTTGGTTCGCGCGTGAGACCGTACAGACGTATCCCCAGTCTCTCTTGCCTTCAGTGTCTGTCCTGGTTTTTCTCTGCACGTCACTACAGTGACTTAATATTGCATATTGATAGTGGTATGACCTAGACCCAGGAATGTATTTTGTGCAAGTTCTGTGTGGTTTAAGAGGCCTGTGGGTGATATCTCACGCACGTCCATGTATCAGAATGCCGTCGCCATCTTGGCCAGGACCCACCCACAAATACATAATTATGTTCAACGTGCTCAAAACCTATCACTTCGAGTCGCCACACAAAGGGTTCAGTTCTCTGCAATTCATGCGGGAACTGGACCCATTTCACCTGCACAACACTTGCTTCCACGGAACACTACACTAACACCTGGACTTGTTCCTCATGCCCCTCCCTCTCCCAATCAAAACCCACACCTACACCCCCCACACCTACACCCCACACACCTCTCCTTTCCAACCCACCAATCCTTTCCATACTGTACTACAGTAGAACGCCGTTTACCCGGCACGCTCGGGGGGGGGGGGGGGGAGCATGCCGAATGACCCATAATTTCGTTGTATTGAGAGTTACTCTTATGCCTAGGCTATAGATAGGCCTAGGCCTACTCACAATAACCCAACTGAGCTGCTTGGATAGCGAGAATATCCCATGTATATTTCATAAATATATATTAACAGAGTAATCTTGACCAAACTGATTTGTGAACCTCATATCTCTTGTGTTTTGCTTTGTTTACTGGTCCGCGACACACAAACACACACACACACACGCGTCAGCTGACTCGGGGGCCCAATCGATAATCGAATAAGTGACCACGGGTCCAAAACAACTTTAATTATTTTGCTCAATCGAAAAGCACTTGGTATAGAAAATTCTAGTCTTCACCATTCACAAGGTAAAAGTTATTTCTGCCTCCTGATTTTGTAATGGATGATCAATGTTAAGAACGGGGTGTTACTTATATATCTAAGCTAGGTTAAACCATTTCTTGGTCTGGCTAGCTAGTGACTTAGCAACTTGTTACTAAGGTTATGTGGTTATTCCTTATCAATAAGACTATTCACAAGATAACAATGAGTTCTACTGCCTGATATACATCTAATCTAGGTTAGGTCATTTCTTTGTGGAGATATATAGGCTAGGCCTATGTCTTCTAGCAAAAACAGACTAAGCAGACGACGCTGAGTGTGACGGCGATCGACGATGCGCATGGCGGAGGGTTTGAATTAATTTTTGCCGCTTTTTCTCTGATTTTATACCTAATTAATGCCTGGCCAATTAGTGCCGTTGTTTTGAGCGTGCCGCTGTTCTGAATGCCGAATAAACGGCGTTCTACTGTATCCACATCCTCAACCCCTCACATCCCACACCAACCTAATCCATCCATATCCTCATCTCCTGCACCCAAATCCCCATCCCCATCACCACCTCACCTATCATCTTCCTCCTCCCCCCTACCCTCGCCCCCACCCTCGCCCCCACCCTCACCCCCACCCTCACCTCCACCCCTACCCTCATCCCTACTTCATCCCCGTGCAGCAGCACCCAACATACACCGCACACACAACATCAACATTCTTCAATTAAACATAGATGGCATTAACATAAAGAAAAACAAACTCTCACACTTCATCAAACAACACAACATACACATTGCCATCTTGCAAGAAACAAAACTCCGCACAACACAAAAAAACACCTACATTTCATGACTTCACCACCATCAGACAGGATTGGGCCGATGGCGGGGGCGGCGGTGGACTCATCATCTTGGTTCACACAGCAATAACCTTCACAGACACCAGTGTGCATACCAAATCCCTCCTCTCCCCACAAGATAACACAACAGATATACTGTACCTCCTCCCTTACGGAGAGTGAGGGACACCCGCCTTTCAATACACTCTTACCCCTATTCTATCCAACTCTCTAACCTAAGATTGAACCGATTTTCCCAGTCTTTTACTTAACAAGCAAGCTTTGGCAATCTCTCCATCAATCTGTCTTTCCCTCATCCTGTGTCCAGACATAATATTGACTCTAACGTACCTCAAATTTGGCTTCACTTTGGGGAGACACTTGTTACAGGCAGATTTGCCTTGTCTCTTTCATTCACATAGACCAAAATTAAAATTGTGGGCTCTAGATTATTTTCATGAGTTGGATATACAGTACTGTACCTCCAACCTTACACCATTGTTCTTGTAAAATATAATCATACAGTACTTATGTTCCCCTTTTTCACAGATGGCAGCAGCATCACAAGAAAGTGAAAGGAGGTGAATTCTCCAGCCGCAATACACACAACCTGATAATAGTGTGTAAGGCACCGATCTTCACTATTTTTAACTCCTAGTTGCTGTGGGACATCAGTGTGCCAAATCCAACCTTTGGAATGGCTGCCTTGGGGTGGTTCTATGCAGGGTGTCAAACCGGAGCAATTTTGTTTGAAGACTTGAATGAATATGGGAACAAATGCAGGAAAATTAACATAGAGCAGTTTGGAGTATGTACACTTGACCAAAAAACAATCTTTACACTGGTGAGCTGTAAATAATCTAGTGTGAACGGAATGAATCAGGTGAAATATACGGCTGTGAGGTATTATCATTAGATTTCGACCACGTTCCAGAATGTTTAGAGCGTTACTGTAAAGATTGTTTTTTGGTCGAGTGTACTTGCTAAGAGTAATATGCAGTATTCGAGAATGCATAATATATTCGTAGGCTTATGCATAAACCTTAACTCTCCTGATAGCCTAATGTTTAGTGTGCGGAATTTCGGTGTTAGTATTTCATTAGTTTGGTTTATTTGTAAATTAATTGGTGGGTTGTGGTGAAAACAAATATGAATTTATTCAGGTTTATGAATCATTTATAGTGAGGCCTTCCCTTGTGAAGTACCCCATTAATTACCCCTTCAATTCGTCTAAACATTTGGTTACCATAGAGCAGTTGGGAGTATGTACATGCTAAGATTAGTATGCATATTCGAGAATGCATAGTATATTCGTAGGCTTGTGCATAAACCTTTAACTGTCTTGATAGCCTATTGCTTAGTGTGCGGAATTTCGGTGTGAGTATACTAGGTTCGAGTCCTTGGAGTACCAGATGTATTCATTACTTTCATTGATTTCATTGATTTCATTAGTTAGGTTTATTTGTAAATTAATTGGTGGGTTGGTGAAAACAAATATGAATATATAAACAATGATAAAGACTAGAAAGAATGGACCCCACATTCGTTTGACACCTTGGTTCTATGCTTGCATGGAACTGGAGATTTTATTATAAGCAACTTTTCCCCCTATCTATCATGTATGTATCTGTCTGTCTCGCTCTCTCTGTACGGAATGTACAGTATATGTACGTGTGTATGTATGTATGTGTGTGTGTGTGTGTGTGTGTGTGTGTGTGTAGCTGTTACGGTGATTTCTTGTTGCTGCCTTGTAGCACGGTGGGGGCTGGTGTGGTGCAGATTCACCAGGTGCAAGTGCTTCAGGGGGACTTTGTTGAGTTTCTGAGATAGTGTTAGCACTATACCAACATCGGCCAATGTGGTGACTTGATGGGGCTGTGTTGTGGCAAGGAACCAGATTAATTTGCTCATGTAGTGATGTACACCTTATATGGTGGATTGTTTTCTTTTATTTCAAAATTTAATTTTATTAAGCGTTATTTCCACATGGCGATTTTGATTAGTTCTTTTGCATTTATCTTGTGTCGTCCCAGTTTTGGTTTGTTTATTTTGCAAGATTTACAATTTAAAGTCTTTGTTATACTGTTGGATGTATTTGTATGTACTGGGGGAAGGGAGAGATGTGGATGGTTAGATGGATATAGATTGGTAGATAGATCAGTAGATAGACAGATAGAGTTATCCTGAAGTTGATCTAAAAGAAATATATATATAAGATTTATAATACAACTTTATTTACAATCATTATGTTGGAATGTTCACATTTTCACGATTTTTCTCTCCTCATATTTTGTGGTGTTTAACGCCTTACGAGCGGGCCCGTCAGTAACTTCTACTACCCGCCAAGCGTTTTTTTTTTACCCTAAACGACCTTGTTTCCGTGCTCTTTTTCATGCATAAACAAGAGCCAGAGCGTAATACAATTATGTATCCCTGAAAGGGCGTTAATTGAGCTTTCCAATGACACCAGAACCATCCTCCTACGACCACGCGTTATCTTGCAACGATCGTGCAAGACGAGTGCAAAAACCCTAAAATACGGTAATATCCTTACATAATTCCCTGTGTAGCGAGGGAGGGAGGGTGGATGTGTGTGGAGTAGACGTCAGTAGGCGCGCAGGACCCGTGCCGTGCAGTCATGAGCCGACCTACGCTCCTCCCATCGCTCGTCTCTCTCTCAGAGCCATTATTGCTCAAAAATTGCACACGGAGTCAAGTCGGGCCCCGCCACATAGTCCTTTCTTCTCTAGCCCGACTTAAGTCCACCCCCGCCAGACAAGGGTTAAAACCCTGAAGTCGTCTCCTACAACATAACTTAACATAACTAAGCTAAGAATATACTGTAGGCTAATAAGCTAGTGATAATTAAAGCCTGATAATTATAATATGACAGATTGAATGTATTTCAGATAAAGCTTTGGTAGTTGCCAAATTCTTTGTAAATAATGTTTTTAGAAGTTTGAAAGATTCCTTTGAATTTTACGGATTGACACAGATTGATTAAAAATTAATTTGAGTTAGAGCATCTTGCTAGTAAAGTTGCCTACTCAAGTGTTCTTTTATCTGATTAAAAATCAATTTGAGTTAGAGCATGTTGCTAGTAAAGTAGCCTACTCCTCAAGTGTTTTTTTATCCATTCTGTCATTTCATTGTTGATAGTCAAACCGCACTTCATATGGAGTACTCGATCTTTGAAATTATGCATGTATGTATATACTCAGACACATACCCCATAGCTGGGGGTGGCATTATGCATTTAATAGCAAATATTTGTATTAACAGTGATACAGGTGTAGCAATGAATGCAGCTGTCATATTTTTATCATAAATTAAAATTAAATAGTAAATAGTATTAGTTTTGAATTTATGCTAATTTTTATGTATTATATTGAGTCGGCCACCCCCAGCTATTGGGTATATGCCTGTGTATATACATACATACATACATATTATGTATATGTATGTATGGATGTACAGTCAGGCCTGCCAATACGCGAGTACAGTCCTCCCTCGGGTAGCGCGGGTATATCGTACTGGGACCGCGCCGTGCTACGCAAACACGCGCTACACAAAGCAAAGAACTTATGGGATTAATTCTATTGGTTCTGGCCACTTCCCCAAAGTCCCCTTTTTGACCCATTTACCACCCGATTTATCAATTTATTTGTCAGTATTATTACGTTGGCAACATACCTTCATACTAGGGGTCAATAATATATCCAATTAAGACCATTGGTATTATGAAATGCCATTTATTTGACACGAAACCAATGCTGCTCAGCTGTAGTACAACAATAACAACAAACCACATGTCGTCTGCGTGAGAGGCAGGCGGTGGCAGCTTGGCTAAACTTGCCAACAATCTACCGCCTTCATTAGAGTTATAGTTTAATGTATTTTTCTTTGGCTTTTACTATTATAAATATTATTTGGTAAAATTAAATTCAATTCCATAGAGTAAATTATAATAACATTTTATTGCATACAGAAATAACTCGGGTTTAGACATAGCCACACAAGAACAACACACACACACAAACTGACTCAACAATAACACACGGAATATCAGCTGACGAATCTTCATTAGAGTTATAGTTTAATGTATTTTTCTTTAGCTTTTACTATTATAAATATTATTTGGTAAAATTAAATTCAATTCCATAGAGTAAATTATAATACAATTGTATTGCATACAGAAATAACTCGGGTTTAGACATAGCCACACAAGAACAACACACACACACACACAAACTGACTCAACAATAACACACGGAAAATCAGCTGACGAATCTCGGTGTTTCAAATTAACTTGCATTGAAAGTATATTCGTAGTATAAGGCCATCCATGGTTTTGGAGGTTTATAAATGTGTCTTATACACGCCGGTATATACGGGTCTGACGAGTCTGCCGTCACAGGCCGACAGATGCCGAGAGATGCCGACCAGCCGCCACCCGCCACGAGTGCTACATAAACAAAGCGTGTTAGATGCTGACTCGGCACATTTGGGGTACCCGTGTTAGAGCAAAACCGCACTGTCCAAAGCCGCGCTACCCGAGGGAGGACTGTATATGGGCGACACGCGCCCTCACGGAATTGATATTCGCATATTGGAAATATAGCTTTAAATGGGAATAAATTAATAGGGGCGGCACGGCCTAAATAAGGCCTATTTAACACCGTTAATTGCCACAAAAGGTACATTTATGTATACGTAAAGATCCAAATCATAAGAAAATATAACAATAATAATAAACTCACCTTAAAATTAACAGTATGAAGGCTAGATATGAATGGTGGGGGCTCCGAGTTCAGCTAAAGTGCCCCGGCCCCGTCCCCGGCCCCGTCCTCGGCACCATCATTGTCCGAAGAACTGTCCCTGTCACCAATCACTCTGTTGAGGACTTCTTGTTTTCTCACAGGGCACTCTTCCATTGACCGAAAGCTTTCCTTGAGTAGGTCAACCGCAGCCAAGATTTGGCTCAGTTTACCTACAGGCAGCTCCATGCGCGGAATGGCGGGGCGGGCTAGCGTACTAGCCGGACTCCCCGGAATTGCCCCTATATCGGCTCCGGAAACGCATTTTAGAAGTTCACTAAGCGTTTTCAAAATGTTGGGTATGATTCGACCACCCCCTCGCGTATAAGGTGATTCGCATTTTGGAAGCTCGCGTATTGGCAGGCCTGACTGTTAGTAAGATTGAAATAACTAGAGATGAGCTGTTATCTGCGATGAGAGGACTTGAAGTAAGGAAAGCTATGGGACCGGATGAAGTGTCTGCCTGGGTTTTAAAGGAGTGTGCAGAGCAATTAGTGGAGCCAGTGAGGGACATAATTCAAGCTTCCTTAGATAAAGGACAGGTTCCTGTTGAATGGAAAAGAGCTAATATCATTCCGATATACAAGAATGGAAACCCTGAGGACCCTCTAAACTATAGACCAGTTTCACTTACTAGTATTGTATGCAAGATTTGTGAAAAGCTAATTAGGAAGAGATGGATGAAAATGTTGGAGAGAAAGAAAATAATAACCCCAAAGCAATTTTGATTCAGAGAAGGGACATCTTGTGTTACCAGTTTGCTATGTTATTACAGTAGGGTGATAGATGTACTCCAAGAAAGAGGCGGATGGGTGGACTGCGTCTACTTAGACCTTTCCAAAGCATTCGATAAGGTACCACATAAGAGATTGTTATCTAAGCTTGAGACGCTAGGATGTGTCAGGGGGAGTTTGCTGAAATGGATGGAGAGCTATTTAACAGATAGGGAAATGAGGACCAACATTAGAGGAACTTACTCATCGTGGCGGAAAATTGAGAGTGGTGTGCCGCAGGGATCTGTGTTGGCACCTCTCATGTTCCTTATGTACGTGAATGACCTGCCGATAGGCATAAACTCTTACATGTCAATGTTTGCAGATGACGTAAAAATTATGAGACAAATAACAAATAAAAGTAGTTGTGAGGAGCTGCAAGGGGATTTAGATAAAATATACGAATGGAGCACCAAGTGGAAAATGAAATTTAATATAAGTAAATGTCATGTGTTAAATATGGGAAGAAGTGTGAATAGACCAAATTGGGAGTACAGGATGGGAGATAATAAAATTAGCAAGGCCGAAAAAGAAAAAGATTTAGGGTTGATTATACAAGATAATTTGTCGCCAGAGAAACATATTAACAAGCTCTTTAGCGGAATGTATGCAATGGCCGGGAATATGAAAGTTGCTCTGAACTATTTGGATGAGACCATGGTAGCGAAAATTATGAAGAGCATGATTAGACCAAGATTGGAGTATGCAGCAGTGGTGTGGTCCCCGCATCTAAAGAAGCATATTCACAAGTTAGAAAGAATCCAGAGAGCAGTCACTAGATTGGTTCCAAGTCTCAGAGAACTGCCATATGAAGGGAGGCTAGACAAATTAAATCTACCGAGTCTAAAAGAGAGGAGAGAGAGGGGAGACATGATAATGATGTACAAATGTACCCGGGGGCTGGAGAGGCTGGATAGGGAGGATATATTAATTATGGATACAGGAATAACTAGAGGCCACAGCTACAAAGTAAAAAGACCTACCTGCAAGAACGATATCAGGAAGTTTAGCTTCCCCTATAGATGTATTGACAAATGGAATGGGCTGGAGGAGGAGGTGGTAGGGGCAAGGAACATCCATATTTTCAAGAAAAAATTGGATAAAAAGTAGACTGAGAGACGGGACAACACGAGCTTAGCTCAACTCCTGTAAACTACAATTAGGTAAATACAATTAGGTAAATACGTATATACTCTGGCATACACTCAACCCTCAGCTATCACTCCTAATTGGTGCAGCTATAGCCGCGCGGTAGCCGTAACCGCGATAGCCATACTGATGAACTAATGGGAATAATTCTAATTGGTGCCTGGGTGCCGAATTTGACAACTATTTTTCGTATTTTGCGATTTTTACCTAATAATTTTCACTGAACACTAACATAACATAATAATAATTATAAGAAACATAAAAGTAAATATAAGAACATATTACACCATCACATTTACCTTTTTAGGTGTGTTGAGGGATTTAGGTGGGTTGGGTTTCGAGGCTAGGGGTGGCAAATTATTGGCCACTCCTACGTTGCTCTATCTCGTTCAGTATCCCTTCAACATCAAATCCTTCAAATTCTGAAGTGTCATCATCCACTTTATCCAATTCAAGTGCCGTAAGTAAAGGCTGTTCATCGATTTGTTGCCGTGGTCGAGGCTCACCGGAGGGGCCCGGTTGAGGGTGGTCGGAGGGGCCTGGTTGACTGTAATCTCACGTGTGTCCACGGGCAAGTTCCGCTTTGCCTGCTTATTCAAGTATCGCCCCAACACTTGTTCCGTCTTAAGTAGCACTTTATTAGAACTTCGAAAGGCATTCGATGCAGCAATTGATGGGGCAAGTTTCATGTGACTCTTTATGTTGTCTCGCTTTTGATAAATCCCCCTCACTGTCGATTCATTCACTCCAAACTTCTTTGCCACACTCCTTTTTGTTTCACCCTTGCCTATTAAGTCCACAATTTCCTGTTTCTGAGCATACGTAAGGTTCTTTCTCTTCTTAATGTCTTGATTTGGTGCAGTCACATTACGCTGAGCGAAGGTAGGGGGATTCGGTGGCCGTTGGGGTAGGTTAGTAGCCATTGTTCACAGGTATAAAAACACTTTTCACAGCTTTCACCAGACAACAATGGGGGTACAAGTAAGACTGAGAAATTGTAAGTATGGCGGGAGGGTAGGAGGATGGGTGGCGGCCAATCACAGCGCTTGCTTCCCATGAGTCACGCCCAATCAGGGAGCGAGTAGCATAAACGTATGCTTGCCGCCCGCCTGGGAATTCCCAAGCCCGGGAATTTCCAATTTTGTTGTATTTTTGGCCACATTTGGTGCGTGATAGCCAGCTCATAGGCGTGAAAGCCATGGTCTGACAGCTTTTGGGGAGCAGGCGATAGCTGTGGAACGCGATAGCTAAGTGCGTGAAAGCTGAGGGTTGAGTGTATACCGTACCCCACTTCTATATTTAGTTTGCAAGTTTTAAATTTTAATTTATATATTTTTATTATTGGGGGTGGCCGACTCGAGACAGAGCCTGAACATGGACATCACAACACAACAGAAAAAAAAAATACAGAAACCGCACACATGTAGGTCGTCCAGGAGAAATACCCAGAAACCCAGGCCCATTTGGGGTCTCCAGCTAGATTGCCAGGTCCCAAAGCTCCTGGAGAGGCTCCGATTTCCACAGGCAGACCCGCAGCGAAGCTGCCACCACAAGCCCACCCACCATGCATCCAGGCGTACCCTTCATTACTACCGGCTCCCCGGGCCAGGCGCCTGACGGTCTGTTATCTAGTCCAACTGGCGCATGACCCTCGGCACCCTTCTGTCCACTCTGGACGACAAATATTCCTGCTGCCCCACTCTCCTACATATCTCTTCATTCCTCAATCTGTCTCTACGAGTCACTCCACACATACTCCTCAAGCAGCTTATCTCCATCACATCTAGCTTTCTTCTCTCCTTTGCCTTTAGAGCCCATGTCTCAGCCCCATACATTACTGTTGGTACAACAATCCCTTGATGCATTACACTTTTTACTTTCATTCCAAGATTTCTCACCTTCCAGATACAGTAGGGTCTCACATAAAACGAGTATATGGTCGATAAACGAGGGCGTTTTATGCGATTTCGTTTTATGTGAACACAGCATTTTGGTGGCCCAATATCATCAATGTTCACTGGAAGCGTAAATTTCCGTCAGAAGCGTACGATATTTCGTACGTTTTGTACGATATTTCGGCGCTCTATATGAAAACTCCTCGGATTTGCCCCACTTTGGCGGCGAACTCGTTATATGTGATCACATTCGTTCTGATCGAAAATTAAATATTAATATTTTAGGTCGGTCGTTTTAATCGAGACTCGTTTTATGCGGGACCTTACTGTACTTCCCATTGCTCCGAAAACTTTCCTTTCTTCACATACTCTGTGTTTTACCTCCATTTCCGTACCTCCATTCCTGCTGATCGTTCTTCCTAGATATTAAAACACTCCACTTGTTCCAGTATTTCCCCATCCAGCCTCACATCTAGATTCACCCTACGATCACCCCTATTGCACACCATCACTTTTACTTTTATTGACGTTCACCTTCAGCTTCCTCCTCCTTAATCCTCCAGCCCTGGCTATTGTATTCTATAATTTCCCCGAAACCCGGGGGATTTGGCCGAAAAACGTCTACGCCTAGGCTGCCGTATCTTTGTTATTTTGACTGCTTCCGCATTCCCACGCATCTCCAAGCGTAGATGTGTTTCGTACCTGTAGAATGGCGTTGAGTAGAGCTCTCTAAGTCAACTGGTTCAGTTGTGATGACGATTTCTGTGGAGAGAACATTGTGGCGATATCAGCCACTTATCACTACTTTTCACTACTTGACAATAACACACACCACACACGAACAAGCGACGCCTTTCCTTCTTGTGGTCGGAGATGCGCGGCGTCGGTCCAACCGGCTGTTGTTTACATGCGTCGGACGGACGCTTCGCACACCAAGCTTACAGGCTTTCAAGCTGCCGGAGCCTCAGAGCCCTGCCGGGTTCCGCGGAGGGTATTTGTTATGGTTGCCTCAGAGCCCTACCGGGTCTGGTGGGTTAAACCACACCAAACTCTTTGACTACTCGCTGCAGTTTTCCCTCAGAATCCACCACCAACGCTGTGTCATCAGCAAACAATAACTGGTGCAACTCCCAATCTCTACCATTCTTTCCTACTAAACCCAATCCTCTACCCATAGTTCTCATCTTCACCTCCCTCACCACACCATCTATATATATATTTAACAGCCATGGTGTATGTATTTTCTTTACTAATCACCCGCAAAATACTGTACTCTAATATCTGATGCAGAACAAAGTGATTGATTTAAGGTTGTCGGCCACCCTTCTCGAGATATGTCAAGTACACTATGCTGTTGTACAAAGCTACTGTCCTATCTATTATTGATTATGGCAGCTCAATTTCTTATGTATCTTCGGAATGAACTTTACAAACAGCAAATTTAATTTCAATAACAAAAATATTAGGTGGGAAGAGGTAAACCAGGAAATGGAGGAAATAAACTGGGAAGTTTTGATGAATAACCTGACACTAACAGAATGTCTAGTCCTGATAACAGGAACTATGACCCAAATTTGTAGCCACCACATACCGATAAAACAAACAAGACGAAGAAATAAACAATATCGGGAGAAAAGAAAGTTGTACCGAAGAAGGAAGTTACTAACACAACACCGCACACAACAAAATGTACAGGACAGACAAAAGGTCCAAATAGAGAGAAATTGTGGAAATTGAGCAAAGACTAAGAATCTCCTATGAACTACAACAAATGGAAGATGAGAACAGAGCTATTGCAGGTATAAAGGAAAACTCAAAGTATTTATTTTCATATGGCCAAGCGAAAGTCTAAAGCTGCGTCAAATATTGGCCCACTGAGTAAAGAAGATGCATCATTCACAGGGGACAATAAGGAAATGTGCGAACTCCTACGTCTGCAGTATGAAACAGTGTTCAGTGAACCCGCCGAAACAAAAGCCGTCAGAGACCAAAACAAATTTTTCATGGAAAACTGCCCTATAGAATACCCACAGATTCTAGATATTGAGTTCGGGCCGAAAGACATAAAAGAGGCTATTAGTAACACACCAATCCACTTGGCACCAGTCCCAGTTTCATGGAATCGATCCTAATGAAGAAATATAAGGAAAACTTCTCAAAACCCCTGGCTATAATGTGGAAAAGAAGTCTGGAGAAATACCAGATAGCTTGAAAAACACAATAATTGCTCCTCTGCATAAAGGCGAAAGTAAAGCACTACCCACAATTTTTTTCCCGGTAGTTCTAACCTCCCACATCATTAAAATATTCGAGCGAGTCCTGCGAGCCAAATCTCAACATTTATGGAGGCAAACGAGCTGCACAACACGGGTCAACATGGTTTCAGAGCGGGAAGATCATGTCTCTCTCAGCTATTAGAACACTACGACAGAATTCTCATTTCCTTAGAAAAGAGGAAAAACATTGATGTAATTTACACCAATTTTGCGAAGTCCTTTGAAAAATGTGACCATGGTATAATTGCCCACAAACTCAAAGCAAAGGGGATAACAAGGAAAATTGGAAGGTGGATACACAACTTCCTCGTTAACCGAAGGCAATCAGTACCAGTCAACGAAGCCATATCTGAGCCTTCGGATGTCAAAAAGCTCAGTACTCCAAGGAACAGTGCTAGCACCCCTTCTCTTCCTCATTCTGATCAATGAAATAGATGTGAACACAACACACAGTACAGGGTCTTCCTTTGCAGATGGCTCAAAACTAAGTATGATAGTAAACACAGGAAGACACGGACAGGCTGCAGGCATACATAAATGGGATGTTCCAGTGGACTAGGGAAAACAACATGCAGTTCAACAAAGAAAAAATCCAACTAATATGTTATGGAGAGACTACAGTAATGTTGTTAAAGGAAGCACAAACTATAAAACAGAATCCAGCCACCTGATAAAGACAGTGTGAAAGACCTTGGGGTGTTAATGTCTGAAAATATGAGTTTCAAAGAACATAACCAGGTAAAAGTTGCAGCTGCGAAACGACTAACTGGTTGTATTCTACGTACATTTAGAATGCGCGGTGAATTGCCAATGATAACGCTCTTCAAATCCCTGGTTCTACCGTGGCTAGAGTACTGTAACATATTAACATAAGCCAGCTCTGTGAGAGTTTCGTATTGGATCTCAGTGGTCTGGTTAAAAAAAAAAAAAAAAATCCAAGGAGAGGATTTTCTTATTGAAGGGGAGAAATTTCAAGTATTAGGGGAGTCTCTCCACCATAGATCACTCGACTCAAGAAATAAGGTGAGAGGAAATTTACGGTTCATTAGACTTCAGAGATATGATTGATGCCGTTTTTAACGCCGTACACTCCCTTGATTGACAGGGCTAGTGTGTGCCTTTGTTACAGGGACTTTACCGGACTGGAGGGAGTATGTATTTACCGTATGTTAAAGTGAGATGAGCTGATTTAATACTAATTTATTCTTTATGTAACCCATTCAGCATACGATGACATGTTCTTCCTTTTGTTTGGGCTACCATTACACTTTTGTTTCAAGAATATTATATGGGAGTTGAAAGGTTATATGGGATAGTATGTAGCCCATTGATTCCTTGAAGGTCTTCCTAAGAGGAATAGAATTGTTTAAAAATAGGCAGAAGGAAAAGCAGAATAGCATCCTCATATACTGAAAGAGTATACCATGAATTTGATCTTTTAATAAGTATAAGGTAGTGTTGTCTGGTTTCCCTACTTTATCATGGGTACTCTATTGACTGATTAATGTTTAATTTTAAGCACAAAATGTGTGTAAGTAGTTACGATTTGTTTTGGTGGAGGGACGTGTGTTATTGATAACTCTTATAGGTATGTTTTGTAGATTCATGCATACAGTGATCCTTGATTTTTTAATATATCAATAGTAAAGTGTTCATTAGTTGTAGATACTGTATGTAATTCTTGGTGGAGGGATGATGAGACAAAATGAACATATGCAAGACTTTAATTCCATATGTTTCAATTATGATTACTTAAGCCTTTCAATCAGATTATACCAATATTTTTCTAGTCTATCTGTCTCAAGACGATCTTATTAAACTAGAGAGACCTCTTAGTGTTGGACGGTTTATTGATGTAATCTTTATTTTAGCTTATTATTTATTTATTTAATTTTGCATGAAGAATTACTAATTTTAAGTACCAAATGTTCATGAGTAGTGTATAGTTTTTTGGTGAAGGGATTACGATATATATATACAGTATACTGTATATATAGGCTATATACTGTATATATATAGCCTATATATATATACTGTATATATATATATATATATATATATATATATATATATATATATATATATATATATATTAAAACATTGATGCATTATGTTTCCAGTGATATTTTAATCCTTTCAATTAGATAATAGCAATTATTGTTTTGTCTAGGTACAGTGCATCAAGATGATTTAATTCAACTTTGGAGGGACCTGTCAGAATTTGACAGTTTATAAATATAATGCATACGTGCACGGAATTTCGATGTGAGTATCCTAGGTTCGAGTCCTTGGAGTGCCACATACTGTATATTTGTTGATTTCATTAATTGAGTTTAGAGGTGAAGTTGGTTGGTGGAAAAAACCTAATAATATAGTCTTTAGCTCTTTTCCAGTGGATCTACTGTAAGATACTGTAAGATTCCTAGAGGTCCTTCCATAGCCAAGTAAATTCCTCAGGCAATAGCATTGATAAAATATGAAACTAACATCTGGTTGAGAAGGTTAATAAAATGTAAGAAACTCTGCAACTTAACTGAAATGCACAAAATGTTCCATATATAGTGTGTAGTATTTGGTGGTGGGAATATGAGACAAATGAATATATACTAAGCGTTGATACTGTATGTTCCTCCAGTGTCTTCTTATATTTGTAAATAATGAAACTTATGACATATCTATTGTGAATAATCCTTACTTTCTTCAGTTTGATGATACATATTATTATTTTGCCATGACTAACGTTGGACAAGTTAATTTAGTTACTGAATTATCAATAGATATAGTGGGGTAAAAACAATCTCAATGAAACTTTACCTCCCACAATTCAATATCCAAGCTGCATAAAATCATCTAATGGTACCGGTAGCTAGATTCCTAGGAGAGTTCCGTATAGAGCTCAGTGGTCTGGTTAATCTGCTCTACATAACATAACATAACCAGTAGCTAGATTAAAGTGAGAGATGACACCTCCATACTTAAGAGGTTAGAATTCTATGTAGATTGTAAGTTTTAGAATTGTTGTACATTCTTCCCTCGATTTTACTGATTAAAGAGGGGATGACCAGTCCGTTAATGCAAAAAGTCCAGTGCTAGAAAATAATAAAAACAATGTGACAATAAATCACACTTGTTTGGTAGTCTGTTATACTGTGTTATTTCTCTATTAATAAATATAAATAATAATGTACTGTAAGTACTATTTGTTTCACGTCATAATAATGATGGGTTAGTGTCCTCTAGATTTTATACAAATTCTCGTGAAGGTATTTGGCAAACTTGATTTTGATAATATTTTTCAATGATGTTCTTGGTCTGAAGTAGTCCTATGGAGCACAATTATTTTTAATTTTTAGAATATCCAGGCATTGTGAGTTTTTATGAATTAAAATGTAAAACAGTTGGATGAGTCTTTCTGCAACATCATGTATTTACAATGCTTTATTCATGCTATTTTTTGCAACATCTGCAGAAGTATCTCGTGTTCTTTCAATGTATTATAATATGGTGTTGGGAGTACTGTATATATTAATGATTTGTAGAATATTAATACAGCGATACAACCAGGTAAAATGATAAATGTATTTGTATAATCGTAGTCAAAAGTCGTGTCCTATCTCCATAATTTCCATTCTGGTTATTTCTCTTGGTATAAGTGAAAAAATATCCTCAACAGACAAACTGAGCCTTTGTATTCAAGGTTTGTCCGGTGTGGTTCAGAAATATTTTAGCAATTAAGGGTTTGACACCTGAGGAGAAGAAATTAAAACCTAATATTTATTATGGGTTCCGGACTCTGACATTTTCTATTCTGTATACAGTGAATCCTCAAAGTACGCGCAATTTATCTACGCGTAATCAAAGCTACGCTTGAACCACAATTGAGGCAACAAATCGAAAAGTACGCTCAATTATTCAAATGTACGTGCCGAGCGAACGAGCGGGAGTCGATTCGTATATGTTGGAGAGTTTCGGGCGGCCATATTGGCGTGACGCCGGGCCCTCCGACGATGTCACCGTTGACTGTGGAGAGAGACACATCTCCCGTACCAAACTATTATGTATCTATAAAGCTTAACAGGATATTATGAATCTATTAAAAGACTGTTCTTCGTTTTTCATTGCATGTATCATTTATTGAGCAAACACAATCGGAAATGGAAAATCTGTTTCTGTTCAGGAGTTGGAGGCGAGATTGTTTACACTTCTCGAAAGTCGCTTCAAAGCTTACTGCTCTCCCCTGGCTAAATTATGTGAAGCCAATTCCTTAATATGTATATGAGCTATGGAACTATCTCACTTGACTTGTAGGCTATATGAAACTACTGTATATACAGGGTGTATTACTTTTCAACTCAAAACTTTACCAGTAGGCCTAGGCGGCTAGGCCTATTATTTCGGTCGATCCGTTTCGGAACTTTCGGGTCCAGCACTATCGATCGATAGCGCAGATCCATAACATCGGCGTTGCTTAACCACTACCAATGTGAGTTAATTTACGTTTGTGTCTTTTTTTTATACATTAAATGTATTTTGTGTGGTAGATTAGGTTATAAAAGCATATTTGTACAGTAATATGTTATATATTTGTGGTTTTTAGGTGATGAAAGCTAGAAATAGTACAACTTTCGGTCTGACCCAGACCAATACTGTACCTATTTTCCCCATTTATATTTAACTCCCATGTACGCGCAAACGAACGTACGCGCCGACAGCACAGTACGCATCCCCCGCGTAATTTGAGGGTTCACTGTAATCAATAGAAAATTTACTGTACTCTATGACATAAGGCCTATATAATAATTGATTATGGCTCTACTTTGTGTCTATCGTTAGTGAGTGCTATTTGTATTTTGTACTATTGAAGAAGTCCTTGCATGACAGTGTGGTAATCCCGACACTGACTTACGGAAGCGAAGCATGGACGTTGGTTGAGAGACTCAGACGAAGAGTGAGAGCAGTGGAAATGAATTACTTAAGAAGTGCGTGCGGAGTTACATGGATGGATAGACAGACTAATGAGGAAGTAAGAAGGAGGTGTGGTAGATGTGCTGGAAAGTGTGAAAAGGAACAACTTGAGATGGTTCGGCCATATGGAACGTATGGAAAGCGAGAGAATGACTAAGAGGGTGTCCGAGAGCGAGGTGGAGGGACAGAGAGGGAGAAGTAGACCGATAGAGAGGTGGAAGGATGGAGTGAGGAAGTATATGAACGAAGGCGGTGCTGGATGGGGGGAGGGGCGTCGACGGACTGGGGACAGAGGTGCATGGGGGCGGTTCGTTCGTGGCCACCCCTTCGGGGATCACGGCGTCAGGCAATAGATAGATAGTTAATGGCTTGTCGAGTTGCAAATTTGATTTTAATAGAATATTTTGACACTAATTGTAGTTTCTTTATTCATGCAAAGTTTAGTCAAATTTACCAGAACGTCCCAGACTTGCAAATTGACTAATTCCTTGAACGTGACTATAGTGCATTGTTATGTGTGCGATTAGTTTGCTTGTATGTATGTATGTATATATATGCTCAGGCCCATTCCCCACTTTTCCTATTATTAGTTATAAGTTCTTTTGCATTTATCTTGTATCGTCCCAGTTTTAGTTTGTTTATTTTGCAAGTTTTACATTATAATTAGTTATTATTAGTTTGCTTGGGAAACAGATTAACTTGCTCATGTAGTAATGTACACCCTATGTGGTGGATTGTGTTCTTTTATTTCATAAATTTTATTTTAGTAAGCGTTATTTCCACATAGCGATTTTGGTAATTTATTTTATCTTTATCTTCTATCGTCCCAGTTTTGGTTTGTTTAGTTTGCAAGAATTTCATTTTAATGAAGGGGATTTACTGACCCCACTCGTCAGTATTGATAACCATAACTCTTAGGTGGTGCAATTATAATTTCCTAATTAATGTCATTAGAATTAGATACCACAAAGATGTAAAAAAATAAATTAAATCTTTGAATTACACGGCTTCATTATTCAGTGCACTTCCCGTTCCTCTGCTGTTACAGCCTGTTACTCTGCGCACCCCCTGGTGGCATAGGATTGAGGCGTCCTTAAGGTGTTGATTTTCGGTGTGAGCATCCTGGGTTCGAGTCCACGGCTGCCACATGTGTTTGTAAATTTCATTAATCGATTTTAGGAGTATGGTTGGTTGTTGGAAGGAACATAATAATTGATATTGGTTCAGGAGTAATTTATCGAGAGGACTTCCCTAAGTGGTTAAGGCCCCATTAATTTCTCTTTCCATTCACATATGCATAGCCTACGTGAGTTGCAGTTGGGATGTGTGTACATGCTTAGATTGATATGCAGGATTCGAAGTTGCCTAATAAATCGTAGGCAGTGTCCACCAACCTTTAACTGTCTTCGTGGTGCGATGTATAAGGTGTTGATTTTCGGTGTGAGCATCCTGGGTTCGAGTCCACGGACTGCCACATGTGTTTGTAAATTTCATTAATCGATTTTAGGAGTATGGTTGGTTGTTGGAAGGAACATAATAAATGTTATCTCAAGATGAGCAAATAGATTGGAACGGGAAGGTTGGGAGGGAACTAAACATCATAGACTGCGGTACTGTACCACTAATAAATGCATTTTATTAAAAATAATATACAAAATACAGTATACTGTATAAAGAATGCAGAGATTAGCATCTTAAAATTTATCCTGCAGAAAGTAGATTGCTAGTACAATAAAAGTAACACATATACCGAGTTTCTTATACCCTGAGTACAGGTAATAATAAGGCTTAACCTAATATATCTTGTATCGTCCCAGTTTTGATTTGTTTATTTTGCAAGTTTTACATTATAATATACAGTATATCCCCCCTTGCCACATGACTCGTTGCCGCTGTTTGGGGGCTTCCGGGCTTGTAGGTGGAGCGGCCAAGGTTCTTGACCGCTCTCCCTATCACCTCCAACTAATTTTGTCATGTCCTTTTCTTTCTCCTCCTTTCTAGTTTTCGTTTTTCCCTCTTCCGCTTTCTCCTGGGGCTGCCATCAGAGGCCGGTCTCCCACCCTTGAACTTTTGTGGTCCCGTCCCTCCCTTCCCTTCCGGTTGACTTCCCTGTTTGCTTCCTTCCTTTCTCTTTAACTGCTTCGGAGGTTCTAGTTTCCTTAGGGCTTCGCCTTGGTGTCTCTGATCACTGCTGAGTTGGCAGAGTCCACCTGGCGACAGGTGCTGCCGGCCAGGGCTCGCAAGGCTCGTTGCTGGAGGATAGGCGCTATAGGGTTGCTTTGGGGTTTCTGACTCTTCTCTCTTCCCAGTGAGTGTGTCAGGTGACTACGCCGGCCCCGTTCTCCGTGGGACAAAGCTGCAGGACAAATGCCCGGGTTGTACAAGGTCCCTAGCTCAAAGCCGAGACCTGTCCCATCTCAATTGGCCGCATTCTGGGTTTCGTGGCCCTGCGGAGGTCTTTCTCCCTTTCGTTGCCAGGGGCACCTGGTAACCACAGTATCTTCTTCCATGCTTTACCCCCTTTTCTCTTGCTATGGTGACGGCTTATGCTTTTTTCCCTGTTCTTCCCTGTTTATGGCTTCTGCTTTAGTGGTTCCGGTGAGTGAGCCCCTTGTGGCATGCAGCCTGCCACTTGGGGGTCTGTTGTCTGGCTGTCCGTCCGGTTCACCGCGGGAGCACGGTGAGTCGGGGATGGTTTTGGGTGCTCTCGACCGGCCCGCTGAAATATCCCTCGGTCGTCGCTCATCCCTCTCGTCCATTACCGTTCCGGATCCTTCTACTACCCTTCCGTCTTCGTCACGTCTTTCTCCACCCTCCGCTACCCAGGATTTCATCTCTCCTGTAGTTATTTCTGCGTCTTCCTCTTCTCCCTCTTCTCCCTCTAGTCTTGTCACCCTCGACCCTTTTCTGCCCTCCCTCCCTCGTTCTCTTTCCTCTTCTTCTCCAGTTTCGTCCTCTTCTCGTCCTCGCTCCTCGGTCCTCCCTCTGTCCTCTCTCTTTGCACCTCCTTCCTTTACTAAGTTTTTCTCCATCCCTGCTTCTGCGCCTCTAGCCGGTGATGACCTCTTCCACCTGCATCTCCTTCAACAGGTGGGAAAGGACGTCACCTTCCACTCCCGCCATGATGCCTCCCGTCTTGTTACCGTCCAAAACGAACTTCAGGCTACTGCTATGTCCTCTTTCGTCGATTGTTCTGGCACCCCCATCCCGTCTCAAAAAGATCAACGACTCAACTCCTGTACAGGGACTGTCCTGATCCCCGCTTCCATCCGTCTCGGGGGTCGTCCATTCGCGGATTGCGCCGACCTCGTCAAGGACATCGTTGTCGCTCAAGACCACAAGGTGGTTAGTGTGGTATGCTACACTATCCCTCCTCGCGACCTTCGCCGCCATCCCGCTAACATTGCCAAGATCTCTTTTGATGGACTTTCCCTTCCTGCCCATGTTATTGTCGGTGGTACTCGCCTCCCCGTGACTGCGTCTCTTCCCCGTCCACTCCAGTGTCGCAGCTGCTGGCGTTTCGGCCACCCGGCGAAGTTCTGCCGTACAGCCGCTGAGAGCCCACTCTGCCCGCGCTGTGCGCAGTCCAGACATGCCGTTGGTGAATGTCAGTCAACGTCCCAGTTCTGCCTTAATTGCCGCGGGTCTCATTCGGCCGACTCTAAGATTTGCCCCGCTCATCTGTTCGAGTCTGAGGTTGCTGTCCTCAAAGCGAGACACGGCCTTACGCTCACCGCAGCCCGCCAAGAGGCTCGTCGCTTGGGCTTCACCCCTCAGTCATTTTCCAAGACTCTGTCTCCTCCCTCCTCTTCTTCGCCTCCTTCTACCACGCCCCCCCCTTTTTCTGGTTCCTCGGTTCCTTCCACCGCCTCCGCTCCCTCCGTCCCCCCGGTCGCACCAGTTTCGTCATCTGCCTCCCTTCCTTCTACCGGTGCTTCTCCCGGATTTTCTCCTTCCTCCTCTTCTGTCTCCTCCGTTCGTCCTTCTGTCTCTTCCTTTTCTGTCCCTTTGTCTAACACTTTCTCTGTTCTCAGTCCTTCTCCTACTTCTGCCCCTTCATCTTGCTCTCTTCCTTGTTCCTCCTCTTCTAGTCTCCCTCAACGCTCTCACCGTTCCAAGCCTCCCCCCCGTTCTCCGTCATCTTCCTCTTCTAGTCGCCCCAAATCTCCTACTCGCTCTAAACTTCCCTTCTCCTCTACCAAACGGGCTCCTGTGCTCCGTTCTTCCTCGCCCGCTTCCTCTTTTAAACGTAAGGGTGGTCTCCGTGATGTGCGGAGCTCAAGTCCCTGCGAGAAGAAGAAGAAGTCGCCTCCTGTTTCCCTTTCTCCTCTCTCCGTCCAGTCTCCTCCTCCTCCCGTCACTGCATCCCTAGATTTCTCCTACGAAACCCTACCTAAGATTGATGAATTTATCCGTTCTTTCCACCCACCACCTTCAACTGTTCATGCCGAAGTTCATCCTACCCCCTCTTCTCTCCCCCCAACCCCTCTCCCGCCTTCCCCTGCCCCGTCCTCTTCCTCCACTCCCCCCTCTGGCCTTCCTCCGGGCCCTCCTCTTCCTCCTCCTGACCCTCCCCCTCTTCCTTCTCCTGCCCTTACCCCCTCCTTCTCTTCCCACCCGCCGTCCGTCCTTCCTGCCTCTTCCGGCCCTCCTCCTTCCTCTCCTCTTTCTATGTTAGACCTCCCTATGCCCCCCGGTTTCCAGTCTTCCCCTTCAACGTCTTCTCCAATTCCTGCTATTATTTCCCATCGTTAGCCTCTCTTGGCTATATTTTCCACCCACGGTGTTAACTGTATTTTGTAAATATGTTGTATATAGTGTACGTCTTTTCTTCCCTCTTGTACGCGTCTTCTTTTTATTCTTTTTTGTCTTTTTAATGTCCATTTTACAATGGAACATTCGTAGTTTTGCAGCACATCGTGTTGATCTTCGTTACCTTATCTCTAGGTTTATCCCACTTGTTATTAGATTACAAGAATCGCGTTTATGTAATGCCCCCTCCCCAATACCTTTTTACTCCTATATAAGTTCTCCCCAATCCCAGTATGCTACTTGCCTCCTCGTACATCATGATGTCCCAGTGTCTCCGTTAACTATCCGTACCTCTCTTAAATGCACGCTTGCCAGAGTGTTCCTTTCACGCTGGCTTACAGTAGTTTCCATATACCTTTCCCCCTCAATCCCGATCGATGTTCCAGAATTAAACAGGATCCTTTCTCTATTACCTCCACCTTTCCTCCTTTTAGGGGATTTTAATTGCAGGCATTCCCTGTGGGGTGACTCTACCGTTAATACACGAGGTCGTTCCCTTGAGGCTCTGATTCGTACACACGATTTATTTCTTTTAAACACTGGTTCTTCTACGCATTTTGATAGCGGCACCCGTACCTTCTCATGTATTGACTTGTCTCTGTGTTCCCCTACACTATCCTTGGATTTTACTTGGAAGGTCTTTAATGATTACTGTGCGACTGACCACTTCCCGATTGTCCTCTCCCCTACGTCTTACTCCCCAGTGCCGCGCCCTCTCCGTTGGTGTTTCGATCGTGCCGACTGGTCATCTTTCGCTGATCTCACCGTTCCGCCTAATCCGGCCCCTGCTTTCCCGGACCCTGATGCCATGCTTACCAGTTTCCTGATGTTTGTGCTCCATGCTGCCTATACTTGTATTCCACGCACCACTCAGAGTATGTCTTCTAAGTGTGTACCGTGGTGGACTGCTCAGTGCACTTCGGCTTTACGCAATAAAAGAGCCAAGTGGAAGAGTTTCCGTCTGAAAAAAGGCTCTCCATATGAGCGGGATGCGTATACTCTTTTCAAACAGGCTAATGCCGTCTTCCGTCGTACAATCCGCTCTGCAAAAAAATCTAGCTGGATGTCGTATGCCTCTACTATCAACGCAGATACACCTGTTCCGCAAGTCTGGGCTCGCATCAGGAAGATTGCAGGGAAACATGCGCCTACACCGGCCCCAGTCCTCCATACCAACACTGGCATTGTGGGCGATCCGTCTCTGGTGGCCAATATGTTGGGACAACATTTCAGTGATGTTAGCACTGGCTCCCATCTCCCGCCCTCCTTCCAGATGCATAAACGCCGTTCTGAACTTAAGCGACTTGACTTCGCCTTATCATCTGATCAGTTTTTCAATGCCCCCTTCTCCCGGGCTGAGCTTGAGTCTAGCCTGGGAGCCTGTAAGGATACATGTGAAGGCCCTGACGGTGTCCATTACTTGATGCTGAAGCACTTATCTCCACCTGCGCTTGGCTTTCTCTTATCCATCTACGACCGTCTGTGGTCCACAGGCTTTTTTCCGGCCGAGTGGAGACATGCCATCCTTCTCCCATTCCTTAAGCCGGGTAAGTCGGGCCATGCACCAGCAGATTACCGTCCCATTGCCCTGGTCAGTTGTGTAGGCAAATTATTAGAACGCATGGTTCACTCCCGCTTAATGTGGCTCCTGGAATCAAGAGGCATCCTGTCACCTTTTCAATATGGCTTTCGCAAGGGCCGTAGTACTTTGGACCCATTATTGAGATTGGCGACTTCTATCCGCGATGCCTTTTCGGACACTAAGTCGGTTTTAGCTGTATTCTTCGATCTTGAAAAAGCGTATGATACTGCCTGGAAATACAACATCCTTCATACCCTTTTACGTTCTGGTGTGTCTGGCAACATGGCGGTATTCTTGAAGAACTTTCTCCGTGATCGTACTTTCCGAGTCGAGCTTCAGAATACATTCTCACGAACATACCCCCAACACCACGGTGTCCCACAGGGTTGTGTTCTTAGTACCATCCTTTTTATCCTAGCTATTAATGGTATTATTTCTTCTCTCCCTCTTGGTGTCCGTGCTTCTTTGTATGTGGACGACTTCGCTATTTACGCTGTGGGTTTGGATATCGCTGCCCTACAAAATTTCGTGCAGAAGGCCATTGATGCAGCTGCGCAGTGGGCTACGGCCCATGGTTTTCGGTTTTCGCCCTCGAAATCTTGTGCCGTCATCTTCACAAAACGCCATACAGTCCCGCATCCTGTTCTTACGTTGTATAACCGCCCTCTGCCTTACAGGTCCTCAGCTCCATTCTTAGGTCTCATTTTCGATACTCGGTTGACATGGTACCCGCACATTACTTCGTTACTGACCTCCACCACCCGACGGCTTCAACTCTTACAAACTCTTAGCCACTTGTCTTGGGGTGCGGACCGGACGACTCTTCTGCGCCTCCATACAACGCTTATTCTCTCCAAGATCGATTATGGCTGCCAGGTATATGCCTCCGCTGCGCGTACAAACCTTAAGCGCCTAGACTCCCTTCACCATCACGGTCTGCGCTTGTCGCTAGGGGCTTTTCGCTCTACTCCGGTTATTAGCCTTTATGCTGAATCAGGTGTCCCACCGCTATCATCCAGGCGGGATAAACTGACCCTTCGATGTCATCTTCGCCTTCTGCAACACAGTTCGGCTGGTTTTTCTCCCACGGCTTCCGGCTTAGCCCCATCAGTGTCTGCTACTTCGTTCCCCGGTCTGGTCTCTGCTTTACTAGCCTCCTTCTCTTTTCCCATTCCATCGGTGCTACCCCTCCGACAGTCAGAGTTCCCCCCATGGCTACTCCCTCGCCCTACCGTTTGTACAGCTGCCCTCCCCCCCTCTAAGGCCTCTTCAACCCCACAGTTGCTTTATGCTCAGTTTGCGGAACATATGCTACGCCACTCTTCAGCCGTTCCAGTGTACACTGATGGTTCCAAGACCTCCGCCGGTACAGGGTTTGCGGTTGTGTTCCCGGACCGGACCTTCCAACGTCACATCCAATCATGTGCTAGTGTCTTTACGGCTGAGTTATTTGCTATTTTATTTGCCCTACGTACTATTTTTTTTCACACCTGCATACCTTTGTAATTTTTAGTGACTCCCTTAGTGCTCTTCAGAGTATTCAGTCTCTTCCCGCTGTTAACCCCTTAGTGCTGGAGATTCAAGAATGGTTGTTCCGCATCGCTACTAAATTGAAGTCCATGTCTTTCTGTTGGGTCCCGAGTCATGTTGGAGTGCCTGGCAATGAGCGGGTTGATTTTTTCGCCCGCTCTGCTATTACCTCTCACCGCCTCGTGCCACGACGTATTCCTGCATCTGATTGCTTCCCGCGTGTTACTCAATTACTACGTCAGCGCTGGCAGGACGAATGGACCTCCATGAGGGTGTCTGATGTCAAACTGCGTTCTGTCAAACCTTCCGTCCTACCTTGGAAGTCTTCCTCTCATCGCAATCGTCGATGGGAGACTGCTCTAGCCCGTCTTCGGCTCGGCCACACCAGGCTCACGCATGGTCATTTGATGTCCTGTGATGTCCCCACGCTCTGTCCTTGCTGCCATATTCCAGTGTCTGTCCAGCATCTCCTGATCGACTGTCCGCGTTTCTCCAATGCCCGACGGCAGGCATTCCCCTTCATATCCTCCCTTAATCGCCCCCTTGTCTTAGCCGATCTGCTTGGAGAGTCCCCCTCTTTCTCCCTCCCACATCTTATGTGGTTTCTCCTCCATACCCGTCTCCTTCAGCTTCTTTAATTAGTGTTTCCTAGTCTTCTTCTCCTCTACTCCGTATTGCGCCCAGCCCCACAACACCTCCGATGTTTTTTTTTTTCCCACAAAGTTTCTTTTGGTGCCACATAGTCTTTTTAGGCTTGGTGCGAATCCCTATTTTAATAATAATACAGTATATCGCTAGAATTGAGGGGGAAGGCCCGTGTTCCTCCTTAGGATCCCCTCCCATTTTCTAATAAAGTAACACTCAATAATAGGGATACTGTCTAGCACCATAGATCATTAAAAGTAACTTATGCAAGTTTACTGTAATTTTTACTGTACTTCCTCTCGGGCATAGGCCGAGAGCCTGTACATTCAAGCGTTCTACATTGAACGGAGAAGCCTGTGAGGTCTCGTTCCAGTCTAGGGGGTGAGACATGTGAAGCACTTTTTAGCTGCAACCAGCCCCTGCCATTTTGCCTTCGCAGGATGCATGGGGCTTAGTTGCTCACTCATGGCTCGAAGCAGACCCATCTCTGAAGCTGCCTCGCTCCAGTGCTTCACTGTCTCACCTAGACTCGGACTCTCGCTCTCAGAATGCCACCTATTGAGCAATGAACTTGTGATAGGCATTTCACCCAGGGGGTAAGGGGGCCTTCATCTAATGGTGGTGGAAAAAAAGAATATGCCTCACGCATCCTACTGCGTGTCGTACAAGGCGACCAATAGGGGGGATAGCGATAGACTTGTGGACCAACCGCCATTACTATGCAATAAAGTCTTTATCTTACCACTGCCGAGGCTGGTGGGGTGTGGATAGGTGCCACAGGGGACTGCGTCTTACCTGGGCGCTGTTTGGCACCACACCTGTGTCGGCAACAGTGTTTGTATATTGGAGCAGTGTTCGGGCAGGACTTTATTGTTCTATAATCCAATTGCCTAATATACAGTAGAGTCTTGTTATGGTTATGGTGCTGTCTTTTTGTAACACTGTTAAGGCTGGTGTGGTTGCAGATACTGCAGGAGCAAGTGCTGCAGGGGGACTCGGTTGAGTCTTGCTGAAGCACGGTTAGCACTATACCAATATCAGCCACAGTGATGACTTGGTGGGGCAGTGCTGTGGCGGGACTTTATTGTACTACAGTACTCTCCAACTACTGAAAGGCAACCCCGTCTAAGCTGTTACATTGCATGTAATGGAAAAATGACGTTAAACCATTGTATGTATGCATAGCATATTTTGAATATGAGAATATTCATACAGTGCTATTTAATCAGGGAACAATGAGGGTATTTATTTGGCATTTTGGTGGGCTTTGTGGTAATAAACTGATACTAGGTACAGCACAAATTCCATCCCAATAATATCTTCCCATTAACATACTGGGATTTGAACCCAGGTCCATTGGATTACCAGTCCAGTGGCAAGACCATTCCACCACACCTCCCCCGAATCCGTATGTACAGATTTACAATTTATCATGTCTGAGCTTACGCTAGAAATAAACAGGGACTAGGTAGCAATATCACATTCAGCGTACCTTTTGTCTTAATGCTATATAAGGTTAGTCGAGTTCTGGTATAAGAGGGGGACTTTAGTAAAGATAAAGTCCTATTTATTGACAATTGTGGGATTAGTTGAAAGTGGAGGACAGAGGCAAAAGCTCACTTTCATAAAACCTCTTTCATCCTTATGCAGTAAGGATAGGCCTGTCAGATCACAGAAGGGTTCCCGTATTGCATTCAAGTGGTTATGGAGAGTATATACTTCTAGATTTTTGTCTTCAAACAAGTAGTCAATTTCATGAAAGGCAGTTTCTGATTTGGCTCTACCTCCCATATAGTGAAAGCCTTCCAGTAAGATAAATATCGTCTCATTGTGGAAGGTGCATAGTGTTACTCAAGCTTTAAGACAGCGCTCCTTCCATACTGGTGTGGCTACTTGGCCTCCTGACTGAATGTCCACAATGCGAAAGTGAGCAAGGTTCCCAGGTTGCCAATCTGGTCCAAGTGGAAATTGGACATCCGAAGGGCTACCGGGTCTCTGCATCACTATTTCAGCTGGGAAAACCACGACTGGACCTGCCAATGATATTGGGGCCACCAACACGGCTGTCCCGTGGAACTGTCTTAGTTTGTGGATCACTGCACATATAGAGATATGTCTGGAGGCAGAAAAAGATGTATTGATTGCCACTTTTTCCAATCCTCGGAAATTGTGTCCGGTCCTTCTGCCGGGGTCGCTAACCACTGAGAGCTCTGTGGGAAAACCCAACCGTGGCCATGGCCTTCCTTAGGGACTCGGGGCTGTTCGGCCAGGCAGCTTAGGGAACGACAACAACAACAACAACTTTGAGAGACTGGTGTTTGGTGGGTAGCAGGGGTGTGTTGTTGCTGTTAGTGTTGTTGTTGTTGTTGTTGCTGTTCCCCAGGCTGCCTGGCCGAACAGCCCCAAGGCCATAACCGAGCGCCCCCACAGAACCCTCCCTGCCTACCACAATAAAGCCTGGGTGACCGAAGCCACTCCATGGCGGGGAGCTGAGGAGGGTGCGGAAATGCCCGGGAAACCAAAGCCCCACCCAGGGCCCTGTGCCCCTCAGCAATTATGAAGAGAAAGTTGAGGGGCAAAGGAAACAATGTGACGCTTTGGTTTCCAATCTGCCAACCTCTAGGTTGGCAGATTGGGAGGTCAATCCACAGAAGAGACTTGAGATCTAGAAAATATATAAGTAATAGGAACAGTCAGAGTAAGCTATGGGTATGGCAGAGATCGCTCAGTTCTCACTCTGCTAGACCAGCTCATCACCGCATGACTAGAACCCAATCCTCTTAGCATCAGCTAAGAAAGGCCCTAGAATGCCGCCTTTGGCAGAGGGATAGCTCCCCTATTTCAACCCCTTTCGGGGTTGGGCACCCGCCCTGCTGTTAGTGTTGTTGATGTTGCTGTTGTTGACCTTGAGGGATTTGGATAATGTTGAAAAACCCCTTCCCAGGGAGTTGCCCCGTCTACGACCCTGGCCTCTACCCCGGCCCCAAGAGTTGTCACTTCTCTTAGGCTCTCTGGGGAAATGACTGTGTACTTGGCTATGTAGAAGGTGTGGATTGTGTCCCCATATTACCACCCGGCTGTCTACCTCGACCCCTCTTTTTTTCCTCCTCTTTAAGACTGAGCTACCTGTTTATGGTAATCATTCGGAGCTGGGTCACGGAGTGAGGAGTCGACCTCTCGCACTAGAAGCACAGAACACTCCTCGGTCATCTTTCGTTTCTTCTCTGCCTGACTCATCTTGGACTTCCTACAGCGTTTTATACCCTTCTTAGGTGAAAAAGGTATTTTGAGTGGCTGAAGACACTGAGGGACTAGGTTTAGTAGATTGAGTAGTTTTAGACGGAACTGACACACGTGTAGCAGCGTCGAAAGTCTGGGGCAAGAAAGGCAGCGAGACCACCGTAGTGGCGGTGACTTTCGGTATTGGGGATTTTTACTTAGTTCTCTTTGGAAGAGGTACTGTCACTCCTAACATAAAATCCCAGATTTATTCGCAATTATAACTGTCGCTTAACCCTTCTCGAAAAGTGTCTTGTGACCTCTTCCCATACAGCCAACAAGATCTCCTTGGCTGCCGGTTGGTTCAGAAAAGATTGTGATGTTGAATATTATACTGTACACATAATAGTTGCAGGAGTGACACATACTGCAACGGGTTCCACATGTTCTCTGTCTGGTTAATACAATTGGCATGGGAAACGCATATGTGATGAGCCAGTAGTGGGAGTTGAAGGCAGCTGGGCATCCTGCAGACAGCCATAAGAGGTCCATTACGAGAAGACGAAGGTGGGAGGGACCCGGTGTTGAAAAACCTTTAAGGTTAGGTCTAACTGCTCGTCAATAGTCTCCAGAGTCGTGGCTAGTGGATGAAAGAGAAAATATCTTAAGTAATCTCTTCCAGGAAGATATACAGTATAATCATATATAATGACATTAGCCTTAATGAAAAGTTGAAATCTTAAGAAAACTGTTGGCCTCAACTTGGACAAAATTGATTAATAAGCACAACATTGTTGTTGTTGTTGTTGTTCCCTAAGCTGCCTGGCCGAACAGCCCCGAGTCCCTGAGAAAGGCCATGGCCACGATCGGGCTTTCCCACAGAGCTCTCATTGAGTGCAGATTGTGTTGTTGGCGTATGTGGTTGTGTGAAATGCAGTCTTCTATGATGTGTTTAATGGTATGGGGTGCTGTGTTACATCCCGGGCAGGCGTCGACAACGGAGTCATCCAGTCTCTTCTGATAGCTCAGGAGAGCTGGATGGTGTCCGCATCTCAGCCTGGCCAGGTGGACTCTGTCCTCGCGAGGAAGGGAGGATTCGGGAGGTCGTGCATGCAGCTGCGTGTTGTCTGTGAGTGAGTGGATGGATCGGTGAGAGATATGAGTATGGATGTGCTTTTGGAAGTTGGTTCGGGGTGGGCAGGGAGGGAGAGAGGACAATAATTGTGTGTGATACTGTGTGCTGGGTGTTGTTTTGATATTTCTTGGTGTCTGTGGGTGTGTTGCCATGTAGTTTAGTGGGTGGTCTTGGTTGTGGAGGCTGCTGCCAGGAATTGAGTGCCTCTCATGTCCAGATGGTCTTTGACTTTGAGGATTTTGGTTTCTTAATGTAGGTGATCTGTGGGTGAAGTAGCTGTGCAGCCTGTAATGATCTTCAGGGCTTTGTTTTGAATAGTCTGTAAGGTCTTATGATGTGTTTCAGCTAGGTTAGAAGCCCAGGCTGGGCTTGCGTATTCCATCACTGATCTTATGTATTGTTTATATACTGTGGTGGTAGTTTCTTTGTTGTGTCCACAACATTTGAAGTAGCGAGCTTAATAATTGTAGAAAACTTAATTTAAGGTACAGTAGTAGGTAAAAATACTAACCTGATGGGGAGTACCGAAAGGCAACTTTCGAACGAGTGGCTAGGAAGGGTCCTTAGGGGCCAGGGTCCTTCTGAGTCGCTGTTGACTCTCCTGGGGCACCGTTACTGCAAGCTGGTCAGCTAGCACATCCCCTGTGTAAATAAAACCACAAAGTGTCATTCTCACATTAGGATAGGGCATGGATTCTAAGAATTATCATAATTAATCGTGCAGCCATAAATCCCTTAACCCTGAGTGATGCCGTCAACATTTCTTTTGGTCACAATCCCGACAAACTTTTTCAAACAAATGTTCTGCAGGCCATAATCAGCTGATTATGGTACTGGCTTACTACTCCACCCTCCCAAGCAACTCTTCCCCCCCCCCCCCCCAAGTCAACTTCTTTGACTTGTCCCTGGTGTCAAGATGATGCTCATGACACACGTCACCAAGCATGTCCTTGCGTAATATTGGATCATGGTTGACCTCATTTTCACACCCTGTTTTGGCAAGTACATGTCCTAGGACCGGTTCATGGCGATTTTGTCGCATTTGTACATTGTCTTGAATATGGGTCCTCGTCTACCTGATTGTCTCTGGAAGACGCATGTCATCTTCAACATGTTGAAGGACCGTTGCAAGAAGTTCTTTTGAACTTTTTCAGAAAGTAGTGGTTGATGAGTCACTTATGCTGTTTCGAGGAAATGTGTCCTTCAGACAGTACATTCCCTTGAAACGGAATTTCTTTGGCATCAAATACCATATATAGAACTAGCCAAACAAAGAAGGAGCATACCAGAGGAAGCACAATAGGAGAATTGGAAGCCAAGTTAGAAGGTATTTTGTTTCGCTTCAAGTGTTGTGAAGAACCCCAGCGAGGTAGTGCCAGCCGACGACTGAGACGAGGATCCACCGTTGCTCCCGGAGTGTTGAGGGGACATCATTGGTCCGGGAGGATCAACGAGTGAGGAACCTACTACACACCAAGGAAAGCCGTGAGTAATATTAACCCTATAACCCGCTTGCTGTAACACCTTCAGTGGTATTGTAGATGTGACCCCTTTTCCCCCTTGTACACCCCTTTTCCCATTGTGATCTAATTAACCTAGTACATCCGCACTGGACAGCCGAAGCTAGAATTATACTTTTCCTTTCACCCTGGTCCCACAGTAGAGCCCCTTTAACGATAATCTGCTTGGCACCTGCCCCCTTTTGTTCTGCGCCGCCACTGTACTCGGGCCGAGGGGAGACATACCCTTCAGTACGTTTTCTGTGTTATTCATTTCTAGCATAGTCACCCCCGGGGTACCCTAACTAGTAACTCCTTTGTTCTTTTAACACCTTTGATCATTAACCCGGAAACTGCTGGAAGACTCTTAAGAGTTCCCCCGGCGGAGTGCGGGAAGACTCCCTTATTCCCTTATTCTGTGGTATATTTTCGTGCTAACATTAGCGAGTTGCAAGCAGGGCATTGTCATCACTGTTAGCAAGCGAGTGCAAGAGAGAGAGAGAGAGTATCGATCGACAGTGTCTCTCCAGACTTGGGGAAATGTGGCGGGAAAGGAGGTTGCCTCAGCCATACATTATGTAACTCCCGGCCTGTATCGCCGATTTTGACCATCCAAACGTTGTTTCCACTTGTTTTATTGTTGTAACAGGTTAATACCTTTATAATCAACCTATAATAGGCGCATATTGAGAAGTATTAATGCTATTTATGGTAAAATAAATATTTTAGTGATGGAAACAGCTCAAATACATGCGCACAGGCAGAGGTGTCTCATACCCCCCATGCGCACTTCAGAGGTTAAGTATCACGTGTCTCCAGAAGCGAAGGGCAATGTGTGTAGGTCGCAGCGTTCCATAGAGTATACGGTTATCCGATTAATGATACCGACATCGAGTGAAGTGCGCATCACAAATGGTCGAGTTGAAGTAATAATAGCGTACTAGATAAGAGTACGAGTCCGTTGAATATATGAAGTTGTTGTTGTTGTTGCTGCTCCCCAAGCTGCCTGGCCGAACAGCCCCAAGGCCCCGAGCAATTCCAAGGCCACAACCGAGTGCCCCCACAGAACCCTCCCCGCCGACCACAATAAAGCCTGGGTAACCGAAGCCACTCCATGGCGGGGAGCTGAGGAGGGTGCGGAAACGCCCGGGAAACCAAAGCCCCACCCAGGGCCCTGTGCCCCTTAGCAATTATGAAGAGAAAGTTGAGGGGCAAGGGGAAAATGTGACGCTTTGGCTTCCAATCTTGGTAGATTGGGAGGTCAATCCACGGAAGAGACGCCGTCACTTGAGATCTAGAAAATATATAAGTTAAAGGAACAGTCAGAGTAAGCTATGGGTATGGCAGAGATTGCTCAGCTCTCACTCTGATAGACCAGCCCATCACCATATGACTAGAACCCAATCCTCTCGGCATCAGCTAGGAAAGGCCCTAGAAAGCCGCCTTTGGCGGGGGGATAGCTCCCCTATTTCAACCCCTTTCGGGGTTGGGCACCCGCCTATATGAAGTTCCTGCCATTGCCATACTCGATGAAGATCTTTCTTTACGTACAGCATAGTGCCTCCCATTTTTTACTATCCGATTGCGTTCAAACAATTTATAATATACATTGTTTGAATGCAATCGGATAATCAGAAATTGGGGAGGTGCTTTGTTATGCGTAAAAAAATATCTTAATCCAGTTCTTTTAACAAAATAATGTATAGATAACAATGATATAAACTATGTTCTTTTGATAAATAAGCTACAAGAAAATATATCCCTTGGATTCCTAAATTATCCAGGAATGTTGTTTTCAGCTAAGAAAACTCCTTGTTCGATGTTCAGCCATGTTTCAGTAATACCAGTTTCTTAATCAAAGTTTTCTGTGAACAAAAATCCTCAAGGTATGCACATTTGTTAAGTATACTACGATCATTTGAAAATACTACTATAATAGCTTGGAAATTATCATTACAGTGAGTTGATGAAGTTGTGTAAAATATAGCCAGAATAAATGGAAACCCCCATCCCCGTAGGTTGAAAGGGTTAACCTATTGTGGTAAGATGCAGGGAATGTCTGTGTTCTGGGAGATAGGCTGGTTCCAACATGGAAAATAAAGAATGGTGAAGAATTGATGATTTAGAACACTGTCTCGATCCCCATACATTCATGCTCAGCGTATATATATATATATATATATATATATATATATATATATATATATATATATATATATATATATATATATATATATATATATATATATATATATATATATATATATATATATATATTTTTTTTTTTTTTTTTTTTTTTTTTTTAATACATACGAGGTTGAAAGAAATGGCAATTTCTGCGTTGGAAATTTTATTATTCAAAGTTTTCAGGTCTCTGATGAGTTTTCGCTGGGTGGCAGGAAGTAGATGAATGAGATGAGCAAAATTCATGGTGGTACAGGGTTACATAAATGTACATGATGATACAGGATATACGACACGTTTCACTGGACAACCAGCATTATCAAGTAAGGGTAGAATGATATAAAAGGTAAACAGGAAGGGTATATATAGAGGGTGGAGGATCAGAGGAGGCGAAAATCAGGGGGCAAAAGTCTCCTATTGGTGGAGGGGTATTCTAGGAGTGCAAAAGGGGGAACCGCTTCACGCAGGCGCACTGGATGCGGGATGGTGTTGGTCGGGTGGCGGAGTCAAAGCTGATTGGCTGCGTGTCGAGGGGCGTGGCCTAAGTTGTGTGGTCCGTGTGGCGCCGGCGGAAGACGAAGCTGAAGGAGGTAGCGCGGGGGGCTGCATCAAGGGCACCAGGGGGCGAGGAGGGGCGTTAGGTCCTGTAGGGTAGTGCCTTTTGGCAGAAGGAAGGATCTGAAGGTCTAGAGTTTGGTTGTTGATGTTAGGATGTAAGGCTTGGATATATAATGCTACGAGTATAGGTAATCTCCTTGGGTCACTTTCTTTATCGAGTATGGTGGTGTGTTTCTCTAACTCGTTGCGTGTGAGGTGGGGGTGGTTGGGGGTGAGATTGTGGTCTTTGATGGCTCCAGCCTGAAGGTGAAGAGTTAACCGACGTGAAAGACGAGTCTGCGTCATGCCAATATAGGAATGAGGTCCACAGTCCTCATAATTACAGGTATGTTGGTAAATGACGTGATCGTCGGTCATCGGGCTCTTTATCTTGGTGGAAGCTGGTTTGTTGCGGAGAACGAGGTTGGAGGTCTTGGGGGATTTGTAATAAATTATTAATTTGATTTTGTTTTCCGGGTTGGTTGGGTGCACATGCTTGGAGATTATTTCTTTTAAGACGGCCTCGTCATTTTTGTGTTCAGAGGACATGATTGCGGTAGAAGATCTTAATTTCATTGGGGGGGGGTCAATGTTGGGAGGGCTTTGGGTGTACCATTTTTCAAGATGGTGGTTGATAGTGCTGGAGATGTCGGAGTTGGAGTATCCATTATTCACTAAAACTTGGGATAGTCTTTCTAGTTCCTGGTGGGTGTCGGCCCAGGTAGAGCAGTGCGTGAGGGCTCTCCTTACATAGGCGGAGATGGAGGATAGAAGATAACGGCGGGGGCATACACTATCGCCGTTGAGGCATTGTCCTGTGTTAGTTGGTTTAGTGTAGACGGTGGTTTTGAACCCATGGTCGTTCAGAGCTATGAGGATGTCGAGGAAGGGGAGTTGTCCATTGCTAGATTTTTCAAAGGTGAAGTTAAGTCCGGAGGATTTCATGAAGCGACGCTGGAGTTCCTGTAGTTCGTGGAGGTCCTTGATTTGCACGAAGATGTCATCCACGTATCTACAGTAGACGGCGGGTCGTTGGGCAGCTAGGAGCTCTTCCTCGATGGTACCCATAAAAAAGTTCGCAAAAAGAACTCCTAGGGGGCTGCCCATCGCCACACCATCTATCTGCTTGTACATGTTGCCCCGGGGGCAAAGGAAGGGGGCCTCCTTGGTACACAGCTCCAGTAGTGTTTTCAGGGCCTTCTCCAGGATGTCCAGTGTTGGTGTATCAGGGCAATGGTAAATTTGACGTAGAATCATGTCAATGGTCCTATCCACTGGCACGTTGGTGAACAGGCTTTCTACGTCGAGGGAGGCGATTGTGTGGTTGTTGTTCCGGGGGGCGTCTCGTAAAATTTCCAAGAAATCGTGGGCTGAGTTAAGGTTGTATTGGCTGGGCACATAAGGGGTGAGGAGGTTGTTCAGGGCCATGGCGATCTGGTAGGTGGCAGTGGGGATCTGGGAGATGATGGGGCGGAGGGGGTTCCCAGGTTTGTGTGTTTTGATGGTTCCGTACGCATAACCAGGGGTGTATTCTCCGACGAGTTTTTTAAGGTGGACCCCTCCTTGTTTGGCGTTGATGGCGGTGATGGTGGTGTTGGCAGTACGTTTGATTTTGTCGGTTGGGTTGCGGGTGATCTTTTTAAATTTGGTGTTGCCATTTAAGATGACGTCCATTTTTCTAAGATATTCCTCCTTGTCATGAATCACGAGGCAGGAAGCTTTATCCGCACGACGGATGATGATGTTGGTTTTCTCTTAATTGTTTGGCAGCTTGGAAGTGTTGTTTGTTGAGGATTTTGCTATGGTGAGTTCCTCTGGTTTTGGCGGCTTCAGCGAGGAGAGTAGGTTGTAGGGCGGGAGTAGTGGTGACCTTGCCATCCTTCTTGAGTCGTAGGACTCACTGCCACCTACCAGATCGCCAAGGCCCTGAACAACCTCCTCACCTCTTACGTGCCCAGCCAATACAACCTTAACTCAGCCCACGATTTCTTGGAAATTTTACGAGATGCCCCCCGGAACAACAACCACACAATCGCCTCCCTCGACGTAGAAAGCCTGTTCACTAATGTGCCAGTGGATAGGACCATTGACATGATTCTACGTCGAATTTGCCATTGCCCTGATACACCAACACTGGACATCACGGAGAAGGCCCTGAAAACACTACTGGAGCTGTGTACCAAGGAGGCCCCCTTCCTTTGCCCCCGGGGCAACATGTACAAGCAGATAGACGGTGTGGCGATGGGCAGCCCCCTAGGAGTTCTTTTTGCGAACTTTTTTATGGGTACCATCGAGGAAGAGCTCCTAGCTGCCCAACGACCCGCCGTCTACTGTAGATACGTGGATGACATCTTCGTGCAAATCAAGGACCTCCACGAACTACAGGAACTCCACCGTCGCTTCATGACCTCCTCCGGACTTAACTTCACCTTTGAAAAATCTAACAATGGACAACTCCCCTTCCTCGACATCCTCGTAGCTCTGAACGACCATGGGTTCAAAACCACCGTCTACACTAAACCAACTAACACAGGACAATGCCTCAACGGCGATAGTGAATGCCCCCGCCGTTATCTTCTATCCTCCATCTCCGCCTATGTAAGGAGCCCTCACGCACTGCTCTACCTGGGCCGACACCCACCAGGAACTAGAAAGACTATCCCAAGTTTTAGTGAATAATGGATACTCCAACTCCGACATCTCCAGCACCATCAAACACCATCTTGAAAAATGGTACACCCAAAGCCCTCCCAACATTGACCCCCCCAATGAAATTAAGATCTTCTACCGCAATTACATGTCCTCTGAACACAAAAATGACGAGGCCGTCTTAAAAGAAATAATCTCCAAGCATGTCCACCCAACCAACCCGGAAAACAAAATCAAATTAATAATTTATTACAAATCCCCAAAACCTCCAACCTCGTTCTCCGCAACAAACCAGCTTCCACCAAGATAAAGAGCCCGATGACCGACGATCACGTCATTTACCAACATACCTGTAATTATGAGGACTGTGGACCTCATTCCTATATTGGCATGACGCAGACTCGTCTTTCACGTCGGTTAACTCTTCACCTTCAGGCTGGAGCCATCAAAGACCACTATCTCACCCCCAACCACCCCCACCTCACACGCAACGAGTTAGAGAAACACACCACCATACTCGATAAAGAAAGTGACCCAAGGAGATTACCTATACTCAAAGCGTTATATATCCAAGCCTTACATCCTAACATCAACAACCAAACTCTAGACCTTCAGATCCTTCCTTCTGCCAAAAGGCACTACCCTACAGGACCTAACACCCCTCCTCGCCCCCCGGTGCCCTTGACGCAGCCCCCCGCGCTACCTCCTTCAGCTTCGTCTTCCGCCGGCACCACACGGACCACACAACTTAGGCCACGCCCCTCGACACACAGCCAATCAGCTTTGACCCCGCCACCCGACCAACACCATCCCGCATCCAGTGCGCCTGCGTGAAGCGGTTCCCCCTTTTGCACTCCTAGAATACCCCTCCACCAATAGGAGACTTTTGCCCCCTGATTTTCGCCTCCTCTGATCCTCCACCCTCTATATATACCCTTCCTGTTTACCTTTTAGATCATTCTACCCTTACTTGATAATGCTGGTTGTCCAGTGAAACGCGTCGTATATCCTGTATCATCATTTACATTTATGTAACCCTGTACCACCATGAATTTTGCTCATCTCATTCATCTACTTCCTGCCACCCAGCGAAAACTCATCAGAGACCTGGAAACTTTGAATAATAAAATTTCCAACGCAGAAATTGCCATTTCTTTCAACCTCGTATGTATTAAAGACAATTTATTACCTGGCTTTACTAATATATATATATATATATATATATATATATATATATATATATATATATATATATATACCGGTATATATATACTGTATGTATAATTATATATATTGAGTGAAATAAATACACTATAATAATAATTATCATCGTCAATAATAATATCAACTTACTGAAGGGGTTTCAATATGATTGAAAGGGAAGGATGAATGAAGTGCTATTAACAAGCTGGTTTTCATTTTTTAGCAATCTGATTAATGTGATTAACAACTACCTGTTCAGTGTTTGTTTATGAGGCGACCACAGGAGAGGCGTTGGAGGAGGACTGGAGAGGAGTGAAGAGGAATAGACGAGTGGAGAGGACTGAAGAGGAGTGAAGGGGAGACGGGGACATGTGTGGAGGAGAGGGGAGGGATCAACCAAAACAGTCACAATATTAAACAACCAAGGGGTTAGGTTAGCTTAGGTTACGGTAAGCTTGGTTAAGGGGGTCACATGCTTTTTGTCTCTCCTTTTCTCTCTTTCTCTGGCTTGTATCCATTTGGCCCCATTCAGCCTACTGTTTTAAGACGTTTATCCCCATCCAGGTGTCATTTTTTTACTGATGAGCGGTAGCGAGCCAGCATATTTTAAAAATGTTTTTGACAGCAGGCTAAATTTGTAATTTTTCGATAGAAAAATTTCTCCTGCGAAGCCGGACTTCTTCATTTAATGCCTACTGTTTTACTGAAGAAATCGACACCTAGATGGGGATAAACGTCTTAAAATAGTTGGCTGAATGGGGCCGAATGGATACAAGCCAGAGAGAGAAATAAAAGGAAAAGCAGGTCACCCCCCTTTAATTCGGTAATGCGACTGTATTTGATTTGGTCAGTGGACATTTTCGTTACGACCATTTAGACTTGAGCAGCATGGAAAGAAAATTAATGTATTATATAATTATGATGGGCAAATGAAAGATTACTGATTGGATATAGGTTATAGTGAACATATCAATACATCAAAAGTACAGTATATGTAAAATTTATGCTGAAGAATAAGAAACAAAGAACAATTAGATTAAACAGAAAAATAAACAATATCATACAGTATAGGTCATATCGTAAATTGAAGATAATCAAGATAATCGTAAGATGATTCCGAAGTATAAATATAAATGCAAAGTACTCGAAGAAATAGTTGACAAATAATAATAGGGGAAAATCGTTGGGAAAAAGAGCAACTAATGATAGATGTCATTAACCCCTTCTGTACCGTAAATGTCTTTTCCATTTTATTCAGGGTAGGCTACTATTGAACGATTTTATTCAGTTTAGGAAAGACGTCGACCAATTACAAGGCTTCAGACTATCTCAATTCGTCCTTTTAGCTACCATATATCCTTCCTAAGCTTTATAAAATTGTCTAAATGTAGCTGTTATTAACCTAAGAAGTGCGCATGGGGGGTATGAGACACCACACTCCTGTGCCGACGTATTTGAGCTGTTCCCATCACTAACATCGTTATTTTACCATAAATAGCATTAATACTTATCCATATGCGCTTATTATAGGTTGATTATAAAGGTATTAACCTGTTACAACAATAAAACAAGTGGAAACAGCGTTTGGATGGTCAAAATCGGCGATACAGGCCGGGTGTTACATAATGTATGGCTGAGGCAACCACTCTTTCCCAAGTCTGGAGAGAGACTGTCGATCGATACTCTCTCTCTCTCTCTCTTCCACTCGCTTGGTAACAGTGATGACAATGCCCTGCTTGCAACTCGCTAATGTTAGCACGAAAATTGACCACAGAATAAGGGAATAACAGGGAAAATAGGTGATAACTGAAGGAGGTGAGGAAAGTGGGGAAGGAGGGGAGGTGGAGGAGTGATATTTGGCATGGCCCAGGGGCAATAAAAAAAATAAAAAAATGGGGGTGTTTTAAATGGATTTGTTAATAGCCTTACTCTTAAGAGTTTTCCCGCAGTCCGCCGGGGGAACTCTTAAGAGTCTTCCCGCAGTTCCCGGGTTAAATGAAAAAGAAGTCATCGGTACAGAAGGAGTTAGCTATAAGCTCGAACAGGTAAAATATAGTAACTTATTCATAATAGGAAATGTTCTAGGTTATCTATACGTTCAGGTCAGGTATAACAGCAGCTGTAGTCTATACTGTATTATCCACCTGGCGGAAAATTCAACCCCTTAGCAGCTAATCTACCAATAATAATAATAATAATAATAATAATATAATAATGTTTTATCCCAGACTCACACAGTACAGAGGGGACCATCTGGGGTCCATATATATCTTACAGTAACATAAAAATACATACTGTACATAGGCTAGGCTACATAAAATACAAAAAAAAAAAAATAATACCCAGACTTACTTGGATAATATGAAACTACTATGATGAAGTGAAGAACCCACAGAGATGGTTGAGCACACCTAACTTCTGGAAAGCTGTTTTAACAAGAGTGGTAATATAATCTTTCCAAGAAAAGTCAAGTGAAAAAGATACACCAAGAATATTGAGAGAAGATGAAGGGTTGATTTGTGTATTGTTGAAGGGTAATTATTGATAGTCTTGTGGAAGAATGCGACAGGTGGATAGAAGGAAAAGTTGGGTTTTGGAGGCATTAAAGGGGGTCACCTGTTTTGTTTTATCTTTCTCTCCTTTTCTCTCTTTCCCTGGCTTGTATCCATTCGGCCCCATTCAGCCAACTGTTTTAAGACGTTTATCCACATCCAGGTGTCGATTTCTTCCTGGCGAGCGATAGCGAGCCAGTATTGTATGGAGAAATCCGGCTTCGCCGGAGAAATTTTTCTATCAAAAAATGTACAAATTTAGCTTGCTGTCAAAATAAAATAAAATATATATACTGGCTCGCTATCGCTCGCCAGGAAAATATTGACACCTGGATGGGGTAAACATCTTAAAACAGTAGGTTGAATGGGGCCGAATGGATACAAGCCAAAGAGAGAGGGAGAGAAAGAGAAAAAAAAAAGCGAGGTGGGCTCCCTTAAAAGAGCAGGTAAGATCAAATGCATTTAACTTTATTGCCTATCCTTTAGTTCTTCTGCCTCATTATGTTGCCCTAGAGTGACATTCTTTGGGACTCTTTAGGGAGCCCACCTCGCTTTTTTTCTCTTTCTCTCCCTCTCTCTTTGGCTCATATCCATTCGGCCCCATTTAGTCTACTGTTTTAAGACATTTACCCCCATCCATCCAGGTGTCAATATTTTCCTGGCGAGCGGTAGCGAGCCAGCATATATATATATATATATATATTTGTTTTGACAGCAAGCTAAATTTGTACATTTTTCGATAGAAAAATGTATCTGGCGAAGCAGGATTTCTTTATACAATGCTGGCTCACTATCGCTCGCCAGGAAGAAATCGACACCTGGATGGAGATAAACGTCTTAAAACAGTTGGCTGAATGGGGCCGAATGGATACAAGCCAGGGAAAGAGAAAAGGAGAGAAAGATAAAAAAAAACGGTGACCCCCCTTAACGAAATGAACCATTGGAGTATGAAAATGCAAGGAGTTAATCCATTTTGTAAAGGAATAAAAGGATGCATTTCGCTTATTTGTTGTTTACGAGAAAATATAAATCACAAGTGAAGGGAAATAGGAGAGAAATGTGAATACAAAATTGAGAAGAGGCAAGAAAAATATATGTAATATAAAAAGTGGTAGCCTAATAAACTACGAGTCGAGAACTCGAGAATGAAAACCCCCCATCTAAATGGGAGAGAGAGAGAGAGAGTGTGTTAGAGTGAGTGTGTTTGTACAACGGAGTACAAAGGAAGTCAAGCAACAACAGTTATACAGACCCCTCGATGTTGCTTGCCCTTCTAAATCACTGCTACTCAGTGTTCAACAGTGGGTAAGGGACAATTGGAAAGGGAAATACTGCCCTGAGGCTAATGTCCATGACTTGGTTAAGATATATTATTCGGGGACAAGTTAGGTTAGTAACGTAACACAGCTATAAATGACGCTTCATCTATCTGGGTAAAAGAGAGTAACATCTAATTTAATTATCTATACACGCAGTGATCCTTCATGTATATGAGGAAAAAGAGAAAAAAGTGATTAATTTACAAATGCAGTCAGTCGTTGATGTAAGCCAAAGTGTTTGTCTATGCGATGGTTAAAGGTATTCCACGGTGTTTTAGTCTATTACACCTGGAAGAAGCCTATTCCACAAGTTGACAACTCAAAAGAAGAACAAAATTGTAGACTCATGTAAGTTAAAGCTTTCCCCCTTTTTGTACCAGCGACGTCTTTTGTATCAGATTGTGGACACTATTAGACGATTTTATTAAGATTGAGAAGGATCTGTGGTATCTCAAAGGATTACATAAGATCGTCTGTAGCCTTTTAATTGTTAGAGGCCCTTCCTGAGTTGAATAAAATCATGTAATAGTTTCCAGAATATAATGAGAAGGACGTCACCGGTACAGCACGGGTTAAACGGGATGAAGGATTTTTGGTAGGCAATAGGCTATCTATCAGCAAACCAAATTTCAGCTCAATACCTAAAACAACTACTGCGAAAAATCAGTTTTATCTAATCTATCCGTTACCTCTGATCGCCAATAACAAGAACAACAATAACAAAGTCGATCATTCATAGATCTTCGGCGTTCCACAGCAGATAAGTAGCCTATAAAGGGAGTAAACACTGACAATCATATTTAAGGATAAGGAAATTAATGTCTAGGTTTACACAGGAGATGGCCTCAACGAGGTTAGAAAGCAGACATTATAGAAACTATGAACACGAATATGATAGCCCATGGTAGGCTAACTATAAGCAACATAGAATCATTTTTTTTTTTTTTTTTTTTTTCTATATTCAAACTTACTTCCTCTCGGGCATAGGCTGAGAGCCTTAACATTCACCGCTTTACAATGAACAGTGAAGCCCGTGAGGTCTTGTTCCAGTCTAGGGAGTGAGACATGTGAAGCATTGGTTTGGTAACAGAGTTGTAGATGGGTGGAATGGACTACCAAGTGCTATAGTGGGATCTAAAACTGTAGGGAGCTTTAAGATAAAATTGGATAAGCATATGGACGAGAAGGGTTGGGTGTGAAGGGGGATCAGCCGGGTTGGGCCAATCAGCGCTCTGCAGACCCCCATAATCCTGCGTTAATCTCTAACCGTTTTGGTAAGATGATCCTCAGGGTATTAAAGTGTTGAGCCTATAATTGGGCTTTGTAATTGATTTGGGGTTGTGTGGGACAGGGATCTGCCTTGCTTAGGCCAATTGGCTTTCTGCAGACTCCCATTTTCTTATGTTCTTATGTTCTAAGCACGTAGAGTACAACGAGCACCTGCCATCTTGCCTTCACATGAGGCACGGTGCTCACTCATGGCCCGAAACGACCCCATCTCTGAAGCCACCTCGTTCCTGTGCTTCACTGTCTCACCCACTACACTCGGACTCTCACACTTACACACAACACAGTTACAGCCGTGTGTGTGGAAGTAACATGATAATGATGGAATTAACGGTGTATTTTGTTATTCAGTCGTTAATTCATCATTCTGCTTGCTCAGCTAATGCCTAACATATTACACTCTGAACTCGATCATATTATTATTACTCCTTTACATAAGATCGCGGAGGAACAGAACTTATGTATGCAACTGTGCAATCACCTGCAGTTAGTTAGTTAAAATAGGACTTCAGAAGCTATCAACCCTATTGGATTATCAAGCCAGCACACTGTACCGGTAAGTCAAGAATAACGTCAGGACTGGAGCTTCTCTGCGAGAACTCCAGTTCCTTATGCCTGCAGTGATTAGCAGTAAAAACTACAGTAGATTGAACAATTCTGACACGTTCATGTAATATTGTGAAACATTCCGTTAATCCCAATATCCTACCCTACCGTAGTCCTACTCAGTTGTGTTTCCTTTAATCAATGTTCACTGCCTCAGACATATCAATTGACCACTTGCGAGTTTCGTTCTATAAGGAAGTTGCAGCTGTAGATATCAATATTTAGCAAATTATTAGCTAAAATACGGTTGTAGTACATTTATCAATATATAAAATCCAATGCAACATACTCCTTAGCCATCAGAAACCTACATTATTATCGTATTTCTATTTACTACCGATATCTAAAGCTCCAACTTCCTTATGGCCTGAAACTCGCAAGTGGTCAAAACTACAGCAAGACGGATAGCCCGTCACCTTTTACTCTTTTGCTTCTTCTGATACACTTTTCTTCACTCTACTCTCTAAGAACACTCTTTCTTATCTGTCTATTCAACCCCTACCTTACCTTTTCATTAATTTCATTGGAGGTGTTTGGTGTTGTGGTGAAGTTGATACAAAATAGATTACCTTACTTGTGCAGACGATTTCATTTCACATTATGAAAACAATACAGCCTTATTGAAGGCGATAAGAAATTTTATTTTAATAATCACAAGCAAACAACAAAATTATTACAGGCAAGAAACCTAAAAAGTTGCGGTGTGCGATCAATGAAAGGATTATACAGAAATGCGAGTAAAGCCGAATGTAGCCCATGGAATATATGTCGTCTTTAGGGATCCGGACCCCTGACCCAGTTTCCTATCCCTCCCACTGACACACATCCTACCACCAACCTGCTGATGTTCCCCAAAGCCACTCAAAACAAAAAAATAAAACTTCCCGAAACCAAAAGAAAACGCGAGAGTTGATCCTTCCATATCGTTCAGCGCATTTTGGGAAATTTGAACAACCGAGTCCGAAGGAAAAGTATTGGTGTATATTTTCTGTTTTTGGTTGATAAGGATTTTGGAGACTGTTTGACTGGTGAATGACCTAGTTTCCCTTTGGCTCTGCCCTTGAGGTGGTGGTAAGTTGATTGGTAACCCGCGCCATATCGATTGTTCGCGTTTTCTGTGACACAGCGCCATGGGAGGGGAGACGTAAGTGTTTAGGAAAGGCTACCGAATTTGAATTATTTATCCAAAAGGTAGAATATTATAGTCTTGTCGTGGATTCTACTATTCTAGTTAATTATAGTTGTATGACCCACACCTTTCCGTTTAGTCATAGACGGTAGACCCATATAGTTACTGTTAATACTAAATGGAAATGTATAACGAGGACTATAATGTTTTAGCATATCCAAAGGTTTAGTATCGACTTTTAAGAGAAACATTTTCAATAGTCTTCCCACCCCAGTTAAAAGTTAGAATAAGAGGATCGGATCTGAAGATCGTTAATAGTTACTGAATCCCCCAGTACACTAAAAATACGCAACAAACGTTTGGTGTGAGAGGTAGGCTGGCAGGAATCAGCTGTGAGAGGGACGCATGCGTTCACCCGACCATTGCCACATCACTATATTTTATCTATCCTCTCTAGCTATTATACCCTGTATATCGTGGATAAACAACAGCTATTCAATTAAAAGATAAATATTAATTCGATTGATAACATAGAAACTTGTGTATTACTGAAGAGCTGCACTAAAACTGGCATATTGTGAAGGACTTTAGGGTCCTTGGCAACTGTGAAGCTCGATGTGGTGCCGCGCGCTACCCTGCCTGCCTATTCAGTTCAGTGCTGTATTTTGATCGAGGTGGTGGCGCCAAGGTAGAAATAACTCGGACGCCCCGTGTGGCACCAAGTGTCATTTCCTTTGGCACCGGAGAGCAGGAGTACCAGGCTACAGAGACAGAAGAGCGGAGAGCTGAGTGACAGCCTAAAGCTAGCGATGTGAGAGAATATCTAGTGTGGATAGTTTGTAGATTGTTTCACTCCCGATATCTAGTTTCCACCTGCTGTTGATACATTAAGGGACAGTGCTCAGTGAAAGGTAGGCCTATAATTAAAGGTGGATTGGTGTAATATAGACTGGATAAAAGGAATGGATATACGAAGATAAATTTTAAAAAGCAGAAGAAAAAAATAAGTTAAGCCTATTGTTCGTTGTGTGGTGCAATACTATTAGCCTATATTGCTGATGTGATGTGCAGCAACCACCTGCTGTGCTTCTCTTGCATGTGGCTGAGCTCATGACTTTGCTGACTGACCTGACCTGGGTCAAAACATCACCATTCGACTCCAGCGTTTGACCTATTTAACCTTGGATTTCAGTTTATTGAAGACAAAATTCCATATAACCTCGATAACATACAGCATAGCCTATACGTCAGTGACCTGCAATGATCAATTAGAATGCTGAATAAAATATTTGACAGTTTACCATTCTATTACCCAAATCCCGAGAAAGGAAAGACAGGAGGAAGGGGAAAAAGAAAAGGGAAAGAGGAAAATAAAGAGTAAGGAAAAGGGAGAAGACTAGTAAATAGAGTACGGCAACACAGAACGAGGGAAGAGAGGGAAATAACGTAAAGAGTTGAAAAAAGGCAGGAAGGTAAACAAGGAAAAGGAAAAGAGTAAGAGAAACTGAGCGAGAGTAGGAAAACAAAGGAGATTAAATCCTCAACATCCCACCGCCGTGAAAAAATAATTGAGCGAGGAAAGAGAAAGAGAGAGAGCATGAAGTTAAAGTGCGAGAGAGGGAAAGTAAGCGACAGTACTGAGGCAGGGATTAGACAGTGAAGGGGATAACGTGAGATAAGGAAAATATCATGAAAGAAAATTGATGGTACAGGCCTATGCACAAAAATCGATTGGGGATAAAGTGTTTTATGGTCGAAGAAACAGAGGGATGAATAACAATATTTAAACAGATTTTGTTTGATCTTTAGAAAAAATAGAAAATATACACAATTATATTGTAAAACAACCATACAAGAACAAAATGATAAGGTGGCAATAATTCCTCTAGAAATGTGAAAAACCTTTTATCCTCATTCAATCTATTGAAAATCAATATCAGTAAATATCAAGTAAAAGATTATAAGTAGCCTAGGCTTATCTTGACATATCTGTAACAAAAAACAAAAACAAAAAACTTAACTTCATACCTTGATAATTATAGGGCCTAGCCTAATACAAGCTTAGGCTATATATTCTATTGCCATAAACACCTATTCTCCACATCAGCGAATTCAATAGTACTTACATTTCAATTTTCAAAGAACCTAGCCTATATAGGCCTAGGCCTATTTGAGTCATGGGGGTGAATATGGGTAAAGGTGGTGGTAGTGGCAGCAGTAGCTGTTCGAGTGGCGCCGGTTGCGGGAGTAGCGGGAGCGGGGGAGCCCACTGTACTGGTGGCAGTGGCGGGATACTCGATGCTCTTCACCTCACCCAGGGCACCCTCCACATTGTCATGCTCGGCCTTGACTCAGCAGGCAAGTCTACGGCCCTCTTCAGACTCAAGTTCGACCAATACCTCAATACGGTCCCCACCATAGGCTTCAACTGTGAGAAAGTTAAAGGACTCAGTGGCAGGGCGAAGGTAGGAGGGCATAATTTTGTTTAAAATTTTAATAATTTTATAGGCTAAGGCTAGGCTAATGGGTTCTAGGCTATGTAGGCTCATTCAGGCACTCCTGAATCCTGATTGATTAGGCAAGTGGGTATATATTAAGCAAACCACCCACCAATTTTCATGACAATTTTGAAATGCATGTTGGAATCCCTATAAATTGTAGCCTACTTCATTTTTATGTAAGTTTGATAATTTGGAAAAATCGATTAAGGGAGAAAATTAACATTGAAAATGATGTGTAAAAAGGGTTATACTGATGTTTTGGACCGACAGTTAGCCCATCGATCTATTTAGGCCTAATAGGTCCGGTAGAGCATATACATCATTGCTATATATGGCATTAAGAGCGGAAATGTATTACAAGGGAGAAACAAAAAAACGCTAAAATACATGTATAGGCCTAGGCTACTGTAAAACAATAAGTTTTTCAGCCAGTACCCAACCAGCGGGGGTGTGGGGGCGGCAGCCCCCACCCATATACTAGGTTAGGTTGTTAAGTTAGGCTAATGGCACAGAAAAAAAAAAAGAAAAAAAAAAAGTAACCCAACCAGCGGGGGTGTGGGGGCGGCAGCCCCCACCCATATACTAGGTTAGGTTAGGTAAGGTTGTTAGGTTAGGCTAATAGCCTAGAACATTAAAAAAAACAAAAAAATAGTCTAATAGGGGCGTGTTTTTAGATTGTTGGATAATGGGTAAATACTCATTTCCGCTCCTCTTCAGTATAAAACAACACTATATCTGAAGGAAAAAAATACAAAAAACAAAATAAAACTTACTGAAATCGCTGTCGGTCCAAAAAGTCAGGTTTACCGTAAAAAGTCTCCCATAAACGGCGGCCCGCTATGTTATTGTAGTTTGCGGCCTAATTTCGTCTGTTAATTCACTTTCTCCTTAATTGGACCCCCTATGAAGTACAACAGATTATGATGACATAAGTGACGGGTGTTTAGAGGGGGCAGAGCTCCCCCTTCAACATATTACGTGTCCCACAGTAACTTCTATTATATAAACAACCCAAGAATTTTCACAGATATTTTAAATTTCATTTAGGATGTAATATAACCTATACTCCATGTTAAAATAAGTGTCAACCCTCGAAAAATTCTATTAAGGGAGATGCAGAACCTAGAACCTGTAACGATATTTGTCCAGGGTTCACCTCCCCATAGACGGCACACAACACGACTCGGCGGACCTCTTTCTCCCTGCCTTTCAGTCTAATTAACACTAGGAATTTACCGAATTTTCTATCCAATGTACTATCCAACCAGCGGGGGTGTGGGGGCGGCAGCCCCCACCCATAATACTAAGTTAGGTTAGGTAAGGTTGGTAGGTTAGGCTAAAATCTTTAATGTTGCTTAATTGTTGGATAATGGATAATGAGCTTACAGGGCAAGTTCATTTTCGGTCAATATACAATAGGCGCTACAATATAGGTAGCAAAATTATAATGGTAGTTTTGGGTTCCTATCATCATATGCTTCATTTCTATATACTTTTTATCCCCGGGAAAAAAACAAAAAATCTTGGGGGTTTTTATTTTTTTCTTGGATTTTTTTTTTATTAACCTAACCAAAAAACCTAACCTAACCTAACCTAAATGTATTTGGGGGCTATTTAGGTTAGGTTAGGTTTTTTGGTTAGGTTAATGACCAAAACAAAAAATCCCAAGATTTTTTTTTTTTTCCCGGGGATAAAAAGTATATAAAAATGAAGCATATAATGATAGGAACCCAAAACTACCATTATAATTTTGCTACCTATATTGTAGCGCCTCCTGTATATTGACCTCATTTTCTATCCCATGTATCATCCAACAACTTTTGCCAAAACTTGACTGTTTTTTTTTTTCATTTTGGGGGTTTCTTAAGTTGTAAAACAAGAAAACCTGAGCCTTTTTTTTTTTTTTTTTTTGCCACTTTCTGACTTTTATGAAGCTGAAAAATCTTAAAATCCCAGCCAACTTTTGCCAAAACTTGGCTCGATTTTTTTTCATTTTGGGGGTTTCTTAAGATGAAAAACAAGAAAACCCGAGCCAACTTCTTTTTTGCACTTGCTGTCTTTTATGCAGGCAACTGAAAAATCTTAAAATCCGAGCCAACTTTTGCCAAAACTTGGCTTGGGTTTTTTCATTTTGGGGTTTTCTCAAGTTGAAAAACAACAAAACCCGAGCCAACTTTCATCATAAAAGCCATTATATCGCCTTTTTATGTCTTTAACCCCACATTTTCCCTGATCTTCATAGCCCTCCCCACTATTGGGCGCCGTGTCTTAAGATCGTTGGATAAAGGGGAAAACGATTTTTGCGGAGGTTGAAACTAATGTCAATCACTATATATTGATGCAAATAAACTAAAACTAAACAAAAAATAATTAAAATAATTGGTGGGTGGTTTCCTTAATATTTTCCGGCAAGGGTCTGAATAAAATTAAATGTATTCAGCCGAAAGCTAGAAAAAAATAGCTTCGAAATTACACCAAAACGAGTTTTGTAGCTTGCGGGGTTCACCCGCAGCGCTACCATAGACATTCGCTAAAATGAACAATTATCGCTATTGTCGTGCTACATTTGCCTTTGGCAGCATTGTATATCTAGCGAAACTCTGACTCAGAGCCTTCATTGCGGCGCTCCCGCTCCCTCGCACTCGATTTTATAGGCTTTAAGAGGCTTTTAAAGCCTGTAAATTGCTGTACATTGCCATGGCATTCCGGAACGTTTCCCGCAGGGAAAGGGTTAATGACCCCGATTCACTTCCCAATCATCTTAATAACTCCCCTTCCTTCCATCTCCACTTCCCCCTCTATCTGCACCTCCACTTCCAATTCCCCTTCCCCCTCCATCTCCACTTCCCCTTCCCCCTCCAGGCTCCATCTCTATCTCCACTTCCCCTTCCCCTTCCATCTCCACTTCCCCTTCCATCTCCACTTCCCCCTCCATCTCCACTTCCCCCTCCATCTCCACTTCCCCTTACCCCTCCATCTCCACTTCCCATCCATCTCTACCTGCCCTCCATCTCTACCTGCCCTCCATCTCTACCTGCTCTCCATCTCTACCTGCTCTCCATGTCTACCTGCCCTCCATCTCTACCTGCCCTCCATCTCTACCTCCCCTCCATCTCTACCGGAGTGATTTGAGAACCTATGATTAGATGGTAGAGGGCATTTTGATATGTATGGCAATGATGGTGAATGTTATCCTTAATACCGTATGAGATTGGATTTATTTATGGTAAGCTATCATCATATTCAAATCACATTAAACCTGGGTTGTTGAGAGAGAGAGAGAGAGAGAGAGAGAGAGAGAGAGAGAGAGAGAGAGACCTACAGCCGAAAATAATGTAGCCTAACCGACGTTGTATGTAAACTCATTTTGGGAATACAATTGCACATTATATTGGGCTAAATTTCTTATACATTTTAAATGTTGGCCATTGTAAGAGTGTGCAATGATGGTTTAGCTATAATTTACAAGACATGAGAACATGCGTTGCTAATCACAAACTAGCAGCCAGAGGAGGAAGGTGGGGGAAATTGGGATAGTTTGTGGGCGGAGGGTGGGGTAGACTTCGGCCCTTCCACCTTACCTAATCGTGCTTACCTAATCGTATTTAGTGGGGGAGTAAGAAGAAGTCTCCTTGTAGGCCTATAGACCCCCACCTTCAATATTTATTTATTTCAAGTTAAAGACCCCCAATATGTCCATCATAATTTTTCTTAAAACTTTAAATAGTATCCGACGTAACTACCCATTCGGGCAGGGCATTCCAACGTTTTATTACTCTTATATAAAAAGTATTACCTCTTTAAGTAGTTCTCCAATGGGTCGGGCGTTCCAATTTGAGACTGTCCTCTAAGCGAGTTTGAACTAAGTCTAAAGAACTTCGTATGATCAATGTTTTCAAATTCATGCAAAAACGTAAATGTCTGAATCATATCACCTCTAATTCTTCTATCATTTCAAGTTTGAATACATAACTGTTGACACCGTTCCACCTGCCCAGGGTGATAGTAGAGAGGGGAAAAGTTAAATTAAGGTAAGGAGAGAACAAGATATTGGGGGGTGGAGGAGGGGGTAAAATAAGGAGAGGAGAGTTCTGCTTAAGCTATATACTTCAATTCTTTTTCTTTAACTATCCTTTCTACGACTACATATTTTCTAAACTAATTCTTAAATCTAGCTCTAGCTGTTTCTGGAGAAGTCACCGGTGCATAGGTGAGCTGGCTTTGAAAAGGGACAGCAACTCCACAAAAAGAAGAAGAAGAAGGAGGAAGGCCTCACCCCTGAGCAGCTTTTAGTACGCGTGGGTGTACATAACTGATAGCCTATGCATGATATCTACCAGTAGGTTATTAACACCTAAGGAGCGGCCTAGGCGGTAAATAATATGTAGCCACCAGCGGGGTGTTTTTACCCAAAATAGGGCTGTTTACGTGATCATTTTCATGCCTAAATAAGACCCAGAGCGTAAAACAAGTATCTATCCCTGAAAGGGCATAAACAGAGTTTTCCAATGACACCACAACGATCCTTGTATGACCACTAGTTTTCTTGCAACAACCGCGCAACACGAGTGCAAAAACCATGTAATTCGGTACTTTCCCCATACAATTCACTATGTAGAGAGGGTGGAGGAGGGTGGGATAATAATGGGATTCATGTCAGTTGGTCCACCGCAGTGGTCTGGAGCAGTCATACGCTCGCTACTCTCCTGCCACCACTTGTCTCTCTCTCTCAGCAACATTACGTGCTGAAATTGCCACACGACTTATGTTGTGAGCCGCCACATAGTCCAAATTTCTTTCACTCGACATATGATGCGCGCCGCCAGTTAAGGGTTAAGAAAGGAATCATTACCGGCGTAGCGGGTTGGGGATGGGGGGGGGGGAGACGAGATTTTTTTTTTTTTTTTAAAGGTAGAGTGCAGAAAATTAGAAAGGGAAACAAGTAGAAGAGTGAAAAGTGCACGGCATGACATGAATATAGGAAAGGTGAGACAAGCAAACTAAATTACCCTGGAATACTGCTGAGCCACAGGTGTAATTACATCGCAGGTCCTCATTAACGTCTGAGTGAGACCGAACACCAAAGGGATAGAGCTTGTTCAGTACACTCCTGGACTAGGTCACTGAAGGCTCACTGAGTCAGGACCTCGCGTTACTCCCTAGTAGCCTACCAGTAATCAGGTCCACTGGATGACCTGAACAGTACACAATACATAGTTGAAGGTGAGAGGGTGACGATGTTACAATAATCAGCAGTTAATGAATGGCCTACACGTGCAAATAGTCGTGGGTGTGGTATTGAGGACTTGGATTGATGCGCGATGGTTAAAAGATAAATGTTGGAAATGTGGGATGAATAATAATGAACAAACTTAATAGAGATTTTATCAGCGTGGTGAGTGGTGGGTAGGCGTGTGGTAAAAATGAAAAGTTGGGGCGTAGACCACACGTTTCCACTTGTCTATATCTGTTTCTGCGTGCTCATCTCTGTAACTGCATGCTCATCTTTGTTCTCACGTACCGGTAAGCCTATTCATCTCCGTTTCCGCGTGCCCATCTGTTTTCGCGTGTTTATCTAATTTGTTTGCCATGTGGAGCCTTTGGTGGGCGAATTACCCAACCAGGTACACAATGCATAATAATCAAGTTAATTCCCCATGTAGGACGTCACTTATTGCATGACCACTTTCTACACCCAAGTCACACATTATATTTACTGTACTGCTAGGTGAATAGAGACATCGGGTGTGAGGAAAATGAGTATAACTAAATAAGTTGGTCACCAATTATTTTGCAATATTTGAAAACTAATATGGATTTTATATTCTCTAAACATCATATGAAAATGTGTTTTAAGCCTCGGCCAAACCTAATAAAAATATATGGTACTAAAATGGAAATTTGTCGTAACCTGGTTGTCAATACCTTGGCCTATAGACGGCACCGATTCGTACACACGCCATTTTCACCTGTCTCCCGAGGACTGTCCACCAGCTTTTTAGTCAACACTAACTCCACCTGCCTATCTCTGTCGAAACTACAGGTATTCATTTCCACACCTTTGCGCATCACGTCACGAAACACTACTGGGGTAACTGGTAGCGCGTTTTTCAAAGGCACAAAGAGGCATAGATTACCATAGATTACCAGACACAACCAGACAGAAGCAGACAGCCTCCCGAGATTGTCTGGTAGTCTTTGGTCAGCTCGGCCAAGACCAAAGATTAACGGACTCTGGGGGTGTGGCCATCAGCCGGGAGGCAGGACTCTGGTGACAGTTTCAGCCACTCACAGCCTTCGTTACAAGGCATGATTCAAATGTTAGACAACTGACAGGGGTGAGTGTTGTAAATATTATGTCCTTCATATACTTAAAATTATTATTTCGAATGAATTAGAGTCCTTTGGATTGCTATAGAGTTAGGAAGTAATATTATTGTTTAATTAACACTGAATTATGCTTTTTTATTATATATATTTAACAATTATAGGTCTGCCATGAGCAACTTGCCAGTTTTTCAAAACATAAAAACTCTATGGTCCACAGTGTCTTTGAAAAATGCGCTATGGGTTCCTATTGTTTTTTTTTGTGAAGACGTCATTATAACGCATATGCTACGTCACGCTCTGGTCACGCATACCCTCGGGAGCCAATCACTCTGGTGGAATATGTTGATTACGTCATTGCAATCGGCCAATAATCGCCAGTCGAGCCATGGCGGTGCACTGCAAAGGTCCAGCCTCTGCCACACTGTGTTATTGTAGAAACTACAAGAAATAATACTGCTGCCCTGAAAGTATTTACAGAACATGGGTGCTTGCCTACTGATGTGACGTGTAAGAGGTAAGATTTTTTCGCATAGGTTTAAACTTCCGGAAATTAATGGGTAATACATACCACGTACTGAGTACTATGAATCCTCTGCAAGGGCTAGTTTAGTATCCCACATACTGAGTAGGATACTATGAATCCGCTGTTGCTGGCATGCAAGGGCTAGTTTAGTATCCCACGTACAGTACGTACTGGGTACTATATGAATCCGCTGTTGCTGGCATGCAAGGGCTAGTTTAGTATCCCACGTACAGTACGTACTGGGTACTATATGAATCCGCTATTGCTGGCATGCAAGGGCTAGTTTAGTATCCCACGTACTGGGTACTATGAATCCGCTGTTGCTGGCATGCAAGGGCTAGTTTAGTATCCCACGTACTGTGTCTAGGTTAGGTTAGGTTGGGTTGTTTGGTTAGGTTAATATACTAGGTCTCAGAAACGAGATTCATAGTTGCGGTAGTATTTACAGATACGCCCGAATACTAAATGGGCGGCGGCCCAACCGCCATGGCACCGGTAAGGGTTTGTGTTGTATCCCACGTAGGCCTACTAGGTACTACGGACACATTGTAGGCGTTAGGTGTGGATTAGGCTTGTATACAGTGTACTAGGTCTATGTTACTGGATATTTATGATTAAAATAAGTGCTACATTTTCGATAAATCTGGTTATATGGCTTTGCAATTAGGGAATCGAGCCGATTTCCAACATTTAGTTATTCTTTTTCGATTCTCAAAATCCGATCCAAGTTTTGCCAAAAATTGGCTCGGGTTTTCCAAAATTATGCTTTTTGGAGTTTGCAATTTAGGGAAACATGAACCAAAATTCTAAATTAGGTTACTTTAATTTGTTTAGGCCTACTCTTAAAACTCGCAAAATCCGAGCCAAGTTTTGCCAAAACTTGGCTCGGGTTTTCCAAAATTCGGGTTTTATGGCTTTGCAATTTCGGGAAACCTGAGCCAAATTTCTAAATGAGGTTACGGTCAAACTCGCAAAATCCGAGCCAGCTTTGGCCAAAACTTTGCTCGGGTTTTCGAAATATTGGGTTTTAGGCCTTTGAAATAACTTAAAACCCAACCCAACTTTTGCTAAAATACTTTTTTATCGCTGTATTACACATTTAACCCCTCATTTTCCCTGTACTTCATAGCCCTCCCCACTATCGGGCGGCGTTTCTTAAGATCATTGTATAATGGGGAAAACGGTTTCGCCGAGGGTTGTAATTATTTCCAAACACTATATATTGATGAAAACTAACAGGGAAAAATAAAAAAATCCATGGGAAAATTAGTGACCATCTTATTTAGTTTTTCCGGAAATGTTTCATCTATATCTCCCTGCCTGGGAATCGAACTTGAGAACATTCCGTTGAGGTATGACCTCTTTAACGGTGACAAGATTGCGCCACTTGTACAATAGATGGGTGAAAGACTGGGCTGGTGGGATTATCATCTAACCAACATCGTCTGGCTGTAGTGAAAGATAAAACAGTGGGATTAGTCATCTTTCTATCTTAATAAAGAGTTGGACATTCTCCCTTCCAAAGCAAGGTTAGAAGTACCGGTACCGTAACTAGTGGTTATTTTTTACCTTTTTATAGTGCTTTGACATGTTTTGTATATTTATTGTATCTAATATTAGGCTAGACGATTAAACTTTAACATTACCGTAACCTCGAAGAATAAATGAGCTAAGCATTAATTTGGCTAAGTATCTACTATACAATGCTATGTTTCCGTTTAGTCAGGTTACCAGTAGCCTACACATAATTTTGATCAATACATCACATACGTCTGACTTGACTAATTTGCCAGGCTAGCATAGAAAAGACGACGAGTACCGTATTTATATCCAGTCTTAACACAAAGTCCCTTCTATTTAGTCATTACTATTAAATATACCAAGTTGTATTTATGCTTAACAGTTTTTATAATTTCTATGAAAATGAGTGAGAAAATTGCCAATACAATTTCATGTTTATTGTGTAGTACCGGGTATTTCTTCTCATATTCAGCTCAATCTGTGTAGGCCTACCAAATTGTCCTGGTTTGATGCCCTATAGGCTACCACTGTCTTCAAAGTCTGCCTAGATAGACAAAACTCTGGAGTAATTTGTACCTACTCCTTCAGCCAGATGACGCATTAGGCTATATAATAGTTTTAATGCAACTATAGGCTACTGTAGTCCATTCATTATAGGTAAGCCTAATGTAACTATACTCTGTAGTCCATTAATTTGCTGTCTTGATAGCGTAATGCTTAGTGCGCGGAATTTCGATGTGAGTATCCTGGGTTCGAGTCCTCGGAGTGCCACATGTAGGGTACAGATATTTGTTGGTTTCATTGAGTTTAGATGTGAAGTTGGTTGGTGTAAAAAAACACATAATACTAGGTAGGTCAGAAATTGTGATGTCTAACCTCTGTAACTCAAAGAGGGGCTGTAAATCTTCACACCTATTTCCTGGTTGACCCTTCCTAAATGGTAGGTAGCCTATATTAGCCTATATAAATGGGCTGTAAATCTCCACATGTTGAGGTATGGTGGTGAGATAGTGATGGAATGGGTATGGAAAATGTGCAAACTAGCATGGGAGAAGGGGAGTGCACCCGATGACTGGAAGACTGGCATAATAGTCCCCCTATATAAGGGGAAAGAGGAGTGTGTGGTAACTACCGAGGAATATTATGTCTTCTAAGCATAGTAGGGAAGGTATACAGTAGGGTAGTGATTGAGAGAGTGAGATTGAGAACGGAGAAATTGATAGGCGACGAGCAGGGAGGTTTTAGGAAGGGAAGAGGATGTGTAGATCAGATTTTTACCCTGAATTGTGTTGTGGAGAAGTATCTGGAGAAGAAACAAAAGGTGTATATAGCACATTTTTCAAAGACACTGTGGACCATAGAGTTTTTTGTTTTGAAAAACTGGCAATTAAGTTGCTCATGGCAGTCCTATAATTGTTAAATATATATAATAAAAAAACATAATTCAGAGCCAAATGTGTTAATTAAACAATAATATTACTTCCCAACTCTATAGGAATGCAAAGGACTCTAATTCATTCGAAATAATAATTTTAAGTATATGAAGGACATAATATTTACAACACTCACCCCTGTCAGTTGTCTAACATTTGAATCATGCCTTGTAACGAAGGCTGTGAGTGGCTGAAACTGTCACCAGAGTCCTGCCTCCCGGCTGATGGCCACACCCCCAGAGTCCGGTAATCTTTGGTCTTGGCCGAGCTGACCAAAGACTACCAGACAATCTCGGGAGGCTGTCTGGTAATCTATGGTAATCTATGCCTCTTTGTGCCTTTGAAAAACGCGCTAATGTTGCCTTTATGGACTTGGAGAAGGCCTATGACAGAGTGGATAGAGAAGGTTTGTGGAAAGTACTTAGAATAATAATAATAATAATAATAATAATAATAATAATAATAATATTATTTATTCAGTCAGCAATTTACAGAGTTGGTACCACATAGTTTGTTACAAATATGACATGTACCAGCCTTGCATAATTCCAACTAAGGATAGCCCAATAAGGCCGTTAGGCGTATTTCCATTGGGGTCCTTGTGGGATTAGGTTAGCTGGGGAAAAGGGGAGGATAAAGAAATAGATACTTTAGAGAAAGTATTTCTAGGGGGTTATTTTAAGATACCTTACATCCTATATTAAATATCAGTAATCCGTAATCAGTAATCATTTCAGTTTGGTTTGTCTATCTCTTATGTCGTATTTAGTAGTAGACATAAGCTTGGTGCTCCCTTCTCGCAGCTGTCCGGTTCAGGTGTTCCTTCAGGCTACGTCTGAAGGAATACAGTGTTCTCTTTTCACGGACTGACTGGGGTAGGTCGTTCCAGTCTTTGATGGCAGTGAAGAAGAATGTTTGTTTACCCTGTCCTTGGATTCTCGGGACCTTAAAATTAAACATCATGTTTCTTGTATTATGTCCACTCCTCTCATTTGCTTTAACAAAATCATTCTTTAGATACACTGGAGCTCTGTCATAGAAAATTTTGAAGGCATTAGTTAGCCTGATTTGTTTGGCCCTGTCAGAGACATTGAGCATACCTAGTGACTGAAGTTGTAGGGCAAGTTGCTGAAAGCAGTGAAGAGCATGTATGAGGGTGCAAAGGCGGCAGTACATGTGGAGAGTGAGCAGAGCGAGTTCTTTGACCTGAATGTTGGTTTGAAACAGGGGTGTGTGATGTCCCCGTGGTTGTTTACTGTATATATGGATGGAGTCATGAAAGAAATACTATCAAGAGCAGTGGATGTTGGTGTATCGCTGAAAAGGGAGGGAATTGAGTGGAAGCTACCTATACTGCTGTTTGCGGATGATACAGTTCTGATGAGTGATAATGAATGGGAGTTGCAGGGTCTGGTAAATAAGTTTGGAACAGTGTGCGAAAAACGGAATTTGAAGGTAAATACGGGGAAGAGCAAGGTTATGGTCTTCGAAAGGGGTGAAGTCACAGAGTGTGAGGTGAAGCTGAACGGTCAGGGTATGGAGATCGTCAACTCTTTTAAGTATCTTGGCAGTGTGTTGAGTAAAGATGGGACTGAATGAAGAGGTGCGGGAGAGGGTACAACAGGGGAAGAGGGTTGTAGGAATGCTAAAAGCAGTAACAAGAAATAGGGTGGTCAGTATGGAAGTGAAGAAGTCCTTGCATGACAGTGTGGTAAATCCCGACATTGACTTACGGAAGCGAAGCATGGACGTTGGTTGAGAGACTCAGACCAAGAGTGAGAGCAGTGGAAATGAATTACTTAAGGAGTGCGTGCGGAGTTACATGGAGGGATAGACAGACTAATGAGGAAGTAAGGAGGAGGTGTGGTGTGGAGGTAGATGTGCTGGAAAGTGTGAAAAGGAACAACTTGAGATGGTTCGGCCATATGGAACGTATGGAAAGCGAGAGAATTACTAAGAGGGTGTACGAGAGCGAGGTGGAGGGACAGAGGGGGAGAGGTAGACCGAATATGAGGTGGAAGGATGGAGTGAGGAAGTACATGAACGAAGGCGGTGCTGGTTGGGGGGAGGGGCGTCGACTGACTGGGGACAGAGGTGCATGGGGCCGGTTCGTTCGTGGCCACCCCTTCGGGGATCACGGCGTCAGGCAATAGATAGATAGATAGAAATCTCCACACCTATTTCCTGGTTGACCCTTCCTAAATGGTAGGTAGCCTATATTAGCTTGATTAGGCCTAGTCGTTTATGAGTTATAGCAGTTAGTGGTTAAGATTTGTGGCCTATCGGTACCAATAATGAATGGACTACCTACAGACGGCTTGACTCAAATTAGGAGGTATATATCAAAATTAGAGGGTTAATTGACATAGGCCTACTGTTCAACATTTTTATTCCTAGAGGTTCGTACTGTCCTAAGCTGAAATAAATAGCTTGGAGGTAGCTAAAATAAGTAATAATTGGCGTCATCTCTTTCAAAGGGTTAAAAATGTACGGTAGGCCTACCGGTACAGTACTTATTAATGTTATTTATGCACCCCATAACAGTTTTAAACTTCTCGTAAGGTACAGTACCGGTATTCAGTAAATATCGTATAAGTATGGCTTAGCTAACGTACCGGTACCGTACTAAATATATTTAGCTTTCAACATTTTCAGGGAGGAATATGTATTGACAAATTTGTCGTCCATGTAGGCTCACGGTGGCAAAATTAAAAACGCTGCTGCAGGTCCATTATTGATTTGGGAGGAAGAGAAGGAGCTCGTTTGGTTTTGATAGGCTATGTATAATAAACGTAGCTGACAATGGACATATTTATATAATAATATACACGCTGTAAACAATGGCTTGATAAGCCAACAAATTGTTCAGGAAAGACTGTGTCTACTATATGCCTGGGATCGAACCTGGGCTAAATAAATGCGAGTCCCAGCTCCTACTCATTTCTAAATACTTTTGTTTGTATCTTCTATGTCTCAACCTTGGAACGGTAGGCTGTCAGTAGCCTGTACTCTTGGGAAAGTTGGGAGGCCCCAAGATTATTTCGGAGCATCTCGTAGGTATGGCGTAGTATTGTAATGACCGTGTCTGATGTGTGTGCTGCATCTTTGTGTGCAGGGCACACGCATCATAGTAGTGCTGATGAGGGTGTTTATGGTACGTAGTAGTGATGATGATGGGGATTGTAGTAGTACCGTAGTTGTGATGATGATGATAATGATCTACGATTCTACAGTGATGACCTGTGTGTGTGTCCCGTACACATCACAGTAGTGATCAATGATGATGTGTGGAGTGTCTGTTCACAGTAGTGATGCTGGGGGCTCCATATTATTGTGATTTTAGTTATGGTGAAAATTTTTCATAACGTTAACAGTTTTAACAGTTTATTATGGCTATTATGAGACGATAATTGTGATGTCTTAATTACGGAGCCCTCCGTAAGAGTACCGGTATTGTTTTTACCCTGTATGTGTGTTTGGTGGAAGTAGTACCGGGTAGTGATGATAGTCATATACAGTAGTACTAGGCTATAGTCTGTTCATCCTAGCTTGGGCAGAAATCGTAACCTCTAACCTCTGTAACTCAAAAAGGACTAGAGTAATCGAGCTAATTTTTCTACCAAATAGGAAGACTTGGCTAGGGAATAGGCTAGGTGTGGAAATTGGCAGCTCATTTTCTCTAGTCCTTTTTGAGTTACAAAGATTAGAAATAACGATTGCTGCCGAACCTAGAATGAACGGACTATAGTAGTGTTAATGGTGGCAGTAGTGACAGTAGTAGTGATGGTGATAGTAGTAGTGGTCAAGATCAATCCCCTAGAGACTTACCTATTTAAACTAAAATATGTAATATCGCAGTAAATATGAGATGTATCCAAAACCGTCACATAGCCTAGTAGGCTACCCGGTACCGGTACCGGTAAAGTAGGCCTATATTTATTATTTTCTAGGTCTAGGCCTATTCATTCTGACATTTTTGAAACACCCTGTATAGCCTAGTGTTTCCTGAATAATATACACGTTGCCTGGAGGTTCTAGGCCTTGCTATGTGTTGATTTTTATTTTATTTTTTTTGTACATGAAAGTAACTATAGTCTGTTTGTTTTTTTCTAATTGGCGGTAAATTGCAATATCCCCTTCTTGAGTAATCAGCTTTTATGAATACCGGGTACTTTGTAGCGACATATGTTGTTAAAAACCTGGTATTTTTATAAGTGTACAACGGATGGAAATTACTTATTTCCCTTCAACCTTTATCGTTAATACTAGCTTGGTATCTTAAGATAATGTCTCCTAAATTACTTTATGTTCAGTATACCGTACATTATTATAACAGTGCAAAAGGTGCCGGAACTGTTGCCGTCAACATGTTGACCATCGGAAATTGTCGATAAAAACTCGTGTGATACCGGTACCCCCTTATCACGGCTGGATAAAAAACAAACTGTAAAATGCAGCCCGGATCGATGTCTAGCCGGTTGATTGGCAGCCAGACATGTAGGATAGAGTGTAGAGTGTAGACTAACAGAACTTGGACGATTATTATTACACATATGACCAAATATATACGGTACGATAAGATATTTTGATAGCGATACGCATTCGGTGTATGAACGATACAGCTTAGCCTAAATACAGATAACATACAGTAGCTAAGACTGTAGCTTAATCGAAATAATAGGTTACAGATAGGCTACAACTTACGCTACCAGCTAGGCTAAACCTACATGAATTTACGAATACCCTTGTCAAAATATTATTGTCGAAAAATGTACGGTATAGCTAATTATGGAATACACAAAATGTAAACAACTTTCAGCTACGTTTGACATTCCCTGTGTAACCTGTGGTGGGCAACTCGAGTGAGTTATCTAGCCTGGTACACAGGGGCTACTACACTTTATCCAGAGTATATCAGTTTACTTCTCCAGATGGGACGTCACAAATTTCCACTTACTGTAGGTTCCCATGTATTGGAATGTGCATAGGAGCATAGGGTGTATGGAGACTGTTCATCCGTCTTGCCCCGCCCGGGAAACTATTCACATTTTGATTTTGAGTCGACCACGTTACCATTGCGCTACAGGCCACCTTGGAGTGAAAACTTTTATATTTTGAAATATGAACATAATTCTACATAGCCTACCCTGTAACAAGTACCGGTAGTCTAGAAATCGTTAACCCTAATCTCTGTAACTCGAAAAGGGATAGAGCAAATGGGGTGTAAATTTTCCCACTTATTCCCAGGCATATCCTTCCCAAATGGTAGGAATATTAGCTTGATTACTCTAGTCGTCTGTGAGAGTTATAGAGGTTACTGTTCAAGTGTTTTTGCACACTTTTTTTGGAATAGGGCATAACAGCTATTGACAAGTACCGTATAATATTAACAATGATCGCAGTGATAGTGATGATAGTTAAAGTTACAGGGCTGGGTAGCATATACAGCCCTCTGCGAAAACTACACGTCTACGGTAGACCTACCGTACCGATTATTTATTAATGTAAACTGTAATATTTATGGTGTGATGGGAAGATAGCTTAAAGGTGAGAGTGTGTGAGTGTTGTGGTGTGTGTCTGTATGAACAGTATGATGAATGAAAGGTGACAGAGTGCAAGTGTTGAAGGGCAGATTATGAAACGATACTCGCAACAAGTTTTCAGGGAAGGGTGTGAAAATGACAAGCGTTCAGTAACCTTTCTATCCTATGGCAGATTATAATAGATTACTGGAGCTATTTGTTTGGGTTATATGTCATCAAGCAATTCATTGTTGTCAATTTATATGAAAATCTGCTATATATACCGGTAGCTTGTTTAAATTCCTCAATAGAGGATTTATAAGCCTACTGCAGATAGCGGATGTTATGGCGGGTTTTCATGTAGTTTAGCGGAATTGCTATATTAATATATGAATAACGTGCCATTCATCAACAAGAACACAAATATAAAAATATAGTACGGTACCGGTACGGTGTATAAAGCCTCTGGGGCCAAACTAATATAGGCCTATACATACGGTAATAGTGTTTATAATGTTGTCGCTATATTACCGATACCGTATTTCCTGTGAGTTCCTTACCCACGAGTTTGATCAGGTTGACTGTAGCCTACTGCATCATCTATCTCCCAAGGATGCCAACCTTGGAGATGTTATCGTCATGGATAATAGTTTAGAGTTCTATATTCTCAAGGCCATTTTGTATTACGGCTCAGTAATGATAGGCCTACTTTAAGTACCGTACATACATTCTTCTTTAATGAAACTTACATTCCTTACAAGCCACCATAATTTAAGCTATCTAATAGAAACAAGTACCGTAAGAGCTGTTGGTATTCCTGAATTGCTAACACGTCCGGTAACTGTCCTGTACATAATGCCAATTCCTGATTATCCCTTGTTCAAAGCGAACATGCATTACCCTTAAAGATGGGCCCACAGTAGGCTACAGGTACACACAAACATACAGAATGGGTTTGGAACATCGCCTGCGGTACGGTATATTGAAAGACTGGTTAAGACCAGCAAAGACTAATGCAAATATAGCATACCGGTACATCATAATATGTAAGTGTGAAATTACTGAAGATACTGTAGAAAAGGAGGACTTTTTTCCTCAGTGCACAAATTACAATTGGTACCGGTACCGTAATTAACATACAAATGCTGCAGTAGTTTTATCATATTTAATGTGTTTTGTCATGTATCTTACCGGGTAACAATAATATTGTTAACAGTAATAATAAGTCACGTACCGTAATAATATTAAGTGATTGATAACCAAGTTATTATATAGCCTATACGTATAACATGAAAGATGCACACAAACTAGCGGATTTATGGTGTTAAATAGCGGATTTTGAAGTCTCCTTGCGGAATTTCGCCGGCCACATTTAAGGGACCCCACCTCGCTTTTTTTCTCTTTCTCTCCCTCTCTCTTTGGCTTGTATCCATTCGGCCCCATTCAGCCTACTGTTTTAAGACGTTTACCCCCATCCAGGTGTCAATATTTTCCGCGAGCCAGCATATATAGGCCTATATTTTTGTTTTGACAGCAAGCTAAATTTGTAGCCTACATTTTTCGCTAGAAAAATATCTCCGGCGAAGCCAGATTTCTCCATACAATGCTGGCTCGCTATCGCTCGCCAGAAAGAAATCGACACCTGGATGGGGATAAACGCCTTAAAACAGTTGGCTGAATGGGGCCGAATGGATACAACTACAAGCCAGGGAAAGAGAGAAAAGGAGAGAATGATAAAACAAGCCGGTGACCCCCCTTACCAATATTCGCTGTCAAAGCATTTAGGCCTACGCTACTTGGCCTGTTCAGATCGTATGGTTTCTTATAACAATAAATTTACTAGTGTTCCGTGGCCTATTATTGGTAGTGCTTTCGCTTCACACCTGGGGGGGGAGATGGGTCGGTTTTCTGGACCCTCTTGTTCCTCATGTTTAGCCCCATTAGTTTTGAGATTTTAAGACGTTCGTTCCATTAGTTTGGCCATTTTCAAACCTTTCACCCCATTCATTTGTCAATATTAAGACCTTTCGTGCCTTTTAGGTGTCGATTTTTTATGGCAAGCGATAGCCAGCCTGTAGTTTTAGGAGAAACCGGCCGAAAAATTTTCTACCGAAAAATGTACAAATATATTTTTTTTTTTAAAGAGGGCTAGTATAAAATAAATACATCTTCAACAAAAATCTTGACAGGGTGTTTTTTAAGCTTGATAGAGGTCTAGCGAGGAAAAAACAAAACAAAACTCTGGACCCTGCTTCACACCCAAGAGAGGCAGGGTTCGATTTCTACCCTGGGGAGAGACATTTGAGCAAGTCTCCTTCTGTGTCTCAGTTTTACCTAGCAGTATAAATAGAAACCTAGGTATAAAGGGGCAGTTGTGAAGTCCCATCTGGGGTTGGCGGTCTGGTGGTAGTTGGAACTAGGAAGGGTATTGTTCCGGTTACCCCAGCCTTCGATTCCAGTGGGTCTGGTACCGGTACTAGTTGGAAGTGTAGGCTACCGTCCAGGCAAGCGTCCAGGTCACCCAAGCCTTCGAATCCAGGTGTCGCCAATCTAAACATGGGGGTGGTGCAAGGTCCTGACTAGCCTTCAGTGACCGAGTCCATTGAGTGTACCGGTAGGCTACCGTACTGAATAAGCTCTCTCCCCTTGGTGTTCCGTCTCACTCAGGCGTTAATGAGAACTTGTAAGCCTATGTAACCTCTGGGGTTCAGCAGTATTCCAGGGTAAATTTGATTACTTGTGTCACCTTTCCTATATTTATATCATGTCGTGTTTGGCCCGTTCGTCCTCCCCTACAAAGATACTCTCAAAAAGCTACAACTCACGCATGTAGGCCAAGCCCCGACGCCTGCATCTCCTCCAGCTCCCTTCCTCGCCCCCTACTAAGTCGTCTGTCCCCTTCCTTGCTTCTAGGCACTAAATGATAACATTTATTTCTTGTCTGATCTTTCTTAAATTCACATCGTGTCACGGTATAGCCTATGCGTTTCATTATTCTGGTAATTTATTATATATTGACTATTGACATATGAAACTAGCCTACGGTACACACATTTATACCGGTAAAGCATAGCCTATGCGTTTATGAATAACACATTCCATGTATAAATTTGGCCTAGTTTCAGTGGCTAGGCTATAGCAGGCTGTACATTGTGTGTGTGTGTGTTTTGATTAATAACTTAAAATATGGCTATCACTACCGTACCGATACTTGGATTTATTTCAAATTTCTTGTTTCACTAAGTTCACTTGTCAATCTTTAATTACCGTGTATTATATTAAATTTAATTTTTGTTTAAGCTTATTTTGTCCTAAAGATAATGTCTACGCGGTACCATAATTAACAAGCTGGGTCTATCTTCAGACAATGTATACCGTATCTAATCAAATCTATACCTTATCATTCTTCAGTACGGTAGAGCTGTGGTGGTCGAGTGGTGAACACGCTCACGTGTGAATCTGCAAGACCCGGGATCGAATCCCTGCCACTGCGGACATTTAGTGGGTGTGGTAGTACGTCCTAGCATGTTTCACATGCTCGCACCCAGTCAGGGAACATCCTGACGACGTATACATACTAAACACACATAACAAAGCCACTCCAATAGCTTCCTCTCTCTCCAACACCCCTTCTCCCCTCTCTACACGCTTCAGAAAAATAGGAAAAGTAGAATGTAAATAAGAGGTGCCGTTGCAAAGGCTTATCCCTCAATACTTCATCTAGGCTAATAAGTCCTCTTGTATTTATGGATTAGTGCTTTGATATCTCTCCCCTCCCTCTTTATATATATATATATATATATATATATATATATATATATATATATATATATATATATATATATATATTTTCTTTAATACATACGAGGTTGAAAGAAATGGCAATTTCTGCGTTGGAAATTTTATTATTCAAAGTTTCCAGGTCTCTGATGAGTTTTCGCTGGGTGGCAGGAAGTAGATGAAGGAGATGAGCAAAATTCATGGTGGTACAGGGTTACATAAATGTAAATGATGATACAGGATATACGACGCGTTTCACTGGACAACCAGCATTATCAAGTAAGGATGGAATGATATAAAAGGTAAACAGGAAGGGTATATATAGAGGGTGGAGGATCAGAGGAGGCGAAAATCAGGGGGCAAAAGTCTACTATTGGTGGAGAGAGAAAGGGGGGGAACCGCTTCACGCATGTGCACTGGATGCGGGATGGTGGTCGGTTGGTGGGGTCGAAGCTGATTGGCTGCGTGTCGAGGGGCGTGGCCTAAGTTGTGTGGCGTCTGCGGAAGACGAAGCTGAAGGAGGTAGCGCGGGGGGCTGCGTCAAGGGCACCGGGGGGCGAGGGGGGTGTTAGGTCCTGTAGGAAAGTGCCTTTTGGCAGAAGGAAGGATCTGAAGGTCCAGAGTTTGGTTGTTGATGTTGGGATGTAAGGCTTGGATATATAAAGCTTCGAGTATAGGTAATCTCCTTGGGTCATTTTCTTTATCGAGTATGGTGGTGTGTTTCTCTAACTCGTTGCGTGTGAGGTGAGGGTGGTTAGGGGTGAGATAGTGGTCTTTGATGGCTCCAGCCTGAAGGTGAAGAGTTAGCCGACGTGAAAGACGAGTCTGCGTCATACCAATATAGGAATGAGGTCCACAGTCCTCATAATTACAGGTATGTTGGTAAATGACGTGATCGTCGGTCATCGGGCTCTTTATCTTGGTGGAGGCTGGTTTGTTGCGGAGAACGAGGTTGGAGGTCTTGGGGGATTTGTAATAAATTATTAATTTGATTTTGTTTTCCGGGTTGGTTGGGTGGACATGCTTGGAGATTATTTCTTTTAAGACGGCCTCGTCATTTTTGTGTTCAGAGGACATGTAATTGTGGTAGAAGATCTTAATTTCATGGGGGGGTCAATGTTGGGAGGGCTTTGGGTGTACCATTTTTCAAGATGGTGGTTGATGGTGCTGGAGATGTCGGAGTTGGAGTATCCGTTATTTACTAAAACTTGGGATAGTCTTTCTAGTTCCTGGTGGGTGTCGGCCCAGGTAGAGCAGTGCGTGAGGGCTCTCCTAACATAGGCAGAGATGGAGGATAGAAGATAACGGCGGGGGCATTCACTATCGCCGTTGAGGCATTGTCCTGTGTTAGTTGGTTTAATGTAGACGGTGGTTTTGAACCCATGGTCGTTCAGAGCTACGAGGATGTCGAGGAAGGGGAGTTGTCCATTGTTAGATTTTTCAAAGGTGAAGTTAAGTCCGGAGGAGGTCATGAAGCGACGCTGGAGTTCCTGTAGTTCGTGGAGGTCCTTGATTTGCACGAAGATGTCATCCACGTATCTACAGTAGACGGCGGGTCGTTGGGCAGCTAGGAGCTCTTCCTCGATGGTACCCATGAAAAAGTTCGCAAAAAGAACTCCTAGAGGGCTGCCCATCGCCACACCGTCCATCTGCTTGTACATGTTGCCCCGGGGGCAAAGGAAGGGGGCCTCCTTGGTACATAGCTCCAGTAGTGTTTTCAGGGCCTTCTCTGGGATGTCCAGTGTTGGTGTATCAGGGCAATGATAAATTCGACGTAGAATCATGTCAAATCATGTCAAATCCACTGGCACGTTGGTGAACAGGCTTTCTACGTCGAGAGAGGCGATTGTGTGGTTGTTGTTATGGGGGGCGTCTCGTAAAATTTCCAAGAAATCGTGGGCTGAGTTAAGGTTGAATTGGCTGGGCACGTAGGGGGTGAGGAGGTTGTTCAGGGCCTTGGCGATCTGGGAGATGATGGGGCGGAGGGGGTTCCCAGGTTTGTGTGTTTTGATGGTTCCGTACGCATAACCAGGGGTGTATTCTCCGACGAGTTTTTTAAGGTGGATCCCTCCTTGTTTGGCGTTGATGGCGGTGATGGTGGTGTTGGCAGTGCGTTTGATTTCGTCGGTTGGGTTGCGGGTGATCTTTTAAAATTTGGTGTTGTCACTTAAGATGACGTCCATTTTTCTAAGATATCCTCCTTGTCATGGATCACGAGGCAGGAAGCTTTATCCGCACAACGGATGAGCAAAATTCATGGTGGTACAGGGTTACATAAATGTACATGATGATACAGGATATACGACGCGTTTCACTGGACAACCAGCATTATCAAGTAAGGGTAGAATGATATAATTTTTTTTTTTTTTTTTTTTTTTTTTTTTTTTCTTTTTAAGGTAGGGGGGTGAAGAGAGGCATCACAGAGTGGGTGGGCGGAAGAGAAAGTAGGAAAGATGAAATACAGTGGAAGAGAAAAGTTAGTGGGCCGTCCACCTTGCTGTTGTTAAAACTGAGGGATGTTTATTTCTTTATTTTTGTTTGTCTATTCTGAGTCTTATATCTTTATACCTAAAGCCATACATTGTTCAGTTTGTCGTTTAAAGTCTGCAAGTATTTTAGGAGTTAATACAAAATCTGTTTGTTGAAGGGTATTTTAGCTTCAATATTTCGGGTGAAAGTTGTTCGAGGTCTTGGACGAAGTCAATCATGTTGAAGTCACGTACTGGTTGTATAATTATTCTGTGGCTTGGTTGTTGTATCTCCTGCAGGTTTCTCTTTCTTCTTCTTCACAACTTGTCGGGTCAGAACAGGAGGGGAAGGAGTGGTCCTGAGAATCTCTTCAGATGGTCTGGGTGATGTAGGCTTGGTGATGGGGAGAACTGGTGGTGATGAGAGAGCTTCCTCCAACTCCTTAGATGTTGCTGGAGTCTCGTCTTTTTCTAGGTTTTGCTCGAAGATGTTGATATGTGGAGACATCTTCAGTTTTTTCTTGAGCTTGGTGTTGGAGTTGCTGATTGTCGTTGTTGATTTGACGATGTATGTTGTGTCAGGAAGAGATTTCTGTCTGCTTAATGGGCGAGACAGAAAGAGTTGAGGGCGTGGTGTGGGTCTTGGTGCCTGTGTGCTGGCTCGTGGAGTCTTCTTGTAGGGCTCCAGACAAGGGATGATGATTTTGGGAAGATAACGGCGGAACGGAACGGAAGTATATAGTAAAGGTGAGGCAAGTAATCAAATTTACCCTAGTGATACGACCTACGCCAAGGCCGATTTTACACTCCAGGTACCCAGTTTAACGTATGGGTGGGACGAGGCGACACGAGAAAAGGCCTGCCCAATGGCCACTGAGCAATCCTGGTGGCTAACCAAGTTCTCAGTCTCGTGTGTTGATTGGTTGTAGGAAGCCACCAATCAGGCCCCTGAATTCATTTTAGCCACCATGAATCCAGGTACTCATTTTCGTCTGAGTGAGACGGAACTGACAGGGAATGGAGTTTGTTCAACACTCCTGGGCTACTTGAACCCTGGTGGCAAGCCAGGGAAATTTCACCCACCCCTAGGGCAACATCTGGTCAATGTCGGTACCAGGTGCAATCACCCAACAGGCGCGGTCACCCATCCAACTACTGACCAGACCCTACGTTGCTTAACCTTCTGATCTATTATCAGGGTTGCAAGCGTGTAGGCAGGGTTGCCCCTCAGGAAGATTTTTTTTTTTTTTTTTTTTTTTTTTTTTTAAGTAGTTTTGGGCTATATTATTTTAATTATGAGTTAAGGAATTTATTTATGAGTCTATTTAACATTTCAGTTGATTCATTGTTGTTTTCTATAGCCCTCAGGGATAGTGCATAGGGGGGGATAGAAGGGGGATGAAATAGAGTTTATCAGTGGATAGAAATAAGATTAGAAATATGAAGTAAGTTGGAGATTAAAAGATAGTGGGCCGTCCACTTTGCTATTCTTGGTTAAGACTTAAAATATTGCATATATATTCCGTGAGCAGAACATCAGCTTCATGTTTATGTTCCTTTTTTTATTTCCTGCCTCCATGTTTGCACGTTGTTTTAATTTTGCATTTGTTGTTTTCATATGCATTGTAGCATCGTTCCGGTGTTATAATTTTATTTTGTGTTGTTATTACTCTTTGGTGTTTTGATAAGTTGTCTTAAAATCTAAAAAAAAAAAAAATTATATTTATTTTCTTTTATTGATTTACTTTTTTTTTTTTTTTTTTTTTTTTTATTACAGGGACGAATTCATTGTAATTAGCATGATTTGTCATAGAGAGTGAGAGTGAGAGAGAGAGAGAGCCCCCCGAACTTATCCCGCAAGCTCTCTCTCTCCATCTCACCGACCAATGACGAGCGAGATTCATGCGGCAGTCATTTTTTGCGACCCTGGCTCTGATGGAGAATTCTCGACAAGTGGGTGTTTTAGCTTAGCTAACTCAATTTTCTCATGTCTTACATCATAATTATTGCTTTCATTCATTCTGATTTCATCCATTTATTTAATCACATTCACTTAGATTAACTTATTATTTTGTCAGAGACGGTACAGAACTTGTATACAGTGTACAAGGGACATTTTTATTGCTTTATGGATTTTTGTTTATGAATATTTTTTGTTTGTTAATTATTACATATTTAATATTTCACATCATTCATTCGATTTTTGTTTATGAATATTTGTTGTTTGTTAATTTTACATTCACTCTTTCATTCTTTCCACTTTCCCATTCATTCATTGTGGCTTCACTCATGCTATCACTCATTATTACTTTAGAGTATGATATTTTTGTTGGAGACAGTACATATTTAACAGAGGTCATGCTAGTATATACAGGGACACGACAATGTTCATACACACATGGACATATTACAAGGGATTTTTTTTTTTTTTTTTTTTTTTTTTGTCTCTCATTCATTAGTATTAGAGTATAATATTTGTGTTGGAGACAGTACATACTTAAATGATAACATATACATAGACATCTAAATATAATTACAAGGGATTTTTTTTTTTTTCATTCATTCATCTTCGTTTTGCATACTTAAGCATTCAACTTTACTGAATTGTACTTATTTGCTAGTTTGTTAGCGGCTTTCAGTGTTCATACATATATTTGGGTTTGGTGCTTGATTTAAGTTGGTTATTGGAGGGGGAAACCATGAGTGTTTCCTAATTGGTCTGTTCTCTACTATGGTTGCATAATTTGGGTCATTTAATCTTTCTAACGTAGACCATATATTTTTGTTCTTCTAAATAGTTTGACATTCATAGCCTCTGTCTTAGCTATTTCGTGCAACTGTCTGGTGTTTCTGTTGTATGGATATCTTTCATTAAGTGCATATCTGAGCGCTTTATTTTGTATCCGTTGCAGCCTCAGTGTTTGTGTTTTGCTTAGGGTGGATAATGGTGCAGCTGGATATTCCAAGACAGGAAGTACTAGAGCTTTTACTAGGTGATTTTCTGAGAGGTCACCAAATCTGTAAAGTTTTCCTAGGGATGCCTTTCCTTTGTTAATTAAACTTGTCACATGTTTTAGTATGCCTCCCCTAGTCAATTTTAGTCCCAGTGTTTTCCCTTCCTGGTGTGTATCTAATAAATCTCCTACAATTATGTCATCTTCCTTTGAGGTAGCAATTGGAAGTATGGTAAATTTTGTCGTATTGGTTTTTATTTTCCATCTCTTTTCGAATTCGTTTATTTTATTGATTTCTAAGCCTACTTTTTCCCGCCATAAGTCTTCGTGATTTGCCTGGGTATGTAATTATCTGGGTGATGTCGTCTGCATATTGAATTGTAGTGCAATCGATAGCAGGTAGTGGGAGGTCCATGGTATATATTGTGTATAATATTGGGGATAATATGCTGCCTTGTGGGACACCACTGAGTAGTTGTATTGGTGGGCCTAAGTGGTTTTTAATGCGGATGTGTGCCTTTCTATCTTCTAGGAAATCACACAATATTGACTCAATATGGCTTGGCAGATTAAGTTGTAGTAGTTTATAAGGCCCATATGCCATACCTTGTCGAAGGCTTTACTTACATCTCTAAGAATTACGTGACATTGATTATTCCTGGCCTTTGCTTGGGAAACAGTTTCATATATGATTGCTGTGGCTGTATTTGTGCCTTTTTTGCTGACGAAACCATGTTGACTAGCCGGGATAAGGTCATTCATGTTTAGATGTATATTTAGCCTATTATAAATGCATTTTTCAAGTATTTTGCCTGGCACTTCCAGTAGCGATATAGGTCTGTAGTTAATTGGGTCATATGGTGACTTGCCTTCTTTGGGTATTAGGTGAATTACAGCTGTTTTAAATTTGTCAGGGAAGTATCCTAGGGAAAGTGTGGCATTAAATATTTGTATTAGTGTTAGTATTGCTTGCTCAGAGACTTGGGAGATTATTATTTTATTAATGTTGCTCCGTCCAGGGGCTTTGTTTTTCATATTTTTTATGATATTTTTTATTTCATGGATATCGATTGCCCTTGTGGTTGCGTTCTGATTATTAAAAATATTTAGGTTGATGGTTTCATTAGGTAGTGTTCTATTTAGATTTCTTTGGATAAAGTTTCTGACCATGGTTTCGTTGTCTTCATCGAACTGCTCATTCTCTTCATCAGATATTTTGAATATATCTCCCCATATTTCACGAAATGTGGCTTCTTTACCTATATTGTCATATACTTTCTTGTTGTCTTTGTTTAGTATATAATTAGTTGGATCATTGCTAGAACCGCTAAGTTGTTTGATTTTTGTCCAAAAAGCTTTTGGATCTCTATGCTTATTTGAAAGGTCTTCGAGCTGATTCTCCCAATTTCTGTCATAATTTATTTTACATTCATTTCTTAATTGCTGTTGCAGTAGTCTAAATCTGATATATAAGTGTCTGTGCCATCCTCCTATTATAGCGTTTTGCATGATAGCCTGGTATTCTCTTTGTATTCTTCTTATTTCTGGAGTTATTATGGATTTGTTTATTGTGATTGTGTTAGATGTAGGGATTGTGTTTTCCATGCCAGTTGTTATTGAGTGGTACCAGTTGTCTAGTGCAGTGTCTATTTCTTCTTCTCCTCCTTCGCTAAGATCAAAGTTGTATCTATTTAGTTCTAAGTCTACCGTTTCTCTAAAGTTGTCCCAGTTCACATTATTCATGTTTAATTTGGGGGTGCTGGGAATGGTGATTTTATCGGCAGTGATCGTGAATATTATGGGGAGATGGTCAGATGTTGTGATCGGGCCACATTCAATTCTAGAATTATGAAAGGCTCTGTTATTTGTTAGTATGATGTCAGGGGTAGTACTTCTGTTATGCGAAAGGTATGTTGGGAAGTGGGGGCCTAGGTGTACAAGGCTATTTTGGTTAATAAAACGGGCTAGGCCCTCCCCTACTGCATTATTTGAGTTATTTCTCAATAGGGTATGTTTTGCATTGAGATCACCTAGAATGTAAGTAGGTAAATTATTGTATGCAAGTCTATGTATATCAGGGAAAGGAAGGTAGGGGCGTCTAGGGGGTAGGTACATGGTTGCAAAATTAACTGGTCCTAAGGAGGTCTCGATTGTAATGCAGAGAGTGTCAGAAATAAAGTCATCATACAGCTTATATTTAAGTGTGTTTTTTACAAGAATGGCACTGCCATCATTAATTTCATTTGAAGAGTTCTTTGAGTGGCTATGGTATCCATTTATCTTTATTGTTTCGTTATTTGTATTGCTGTGGCTATTAATTAAGATTATATCAGGGTTGATTGATAGATATGTATTAGTTAATTCGATTTTCCTATTCTGCCAGTGTAACACATTATGTTGTATTATTGTTAGCTTGTTAGGGTCTCCTATGGTCTGTTGTTTTGTCCCTTGTTGTGTCTTAGCACCGACTTCTTTATATTCGGACTGGCAACTGGTACGTTATGTATTGTTTCATATTCACTACTATCATCAAGGGTATAGGCGCCTGACTTAATGTCATTTTCTAGTGCTGATTGTTGCACATGGTGATAACGGATTAGGTCAGAAGTAAAGTGATGGTCTAGTAGTCCATCCTTTATGTCTTGAATAACTTGATGGGTTTCCTGGTAGTTTTTCGTTCTTGTAAATCTCACTCTTACTTGCCGTTGGCTGTGCCAGTTGATGAGTTTTTTCTTATTCATATTATTTGGCGCGTTTTGGTCACTGTGGTATATTTTGATGTGTAACTCTTTTATAAAGGCTTCCTTTTCTTGTACTGTCATTGTTTCCATTCGGCGTGTCACGGTGTTTTCTTGAGATATGCTGTCAGAGTCACTCAGGAAGATAACAGGAAAGGTACTGTATATATAGAGGGTGGAGGATCAGAGGAGGCGAAAATCAGGGGGCAAAAGTCTCCTATTGGTGGAGGGGTATTCTAGGAGTGCAAAAGGGGGAACCGCTTCACGCAGGCGCACTGGATGAGGGATGGTGTTGGTCGGGTGGCGGGGTCAAAGCTGATTGGCTGCGTGTCGAGGGGCGTGGCCTATGTTGTGTGGTCCGTGTGGTGCCGGCGGAAGACGAAGCTGAAGGAGGTAGCACGGGGGGCTGCGTCAAGGGCACCGGGGGGCGAGGAGGGGCGTTAGGTCCTGTAGGGTAGTGCCTTTTGGCAGAAGGAAGGATCTGAAGGTCTAGAGTTTGGTTGTTGATGTTAGGATGTAAGGCTTGGATATATAACGCTTCGAGTATAGGTAATCTCCTTGGGTCACTTTCTTTATCGATAAAGAATACCCCTCCACCAATAGGAGACTTTTGCCCCCTGATTTTCGCCTCCTCTGATCCTCCACCCTCTATATATACCCTTCCTGTTTACCTTTTATATCATTCTATCCTTACTTGATAATGCTGGTTGTCCAGTGAAACGCATCGTATATCCTGTATCATCATGTACATTTATGTAACCCTGTACCACCATGAATTTTGCTCATCTCATTCATCTACTTCCTGCCACCCAGCGAAAACTCATCAGAGACCTGGAAACTTTGAATAATAAAATTTCCAACGCAGAAATTGCCATTTCTTTCAACCTCGTATGTATTAAAGAAAATATATATATATACCGGTATATACAGTATATAATTAAATATTACGGTAGTAATGCAGTTGAGTCGAGTAGCCTACATGATTAGATTGATATAAAAAAAATCGAAAATGGATTTTAATCGTGATCGTGTATTCAATCGTTAACTGTGTTGGTGGTGTAATGGTTTAGATGTTTATGTTCTGAGTGTGGTGTCCCGAGTACGAATCCCGGGAGGACTATATGCTTTCATTAGCTTATTCAAGTGCATTGGGGTTTGTAATTGATGATTTATGTTAAGAACGGGGTGTTACTTATTGCTACCGGTATAGGTTTATGAACTAATGTCTAGCGAGGCCGATACTTAGTGATCTTGGCCCCATTCATTGTTCTTTTCACTCACTAAAACATTACCGTACGCTTTCCATAATGCAGTTTAGTGGAGTAGGCTACATGATTAGATTGATATAAAAAATCGAAAATGGATATTAATCGTGATCGTGTATTGAACCTCTAACTGTGTTGGTGGTGTAATGCTGGGGTCACACATTCCCGTATATTGCTCCAGACAGCTCCCGTCAGGCGCCAATTATTTGTTCTGTCGGGCGTAGTCCCGCCATGTACGCCCGTATCACCACGATTATTGCATTTTCCCGACAGACGTACCGTGACGGGGCCATTGTTACGTCAGTCATAATGTAGTCGTAATGAACTACGTACATGTTTGCGACTTGCGTAAGCATGTCCCCGTTAGTCCGCATGGGCTGCCCGATTTGCGGAAACACAGGCCACGCCCATGCCACTCCCCCACAAGACCTGCGTAGCTGAGACCGTATGTCTTGGGACTTTTTAGGACTTACCTCGACCGTTTCCGGACAATCGTTGGCACACCCCGTCTGTCCAAACACAGACAAAGACAGTCTTTGTCAACCACGTAGGTCTGGGTTGGAATCTGGGAACTACAAAAGGGCAGGAATGGCCACACCATTCCCATTCCCAGTCCTTCATCGGCACCATGAACAACATCGCGGAATTCATCCTGGAGTTCAATTTTGTGAATTCCCTAATAAAACCGGAGAACAGGCATAACACGCGGCTAATGCAATGGATCCTTTCCTACATCGAAATCTTGGAACTACTTGCAATAGCAAACTTCATCTATCAAGAGGAACAAGAGAAGAAGGAAAGGAGCAAGAGGAGAGTGTGGGTGTGGCCATATCTGCAACGAAGGCTTGAACATGGCCATTATGAGAACCTGATGCAAGAGTTGGCCAGAGAATGTCCAGAACTATACAGGAACTTCACCCGGGTAGACAATTTTTTTTTATGAGATAGTGGAACGTGTCACCCCCCTCATTCCTCCTTCCCTCCATCCCTTCTTCCTTCTTTATCTATTCTTCCTTTGCCCACTCTTCTCCCTGCCTTCGTCTTCCCCTAACTCTTTCGCCAAACCTGTTGTTACTTGATTTCCTTTGTACTCTATCCCATCCCCTCTTACACACACCATCCCCTCTCCCTCCACCCTTCATCTGTCAACTCTCACCCTCCCCTAATCCCCCCTCCCCCTCCCAACTTCTGTCCCTATTATAATACATGTGTGGGTGTCAGGATTTCAATAATGGAAGGCCCCAGTTCTGTTTATCGCTCCCTCCTCTATATCCCTCTACTCTTCTCTGTTTTCCCCCATCTTACTACCTCAGCCCTCCTCTTTCTCTCTTCCTGTCAGCACCTCCTCTTCGCTCTCTTACCCCTTTATCTATCTCCCTTTCTCCAACACTCCCTGCCTGCCTCTCTCTCTTCCACCTTCCCTCCCTCTACTTCCACCTTTCCTCCCTCTACTTCCACCCCTCCCTCCCTCTACTTCCACCTTCCCTCCCTCTACTTCCACCTTCCCTCCCTCCACTTCCACCTTCCCTCCTCTCTTCCTTCCACCCCTCCCTCCCTGCCCTCGTTCCTCAACATCCTCTCGCCCTCCCCCTTCCCCCTAATATTATATGCATGACTATCAGACTTTCAATAATGGCCTCCTTGCTACCATCCCTCCCTCCCTCCATCCATCCCTATCCCATCTCTCCCTCTTCCCTCTTTGCTACCATCCCTCCCTCCACCCATCCCTATCCCATCTCTCCTTCCCTCCTTATCTCCACCATACTTTCCTCCCTCCCTCACCCTTCCACATACCCCTCCCCCCCTCACCCTTGCTTACCTTTGTCTCCATACTATGTTACTGTATGTAACACTAAATTATGTATTATGTATTAGTATTGTAACTACATTGAAAACACTAAACCCCCAACTGTATATAATTATATTTGTAAATACTATTTGTTATTATTATGTTCTATCCAACACAAAATTAAGCAAGATAGTAAACACACAAGAGGACACGGGCCGACTGCAGGAAGACATGAATGTAGTGTTCCAGTGGACCAGGGAAAACAACATGCAATTCAATGAGGACAAATTCCAATTAATACGGTACGGAGATAATAATGGTGTTAAAGAAATTACAAATTACTTAACAGAATCTAACCACATAATAGAACGGAAAGACAGTGTGAAAGACCTTGGGGTATTAATGTCTGAAAATATGGGTTTCAAAGTACATAACCAGGTCAAAGTGGCGGCTGCGAAACGTCTAACGGGTTGGATTCTGCGTACTTTTAAAACACGCGGTAAAATTGCCTATGATAACGCTCTTCAAATCTCTAGTGCTACCGCGGCTTGAATACTGTAGCGTATTAACATCCCCATGCAAAGCAGGTGAAATAAATGACGTAGAGAGTGTACAAAGAAATTTCACTTCGCATATAAGTTCGATAAAACATCTACACTATTGGGAGCGTTTAAGAGCACTGAATCTGTACTCACTGGAACGTAGAAGAGAACGTTACCTAATAATATACACGTGGAAAATCGCAGAGGGTTTAGTACCAAACCTACATACTCCGATAGTCATGAAATTCAGTGATAGGAGAGGCTGGGAATGCGAAATCCCCCGGATGAATAACAGGGGTGCCATGGGCTCTCTGCGAGAGGGCTGGTTATCACACAGAGGCCCACGTCTCTTCAACAAACTCCCACGGCGAGTAAGAGACATGAGGGACATCTCGTTAGACAACTTCAAGAGAGCCCTAGATGTCGAACTGCAAAAAGTGCCAGACGAGCCCATCCTCGCAAGGGAGCGAGCTGTCGCTTCAAACAGTCTACTGCACCAAATCACCACCCATAACGAGGGGCGTCGCGCTCCTTGGTGCCGCTAGAAGAGTGGCGAACACATCAAAAGGTATCAAAAGGTAAAGGTAACCAACTCTACTCCTAAAATCGATTAATGAAATATTACAAACACATGTGGCAGTCCGTGGATTCGAACCCAGGACGCTCACACCGAATATCAACACCTTATGCATTACACCACGAAGGCAGTTAAAGAATGGTGGACACTGCCTACGATTTATTATGCAACTTCGAATCCTGCATATCAATCTAAGCATGTACACACATCCCAACTGCAACTCACGTAGGCTATGGATATGTGAACGGAAAGAGCAATTAATGGGGCCTTAACCACTAGGGAAGGCCTCTCGATAAATTACTCCTGAACCAATATCAATTATTATGTTCCATCCAACAACCAACTCTACTCCTAAAATCGATTAATGAAATATTACAAACACATGTGGCAGTCCGTGGATTCGAACCCAGGACGCTCACACCGAATATCAACACCTTATGCATTACACCACGAAGGCATGTAAGGCACGAATATGTAAGAAGAATAACCAGTCGGTGGAAATAAACTTTATTATTATTATTATCATTCAGAGGGACGGCAGGGCAGGTGAAGCGTGCAGAGGGTGGTAGGGTGCCAGGGTTGGCTGGAGGTGGTGGTGGTTGCTTCTTGCGGTGTGGTGAGAGGTGTGATGGCAATGCGTCCCGCCGGTCCTTATATACCCCCCCCCCCCCCCCCCCCGTACAACGTTGCCGCGTCTTCCCGCCAACCCGCAGTGCGGCACTGTTGCCAGATGCGCCCGGACGAACGTAAACTTTCCCGTTTGACGGGAATTTTTTACGATTGACGGGAGCCGCTTACGTCTGACGGCAGAGCGTTTTACGTCTGACGGGGCTGCTCCCGTCAGACGGCCGTGATGGCCCGGACGGTCGTAAAATTTCCCGACTTTTGACATACGGGAGCGCGAGCCACGACCGTGATTTGAATTTCAAAGGATACGGCGCGGCCTAGCCCGCGCCCAGCACCTCCCCGACCCACGTGGCTACTCCCGTCATGCGTACCAACCCCCCAGACTGTACACAATTTCACTTACGTTTTGCGTAATATGCCCTTACGTTTTACGTAATCGGTTGCCAACTACCAATAAACCTTCGTACGGGAGCAGTCGGGAGCATATACGGGAATGTGTGACCCCAGCATAATGGTTTAGATGCTTATGTTCTGGGTGTGGTGTCCCACCTTCATAACTTTAAATTAATTTTCTTCTTGTATTGTTTTAATAAAAAAAAAAAAAAAAAATAATCTTGAGCCACACTAAACAAACCTTGAATATAAAGGCTTTGTTTATGTCTGTTAAGGGGAGATTTCCACTTGAGAGATTTTTTTCTTGACTCCTTTCTCCCTCATGTTTAGCCCCATTGTTTTTCTGATTTTAAGACGTTCGCCCCCATTATTTTGACGATTTTAAGAACCTTCGACCCATTTCCGTCGATTTTAAGACCTTTCGTTCCATTTAGGTGTCGATTTTATCCTGGCGAGCGATAGCGAGCCTGTAATTTAAGAGGAACCGGCTTTCAGCCGGGACATTTTTCTACCGAAAAATGTACAAATTTATCTTGAAAGGGGCTCAAGGGGGTGTACCGTAATCTTAAGCTTGATGGATATCTAGGGACCAAACTAAATACCTCCCCTTAAGGATATACAGTACCGGTATATTTTTTAAACTTCTAACTAGAGAGGTAACTATATTGAGATAATGGAGGTACGGTAGATATGTTATCGGTAAGGCTAGTTGAAAAACTAAAGTTAAGACACTACTTTTGACCATACCTGTACAAATACGGTAATCGTTTGAGTTTATAGACTATAAAAGTATGTTTGTGGAGGATTATTTTTTACACTAATAACTAGGCAGATATCCAAGCGTTGCAATGATGAAGGTAGAGGACAACTTTCGGCCGTGACTGTACACAAACCAGTAATCGTTCATGTATGAGCCGTATTAAGGGAGCCCACCTCGCTTTTTTGTTATCTTTCTCTCCCTCTCTCTTAAGGCCGTGTCATACAGAGGTCGACCGCGACCCGACAGTAACCCGATTGCAAAAAAAAATCAAATTTTTGCGGTTCGAGTGTATTCGGCCCGATAATCGGGCGACATCGGGTATGATTCTGGTATGTTCGAGTCGTTCTAGTCATGCTCTGGTCATCACCCGAATGTTCGGGTGAGTCGGCCAAAAGTTAGTGTATGCGTTAACTTTTGGGATATCCTCGAGTGCGTTCGGGTCAAAAAACCGTTACAAAATCCTCGAGTCACCTTCGATTTACATTCGAGTCGTATTCGGCTTACATTCTACCATATTCTGATCGCATTCGACCTATTCGGGTCACTTTCGAGTCAAAAAATTTAACCCGATTCATACCAGAATTGATCGAACCTAAGTGGACTTAGACCCGATGATGTAGACCGTAACCCGAATTAGACTCGATGCTCAGTGGAAAATTCCTACATAAACTTGTTCGAAAGTCAACTGTTACTCGATGCTGACCCGAATTTCAGGATGATGACTGGATGGATACCCGAATACTACTAGAAAATGACTCTATGCATGTCCGACATTTCTAATTAGACTCGATGATTACTCGATCGTGATCCGAATGACTAGAATGGAAGTCGAAGGCTAGTCGAAGCCAAGTCGAATCAAACCCGAATGCGAGCCGATGGGCGGAACCACGTGAAGCAGTCCTGTGTGCAGTTGGAGCGGCTTGGAGTGGTTTCATTCCGGTTGGGTTCCTGACTTCGGGTGGGGTTCGGTTTTCATTCGGTTTAAGTCGGGTTACTTCGGGTGTGATTCCGTTTTAACTCGGGTTGGTATCGGCTACTCGGGTCACCGTCGATTAGCTTTCGACTCATGGTCGATTCAATTCCGTTCAACTTCTGGTTATTTTCGAGTAATATACGGGATAACATTGACTCGTATTCGAGATGCATTCGAGTCCCTCGGGTAGCATTTGAATTGCTTTCTAGTCATAGTCGGGGTACGAGTCTCATTCGGGGACTTCGGGTGAATTCGGGTGAAAAGTGCAAGTCATTGCCTTCGGGTTACTGTCGGGTCGCGGTCGACCTCTGTATGACGCGGCCTTTAGGCTTGTATCAATTCAGCCCCATTCAGCCTACTGTCTTAAGACGTTTACCCCCATCCAGGTGTCAATATTTTCCAGGCGAGCCAGCATATATATATTTTTGTTTTGATAGCAAGCTAAATGTTTACATTTTTCGATAGAAAAATGTCTTCGGGGAAGTCGGGTTTCTCCAAACAATGCTGGCTCGCTATCGCTCGCCAGGAAAACATCGACACTTGGATGGGGATAAACGTCTTAAAACATTAGGCTGAATGGGGCCGAATGGATACAAACCAGAGAAAGAGAGAGAGAGATGAAGAGAAAGAGAACAAAAACCCGGTGACCCCCCTTAAAATAATTGCCAGAAAATGCTGGTGTGACTCCACTTTGACCTTTTTAGTGAGAGAGAGAGAGAGAGAGAGAGAGAGAGAGAGAGAGAGAGAGAGAGAGAGAGCGAGCGAGCGAGCGAGAGCGAGCGAGCGAACAAAGGAAGGCGAAAAATTAAGCGATGGTGGAAGACGCCATTTTTTCCTCTTTCTCCCCGAATATTCTAAAGGTCGGAATATTATGAGAACACAAACACCAGGGTTGCGAGAGTAATGGGCACAACAAATAATGGCAGATGATTATGTGTTTGTTTGGTGGAAAAAGAGGAAGATGGACGGGGAGTTTGAGTACACATGGTATTACCCAAGATTTAACACCCCATATAAAATTAATGAAAGCATGTGATTCTCCCAGGGCTCGAACCCGGGATATCACAATACAGAACTTACACGCTCTAACCATTACACCATCAAGACAGTTACTAGTACAGCACATGACCACGATTAATATCCATTTATCGAATACCGTACTGGATATTAATCTAATATATATATATATATATATATATATATATATATATATATATATATATATATACACCTGTATATACTGTACAGTATATATATATATTTATATATATATATATATGAAGAAGTAATCCTGTTCACCAATCATAAGGCGGGATTCACTCAGGTGTGCCAGCCAAATTTGCACCAGGATAGCTACCTGAGTTGCTACCCTGGCACCCACGAGCTCTCAGCCAATCACAGGCCTCCCTTGGTGCACCTCGACACCCGACTCACACCACCTCCCAAGCGCCCGGCTCATAACTTGCCCTCTGTCCTTTCCCGTATTTTCTATCCCGTCAAAAACCGTTTTTGATGTAATGGTGCCAACCCCTTACTCCTGTCAGCAACTGAAAAACATCATACATACACTGCCGGGAAGTTATTACGGTGGTGATAGTAATCGGGAAGAGGGCGAGGGTTCACTTCAAAGATCCAGGGCCGCCAGACAGTTTTATTAAAGGACCCTTATGGGCCCGAACAGAATTAAAGAGAGAAAGAAATGTTGACAGACTGCCTTGTGTCCCACAAATAAATTTGACATGTCCTTATAGGACAACCTAAGATAGAAGTTGATTAGAGAAATTATGTAATAAACTACCATGTGTTGAAAGATGGCGTTTCCATTGTTAGTATAGCACAAGTTATTCAGTTAGTAATAGTAGTAGGCATTTCTAGAAGATATCAAAAGATAGTTAAATATAGGGTGAGAATTCCTAAGAGTTTTGTATAGATATTAAGGAAGTTTATTAGACAGGCTTATATAATTGAGAGTACGGGATCTAAATACGCTACTGTCTGAAAATCTAGGTTTGGTGATCGGGGACCTAATCACCTAGGTTATTGAGAAGATAGAATTATGTAACTGGTAGTTCGGGATCTAAATACCCAGCTAATGAGACTAGATTAATCAGACAAGCTGACAGTATTCTAACTCGTTCTGATAAAAAAGGAAATAACGTAACCATACACACAACTTATGTGGGTTACAAACTTAGAACCTTGTGTTAATAGAGAATTAGCTTGAGAAATAGTTAGGATTGGCATTCAGGCCTCCCTTATTTGGAAATCTTTTGTTAAACGGAAACTATTTTCACTATAGATAAATTATCACCTCGTCGAAAGCATGCTATCTAGCGCGTGTAATATCTATTAACGTAATCAACGGATATATTACTTAATGATAGTTTCTGTTATCGCTAATAAATAGTTGTTGTGCCTTTTGGATCGGAGTCGAAGTAGGTCAAATCTCTGAATAGCGATCTTACAGATAGGTTGTGATGGGAACTTACAATTCCGAGGTGCAATGTATACTGTTTTATCGTAAGTATCAACTCTTCAGTTTGAACGTATTTCGACCCGGACAGAGAATCAATCGCTATAAGGAATACTGTTTGCTATTAAGTTTGCTAAATAAAGTAGGCTACCGTACAAACTTCCAAACAAGTGTCGAATCATTCCTACCCTATTAGTATAATTATTTTTAATATATATACTACAATATAATTATATATATATATATATAATATTGAGAGAGAGAGAGATAGTGAGATGGAGGAAGGGAAGGAGGGAGAGAGATAGCAAGGAGGTAAGGAGAATATAATGAACAAGGTTGATGGTAGGAAAGGATGGGGAGAATGATAGAGAGAGAGAGGCGTTTAGTGATTGAATATAGGAGTACAAAGGAAACCAAGCAACAACAGGTCTAGTGACCCTTCTAGGCTGCTTGTCCTCCAAAACACTGAGGATCAAGTGTCCAAACAGTGGTTTAGAGTGGGTAAGGGAACATTGGAAAGGGAACTACTGCCCTGGAACTAATGTCCGTGGCAGGTTTGGGAAGTTAGTAGGGGACAGATGGGTTAGTAACTGAGGGGAGGATAAAATAAAGTTATTCATTTACAAACGCAGTTAGTCGCGGGTTTGATGCGAGATATTTGTCTAGGCGAAGTTTAAATGAATCAACGGTGCTGCAGTCTATAACATCTCGGGGAAGCCCATGCCATAAGTTGACAACTCGATTGAAGAAGAAATGTTTAGCTTCGTGTGAGTTAAAAGATTTACCAATAATTTTACTCCCGTTTCCCCGCGTGTAATTAGATTGGTCGATAGTGAAGTACTTACTACAGTTCATATTGTCGAGGCCTTTAATGATTTTGAACACTTGAATTAAGTCGCCTCTTAAGGAGAATGTATTGACCTGTGAATGAGAGAGAGAGAGAGGGGGAGTGTGAGAGTGAGTAAGCTTTAAATATAACCCGGCTCGACCCCAATGTAAGGTTATGTTTTTTACAGATTTTTTCAACCTTGAATTTTGAAGATAACATATTTTGTCGTCTACCCTCTCCTCATGTTTTAGCCTAGTCCCCGCTCACGTTTTCTCCCTTTTCCTATTTTATATAATTTATCAATGTTTTATCTGCTTCGAACCCCTTAACCCTTACAGTATCAGTCACGTCTTTTATTTTTATTTCTGCTTCATTAACGTGATTTTATGAAGCTTCGTAATGATGTATGATACGGTAGCTAAAATGATTAATTGAGTTAATATGAATCCTTTCCGGGTGGATGGGACTCGTTAGCCTAGGTCGGCAACCCATCTAGGGGAGACAACCTTATAAAAATCCGGTGGATGGGACTCGTCAGCTTTGGTCAGCAACCTGTCTAGAGGAGTAAACTTGATACAAATCCGTACTGCTTATCTAAGTGTTAGGTAAGTTGGTGGATGGACTAGCCTAACACCACTGTAGAAAAATAGTGCTAAGAAGATACATAAAGGGCCTTGGAGTCGGACAGATCCTAAATTGAGTGGTCAATCTTGCAAGTCCTTCAATAAACTGGCTCGGGTTGTCCCTCTTACAGGAAATAGGTCCGCTTGGGCGCATTTTTTGTATAGGCACTCTCATTAAGGGGAGTAAGGCGTCCGGCAATAGAGAGATAGATAGCTGAATCCTTTAAATTGGTAGACATCCCTCCTCAGCTAAATGATGGGAGCCAGAATGTTTATTGGGATAGATTTTACCCATTTGATTCCCAGCGAGCTTTCAAACCCAAATTAAAATCGTCTCTCATTAGCTAGAATTAAGTGAAAGTCGTCCTGGAAAACTGAACCGGTTACATTAGAAAAGACTTCCAAGAATCAATGATGCAATACGGTACAGTCAGCTGGTTTAATCCGCAGAGTCTCAGAATATTATTTAGGCTAATTAGAAGCATATAAGTTAATGCATACAATAAATGTGCAATATATACAATGGAACAGGGATGATTTTTTTTTATTTTTTTATATGCGATACCGTTTCCTATATCGATCTGAACACCTATAATTAGTTACGTACCGGTAACCATTATTTCTGAGACTCCACGGATTAAGGGGAGGTCTCCACTTGAGGGATTTTTTGCTTGACCCCGTTCTCCCTCATGTTTAGCCCCATTGCTTTTGAGATTTTAAGACGTTTGCCCCATTATTTTGACGATTTTAAGAACTTTCAACCCATTTCTGTCAATTTAAAGACCTTTCGTGCCATTTAGGTGTCGATTTTATCCAGGCGAGCGATAGCGAGCCTGTAATTTAAGAGGAACCGGCTTTCAGCCGGGACATTTTTCAACCGAAAAATTTACAAATTTATCTTGAAAGGGGCTCAAGGGGGTGTAATCTTAAGCTTGAAGGATATCTAGGGACCAAACTAAAAACCTCTCCTTAACCGAGTTAACTGTACATATTTACTTATATTCCAAGTCCCATAGGTCCTTCCTAAGTCTTAAAACCCCTTCAGCACCATGGCGTCTTTTAAAACCCCTTCAGCACCATGGCGTCTTTTAAAACCCCTTCAGCACCATGGCGTCTTTTAAAACCCCTTCAGCACCATGGCGTCTTTTAAAACCCCTTCAGCACCATGGCGTCTTTTAAAACCCCTTCAGCACCATGGCGTCTTTTAAAACCCCTTCAGCACCATGGCGTCTTTTAAAACCCCTTCAGCACCATGGCGTCTTTTAAAACCCCTTCAGCACCATGGCGTCTTTTTACTTTTCATTCTGGTTAAAATTAGATGATTTTATGCAGTTTAAGAAGGACCTATGTTACTATGAAGGTTTTATGAGATCGTATTTACCCACTTGACTCGTGGAGGTAGATTATAAACTAAAGCAAATCGTCTAATGGTAACCAGAATATGAAGGGGTTAATAGCCTTTTATTGGTTCACCCCTTCTGTACCGACGACGCCTTTTTAATTTTATTCTAGCTATACTTAGACGATGTTGTGAAGCTTAAGAAGGATCTGTGGTGGTAGGCTAGTCAAAAGTGGTTAAGTGAGATAGTTCGAAACCTGTTAACAGCGACTACTTTTCTCCCGACAAATGTACCAATTTATCTCAAATGGGGGGGGGGGGGGTCTTGGGGTATTTTCTTAAAGTATCATGGAGGTCTGGGGGGGGGGGGGGGGGGGGGAATTAATAAATGAATAAATAATTTAATTAACAAATACATCCAAATAAATCCAAACCTCCCCTTAAGGGGGGATAGGCATAATTATATAATTGCTCATTTAGGCCTATGTATCTTTTTATTATTGATTTAGTTTCCTCCCTAGACTTCCATCAAGCTTAAAAAAAAAAAAAACTTCAGGATGATACATTTGTTTGCGGCCGACACCTAAATGACACTTAAAGTCTTTATATTGACAAAGAAATGGGGCGAAAGGTCTTAAAATCGCCAAATTAATGGGCCGAACGTCTTAAAATCTGAAAACTAACGTAGCTAAGCATGAGGAAGAAGGGGGACTAGAAAAACGACCCATCGCCCCTTAACCTTTCTCGTATCCCTAGTTTCTCACGTTTCTTCAGTAATAGGCCTAGTATAATTTTTGTTTTGTTATTTCTTAGTCCACGGTACGGTATAACTATTGCCGACTTGCGAGTTTCGTTCTATAAGGAGGTTGGAGCTGTAGACATCGATATTTAACAGAATTACCAACTAAAATACGGTCGTAGTACATTTATACATACCCGGTACGTAAAACCAAATTCATCATACTATTTATCCTTCAGAAACTTACCGTACATTATTATTGCATTTGTGATTAATATCGATGTTTACGGCTCCAACTTCCTTATAGCCTGAAACTCGCTAGTGGTCAATTGTGTAATGTTCTATTCGTGGTCATCAGTAATACCGATAGTTCTGTTGTTGCTTGCTTTCCTTTGTAGCCCTTCGTATACTTATTTTCCTTCGCTTCATCCTCTCTGTTGCTCTTCTCTCTCTCTCTCTCTCTCTCTCTCTCTCTCTCTCATGCTTTCCTGTCATTGTATATTTGCTTACTCTTTTCTTCCACTATCACTTTTATCGGCATTCCTTTCATCTTCCGTTTTCTTTGCCTTTCTCGTTTTCTCTTGGATTTTACTCTGTGTGTAGGCTATTGTTTGGTAAGAGTTTTGTGGGAAGTGAGGGGACTGGTAGAGCTTTAATTCTCTCTCTCTCTCTATCTCTATCTCTCTCTCTCTCTCTCTCTCTCTCTCTCTCTCTCTCTCTCTCTCTTTTCTTGGCTGTCCTTCCCTTCTACTGTACCTTACTCTCGGGTTAGCTATCTCTACTAGAATTAAGTCCTGACCACCTCGCTGGGATCGTAAGGCCTGTGTGGTCAGTGTATATATGTAAATCTATGTAAATCTCTATCTCTCTCTTTTATCATCCACTTTCCTTTTCATCTTATATTTTTATCTCCGCCTTCCCTCCCACCCCCTGTCTTTGTTTTTGCTCTGTACTGTATATGTCTGTCTGTTTTTGCCTGTCTGAGTCTTTTTGTCTTTGTCGTGTGTGTGTGTGTGTGTGTGTGTGTGTGTGTGTGTGTGTGTGTCAGTGGCTGATGGTCTGTTTTGTTTTACCTGTTATTAACCTCTTTAGTACCGAGTTGTCTTTGTCATTACAATCTGGATATCACTAGACGATTTTATCCAGCTTAGGGAGGATATGTAGCAATTAAAAGGCTTCAAACTATCTGGATTATCCATTTTATCTACTACGGGTTCCTCCTTAGCTGCTTACAATCTTCTAAATGTAGCTGGAATAACACAAAATACATCCTCAGTAAGGAAGGGGTTAACCCTCTCCGACATATGACGCTATTTTGAGCCTACTGGGGATACTTTAAAGCCTTTGTTACCATCACGGGTATTTAGAAACCTTTAGTTTAGTTACTTCAACCTCTGCAGTAGTCTTTGAGTTAGCTGTGGGCAGAAAACTAATTTTGGAGAGGTACCGTAATTATGAGTGAGAGAACTCTATTTCTTATTGCTAATCTGGCAACCTCTGCGTCATAAATGCGTGAAAGGGTTAAGTAAATATTGCGGTTTCCTGTTTGTCTTTTTGTTTATTTTTTATTTTTTATGTTTTGTCTTTGTTTATCTCTGGCATGTACCGGTACCGTACAGTATTACGGTTTTCTGTTTATCCGTAGTTTAATATGTATGTGTTCTATTTGCATTTTTGTCTGAATTCCATCCATTTGTTTATCTTTCAGCCTATTTACCCCCCCCCCCCCCCCTTCTGTAATACGACTCGCTATCTAACTATATAATTTGTTAATACCTCCCTCTCTCTCTCTCACACACACACACACACACACACACACACACACACTTACACTTTTAATGCCTCCCTTGTGTCGTTATAATTATCTCATTCATTGCTAAACCTCGCCTCTAAATTATTCACCCATGCTTAAGGGGGTCACCGGTTTTTTTTTTTTTTTTTTTTTTTTATTTCTCTCCTTTTCTATCTTTCCCTGGATTATATCCATTCGGCCCCATTCAGCCAACTGTTATAAGACGTTTATCCCCATCCAGGTGTCGATATCTTCCTGGCGAGCGATAGCGAGCCAGCATTGTATGGAGAAATCCGGGTTCGCCGGAGACATTTTTCAATCGAAAAATGTAAAAAAATAGCTTGCTGTCAAAACAAAAAAATATATATGCTGGCTCGCTACCGCTCGCCAGGAAAATATTGACACCTGGATGGGGGTAAACGTCTTAAAACAGTAGGCTGAATGGGGCCGAATGGATACAAGCCAAAGAGAGAAGGAGAGAAAGAGAAAAAACGCGAGGTGGGCTCCCTTAACTCCCTTTGTTTATGTACAGTCGCTCTCAATAGTTACCTGAATATTGTGCTGCTCATAAACTGACATAGGATTATCATTTTAAGAGGACAGTTAGGCTTATCATTTTAAGGGGACAGTGGCTGTTTGTTTGGTCTATTAATTCATTTATTCATATATTCATAATTTTTTTTAGTTTTCTCCCTAAACCTCCATCAAGCTTAGAAAAACACCCCCTAGACCCCCTTCAAGATAGATTTGTACATTTTTCGGCAGAAAAATGTCCCGGCCAAAGGCCGATTCCTCCTAAAATTACATGCAAAATTCTGTCTGTATTACCAGGCTTTACTGTGTTGGTGGTGTAATGGTTTAGATGCTTATGTTCTGGGTGTGGTGTCCCGAGTTCGAATCCCGGGAGGACCATATGCTTTCATTAGTGTATTCAAGTGCATTAGGGTTTGTAGTTGATTAATGTTAAGAACGGGGTGTTACTTAATTTCATCATAAACAATATAATTGGCTATTATGGCGGGGACATGACGGGTTACCTTCATCTGAACCTAAATAGACCACCGTATATTACCGGTACTACCATACCTGTTTCACGTCGTAGAAATGTTGAGTTAATGTCCCTCTCTGTAAACCTGAGTCACCTGACATAAATGTTTGTGCGTATATATATATATACCGGTATATATACAATATATATATATATATATATATATATATATATATATATTATAGAGAGAGAGAGAGTATATAGGCTATATATGGATGAATGTATATATGTATGTATGCCGTTATAATTATAATATACTGTACATGAGAGAGAGAGAGAGAGAGAGAGAGAGAGAGAGAGAGAGAAAGAAAGAGAGCAATAGCAATAACGAGCCTAGCTAGACAGGAGAGACAGACAGAAGAGGGAGGGGCTATAGGCTACTGTATTGGTGCCAAATGTTGGGTCTCTCTCTCTCTCTCTCTCTCTCTCTCTCTCTCTCTCCACTTTGCTTTGTTTACTTACTCTTCTCTCTTCATGCTTTACTACGTACCGTTCGCTTCCACCTACTTTTAGAATTTCTTGGTTTTCTGCTTCTTTTTTCGTTGTTTCCTATTTCTCTCTTCGTACCATTTCATTTTATTCCTTCTTCTCCAATTATCCTTCATCTGTATCTCCATTTTGTATCACCATTATCCTCTTCCTTATTGTTTTCCCATCTATTTCCTCCTTCTTCCTCTTCGTATGTTTTTCAATTCTCTTCTTCTTCATCTATGCCTTTCTCCCATATCTTTCTTCTCTTCTTTCCACGTCTTCGTATGTTTTCCCTTTTCTTTTCCTTCTCATATTTGTTTCCATTGTTTATCACTTCCTCTTCGTATACTGTCTTTCTCTTGTTTTACCATGTATCCCCCCCCCCCCCATTCTACCCCTCCCCTCTTCAAAAACAGTTAGTATACCATATTATAATTCTATTACAGTCTATTGTGTTCTCTATTTCGGCATTTGTTTTCCTTCCATTCCATTTGTACCTCATTATATCCAATTATTTCTTCTCCGCCTTTCTCTCTTCCAACCCTCCCCTCCTCTCCCCCCCCCCCCCCCCCCCCCCCCCCCCCCTTCAATGGCCAGACTGTCACCCTAACTCTCTCTGGTGGCAGTAAATAGTTATTTTTTCTCATTTAATTTGATTACCCACGTTCCCTACTCACACTTCTGAGCTCTCTCATATTATAATTTTAATGTCACGCTTGTAGTAGGGTATATATATATATATATATATATATATATATATATATATACCGGTATATATATATATATATTCTTTAATACATACGAGGTTGAAAGAAATGGCAATTTCTGCGTTGGAAATTTTATTATTCAAAGTTTCCAGGTCTCTGATGAGTTTTCGCTGGGTGGCAGGAAGTAGATGAAGGAGATGAGCAAAATTCATGGTGGTACATGGTTACATTAATAATAATAATAATAATAATAATATTTATTCAGTCAGCAATTTACAGAGTTGGTACCACATAGTTTGTTACAAATATGACATGTACCAGCCTTGCATAATTCCAACTAAGGATAGCCCAATAAGGCCGTTAGGCGTATTTCCATTGGGGTCCTTGTATGTATTAATCCATTAATGTACATGAAGATACAGGATATACGACGCGTTTCACTGGACAACCAGCATTATCAAGTAAGGAAGGAATTATATACAGTATATATATATATTTTTTTTTTTTTTTTTTTTTTTTTTAAAGGTAGGGGGGTGAAGAGAGGCACCACAGAGTGGGTGGGTGGAAGAGAAAGTAGGAAAGATGAAATACAGTGGAAGAGTAAAGTTGGTGGGCCGGCCACCTTGCTGTTTTTGTTTGTTTATTGTTCACATCATTTTACAATATAATTTTTCTGTGGCAAAATACAATGGTGCTGAGGGCTGTTTGTTAATCTAATCTGTGATATATAATTTCTATGGCAAATTACAATGGTGTTGAGGGCTGTTTGCTAAACCTATTCTGTGCCCATGTTGCAAGATGGGCTTAAGCTGTGGTAATTGCAAGTTTGAGGACTTATGGTCCTAGTTAGTGACAGTGCTTTAAATTCCTGCATTTAATTATTTAGTTGCATTTGTAGCTAAGCTAAAGTGGGTCCTGCTGTCAGGATAGCTAGCTGGCTGATAAGAATTTAGGTATAAATAGGGTCTGGTTCTTCTTCGTTTATGATACTGAGGCTACTTGGAAAGTTTCTGTTAAAGTGTCTTATGTGTTGTCTTTTGTCTATTATTGTGTTATATGTGTTTTCGTCTATGGCTTCTATGGTCTGCCATATCTTTTTAGCTTGGTAATATAATTTTATATTAATTGGGAGAAGGCCGTTTGCCTGGTGAAGTTCTTGGGTGGTGTGAGCGTAAGGGTAGCGTGTGTTGGTTGCGAATCTCAGGGCTTTGTTTTGCACTCGTTGTAGAATTTTTATCTGAGTTTTGCTTAAGGCAATGGTGGGGATTGGGGGGTATTCTAAGATTGGAAGTACTAGTGCTTTGATTAGATGGAGTTTTATTCTCGTTTCTAAGTTTCTTAGTCTAAAGAGTTTGCTGAGGGCGTGGATTGCTTTTCCTTTTCTCTCTCTGACGTTTGTTATGTAGCTAGTGCTTGAAATTTTTAGGCCGAGGGCCCTGCCGTTGGGTTGGAACTGTATTAGTTCTCCATCAACGACAAGGTCCTCGTTTCTCTTAGATCCGAGAGGAATGACTGTGAATTTATTAGTGTTTGTTTTGATCTTCCACTGTTTTTTCGAAGTTGTTGACTCTTTCGACTTCTCTTCTGGTTCTGGAGTTCATCAGATGCTTGGACTTCCCCTCATAACTGATTATTTGGGTGATGTCGTCGGCATAGCTGATGTTTAGACCTGTGAGAGATTCTGGGGTGTCGCGTGTGTATATTGTGAATAGTGTTGGGGACAAGACACTTCCCTGAGGGACGCCGCAAGTGGTGACAAAGCTGTCTCCGATGAATGAATCTATTTTGATTTGTGCCTCTCTATCATTGAGAAAATCGCATAGGAGTTTCTCAGTGATAGAGGGAAGGTTGAGCTGAAGTATTTTTTGTTTTAGACCTTGGTGCCAAACTTTATCGAATGCTTTGGTTATGTCCCTCAGGACAAGATGGCATTGTCCTCCGTCTGCTTTGCTGTTTGCTATTTCTTCTGTTATTAGTGTTAGTGCCTGCGTTGTTCCTCTTTGGCTTCTGAAGCCAAATTGATGCTTATAGTGAAGATTGTTTGATTCGAGGTGTGTTCTGAGGCGTGTGTTAATGATTCTCTCAAAGGTCTTTCCAGGGACTTCCAGAAGAGAAATGGGTCGGTAATTTGTGGGAAGGTGTGGGTTTTTTCCGGGTTTTGGAATGAGTTTTAGAATTGATTTTTTGAAGGCATCTGGGAAATAGCCTGCCGATAGCGATGCGTTAAGGATCCAGGTAAATTTTGTGATGGCGGGTTCGGGAAGGTTTGACATTATGACTTTATTAATACCGCTTTTACCTGGACATGTGTTTTTTGATTTTATGATGGTTTTGATGACTTCATAATTGGTGATGGGTCTAGTTAGGGGGCAGTGAATTTGAAGTTTGGAAGGGTCTGAGGTATGGTGGGGGGTTGTTCTTTGCCAATTATTTTGTATGTAGTTGTTTACTATGTTAACATTATCATCTTCATCATCGCTATCTTCCTCTTCTTCGTTTAGTACTTTTTCCCAGATGTCTCTGAGTAGTCTTTCTTGTTGTGGTATGTCAGTGATTTTGTTTTGTTGTTGGTCTAAAAGGTAGTGTGCTGTGGGGGGAGGTTCGCCAGTGAGAGATTTGATCTTTCTCCAGAATGTTTGAGAATCAGGGTATGCGTCGGAAATTTGTACAAGTTTATTAGCCCAGTTGGTGTTGCTTTCTTCTTGGAGTGTTTGTTTTAATCCATGTTGGAGATTTTTGTATCTGTTATAGTGTTTTGCTGTCCATCCGTGTATGCTTGCATGTTGTCTTAATGTGTTGTATTGTTGGATTGTTATTTGAGTGTTGTAAGAGGTTTTTTTCCTGTGGGTGTTTTGTGATTTTTCATAGGAATGTGTTCTTTGGTAGCTGATTGGATGTTGTTATACCATTCTTCAATTTCATGATCTATTTCTTCTAGAGTAATGTGTTCTGGTGTGTTATTGGTTGTATGTGTTGTTATGTGGTTTTGGAATTCTTCCCAGTTGGCTGCTTTATAATTCGGTCTGTCAGGGATTGGTATAATAATGGGATAGCAGTTTATTTCTGTGATTACAATTTGGTGATCGCTCGTGGTTAGTGGTCCTCGGCTAGCATAGAGATGATGGTAAGTATGATAATTGCTCAGCATAATGTCCGGTGTTGTAGATGTGTTTTGGTTGTGAAATGTGGTAAAGTGTGGTCCAATGTGTTGAATGATTCGTGTTGTGATTAGGTTGTGAAGTTGTCTTCCTACAGTATTGGTGTTTCTGTATCCGAAGTTGGGGTGATTGGCGTTTAAGTCGCCGAATAGATATACTGGAGTGTTTTTTCTGAATAGAGTAATATAGTCGGGGGTTGGGATGAAAGGTCTACTGGGAGGTATGTAATCTGTGGCAATGGTGATTGAGCCTGTGTCTGTCTGTACTTCTATAGCTAGGGTGTTGGCAAGGAAATTATCTGTGATTTTGTGCTGTAGTCCATGTCTAATAGCAATTGCTGTACCGTCTGAGTGGCGTTCATATATGTTTGATTGAATAACCTTAAATCCGGGGATGTGCATGTTGTCTCCAGTTTTAAGGCCATGGCTTTGAATTAATATTATGTCTGCATGTAGATTTAGGTAGGTATTAGATAGTTCATGTTTTCTGGTGTTCCAAGAGAGTACGTTATGTTGAGCTATTATGAGTCTTTGAGCCATTTTGTTAGTTTGGTTGATTTGTTGTTAGTTTTGTGTTTTGTTTTTGTTGTGCATGGGAACCTCTCCTATGAGATTGGTCTGACTTGGTTCTTTGATCTTCTACGAAATCACCTATTTTCTGTTCTATTTCTTGGTTGTTTGTTTTGCTTCTGAGTTTGTTGTTATATGGGGTGCTTGTTTTTGATGGGGTTGTTCCTTCTTGAGATTCGTTGTTTTGTTCCACGGATGCTTCTGAGTGGAGGCTAGTACTGGCCTGGCTATCCGTTTCTGTGGTGTAAACCGTTCCTTCTTCTTCTTCATCATCTTGTTGTTGTTGTTCCTGTAGGCTGGCGGTGGTTTGGTTCCCTTTCTCATTGGGCTCTTGGCGGTTGTGTCTGTTTTTGTTGTTGAGTATTTGGTTGCTTCTTTTTGTTATTGATTCTTCGGAGGCTGTGGAGGTTTGCTCGATCACTCTTCCTGATTCCTCTTGATTGAAGTCTGGGATTCTGATGAGTGGGAGTCCGTTTTCTTTGAGGGTTTTATGGTATAACTCTGTGAAATCTATCCCTGAGGCGTAGCATTTTTGTTGAGGAAGGGTATATATAGAGGGTGGAGGATCAGAGGAGGCGAAAATCAGGGGGCAAAAGTCTGCTATTGGTGGAGGGGTATTCTAGGAAAGAGAAAGGGAGAACCGCTTCACGCATGCGCACTGGATGCGGGATGGTGGTCGGTTGGTGGGGTCGAAGCTGATTGGCTGCGTGTCGAGGGGCGTGGCCTAAGTTGAGTGGCACCTGCGGAAGACGAAGCTGAAGGAGGTAGCGCGGGGGGCTGCGTCAAGGGCACCGGGGGGCGAGGGGGGGGTGTTAGGTCCTGTAGGAAAGTGCCTTTTGGCAGAAGGAAGGATCTGAAGGTCCAGAGTTTGGTTGTTGATGTTGGGATGTAAGGCTTGGATATATAAAGCTTCGAGTATAGGTAATCTCCTTGGGTCACTTTCTTTATCGAGCATGGTGGTGTGTTTCTCTAACTCGTTGCGTGTGAGGTGAGGGTGGTTAGAGGTGAGATAGTGGTCTTTGATGGCTCCAGCCTGAAGGTGAAGAGTTAACCGACGTGAAAGACCAGTCTGCGTCATACCAATATAGGAATGAGGTCCACAGTCCTCATAATTACAGGTATGTTGGTAAATGACGTGATCGTCAGTCATCGGGCTCTTTATCTTGGTGGAGGCTGGTTTGTTGCGGAGAACGAGGTTGGAGGTCTTGGGGGATTTGTAATAAATTATTAATTTGATTTTGTTTTCCGGGTTGGTTGGGTGGACATGCTTGGAGATTATTTCTTTTAAGACGGCCTCGTCATTTTGTGTTCAGAGGACATGTAATTGCGGTAGAAGATCTTAATTTCATTGGGGGGGTCAATGTTGGGAGGGCTTTGGGTGTACCATTTTTCAAGATGGTGGTTGATGGTGCTGGAGATGTCGGAGTTGGAGTATCCGTTATTTACTAAAACTTGGGATAGTCTTTCTAGTTCCTGGTGGGTGTCGGCCCAGGTAGAGCAGTGCGTGAGGGCTCTCCTAACATAGGCGGAGATGGAGGATAGAAGATAATGGCGGGGACATTCACTATCGCCGTTGAGGCATTGTCCTGTGTTAGTTGGTTTAATGTAGACGGTGGTTTTGAACCCATGGTCGTTCAGAGCTACGAGGATGTCGAGGAAGGGGAGTTGTCCATTGTTAGATTTAGATAGGACCATTGACATGATTCTACATCGAATTTATCATTGCCCTGATACACCAACACTGTCATGTCATGTCAATGGTCCTATCTAAATCTAACAATGGACAACTCCCCTTCCTCGACATCCTCGTAGTTCAGAGCTCTGAACGACCATGGGTTCAAAACCACCGTCTCCTGCCTCTACCACTACCTCTCACCTACCTCACCTCTCTCTCTCACAACCGACCATTCACCATGAGTTCAGCAACTCCCATCCTTGCTGGACTTGTAAAATGGTTCAATGTGAAGAAGGGGTACGGCTTCATCACCCCTGACAACGGCACCAAGGACATCTTCACCCACAAGGGTGCCATCAAGAAAAACAACCCCCTTAAGGCTGTGCCCTCCCTTGGTGATGGAGAAAGGGTGGAATTTGTGGCAGTGGCTACTCCCAGAGGTCCTGAAGCCAGACAGGTGACGGGACCAAAGGGCGCCGCTGTCAAGGGGTCCACTCACGCCAGGGACCTCCTGAAGGAGGGGCAGAAGGAGTCAACCAGCAGGAGACCCACCAAGCCGAGCCCAAAATCCAATACCACATCTTTTTCCATCATAGATGTGGTTATTAGGACGGCTATGGCTCTGGCTGGAGACGACACCTCCCTCCTGCAGCAGATTCTGCCCACCCTCCTGAAGGAGAACAACCTCCCTGTAATATCCATCCCAGCCAACCTTCCAGGGAGCCACCAGAGAACACCGAGGCAGAGGAACACACCGGCTCCAAAACTTTTCCTGCCTCGCCCTCTGAATAGGAAAAACTGCCCACCACCACCTTCAGAGCGGCCTGCACCATCACCACCAGCACCCACCAAGCCGAAGGTCCTGACTCTGGCTCCCTTCATCGACCTTTTAACTGAAGAGGACAAGACTCCAGCACCACCTATGGAGGCAGCAACTTCAACACCGAGCCTGCAAAAGAGGAAAGCTGAGGAGCTGACAACAACTCCGCCAGCACCAGCAACTCCAACTCCAACAACACCTCGGACCACCTCAAACCTCCAGCCTGACACCTACGCTCAACCACCACCATCTCCACTACCATCTATGCCAATGGTCTTCGACGAGCATAGGGAATTAAATGCAAGAGTGAAACGAATGCTCCGAAACTTCACCTAATAATAGCAAGGTGGTCAGCCCACCATCTTTCATCTCTCCAACTCTTCATACTCACCACTTTACCTTCAACTTCAACCTCTACTTTCTACACTTGTGGGACTCTACCTCACAGTTACCTACCTATATCATTCCTTCCTTACTTGATAATGCTGGTTGTCCAGTGAAACGCGTCGTATATCCTGTATCTTCATGTACATTAATGTAACCATGTACCACCATGAATTTTGCTCATCTCTTTCATCTACTTTCTGCCACCCAGCGAAAACTCATCAGAGACCTGGAAACTTTGAATAATAAAATTTCCAACGCAGAAATTGCCATTTCTTTCAACCTCGTATGTATTAAAGAAAATTTATTACCTGGCTTTACTAACACATATATAATATATATATATATATATATATATATATATATATATATCTGGTATATATATACCAGTATAATTTTGTTCATAATAACATATTTAAACTAATGAACATCCTTTATGTAGCCTAGGCATATACTGTATACCGGTATAATTTGTGTTCTCACACGAAAGGGGACTTCAGAGAGCGTGTAAACTGCCGTATCTGGACAATAAAAGAAAATCTGGTAGTATATTATGTGGGTATAATTTATCCACTCAAGCATTGACGGTATTGTGAATTCCATCCCAATTGTGCGGATGTTATTGACAGTCTACTCCCTCCGTACGATAACACTGTTTGTTTGTTACCCTATATTCTGGCTAATATTAGACGATTTTGTTTAGCTTAGGAAGGCATTTTGGTAGTCAGAAGAGTAGTTGACACCGATAATACCGTACCTTTTATATTCCTTGAGGGCCTAATTGCACACATATATAAATTCGTCTAAAGTATCGGTATCCAGAATAGAGAGGAGGAAAGTGTCTTATAGGTATTTATGTCAACTGATTTCCCCCGTCTTTCTTCTATTTAACCCCTTTTATACCGGTGGTGATGTACTTTTCATTACATTCTGGCAACTATTACATGGTTTTGGTCAGCTTAAGAAGGACGTCTACCCATTAAAAGGCTACAGACTATCTCAATTCATCATTTTAACTACCGGTACCATATAATTATCTTTCCTAAGCTTCATAAAATCGTCTAAATGTAGCTCAAATCAAATAAAAAAGACGGCGCCGGTACAGCAGGGGTTAACAAGTAAGCTTTGGAAGTCTGTCCCTCAATCTGTCTTTCCCTCACCCTATGACGTAAACTACTTCAAACTCAGTGTGTCCAGACAGTTTGACTCTATCGTGCCTTAAGGGGAGGCAGACCGTTTTTCTGGACCCCCTTCTCCCTAATGTTTAGCCCCACTAGTTTTGAGATCATAAGACGTTCGGCCCATTAGTTTGGCGATTTAAACACCTTTCGCCCCATTTCGTTATCAATTTTCAAGACCTTTCGTGCCATTTAAGTGTCGATTATTTCCTGGCGAGCGAAAGCGAGCCTGCAATTTTAAGAGGAACCGGCCTTTGGCCGGGAAAATTTTCTACCGAAAAATGTACAAATTTATCTGGAACGGGGGTCTAGGGGGTGTTTTTCTAAGCTTGATGGAGGTCTAGGGAGGAAACTAAAAATATATATGAATAAATGAATTAATAGACCAAACAAACGGCCAGTCTCCCCTTAACTTTGGCTATTTCATTCGCTCAACTTTTGGGGGGTCACTTTTTCCAGGCAGCTTCGTATTTGTCTCCTTCACACAAGCTGCCTGTGTACCGTACACATAAACATACGCGGTGTTCTAATCGTTCATGTGTTCAAATTTGTACAGATGAACCAAAGAAAACTCTGTGTACCATTTTTTGTTACCGGTAAGGGGAGATGGTTCAATTTTTGGCCGATTTTGGCATGTATTCGTTATTTTTCGAGTTTCTTCCCTAGACCTCCATCACATTAAACAAAAAACATCCTTTAGATTAATTTGTACATTTTTCGATAGAAAAATGTCCTGGCCGAAGGCCGGTTCTTCAAACATTACAGGCTCACTATCGTTCGCCAGGGAAAAAAATCGACACCTAAATAGCACGAAAGGTCTAAATATTGACGACGAAATGGGGCGAAAGGTCTTAAAACCGACTAACTAATGGAGCAAACATCTTAACATCTGAAAACTAATAGGGCTAAATATGAAGGAGAAAGTGGTCCAGAAAACCGGCCCATCCCCCCTTAAGTGTTCATATGCTTACAGTGTAATTACCGTATATATACCATAGATATCCGTGTACAGTTGGTCACATAAGTTCTGTTCCTCGTGATATTATGTATGAAAGTATAATTATTTAGTATGCATGAATTGACCACTTGCGAGTTTCAGGCTATAAGGAAGTTGGAGTTTTTTTACATTGATATTTAGCAGAATTACCAGCTAAAATGCTGTTTTAGTACAGTCGGCCTAATAAGTGATGTCTCGGTACCAATTATGTTTTGATCAATAATTGGTATCAGTAATATTTACACATGATTTTTTTCTTTTTGAGTGAGATATACAACAATTTTCCTACACTTACCCACCCTATTCAACATCTGACAGACATTAATACAGCATAGAGCGAGCCAAACGTAGTGACAGCCGAGACATGACTTATTAGCGCCACTGTACATTCATCAATATATAAAAGCCAATTCAACATGCGTTTTATCCATTAGACATCTACTTTATTATTGTATTTCTGTTTAATACCGATGTTTACGGCTCCAACTTCCTTATAGCCAGAAACTCGCAAGTGGTCAATTGCGAGTGTGGTGTCTTTTATTTATCAGTTGACTATAGTCTATATTTTTCCAGCTGAGGGTAAATTGTCATGTTTCTATCTTTATTACTCAGCTATACGGTAGATTTAGTAGTGAAATATGATGTTAATTATGAAAACTTGGCATTAATACTACACACAAGCATAGTAGTTTCATATATTTCCATTAATTATCGAGAAATCAGCTACTAAGGGATTCAATTTACCATCAGCTGGAAAAAAATAAGAGTATAGTCAGACGAGTTAGCCACTGCAAAAGAAACCACACTCGTAATTCAATCATGCGCATTATATATCCATGAATAAGATCACGAAGAGGAACAGACATTATGAGGCCAACTGTACATTTCACTGTGGCCTTAATATAGTATGAGTCACGGTAATGTTGTAATAGTGTAGCCTCTCTCGTTGACCTATACTTTTGAACGAGCTGCAGCGGGCAATACGGAGCATTTACCAGTCATTAGCGCCAATTGCTTCGTAAGGGGGCCCCGATGGCCGTATTTTCTTGTTCATTTATGTACCGGGTATCTCTTCATTATTTTTTGTTTGTTAGTTTCCTACCTAGAACTCCATCAAGCTTAAAATAACACCTCCTAGACCCCCTTTCAAGATAAATTTGTAAATTTTTCGGTAGAAATTTTTTTCGGCCGAAGGCCGGTTTCTAAAATTACAGACTCGCTTTCGCTCGCCAGGAAAAAATCAACACCTAAACGGCACGAAAGGTCTAAATATTGACAAATAAATGGGGCAAAAGGTCTTAAGATCGCTAAACTAATCGGCCGAACGTCATACAATATGAAAACTTAATGTGGCTAAGCACGAGGGAGAAGGGAGACCCCCAAAACGACCCATCTCCCCTTAATGATGGCAGACTTGTTTATGCAGCGGAGTGGTAATTGGGTGGGGGGGGGGGGGGGGGTATTATGACGCGGGTAGGCTATAGGCTTATACTCGTGTCTATTGCGGTAACCCTTTCAGTACTATAGTCCGTTCATCCTAGGTTGGGCAGAAATCGTAACCTCTAACAACTGCTGTAACTCGAAAAGGGCTAGAGCAAATGAGCTGTCAATGTATAAACCTATGCCCTAGCCAAGTCTTCCAATTTGGTAGAAATGTTATCTCGATTACTCTAGTTCTTTTAGAGTTAGGAGAGGTCAGGGGTTACGATTGCTGCCCAACCTAGAATGAACGGACTATATGACTCTTTTTACTTCATTGTAGCCTACGCGTGCTAATATTGGTCGATTATAATTAGTTGAGGAAGGATATGTGAGAATCAAAGGGTTAATTGCGATATGCTGTATACCTTTTCAAGGGGTTAGTGCTTGGTTTTTGGTCTATATATTTATATAATAATTTATTTTTGAGTTTCCTCGCTAGACCTCCACCAAGCTTAGAAAAACACCCCTTAGACCTCCTTTCAAGATAGCTTTGTACATTTTTCGGTATTCGGCCGGTTCCTTTTAACACTAGAGGCTCGCTATCGCTCGCCAGGAAAAAATCGACACCTTAAGGGCACGAAAGGTCTTAATATTGATAACAAAAATGAGGCGAAAGGTCTCAAAATCGCCGAACTAGCGGAACGAACGCCTAAAAACCTCAAAACTGATATGCTAAACATGAGGGAGAAGGGGGTCCATAAAAAGCGAGTACTACCCCTTAATTAAGTACTGCCAGGTCTATTATTTTTATAATAGTCTAATGATAACCAGGAATTATATAAATGATCTGCTAATAAAGAGTGATAATGAACCCAGGCTTCATTAGCGAGAGAATTTTGTATCGTCTGACATTTTACACGGCCAGGCTATGATACCAATATCTATTAAGGGAGCCCACCTCGCTTTTTGTTTTTCTCTTTCTCTCCCTCTCTCTTTGGCTTGTATCCATTCGGCCCCATTCAGCCTACTGTTTTAAGACGTTTACCCCCGTCCAGGTGTCAATGTTATCCTGGTGAGCGGTAGCGAGCCAGCACATATATATTTTTTTTTTGAGAGCAAGCTAAATTTGTAATTTTTCGATAGAAAAATGTCTCCGGCAAGGCCGGATTTCTCCATACAATGCTGGCTCGCTATCGCTCGCCAGGAAGATATCGACACCTAGATGAGGATAAACGTCTTAAAACAGTTGGCTGAATGGGGCCGAATGGATACAAATCAGAGAAAGAGAGAAGGAGAGAAAGATAAAAAGAAGCCGGTGACACCTCCTTAACCCTTTCAGTAACATCACGTCTTATTTATTAATTGTGTTTTATCACATAAAAATATAGATTATTAGTAGGTTCAGGGATATTTCTTAGCGAGGCCGGTCTATATGATCTATGGGTGACCGGTCAACTCAACCAGTAGCTCTCAACCAGTACCAAATCAACCAATACGGTTAGGTTAGGTTAGTAATATATTTTGGCACTGGTATGCCCCATGAGTATTCTTTCCTCTTTAGCACTTAAACATTAGGCTACCATAGCGTGGTTGGGAATATGAACATGATTAGATTAATATCCAGTATTCGAGAATGGTTAATAAGTCGTAGGCGTGTGCATACACCTTTAACCGTTCTGGTGGTGTAAAATGGTTACGTCACGTCTTATTTATTCATTGTGTTTTATCACGTCTTATTTATTTATTGTGTTTGATCACGTCTTATTTATTCATTGTGTTTTATCACGTCTTATTTATTCATTGTGTTTTATCACGTCTTATTTATTCATTGTGTTTTATCACGTCTTATTTATTCATTGTGTTTTATCGCGTGTTATTTATTCATTGTGTTTTATCACGTGTTATTTATTCACTGTGTTTTATCACATCTTATTTATTCATTGTGTTTTATTAAGTCTTATTTATTCATTGTGTTTTATCACGTCTTATTTATTCATTGTGTTTTATCACGTGTTATTTATTCATTGTGTTTTATCGTGTCTTATTTATTCATTGTGTTTTATCGCGTGTTATTTATTCTTTGTGTTTTATCGCGTCTTATTTATTCATTGTGTTTTATCATGTCTTATTTATTCATTGTGTTTTATCGCGTCTTATTTATTCATTGTGTTTTATCGCGTCTTATTTATTCATTGTGTTTTATCACGTCTTATTTATTCATTGTGTTTTATCACGTCTTATTTATTTATTGTGTTTTATCGCGTGTTATTTATTCATTGTGTTTTATCACGTCTTATTTATTCATTGTGTTTTATCGCGTCTTATTTATTCATTGTGTTTTATCGCGTCTTATTTATTCATTGTGTTTTATCGCGTGTTATTTATTCATTGTGTTTTATCACGTCTTATTTATTCATTGTGTTTTATCGCGTGTTATTTATTCTTTGTGTTTTATCGCGTGTTATTTATTCATTGTGTTTTATCACGTCTTATTTATTCATTGTGTTTTATCGCGTGTTATTTATTCATTGTGTTCTGGCTATCATTAGACGATTATATTGTATTATATATTGCTGCTGTGGGAGTAAGGGTTATTTCAGATAGTTAGTGCAATTTTAGGCATAATTAAGGGGCTAGTGGCTGTTTTTTTTGGTCTATTAATTCATCTATTCATTAATTTTATACTTTCCTCGCTAGACCTCCATCAAGCTTAGAAAAACACCCCTAGACCCCGTTTCAAGAAAAATATCCAGGCCAAAGGTTAGTTCCTTTCAAAATTACAGGCTCGCTCCCGCTCGCCAGGAAAAAATCGCCACCTAAATGGCACGAAAGGTCTTTAAATTGAATACAAAAAGAAGCGAAATGTCTCAAAATCGCCAAACTAAGGGAACGAACGTCACATGCCCGCGTCGGTGTTTTCCCTCGATCAATGTGGTTTATGATCTAGAAGTGTACTGTACCAGTTCTATGAGTCGGCTGCTGTACCTTAGGCCCCGGGCACACACTGTAAACTAATACAGGCTATAACAAGGCTAGCTCAAATATATACTGTATAAGATCATTGGGTATATTGCTTTGAGGCATCGAGTGATCAATATGTATGTTTGCATGTATGTACTGAATGTTTTTTTTTGTTCTATGTGATTGAGGGAGGCAAAAGGCAGAACTGCCTATAGCGAGTGCCTCCCCCATAGTTGAAAGAGTGACAGGGCCAAAATCAAGGGACGTTCGAGCCAAAATGTATGTATGTATGTATGTAGCCTATGTATTTATGTATGTATGATTGTGATAGTGATTTACCTCTCTAACTGGTATACAATTATTTATTACCACCAATATACCTTAAATGGCTATAGATTATTATAGACAATTGTATAGGCTACCGGTACCCTTTTTCATACTCATACTATTTTAAGGGGAGGTTTCTAGTTTGATTCCTACTCCTCCAGCAATCTTAAAATTTCACCCCCTTGACCCCCTTTCAAGATAAATTTGTACATTTTTCGGTAGAAAAATGTTCCGGCCGAAGGCCGATTACTCTTAAATTACAGGCTCGCTATCGCTCGCCAGGAAAAAATTGACACCTAAATGGCACGAAAGGTCTTAAAATTGACAGAATGGGGCGGACATTCTTAAAAATCGCCAAACTAATGGGGCGAATGTCTTAAAATGTCAAAAGCAATGGGGCTAGACATGAGGGAGAAAGGGGTTAAGAAAAAAGTCCCTGAAGTGGAATTCTCCCCTTAAAGTGTAGAATGTAAAAACAAATCCGTAAACTTAACAGTAAATTAACCTTACAATATGAAATTCGGAAACCATAGCCTCTCCAATATTTGGGTTTGTCATCTGTATTATGCCTCTAAATTCACTGCTCAATAGGTGGCGTTCTGAGAGTGAGGGTCTGAGTCTGGAGGGTGAGACGGTGAATAGCGAAGCAACCAGCCGCTTCAGAGATGGAGCTGCTTCGAGCCATGATGGATCTTCGCATGTCTCACTCCCCAGACGGACTGTTTTTCTGGACCCCTCTTCTCCCTAATGTTCAGCCCTACTAGTTTTGAGATTGTAAGACGTTGGTTCTATTACCTACCGGTATTTCGGGGATTTTATGACCTTTCGCCCCCTTTCTTTGTCAATATTAGGACCCTTCGTGCCATTTAGGTGTCGATTCTTTCCTGGCGAGCGATAGCGTGCCTGTAATTTTAGGAGGAATTCGCCTTTGGCTGGGACACTTTTCTACCGAAAAATGTACAAATCTATCTTGGGGGTGTTTTTCTAAGCTTGATGGAGGTCTAGGGAGGAAACTAAACAAATATATGAATAGGCTAAATGAATTAATAGACCAAACAAACAGCCACTGTCCCCTTAATGTTGATATACCCCGTTTCAAATAGGTAGTCCAGAAATCGTAAACCCTAACCTCTGCATGTGACTAAAAAACGGCTAGAGCAAATGGGCTGTACATTTCCACACCTATTCCCTGGCTGATGTCCGAGTGGTTACGGTGCCCGGCTCTCCCAATTATACCTGGGGTGAGTGGGTCCGAATCCTGGTCAGGATACCTCTCTCCCAACCTGTAAGACATTATCATGCTTGATATGAAAAGGTCTGTGACAATCTTAAATTCTTAATAAAATATCATCAGTATAAACGGATGTATAATAGATTGTGAGGCTTCAGTTGGGGGTGGGGGGGTGGATGGGGGGGGGGGCATACTGTATGATCTCTGTACCAGGAAGTGTATAATTATGAGAGAGAGAGAGTACAAAGTACAAAGGAGTACAAAGGAAATCAAGCAACAACAGATCTAGTGACCCTTCTAGGTTGCTTGTCCTCCAAAACACTGAGGATCAAGTGTCCAAACAGTGGTTTAGAGTGGGTAAGGGAACATTGGAAAGGGAACTACTGGCAGGACTAGGAAGTTAGTAGGGGACATATGGGTTAGTAACTGAGGGGAGGATAAAGTGCAGTCAGTCGCGGGTTTGATGCGAGATATTTGTCTAGGCGGAATCTGAGAGAGAGAGAGAGAGAGAGAGCGTTGCCCGATTGTGAGTAAAAGAACTTGCCAATGATCATGCATCCATTATGTGGAGACCAAACCTGTACGCAATGAGAGAGAGAGAGAGAGTGAGATTGAGGGAGTCAACGAAAGTGTGTGAGTTAAGTTAAATACCGGTAGTCTAACGTCGTTAAAATAATAAACGAAAAACGTGTATCATTCACGTTCAAATGAAAACATATAAATGACAACAGAAGTGAGAACAACATAATATAGACCGGAAGAAAATCCACAGCTATACTACTCTTAAGCCGTTGTCACACGAGCGATTTTTCCGTCAATTTTCCATGAACAAGTTTTTTCTCGTTATACTTCGGGACTTTTTTTGCACTGGTATCGGTAACTAGATTGAAAGTAGAGTATGTTAGGCGGTACATTCTGATAAAGTGTAAGTTTTGAAGCTTCCAGACCATAATTGCCCGTAAAAATTGCTCGAAAACGGTTCGTGTGACTCCGACTTTAGTAAAGGCGAATTTAGTCTCTGGTAAGGTTTCCGAGCGAATGTGGAGGTGTCTGGTGTAGGCTAACATACTAATGTTTGTTTAACCCTTGCTATACCGGTGCCGTTCTTTAAACTTTACTTTGGCTGGTATTAGACGATTTTATTCAGTTTTAACCCTCTCACGGTTTTGACGCACTTTTGAGCCTATTAGGGATACTTTAAAGTCTTTGTTACCATCAGGGGTATTTAGAAACCTTTAGTTTAGTTACTTCAACCTCTGCAGTTGTCTTTGAGTTAGCTGTGGGCAGAAAACTAATTTTGAAGAGGTAATTATAAGAGAGAGAACTCTTTATTTATTATTGCTAATCTGGCAACCTCTGCGTCATAAAAACGTGAAAGGGTTAAAAGGGCGATTAACAGGCTTCGAACTATCTCCCTTAACCATTTTTGATACCACAGATCCTTCTTTAACCCTTTGAGTACCAGCGACGTGTGATATATTTTATTCTAGCTATATTTATACGATATTATACGATCTGTGGTAGTTGAAAGGGTGGGTTGAGATAGTTTGAAACCTTATTATGGCTAGCAGTCCTTCCTGAGCTGAATAAAATCGTCTAATAGTTGCCAGGATATGATGAAAAGGACGTCCTTGGTTCTGAACGGGTTAAGTGCACAAAAATCGCCTAAATATAGATAGATAGAATAAACTTTAATACTCCGTCGCCGCTACAGAAGGGGTTAATACCACTACGTAATACCACGAGAGTAGGGATCAATACCGGTACCAGGAAGCATGTTAAATATTTAGGCTGGCATCTCTCTTAAGGGGGAGGTTCCTGCTTTTTATCCCTCATGTTTAGTCCCATTAGCTTTGAGATTTTAAGACGTTCGTTCCATTCGTTAGGCGATTTTAAGATCTTTCACCCCATTTGTTTGTCAATATAGAACTGTTGTGCTATTTAGGTGTTGATGTGCCTATAATTCTCGGAGGAACCGGCCTTCGGCCGGGGTTTTTTTTTTCTACCGAAAAATTACAAATTTATCTTGAAGGGGGTCTAACTTGATGGAGGTCTATTATAGCGATGATGACTATAAAATACATGAATAAATAAATAAATAAATTAACCATAAATTTAGGCGATTTTATTAATTCTAGGAAGGATCTATGGTAGGAGAGTTAGAGGCCTAATTGATGTTTTTTTCCTATTTAATTCCTCAGCTAGATAAAATCGTTTAGTGTTAGCCAGAACAAAAACAAACCAACACCATTGTACTAAAAGGGATAATACCATTAACTTTGTTACGACCGGGGCTACGAATAAAACAAGGGCACTTAATGATTGGACTAGTAATAGGGCACTATGCAACAACGGTACGCTAGATCCAAACCCTCGAACTTATATGCCGGCGAACAAAAACACCTATACCCTCCAGAGTTAATCTGCGATAACGGGGTATCCTTAACTGGGCATAAATGTACGGTACTCTACTTCAGGCTAACCCACACTGGTATAGCCTGATAAAAAAACAAGATGCAAGTTACGTTAAAATGCATAAAAGGGAAGCTATGGAAAGATCAATTAAATCACTGCAAGATTTAATACAATAAAAAGATGCTTCAATACAGTTACTCTAAACAACAATAAACTCTTCACTCCTATCTGAAAGAAAGTAAAGTATAGTCCTACAGCATAGACCTGGAAACTTCTGAAGAAAGTCTGATGCTCATTAGATGCTCGTATCTTAAACTATATAAAGGCAGGAGGCAGGACACCACACGTGTAAATGGAATACACTAAAAGATAGGACATATAATGTTAACTGACACGAGAATACTATAAATGCGCAACGGTAGTAATACTCGACACTAAAAGAAGTACTTCCTCATCAACGAAACAGCCTGCTATGGTTGTCCGGCTCAGCAACAACCTAGACTAATAAATGCTGTGAATAATAATGCGTACATATCAAAGAGCTTATATTAAATACTAACAAGTGTCTACTCAATTAATAATGTCTAGCTGGGATACTCTAGGTAAGGAACTGGGGTTGAGCAAGGCAGGCTCGTAGCCTAGCGATGTCCTTAAGACTGCATCCTTTAAGTTACGTTAATTGACTGGGGTGCTCTCTTGATAGATCCAGATCACAAGTATCTGGTTCTATCCTGGCGACCCTCAAAAAACAAGCAAAGAGGCAGCAAAGTGTGGAACTGGAACAGGCCAAAGCCCTCAGTCAACACAATGCTGCACTCGCAAAAAACGCAGCCGAAAAGACAACCTAGGCTACCACAGGACCGGTCGAAGTCGTGTAGGTATAAACAAACCATACACACATCGGAGACAACGACTACAGTAACCTTATCCCAGTCTAGCATTAAATAAAAGAGCAGAACACTAAATCAATAATGGAGACACACAAAGAGTTCTTAACCTCTACTAACTAAGAACCCCCAATCCTATTCTAAGTATGGTACATGTAAATATCTCAGAGGACGGCGCATGCAATACAATGGGTCGGCTATGGAAACCATATGCAGAACCCAAGGGGATAATGGTGGGTTCACACATTCACGTATATTGCTCCCGTCAGCTCCCGTCTGTTGTAAACGAAGGTATATTGGTAGTTGGCAACCGATTACGTAAAACGTAATGGCATAATACGCAAAACTTTAATGAAATTACGGCCAGTCGGGGGGGGGGGGTACTCTCGCATGGCGCGAGTAGAAACGAGTAGCCCACGTGGGTCGGGAATGTTGTGGGTGCGGCCAAGGCCGCGCGGTTGCTGATTCGAGTCGAATCCGGAACGTGGCTCGCCCTCACGTATGTCAAAAGACGGGGAAACTTACGACCGACCAGGCCACCACGGTCGTCTGACCAGAGCATCCTCGTCGGACGTAGCAGCTACCACGTGAGACGAGAGCTGCTCTCGTCAAATCGTAGAAAGTTCCAGTCGAACGTGGAAGTATACGTTAGTTAGGCCGCATCTGGCAGAACCGCCGCACTGCGGGTTGGCGGGAAGACGCGGCATCGTTGTACGAGGGGACAACGGGACCAGCGAGGGACCCTCCAGTCACACCTCTCACCACACCGGAGCAGCAACCAACAAGCCAACCCTGCCACCCTCTGCACCCTGCCGAAAACAAATCGTAGCAGCGAAACGACTGCACCTATGGCTTTCATATTTTTACCACATGTACCTTACCCTTTAGGCTACCCACCACAAAAATCCCAAATCCCTCCTCCCACCCACTCGCTGACTGTCGGTCCCGTCAGAAGGAAAACAGGAAAATCTGTGGCGGCGAAACGACTGCACCAATCGGTTCCATATTTGTGTGACAAGTCTCTTACCCTTCTGCCTTCCCCCCACCACACCCCCAACCTCCTCCCACCACCCACTTCTAGCGTATCCGTACGAAGAAAAGGAAAAAAAAGGAAAATCTGTGGCGGCGAAACGACTGCACCAATCGGTTCCATATTTGTGTGACAAGTCTCTTACCCTTCTGCCTTCCCCCACCACACCCCCAACCTCCTCCCACCACCCACTTCTAGCGTATCCGTACGAAGGAAAGGAAAAAAAGGAAAATCCGTGGTGGCGAAACTACCTCACTAATCGGCTTCATATGTGTAACACAAGTCAATTACCCTTCTACCTTCCCCCAACCAACCCCAAAACCACCCTCCTACCCATACATTCCGATACCATAAAAGTCTCTGTAGTCTATAGTGTCTTTTCAGCTACTTTCGGGACCATCGGGGACCTGATTTCTGGCGAGGGGAGTTTTTTTTTTTACCATTTCTCTCCCAACTTAATAGATTTAGCCAAAAAAAAAAAAAAAAATATGGCACTGGCAGAAGCACACCGTCAAAATTGGCTGGCACTCAGCGGGTTACTCCTCCAGGATGAATTCCTCGATGTTACTCCTCCAGGATGAATTCCTCGATGTTGTTCATGGTGCCGATGAAGGACTGGGAATGGGAATGGTGTGGCCATTCCTGCCCTTTTGTAGTTCCCAGATTCCAACCCAGACCTACGTGGTTGACAAAGACTGTCTTTGTCTGTGTTTGGTCAGACGGGGTGTGCCTACGATTGGCCAGAACCGGTCCAGGTACGACCTAACAAATCCCAAGACATGCGGCCTCATCTACGCCGGTCTTGAGGGGGCGTGGCATGGGCGTGGCCTGTGTTCCCGCAAATCGTGCAGCCCATGAGGTCGAACGGGGCTATGCTTACGCACGTCGCAAACACGTACGTAGTTCAATACGACTCCATTACGTCTGACGTAACACTGGCCCCGTTACGCTAAGTCTGTCGGGAAGTGCAATAGACGTGGAAGAACGGGCGTTCAACGGCAGAAACTACTCGCGTCTTTACATAAATTGGCGATACGCCGGACGGGAGCAATATACGTGAATGTGTGACCCCACCATAAGTAATTGAATAAATGTGAGGAGCAATGGAAAAGAAGAAGGTCAGAGAAAGAGACAGTGGTAAAGGGGGTGATCGGGAGAGAGTATGCAAAGGGATGTTAGAAGCATGCACACCAAGCCTGTCCTGAGGAGGGCAGCTCCTCGGGAGTCGGGACCCTCATGCAGGAGGTTAGTTACACAGGAGCCCGCACGGCCAATCACGGACCGAGACGTCACAAGGCAGCTGGCCCCTAGGATGCGCCAGGAGCCACCAGCCAATCAAAGGCGAGGGAAAGCCCGCGCGAGCGGGAAAACTCCTCCGAGCGAGGCAGCACATACATACACACGCACATATTACCACCACGCTGCCTACATCGTTCTCTCTCCTTAACTTTACACAATGTATCTTTTATTCTACTAATGATATAAAATACTTCCCGTTGTCACAGATGAAAACAAAGACCACCACTGAACTGTCTGTGACAATGCAAGTACTAGGAAAGAAAGAACAACATTCTCTGATGACTGTAGCCCATTTCGATGTCCCTGGCGAGCGCTGGTGGCTAACGAGAGGCGATTCTGCCAACGCTGGTAGACGTCACAACTTACAACCCTCTCAAGATACGAGGATGTGTTTCGTCCCTTTATGCTGGCTGTCGGTTAACGATTATACTCAGATTAGGAAGCACATTTGGAAGTCAGAGTATTTAGGATAGCTTTCACTCCTTTAATTTATAGACATCCTTCCTATCTATCTATCTATCTATCTATCTATCTATCTATCTATCTATCTATCTATCTATCTATCTATTTACTCATGCCCAATCCCCACTTTTCCTTTTTATTTTATTTTCATCCTTCCTAAGCTGAATAAAATCGTCTACTAATAACCAGAATTCAATGAAGAAACACCTCAGACAGGAAACGGAAGCCTGTTAGATTTACTAATGTGGTATATCTCGTAACCCTTTTATAATCTGTCTATTTTCTGCTGACGGTAAATTCAGTCCCCATGCAGCAGATTTATCGATACTTACTGGACAGATATAGAACTACTCTGTCTCATATTAATGCCAAGTTTTCATGATTAACCCCTTCTGTACCGGCGAGTTCTGTTTATTTATACTGTAGCTATATTTAGACGATTTTGTGCAGTTTATGAAGGATCTGTGGTGGTAAAGTGGGTTGAGAGAGATAGTCCGAAGCCTTTTAATTGCTGGAAGTCCATTTTAAACTGCATACCATCGTCCAATAGTAGCCAGAATAAAGTTAAAAACACGTAGCCGATACAGAAGGGGTTAAAAACAACGGACTTCGCAACAGTATGTTTTTGTTTTGTAATAATGAGTAATGCAAATGGTGACATGCCAGTTGACCGTCGCCTAGTAATAGCCAGCATTAACTGTCATAACGCATAATTATTCTGAAAGTGTTAACACCATTAGTATTGAGGACGCTTTCATCCACATACTTTGGCTATCAGTAGACAATTTTACTGAGCTTAGGAAGGGATTGTGGGATACTTGGTATTGATAAAACGCTCAATGTAATGAATTACATTGAGCGTATTTATCAATACCAAGTATCAGTGTGTCACCTCTTAGATTCTAATAGAGCCGCCTAAATCTTAGTAAAATCGTCTAATGCTAGCCAGAACATTATGGAGATTGGAGTCATTATACGTGGAAACGGGATAAATTGTACTGGTATTTCACTTAACCCCTTGATAATTATTACGCATTCTGACAGTTTATTCTGGCTATCATTAGACGATTATATTTAGATTAAGAAGGGTGTATAGAAGTCAGGGGGTTGATTGGACCAGTCTTTACCCTTTTAACTCTCGCAGATCCTTCCTAAGCTGTATAAAATCGTCTTATGATAAACTGTCATAATTCTCGAGGGTTTAAAGTTCGCGGTAAATATGCTTGGTGGATTAAAGAGGGTCACCTGCTTTTTTCTCTTTCTCTCCTTTTCTCTCTTGCTCTGGCTTGTATCCATTTGGCCCCATTCAGCCATCTCTTTAAGACGTTTATCCCCATCCAGGCGTCGATTTCTTCCTGGCGAGCGATAGCGAGCCAGAATTTTATGGAGAAATCCGGCTTCGCCGGAGAAATTTTTCTATCAAAACATGTACAAATTTAGCTTGCTGTCATCAATTTTTTTTTTTTATATATGCTGGCTCGCTACGGTTCACCAGGAAAATATTGACACCTGGATGGGAGTAAACGTCTTAAAACAGTAGGCTGAATGGGGCCGATTGGATACAAGCCAAAGAGAGAGGGAGATAAAGATAAAAAACGCGAGGTGGGCTCCCTTAATGGGTACCGGTTGGTGGATTATTTGACAGGTGGCTTTTGTTGTTACAGTAGGGAGAGGTGTGTGCATTTGTATTTTGTTTTTGGGTGTTCATTCTTTTCTGCTGTGTTTTGTGTTGTCCCTATTTTAGCTCTGTTTTGAGTTGCCCCCCCCAAAAAAAAAAAACAAAAAAAAAAACAAAAAACAGAAAAGTAAGAAAAGTAAGAAACAAAATCAAAATAGGAAGTGGGATTGGGCCTGAGTATATAGATATATGGATAGATAGTAGGGAGATGTAGTGTTGGTTGTGAGTTATTGACAAGGCTTGGACAACACAGAGTCGTACCTGTTCACACATTATGTATAGCTGTTTTACTTTGTTATTTACTGGCTATAGAACACATCCGCACATTCTATATACACACACACACACACACACAAACTTTAAGCGCCGCATTAGTAGCAACTAGGAAAGATGAAGCCGTGCTAAGCTGATTACTGTGTGTGATTTACTGAGAGAGAGAGAGAGAGATAGATGAATAGATAACTAGATATTTATATACCTCTCTCTCTCTTTCTCTCTCTCTCTCTCTCTCTCTCTCTCTCTCTCTCTCTCTCTCTCTCTCTCTCTCTCTCTCTCTCTCTCTCTCTCTCTTTCTTTATATATATATATCTCGCATTAACAATTGGCAGTGGTAAATAATGAAGCCATGTAAACGTCAATATAAATCCTGTGGGGGTGATTCACTAACTGGATTACCCGGAAAGCCTGCTGGATTACTGAGAGAGAGAGAGAGAGAGAGAGAGAGAGAGAGAGAGAGATTAAAGAGAAGAGCAACAGAGAGGATGAAGCGAAGGAGAGAGAGAGAGAGAGAGCAAGCATTATTAGGTCTTTAGACACTTAACACTTTTAATTTACGTAACATATCTTTACTACATAACGTACACTGCTGAGCGATAGTTCTGTTCCTCTTCCTCCCCATCATTTTTGTTAGCCTATGTCTGTATAATGACAGATCAGCTGTGAATAAAACCCAAAATAATGAATTGTCTTATTGAATGATTAAGTGAATGGAATGCAACATCATTTATAAACGCATACAATATATTACAGGTAATGTTCTTACATTTTGTAGTGGTTGATGAGCGGATTTAAGGGGGTCACCGTTTTTGTTTTATCTTTCTCTCCTTTTCTCTCTTTCCCTGGCTTGTATCCATTCGGCCCCATTCAGCCAACTGTTTTAAGACGTATATCCCCATCCAGGTGTCGATTTCTTCCTGGCGAGCGACAGCGAGCCAACATTGTATGGAGAAATCAGGCTTCGCCGGAAACATTTTTCTATCGAAAAATGTACAAATTTATCTTGCTGTCGAAACAAAAATATATATATGCTGGCTCGCTACCGCTCGCCAGGAAAATATTGACGCCTGGATGGGGGTAAACGTCTTAAAACAGTAGGCTGAATGGGGCCGAATGGATACAAGCCAAAGAGAGATGGAGAGAAAGAGAAAAGAAGCGACATGGGCTTCCTTAAGGTGGTTGAACAGTACTTTCTACAACGGCAATAGATATAGGCTATATACTGTATAATTATAAGGTTTATCATGGCTTATCTCTTCATTCTGTGTGTAGAGTATGTGTACAATCACCCACATCAATAGTTTGCCTCTCCGCGGGTTTTATGCAGGGAAGTAGTAATATGCCTACCGGTAATTAGATTATATTAAGGGGAGGTTTTTAGTTTGGTCCCTAGATATCCATCAAGCTTAAGATTACACCCCCTTGAGCCCCTTTCAAGATAAATTTGTACATTTTTCGGTAGAAAAATGTCCCGGCTGAAGGCCGGTTCCTCTTAAATTACAGACTCGCTATCGCTCGCCTGGATAAAATCGACACCTAAATTGCACGAAAGATCTTAAAATTGACAGAAATGGGTTGAAAGTTCTTAAAATCGCTAAACTAATGGGGCGAACGTCTTAAAATTAGAAAAGCAATGGGGCTAAACATGAGGGAGAAAGGAGTCAAGAAAAAACTCCCTCAAGTGGAAATCTCTCCTTAAGTACAAGTGCAGATCATTATCATTACCGGTAGTTAATTAATTTGACCAATACAATTCTCCATAGCAAATTACACTAGTCAGTGAAGCATCCTATATTTTTTTCATTAATAAAAACATGAAAAGGGATAGAAAGAATAATTATTATAGGCTAATGGCTTGCGTACACATTTGTATTGTGAAATGCGGTTGTTACATACCCTAGACTTAATGTTCAAGTTCTGCAATCATTTCTATTACTACTATTTACTCAGTCCCAATCCACAATTTTCCTATTTGTTTTTCTTTTCTTTTCCCTATTTTTCCTATTTTTTTTGTTTTGGGGGGGGGGGACTTAAGACAGAGCAAGAACAGGGAAAACACAACATAAAACAACGAACACACACAGACAAATAACAAATTCACACACATATAGGTCACCCAGGAGAAGACCCAGAGACCAGGGTCACCAAGGTCCCTCCAGCACTCCCCCGACCACCCGAAGAGGTTCCGATCTCGGCAGGCAGACATGCAGCGGAGCCGAAGCCACAAGCCCACCCACCACACTTCCAGGCGCACCCTTCATATTAATCGTCTCCCCGGGCCAGGCGCCTGATGGACTATTATCTAGTCCAACTTGCACCCGACCCCTTCCCCCAAATGACCAAGTGTTCACTCTTCTATTCACAAGCATTTCCATTCATTCCTGTTTATTACCACTTCCTTTGCCTGATCTATTGTCAGTCCTCTATCATCCAAAGCTTGTCTTACACAGTCTCTCCATCTCAATGGGGGTCTTCTTGCCCTTCTATCTCCCTTTGTATCTGACTCACTTATTCTCTTTGTAAGCCTTTCATCTCCCATTCGTTCAACATGACCATACCAGCTCAGCACCCTTCTGTCCACTCTGGCTGACAAATGTTCCTGCTGCCCCACTCTCCTACCTATCTCTTCATTCCTCCATCTGTCTCTACGAGTAACTCCACACATACTTCTCAAGCAGCTCATCTCCATGTGACTCCATCACATCCAGCTTTCTTCTCTCCTTTTCCTTATGACGACAAATTGAATAATACTTTAGTTACAAACGATTGTACTGTATTTGAGTACGGTACGAGTTGACGTTTTGGAGTTAAGGAGTTTTAACCATTCGATTCATATAGGACTATACTCCCTTCGTAAACTGAACACAAATTGTTTGGAGTTAGCTGTAAAATATGAATCTTAAATTTCCCAGTTACGTTTGCTATTAGCTTATTTCAATCCTAAACATTTTCCATTTTGAGACATTTTAAAACCCGAGTAATACGAATATATTTAGTAACGAAGTGTATCGGACTCATAAAAAACATTTCTATCTTCATGAGACTAACGTAATAATGTTTATTATCCGTTAGCAGCTCATTAGTCATCCTGGCGAATTATTGGCGATACTGAATTATTAGACGTTTTCCGTGTATGGTGTGATGAAAATATTAGCTATCTTTTATTATTGCAATTTTGGAATCTAGCAATCTCGATAAAGTCTGTTTAGATAGCATTTTGAGATTTCAGTGTATTTGTCTTGTTGTGTTTGTGATTGCCTGTCTGTTTGTGTCTGCCAGTCTGCCTATCTGTCTGTCTTACAATCTGTGTCTGTATGTCTGCCTGTCTGTCTGATTGTCTGGTTGACTATCTGTGTTTCTGATATACACATTACACGTTCAATATAGGGCCGGCTTCCGATACTCAATTGAAATGTGGATAATGCACCCGAAGATAATTTTGGAAACAAACAATATTTTGTTGATTCCATGGTTTATGGATTGCAGGTTTACATTATTAAACTGTATTTTTGGACGTTTAGGGTGAAATACTGAGTGTAGTAGGCTACTGTAATCATATACCGGTATAGTTTATCTGTGTGTGTGTGTGTGTAAACCTGTATGTGAGCTTTGGCTCTTTCTCTGCGCGCGCGCGTGTGTGATGATCATACAATGTTCATGTGTGTGCGCGGGTATGTATGCATGAGCAGGTAGCTAGATTATGTATGTTAACGATGCCAATATTGCCCTGCTGGTAGTTGTGGTCGGAGTGATGGTAGTTGTGGTAATGGTGGTAGTTGAGGTTGGAGTAGTGGTACCGGTAGTTGTTAAAAGTGGTTGTGGTAATGGAGGTAGTAAGTGGTTAGAGTGGTGGTTGATATGGTAGTGGTTGTGGTAGGAATGGTGGTAATTGTTGTAATGGTGATGATAGTGGTGGGATTGTAGTGGTTGAAATCGTGGTGATTTATTGACAATCTTGGTTGTGATGGTGGTAATGGTAGTTGTGGTTGTAGTAGTTGTGGTGGTTATGGTTGAAGGGCAGGACTCAAAGAAACTCCAGAAGATGGAGAGGCTGAATAATAAAATCCATAAGACACTCTCCTGGTCCCGTGACCTTGGATACTTTACAGGATCACAGTTCAGTTTGTGGACAGAGCCGCCTATCCTGATTGGTCCACCCGGCGGTCAAACAACTCTGCCCAGGACTAGAGATCCTATAGTTACTATAGGATCTTTACCCAGGACACTCGGCAGCCCAATACCTTTACCAATTCTACCCACGACTCTTGACTGGTTTATTCAGCGATCAAACAACTTTACCAACTCTACCTAGGACAACTACACCTCACGAGCTTGTTAATCCTTCTAGATCACAGAACGCTTTGTTGATGGAGCCACTTGCTGTGATTAGTCCAGACACTCTACCAGCAACCAATCAGGAGGTGCAGGGAACTTTAGACACAGGCTTTTGGATCGTGAGCTGGTCCTTGTAAACCCTGAATTCTGAAGCAGGAGAGCAGAACACCTGAGACTCCGTCTTAACTCAGATCTGAGACTTTCCCTGAGCTAAGCTTCTCGCCTCCAACTCGACCTGAGATTCCCTCTGAGCTCAGCACCTACCCACCGAAAGACATACGGATTGCAGCTATTGAGACCAGACTGGTGGACGGCATTGGCACTGATAGAGGCATAGAAAAGAAAAATAGAGAAAATAGGGCTGACAAACCTGATTGTAAAAGAGAGTACTTCACTTGATTATTTTGCCTGCCACAGCCACCACTGGACTCAGTTCTGACTTTCAAGTGACCAAAGGTAGAAGAACTGAAAGGCTTGTAGATGGCCACATCCCGGAGGAGGCAGACGACAATCTCCAGGAGCTGGAGCAACACTGGAAATATAATTTGCCCCTCATTCTTACTGCCTGGAATTGGATGTAGAAGCCAACTTTTGAAGCTACACTATCCACATCATCAGTGACGCTGAGGCCCTCTGTCCGACCAAGACACCACCAGTGACGCCGAGGCACTCTGCCTGGCCTAAACACTGTCAGTGACACAGAGGCCCTCTGCCCAGCTAAAATACTGTAGCATAATGACATTATGCTCATACCTAGTCCTTGTATAGTTTTGTATTGTTGTTTTGATGCGCTTTTTGTCTGTGCAAATAAACAATAGTTCGTACACATCTCTTGTGGTCCTTATTCTCCAGCCAAGCATCCCGAATATAGCACCTAGTAATATTGGCACTTCAATGGTCAATGTGTCGAAGGTAGATACTGAAGATGGTGGTTGTATTGATGGGGGAAGTTGTGGCTGTAGTGATGGTGGTAGTTGTGGTTGTTGTGGTGGTGGTAGTTGTGGTTGTAGTGGTGGTGGTAGTTGTGGTTGTAGTGGTGGTGGTGGTTGTAGTGGTGGTGATAGTTGTGGTTGTAGTTGCGGTGGTAGTTGAGGTCGAAGTGGTGGTCATAGTAATGGTGATAGACCTGGATGTAGTGGTGGTGATAGTTGTGGTCATAGTTATTCAGGTCGTTGTGGTGGTAGATGTGGTTGTAGTGGTAGAAGTTAGGTAGTGGTGGTGGTATTTTTGTTTGTAGTAGTCACTGAGGGTGGTTGTAACTAGTAATTATAATGGTGATTTTTTGCTATGGTTGTATTAGTTGTGGTAGTGGATAGTGGTGTTATACAGTTGTTATTGAAGTAATGGTGGTAGTTGATGGTGATAGATGTAGTAGTAGGTGATGGTTGTAGTTGTTGTGGTAGGTGATGGTGGTTGTTGTAGTGGTAGGTAATGGTGGTAGTTGTAGTGGTGGTAGGTGATGGTTGTAGTTGTAGTGGTATGGTAGTTGTAGTGGTACCGTAAGAGATGGTAGTAGTTGTAGTGGTAGGTGATGGTGGTAGCTGTAGTGGTAGGTGATGGTGGTAGCTGTAGTGGTAGGTGATGGTGTTAGTAGTAGTGGTAGGTGATGGTGATAGTAGTAGTGGTAGGTGGTAGTTGTAGGTGATGATGGTAGATGTGGTAGATAATGCTGACAGTCTCTAAACAAATACTGCTTGTTATTTTGGGCGCTCCACAGTGTTCGTATTGTCAAGAGTTGTATAGGCCTAATTGTGTTGGCGACAATACTATTTGGGTTACGGTACAGTAGGTCTATTTTCTCTCTCTCTCTCTCGCTCTCGCTCTCGCTCTCGCTCTCGCTCTCGCTCTCGCTCTCGCTCTCGCTCTCTCTCTCGCTCTCTCTCTCTCTCAGAAAAAATAGATAAGTGTGTGTGTGTGGGGTAATAGCGATTGTGATAGTAAATGGTAATGGTGATATTGGTAATGATGATGATTATGGTAGTGGTGATGGTAATTGTGGTAGTAATGATGGCGATTGTGATAGTAAATGGTAATGGTGCTGACCGTAGAAGTTTTGATAGTATTGTTGGAGATTGTGGTAGTGGCGGCAGTAGTGATGATCGTGGTAGTGGCGCTGATTGTAGTAGTTTTGATAGTAGAAGTGTTGGTGATTTTGGTGGTAGTGGTGATTGTGGTAGTCGTATTAATTGTAGCCTAGTAACTTTGATAATAGTAGTAGTGTTGGTGATTGTGGTAGTCGTATTAATTGTAGCCTAGTAACTTTGATAATAGTAGTAGTGTTGGTGATTGTGGTAGTAATGGTGGTGATTATAGTTGTTTCAATAGTACTAGTAGTAGTGGTAGTGATTGGTAGTAGTGTTGGTGATTGTGGTAGTGTTACTGGTAGTAGTGTTGATGGTGATTGTGGTAGTAGTGTTGATGGTGATTGTGGTAGTAGTGTGATGGTGATTGTGGTAGTAGTGTTGATGGTGATTGTGGTAGTAGTGTGATGGTATTAGTGATGGTGATTGTGGTAGTAGTGTTGGTGATTGTGATAGCAGCCTCACACTCACCAGCCTATCGACCCAACCAACCAACCAACCAACCCTCCCCTACCATCATGGCCTGCACCAACTACCGCATTCACCCTTTAGCCTTTCATTACCCTTTCCTATATCTATAGACTTGTTTATCTTACATTCACCCTTTAGCCTTTCTTTACCCTTTCCTACTCTATAGACTTGTTTATCTTACATTAACGCTTTAGCCTTTCATTACCCTTTCCTACTCGATATACTTTACTTTTTGTTTATCTTACATTAACGCTTTACCCTTTCATTACCCTTTCCTACTCGATATACTTTACTTTTTGTTTATCTTACATTAACCCTTTAGCCTTTCATTACCCTTTCCTACTCGATATACTTTACTTTTTGTTTATCTTACATTAACCCTTTAGCCTTTCATTACCCTTTCCTACTCGATATACTTTACTTTTTGTTTATCTTACATTAACCCTTTAGCCTTTCATTACCCTTTCCTACTCGATATACTTTACTTTTTGTTTATCTTACATTCACCCTTTACCATTTCCTACTCTATATACTTTACCAATTTATATCCTTTATTCACCATTAGCCATTCTTTTCTTTTATCTTACATTCAGCCTTTTAGCCTTTCTTTTCTTGATTATTCTTTCGCCTTTTAGCCTTACCCTTTCCTAGTCGATATACTTTACTTTTTGTATATTTTACATTCACCCTTTAGTCTTTCTTTACCTTTTCCTACTCCATACTTTACTTTATATTTATCTTGCATTCACCCTTTAGCCTTTATTTACCCTTTCCCAATCAATACTTAACCTTTGTATATCCTTCATTCACTCCTTACCCTTTCCCATTCAATACTTTACCCTGTTTTTATCCTCCATTCACTCATTACCCTTTCTATGTCCTTGTTTTACCCTTTCCCACGTCATAGTTTACCCTTTCCTTCTCCATACGTTCAATTAATCTGATCCCTCCTTTTTTCTATCCCTTCTTGTATCTCTTCCTATTCCTTTATTTACCCTTTATCTTTGTTTATACTATCCTTTCTATATTCTAACCCTTCCTTTGCATCCTTTCTCATTTCCTTCTCTTTTCCATTCCTTTTCTATTCTTCCCCTCTCTATCCCTCTCTTAAGGGGGAATAGTCGTATATATTTGCTTATTTATTTAAGGGGGAATAGTCGTATATATTTGCTTATTTATTTAAGGGGGAATAGTCGTATATATTTTCTTATTTATTCCTCTTTTTATTTTTATGATTTTTGTAGTTTCGTCCCTAGACCTCCATCAAGCTATACATATATACATCCCAAGATCCCCTTCAAGATATATTTGTACATTTCCCGGCCGGAGGCCGGTTAGTACTATATTACATGTTCGCTATCGCTCACCAGGAAAAAAAATCGACACCTAAAATGTACGAAAGATCTTAATAATGACAAAGAAATGGGGTGAAAGGTTTTAAAATCGCCAATGTAATGGGCCTACCGGCTTATTATCTGAAAACTAAAGGGGCTAAACATGAGAAAGAAGGGGGGGGGGGGGGGGGGGGGCAGAAAAAACAACCGTCTCCCCTTAAGCCCTTCCCATTCCATACCTGCTGTTAACCCCTTCAGTTCCGGCGACGTCCTTTTCATTATATTTTGGCAAGTATTAGACGATTTTCTTCAGCTAAGTATGGACTACAAATTAAAAGGATGCAAACTATCTCAATTAATCCTTTTCGCTACAATGTATCCTTCCTAAGCTTCATATAATCGTCTAAATGTAGGCAAAATCTATTAAAAAAAGACATCGCCGGCGCTAAAAGGGTTAAGATCATCTCATTTCCTTCCTACCCATCCTTTGTTCCTTTCTACTAACTAAACCTTCCCGTCATCCTATTCCTTCTTTCCTTTCCCTTCCCTTCCGTAACCTTTTCCCATATTTTCATTTAATTTCCGTTAAGGGGAGATTGTTTATTTTTTATTTTTTGTATTTTTTATTTTTTTCCTGGACCATTCTCCCTTATGTTTACCCCCATACGTTTTGATATTTAAAGACGTTCGCCTCAGTAGTTTCGCGATTTTAAGACCTTTCACCCCATTTCTGTCAATTTTATGACCTTTCTTGACATTTACGTGTTGATTTTTTTATTTTCCCTGGCGAGCATTAGCGAGCCTGCATTATAGGAGGAGCCGGCCTTCGGTCGGGACATTTTTCTCCCGAAAAATGTACACGATTGTCTAGAAAGTAGGTCTTGCGGATGTTTTTTTAAGCTTGGTGAAGGTCTAGGGAGCAAAGTAAAAACCTCCCTATATTCTCATCCCCCTCCCTTTCTTATCATCCCATTCCCCTTCTTTTGCCTAATTTCCTGTCCACCCTTATCCCTGCCCTTCCCTTTGCTATCCCTCCCTTTACCCTTGTCATCCTTATTTATCCCTTTATGTCGGTTCCATGTTTACCTATTCCTTTCCTTTCCTATCCTTTCTCATCCCTTTCTTTATCATGCTAT